>OY754333.1:65006973-66206973 GCA_963573305.1 Pyrrhosoma nymphula
AAGAAGGTACGTATTGAGGACGTTTTGAAGGGAGAGGGGATGGTGAAGAGGGTAATTGAGAGTAAAACCCTGGGAATCGTGGAAGATGAAGGATGAGGATAGGAATTCTGGACGAAATAAGAAGAGATAAGAGTGAAAGATATGAATAATTTAAGGGAGATCTGAAGGTAAGCCATTTTTATTAGGGAATGTGAGATGGCGTCCCTGATTTTGGGACGTTAGGATAAGGACTGCCCTAAAACCTATGTAACAACTAACGGGTAAATAAAAAGACGATATCATAACAAAAAAGATCGCCACCAACCTACTGTGCCACAATTTGAAATATGGTTTGTAAGTCAAAATGTATATGATCTTAACACTCAATTGTTGTTCTTTTATTTGTTAATCATGCTTAAAAGCGGTAAAAACGTTATGTATTTAGTTTTTGCTTCTAAAATGAAAAAAATGAGGCAATACTTGTACTTCAATGAGATAAGTTGTGGAAAATTCAAAAACTCTCAAACTCATTTTAGAAGCGAAAAATTAAAAGTATTGCGTTTTTACCGCATTTAAAAATTTAAAACAAATAACAAACACAGCCGGTTGCCTGCGATCTTTTTTGTCATGCTCAAATCCCTGTATGTTTGAGTGTCCAATCAGCTGGTCGCACACCCATATGATAAAGGCATCAAAGGTACAACAAAGAAACACACCTTACTGGCAATTGGGAGATCCGGGTTCGAATCCCGGCCAAGTCAAATGATTTTTCATGGCAAATTTAATCTACTTTGGTGTGAATCTTTGCACCCGTGCGCGCGAATGTGAATTGCATCATTTGTGCAATCGCAATTATTGGAAAATTTTCGGAATCAAAGGTATGGCAAGGGTTAAATTATGGTTGCCTTATAAAACGGGTGTTCATTAGAGGATACCCCATTTTTTCATGTTTCTTTATCTGGAAAAGTGTTGAAGCAATCAAATTTAATAACTAATTGCTGGAGGAGAACTCATTGTTGCATATGAAAATATATGCACACACGAAAATATTTTACTGTTAAAAATAACTCATAGGTAAAACGTATGACTGTTCCTGTATCAAATAATAGGAATGATAACAACTCAGCCATTCCATTTGTTCCGGGTGTGACTTATGAGCGTTTAATTTTAAATTTTCACGTCGGATACTTCAACTAAAATATACTAGAGTACAATATTTAGTTAGCCATAGAAGAAGGTAATTTACAACTTAAATTGCAATTTTATAAAATAGCACCGTTGTAATTGGAATAAAACTGTGGTTCCGGGTGTGGATCGAACAAATGACACTCAATAACATAGACTTCTTAAACCTGTATACTCTGTGAATAGCTTAAACATTAAATATTGATAATAATATCAGTAAAATAATAGTAATTGTTCTTTAGTTTAAACTAATGAAGATGTATCCAAAAGAATTATTTTTCTATTATTGAATTTTTTAATAAGTTCCGGGTGTGGCATGATAAATTTCTGGGTTTGACCTAATTATTCTTCCTACTATCCATTATGATTAAAGTTTAATTTTTCTTTCAAATTTTGGAAATGGCTTAGTGAATTTGATGAATTAATCTCAATTAAACCTGGCTAAGTCGAAATTTAAAATTGTAGAACAAAAACACTTTTTTTTTATTTTTTCCATATTAGGACTTACTTTAAATGGAATGGCTGAACTATAGTAATCGATCAATGGCTACGCACTGAAGGGAGGGGAGGGGTTTTGTGCCAAAAAATCATAACTTCATTAGTAGGCACAATCTCAGATTCCTTCAAAGTTATTGTAGAGCTTCTAAATATCATCTAAAACTTTTTTTTGATACAATTTTTGATACGACTAAGCCTTACTGCAATAATGGAGCAAAATGAGCTTAGTCTATAAAAGAATAGGCATAATTATGTTTCGAATATTTTTCAAAGGTTTTTTAAATACAACTCGGTATGGACCAAATTGGAACAAGAGGAAGGTTTTTTTGAAAAAATGAAAAATCACAATGACTCAATATTTAATATACCTAATGTATTTCTTTAAATTAATTATAATTATTTTATACTTCCCAAGATTTATAAAAAAACTTCAACATTTACCTGCGCTTCTAAGCCGAGATCCCTTCTTATTTCTGCTGAGATCCCTTGAGGTAATCGGAGAATAGAAGTAAAACTTCCATCCGGAAAATTGAAATTTATCTTATATAGATAAATAGATATATTATAGAGATAAAGAGATATATTTTGCTAAACGAATTATTTTATTCTAAGAGGTGCTTAGTAAACGACATGCTACGGTTATGCATGAAAATAGCATGTTTATTTTATAATTGACGTACGACGGTCGACATTTTCATACTATCCGAGTTTTAGATTATTCGAGGTGGTATGAGTACAAATTAACCTGTAAATAAAGACTCTAATATACCTAAACATTTTATCTAAACGTGGCTGGTCGTGATAAGACACTAGGTTTCGATGAAATATTATTAATTTGTTGTTTGATAGCACCTTAGTATAGTCACGCGTGTTCAATTGCAAATCAAAACTCAATTGATATTGTGGAATCGGGCGGTTGCATTGTCTACTATGACTAATGTTCCACTCCCATTAGTCTCCACCTGGAGATTCAATTATTCGATTCAATCCCATTGCCGTGAATAGAAAATTATATGTTTCAACGTCATCAATGTAACCGAACTCACTATTGAGGGAGTGTCAGTAGAAGATTGTTATGATTGTCATGTTATCACAATTGATTGGGAGGTTGTTGTATGTTCTGTATTAGTCTCAAATTGTGCAATAGATAAGAAATATTTTAATATCACTCAGTGTCTCAACCCGAAGGTTGGTTTTGATAGGTGAGAGTTGAGCGAAATTGGCCTGTGAAATTTTCATATTTAGGGTATGGGGCCCAGTTCCTCTCCCTGGGCCACCTGCCATTTTCCGCGAAGATTTTACAGGCAGATGGTCGCAACGCGAGGCTTTTTAAATTATGATTGTTCAGAGTTTCTTCAACCGGATTCGAACCCGGTACCTCCAGTCGTTAGCCCAGCGCTCTACCCACTAGGCCATTACAACCCCATCTACTACCACTCTTTTAATCTATTAAAACTATTAAATATGAGCTATATGGTTCTCCACATATCCTTTGGATAACAACTAATTGCTTAGTGAACTGTGTACACCGGTCCCACCATCTAATTCATAGCATAAGAGGTGCCTCCTAATTTAAAGACTTTCCCCTATTTGCACTTGAAAGAAGCCACGTCAAATATGTTTTATTTCTCATGACAGGTTTACATTTATAGTAACAGTATCAGTAATATTAACCACTAGATGTGTCTATAGCATTTCTCTGCATGTTTGTATGCTCATTTACGTATCACTCTCCCAGTTTCCGGTTGGACTGCGCACTGTTCTCCTGACTGCTTTTGGCCTGCGCCTAGCGCCAGGGGGAGCGTGCGAGGTTCTGATTTGTTCTGGGACGAGTGCTGCATGCTTGGTGTGGAATCACCCCGTTCCACACACCCTACATATATATATATATATATATATATATATATATATATATATATATACATATATTACCCCGCAAGCCGCCTCAATAGGCGTGTGGCGGGGGGTGTTAGGACACCAGCCGTTTACATATAAAATGGACACGCTCTAATGAAATTACGCCTAGCATTTATTATAGTCCCTTATTGTTCGGTCCCAGTTTACTACTGTTTCGTTTAGACCGCATGACTGTAATTTGTATAAAAGTTTGTTATGAGGTACCGTGTCGAAAACTTTCTTAAAATCTAGAAATAATGCGTCAACTTGTCTTTTCGATTCACCAGATTTGAGAACGTCAACAAGAAAGAGCGCGAGTTGTGTTTCACATGATCTACGTTTCCGGAAGCCGTGCTGAGAGCCATGGAGGACGTTACGACTGCCCAGGAACGTCATGATATTGCTAACGACGATATGTTCGAGTATCTTGCCTATAATCGACGTTAATGAAATTGGTCGATAGTTCCCTGGGTCCTGTCTGTTTCCCTTTTTGTATATCGGTGTAACGTTTGCAATTTTCCAGTCTAATGGTATCTTTCCTTCAGACAATGACTTCTTGAATATTATGTCTAAGAACGGTGCGATCTGTGGCGCTAACTCCTTGAGGACACGCGCGGGTATTCCCTCCGGAACCGGAGATTTACTATTTTTTATCGACTGTAGCTGTTTATTTATCCCATCGCGTTGAATAGTGATTTATTTCATCGGTTCCTCAGTGAATGAAATTTCTAAATTACATGCAGTATTGTCTGTAGTGTATACACTTTCGAAGTGGGAATTTAACGTGTTAGCTTTGTCAATATTTTCGGTGACAAGTTTGCCATCTTTATCAAATAACGTGGTGGCTTGCACGGTACATCGTAGATGTAGATGATGTAGATAGTTTTAGTATTTACAGGCATAAAAAACATTGCCATGAGATCCCCGTTAGAGGGGTGTCACCTCTTCAGGATCCATTTAACATTTTTACATTTATACAATTTAGATGCTGTTGCAGATTGAACATACAGGACAACACAAAATTGAAAAAAGTTTACATGTTTAATTGTCTCGTCCGGAGTGGCTATGATCTGGCCCAATTCGCCCATGGCGTGTGGAAACCAGCAAAACCCCAAGCAGATCGCCGTGTTATGTTGTTTCGTCTTCAAGTTCAATTGGTCCATGTATTCATAGGTGGTTGTTGTATCGTGCCAAATGATGAACGGATATGGTGGTTTTTCATGCGTCTTATTTTTCCCTCAACTTGAAAGAACGCTTTAATGCGTATTTCACCTTTTTGATCCCTTATAATGAGTTTAGATGGTTAATGTACGAAAGTTCATCGTGAAGTTGCCTTTTAAACGTTACTGCTGAAATGCTGAAATTTTCAACATGAACGCGATTCTACACGGATTTTTCCGAAAGTGCACATCTTATTATGGCGCATAAGGCTTATTCTAGACATGATGGACCAGCTCAATGTTAGCCGAAGATGCTGGTTTTCTTGGAATGAAAGGGTATCACATTATCTGGAAGGGAAATTCTAACATCAAATTATCGTTTCTTATCCCATTTTAGATTTTTCTCGTTTCCAGTGATTATTTAAGGGGAAATATAAAGCATGTACTATTTAATATTTTATTTTCTAATCATCAAGGAAGGATAATGAGGGGTGAAATATAATCCATGTTTTCCTCTTCGAAATAAAGAAACATCCCACTAATTTATTTTCTCCACTTATTTTTACCTGGTGAGCTCCTTTTGGGTATCTGAAAATTTTATAAAATTTTCCTTACAGGCAACATCTATATATGTGTAGGGTATTTGATCTCTCTACAGTATTTCATGTGAAATTTGCAGATGACGTCACTTAACGTATTAGAGTCGTCCGAAAAAATTTAAGCTTGACTAATTTCTTGTTGCTCCATAATAGATTCTCAGATTTAAACTACAATCAAAATTACTGTAATTTTGATTTCTTAGCAATTTTGGAAGATCTGGTGCTTTCCCGGCGAATCTGTTGGATTAAGGCTTCTCGAATTTCCAGCCGGAGACAATGGACCATCTCACCCGGCTGGAAACCCGAGAAGCCCTAATTATTAGCAATTGTTTGATAAAAAATGCAACAAAGATCTAGTAATATTTTCGTAAAAATTCACTCTCATTCTGATATAATTGGTGTTATATTAGGTGACCTATTTTAAGTTGTCTTTTTCCCGAGGCTAAAAGTAGATATATGCTATTATGCGTGCATATTTTTTATTTTAGGGAAAGATATATATATACATTTGGTGAATTATAAATATTAATGGAAGGCATTAGGTATGGATTAATTACGTGAAATACCTCACATCCCCAAGACCTTCATTAACGGGTGGAACATTCATGCGAAGATGACAACTCTACTCAGGAAATCAAGAATAGAATATCCATTCGAAAGGTTTTGTACAAACGAATGTACGTGAGATTGTACGTTTGTCTCAACGAAATTAGAACAGGTTCTATTTCCCGTGCTGGCATTGAGACATTCGCACAAGCGTTCACACAATTTGCCGCTTTACACGATACATTTTGCCTCATGCAAGAGTTCACGGAAGAGTTTGTACTAACAAATGTACCGTGTAAAACGGCCTTAAGGAAGATATTTGTCAAATGCTTTGTATTGAGCGTGGTCCTGTATGGATCAGAAACTTGGACCTATAGAAAAAAGAAGTTCAATATCTTGAAAGTTTTGGAATGGGTTGACGAGAAAAGGTCAATCGTGAATGCAATAAAAGGAAGGACGGCAAACTGGTTAGGGCACATCATGAGGCATGACTGCCTCCTGAGTAAGATAAAGGAAGGAAAAGTGAAAGGAGAAAGGAAGAAGAAAATTTGATATGTTGACGGATTTTAGGGAGAATAGAAGTTATCCAGAGATGAAAATGTGGGCACAAAATAGAGAAGTTTGGAGTCCAGCTGGAACCTGTCTCAGGACAGATCTACCTTGATGATGATGATTCATGCGAATGAATTAATCTACGAAGGCACTTCTAGGTTTACAACCGAGTACACTTCGCTCACTATTCGCGCTCCCCGATACCTACCGTACTTGCACCCGTCTCATTATTAGCAGAACTGGGTTTACGTGATCCATGGGTATATTGCGCCGTCTAACCTAAGACGTTTACGATTCCATTGGCGTCAACTTCAGGCATTCTATGTGAACTGATTCACTTATACGACTTCGGTACGCCGTCAGCTGGATTGCGATTCGGTAGTAATCATTTATATTCGTAAATCTTCGGTCTCTACCGCATTTTTCCGAGACGAAGATTTTCCAGAGAATTTGGTCATGATCAAGGAAGCATCATTAAAACAAGGATCGTCGTAAAAACAGGGGGCAGTGACTATTTTACGCCAATTCGATTATTGTTTAGTCAACTGCATATTATAGCAATCTATAGGTGAGTTTACATTGGCAAGTTCCTTTCGCAAGTTACTTTTACAAGGGTTTACTCTAAGGAAAGATATTGTACAAGTATTTGCAGAGCCAGATTGGTTGCTGTTTTCACTGGCAACGATACACTTCTGCAAACGACATGCCCAAAACTTTCAAATTCTACAAGTGGACTTATAGAGATGTTTACACGTGCAATTAACGTCAAAAGTCGCTTTTGGCAAGTATCTTGTGTAATAAAATTGCCAGTGTAAGTCCACCTTAAAGGAAACGGAAACGATTTGATAGTCTGACACACAGCTGACAAAACATGGACGGTCATAAGGTAGACTGTCAAGTACATATATATTCATCTCGCCGTTCCCTTTTTGGATAGGCACATTTAAAATTAGTTAATTGTAGGTGATATACCAGTAAAACTGCCACTGTTATGATAGGTAATTTCTTCCATATTGCCCTATCTTTGCATGACTCTTTCGGATAAGTTACACTCAAAAGTTGCTTTATACACACCTTTTCTGCTCTTTAAGATTCATAATGCTTCTTTTATCGAGAGTATCTTCCACCGAGTTGACCCATGGCTTTCGCTCAGGCTGTCAAATGTAAAATGAAAACATATTCATATTCGGCAAATGCGATGGCGTCAATCGTTAACGCGCAAGTTGGAACTGGATGAGCCTTAAATTTTGCTTCGAATAAAAACAAAGGCTGCGTCATACTGTAGTTAACGCTAATGAGAAACTATAAAACTAGACCTGAGATGCTTTGTTAACATTTTGAATACCGGCCTTTAGAAAAATAACTTTCCCCTGCGGTGGGGTATTGTTCTCGCCTTCTCACCCATTCAATAGGTTTATGTACCATCAATTTTTAAAATATGTATCTGAACATTCAAGGTTTGAAGTAAACATAAAAAAATACATCCTGAGTAATAACTTGCAGTTCATATATGACATTACTTCTTTTGAGAAATATAGTCTCAATAAAATTGTAAACGACTTTCGAATGCTGGAAAGAGTCATATGTATCATTAGAAGTAAATCAAGGAATGAATTTTTGTCTGAGGACACCAATATAGCGGTTTTAATAAAGTACTCCTTCCCTCTGTATTTAAGCATGGTAGCGAAACTTAGGTATGCCAGCATAAGAGTAGCCTAAATACTGTGGGCATGGGGTATCTGAGAAGTGTTTGCGTTTCAGAATGACTAGTGTTAGGAATGAGTAGGACTTGAAAAAATATGCAATGCATGATTCGGTAAAGGGAGTGTATGAAAAGAACGTACATTGTTGGTTTGGCAATGTCGAGAAAATGGATGTGAGTCGAATAACTAAAGAGATATATGATAGAGAAGGGAATGGTTTGAGAGGAAGGGATATACCGAGAAAGTCATGTGTGAACAAGTTGGGAAAGACTCTTAAGAGGAGGAATGTGAGGAGTCTTAACAATAGAAGAGAGTGTACAAAGCAGTGAATGAGTGGGGCAGAAGCAAAGGAGATTAGTAGGGATATTGAAGTTTGGAAAAAATTATTAACGCAGAGTCAGCTTTACCGAGAATTCAACTTTTTTGACTACACCTACCCCGAAAGGGAACGGTGTGATGAGTGTGTTTAGGTATAAGTAAAATTGTAAAATAATTAAAAAAAATAGTAAAGCACAAAATACGAATACGTGACTCATCCGTGACAAGTGGTGCGTAAATCACGAGTAAACTCGTGGGCCGTCGAACCACCGTTCACATTCGTCCTTTGCATCTCCCTACTCCATCCTCTTTTCGTGGATAATATCCTCACACCCCCTGCCACACCCACCCTCCCCTGTAGTGACTCGCAGGGTTGTATGTAGATGTAGATATCCCGTAGCGCTTCCTTCTTCCTCGCCTCCCCACTCCTCGCTGATTCTCCCATTCCCTCATCCCTCTACCGCTTTCCCCCGTTACCTCTCATGCCATCCACCGACACCCTTAAACCCTGTCTTCCCCCATCCTCTCCCCCATTCCCTTTACATTTCTCCACACCATCCTCCTGCCTACACCTCTTCGTCTCTTCTTCGCCTCCGGTCGTGGCCATGAATAAAAGATATTCACTACTCCACACGCATACAGCAGTATACACTTTCTCTACTCCTCTCTCGCTCTCTCTCACGGCAAACCCAACCAACGTTCTCTAAAACCTTCTCTCCCTCCTCACATTTTTTCCTCCTCCCTCTCCTTCTCTCTCTCGACAGTCATTGAACTTCCTTTGTACCTCCACAAGAACCCCCGCCCGGAGGACAATCCCGCCATCGCCGGATCTCAAAAAACCCCCCGCGGGCGTTTAATACGTTTTCCTTTGTGTGTGTATTCGTTTTAATCGCCAAGTTGTTGGTAACGGTCTGGCGCCCTACTGAAAAACAACTCCTTATACCCGTCGCGAAAGGGAGGAGGAGCAAATTTCTCCCTTTATTTTTTTCGCCTCGTTCCCTCCCATACCAAAGGTTCCACCCCTCCCAACCCCTCCACCAAGCGTCTCCAGTAGATCCCTTTAATGGCGTCGCAGTGGAGGGTTAAACAACTTTTATCTGATTAAAGATGAATTTTTCCGGGGAATCGCTTTTTTGGCGCCGAGTCTGGGTAGGGTCGGGGTGGAAGGAGGATTTATTTTTTGGACCCTCTAATCGTGAAGTAGGTACCTTTAAAGCTTCGCCCGATATGCTAAATAATTTTGGGGAAAGAATCGAAAAGTTCCTGGAGGAGAGTTTTTTTTTAATTTCTCTTTTGAAAATATCTGCTGCCGAAGATAAATTTGCTGTTAGGGAAAAACTCACCGAGTATTTTATTTGAAATATCGGCGTGCTCAATTGCGCGCGGAGTTACTCCACAGAAAAGAGTGCAAAGAAAGTAATTTATTTTGCTGAGTGATCGGAATCGTTCAAAATATGGGACATTGATTGTCCGCGCAAGATAGCGCACGAGGCTTTGCTTTCGACGTAAAGAAAGACTTCTCGTTATGTGTCTCATGCCTATTTGGTTTTTGACGGATATATTTGAGAATTTCGAAGATTTTTATTTAAATTCCCACCCAGTTGTGTTGTGTATTTGAACAAATATCCGTAAAGTTAAATGTACTTTTTTATTCCTAATGAAGAGTAAGTCAAGTTAGAATATCTTCAAAATATTTCAGTACCACTACACTCCACTCTTCCACTCTTTTCCTATTAAGTGAGGACAATTGATGCCAAATAATTAGGATATACGATTCTCAATCATTTTCGGGTTAGCAGTTGCGGAGAAAGTTTTGGCTCAACGTTTCATTCCTCATGCTGGGAACGTCGTCGGGAGACATGCGCATGAGAAATGAAACGTTGAGCGAAACATTATCCATGAAGCAGTTAACCCGAAAATGATTGAGAATATCTTATCGCTGCGAAAACCTTGAAACAAAAATTAAAACAATAAAATAATTAGGACTTTTAAGGAGGTAGATTCTTAAAATTTCATGACTACCCAATGCGTCTTTATGCTACTCAATGACATGGTTCATTACACGTTAGCTCAACCAAAGCATCACACCCAACATTTCACAATTTCACAATTTTTACTCTGTTGCCAATGTCAACCTTAATTAAGAGATATCAGAAATATTTTAGCCCCAATTTTGTATTTGTATGAGGCTTTGTAACCATCGCAGCACAGAAGAAAGGCCTGACCGAATGTCGATTTGTGCAAATTTACCAATTTGATACCCTTGTAAATTGTAAAAAGACGAAAAATAATAATAAATTCAAATGTCAAATAAATGTTACGCTACGAAAAAAATTATAAATCTTAAATAAACGCGGTCCAAGAAAAGCTTTTACTTGAATGCTGTTTTGCGACAAACAATTTAGGGTGTATTTTTGACCTATTTACAAAATTGTTTTATGTTGGACGGTTTCCCAGGTATAAGGGTGCTTCGGTTGTTTAACAGCTAAAAATCCTTATAGTTATATCGCAACGTTTATCCTTAGACCTTAATTCTAAGATTGAGAGTTTTGAGCGATTGTTTATTATAAACATACTTTCGTGAAGCATTGTACCTATACGTGTTCTCAATACAGACATCTATTGATAAAAGTTAAAAATAATTGTCCGATTCCGATCCATTATTCCGATTTGGTGTTTTGGCGATTAATTCCTACTTTAACACATAGCTCATGGCACTTTTGGCATATGACATATATCATCATAATAATTTAATTAAATATACACAGATTGTCTTCTAATTGCGAAACAATGCATTTTTTAAATTATAATTATTGCAAAAAATATCAATATATCACGACGAGTCTAATATTCGAAAAAACCTATCTCAATATAATTTCGTCTAAGTTTCGAATACCGCACCGACAACTCTAGTCATAACATGCTTTAATTAAGGAAAAAAATGATCCTTGTATCATTTCCATTACTGCCTGTGTTGTGAGTTCCAACGCATTAACGGATTCACTTAGGTGTAATGTATTCCAAGAATTTTTTCCGTCCTACTTAAACTATTAAAATGTGCATTCATTGACCATGGATTACCGATCCAACCACTTTAAAGCTGGATTTGCTCGATCATATTTTGATAAATTAATTGTTAAATCTCTCAAATGAAGCCCCAAGCTACCTAAAGTGGTACTACCACAGACTAGCAGTGATGAGCGTCCACGCACTGCAAGTTCAAGTACCAAAACAATCACGCAGTGCTTTTTTTGCGTGTATTCGAGGGACCCGAGGAAGCCAGTTTATTTTCAAGCATAGCAATTCTGTGAAAAGTGGCCGGAACTATTAAAAAATGATAAAGAAAACTGCGAAGTTCGATAAAGATTGCATGAGATATCAATACAGAAATTTAGTTAATAGTAAATGAGAACAAAATGGCATATTATCTCAGTTTTGAGTCTTCCAGTAAATATTTCTGGTTCTCGCATAAACTTCAATATACTCCAACACATAAGTCAAGTAGAGAAAAAATATCCCGCCACATACAAATAAGGCGACCGAAATGAGCTTGTAATTTATAAGGCGATAAATTAATAAATGCTACATTGCTGCAAAACTACGACGACAAGGAAATATCGGGGGCTTTCCAATGAAGGTGTTGAAGTAAACGCACATCAGCGCACTTCGCACTTTAGCGCACACGAACGGCCTTGAATGGAACTATGTGTGTTGCGGAAATGTTTTGTAACCTGCCGGCAGGTTGCATTCTGTTATTGAACAGCAGTCACGGCCGAATGTGATGCGTAAATTTGTTGAGTTCGTTCAAAATAAGTATTTAAAAAAGTTAGCGTTTTGTCACTGAGTAATTAAAAAATTTAAAATATGCATGTTTGCAGCATTAACTGATAATCAACAAACTCGACATCAATCATGGATTATTCATTAGCCATTATTGACGTTCTTTTGTTGCTTAGCGCACATCAACTTTGCTCCCGATCCTGTTTTGAAGTGCTCTACCTCAGTGGCGTAGCCGAGTTTTGGGTCTATGGGGGGCAGAAAATGTTTAGGGTGGGCGGAAAATTTTTAGGGGGCGCCGACTCATATATTAACCAGCTAACTAAACCATACAAATATAGGTGATGCAATAGGCGGATGGGTTTGTACAATATATGACAATTAACAACGTATTAAACACATTAATTTATACGTATTTGGGACTTAAGAATGGAAAATACACAGATTTAGGGGCACTAGAACACGGCGAGGGGGGGGACCTTCGCCCCCCCTGGGTACGCTACTGATCTACCTATTTCGCACTTTGGGACTTAATAATTGAAAAACACGCAGATTTAGGGGTGCTATTACACGGGGCGGGGGGGGGGGGGGGCATTTGCCCCCCTGGCTACGCTACTGCTCTACCTATTTCGCAGGGACTGTAACGATGGGAAGGCAAGTGCGCTGTTGTGTCACGATGTGATTAGCGTACTAGAGCGAACGGAAGGCACCCACCAATAGAACAATAATCCACTATTTCTGTTAAAAATTTATCTAAATATGAGAAGTTTGAGAAGTTTCGTACATCCAGTCTGGCCGCTACCAGCTGTGAATGAGTTTGTACGCATGCTCGTCTACTTGTCGCGTCTGGGAATAGGGACGATCTTAAACCCTACTAGTTAGTACTTCGGGTGCCTTTCTTGCTAGATAGTATACTAGAACCCAAATAGTACGACAGCAATAGCGTTTTGATCGATAATGGTATTATTTTAATTACTCAAAAGTATGATCTTGTGAAGCCACCTTAAGCGAAATTTATATCCGTAGCGGGCTACGAACCCGCGGCATTTGAGTTCTGTTGCCTCAGAGTTACCTTTTTACCACCCATCATTCGTTCAAGGCCTGCCAATCCAACCAGTGATTAAGATCGGAAGGCTTCAAATTTAATGGGCCAAAAAACTGGCATTATTTTAATTCCTTCCGGAAAATTTAGAAATTTGTATGAAAAATGAGGACGTGCCTGTAAAATTTAGGGCGGTCGGCAACCATTCCCTCACCAGCTGTGAATATGCGTCGAAAGTTTGGCCTAATGAGGTTAAAAATATTACTTTCCACATTGTAAGAAAAAAACACTAGTAGCATAATTTTCACTGTTTTAATGAACTCTGGGGATGAATAATAATGGCCCATTGTCGATATCAGAAATATCGATACTTGTGTCCAATAGTCGACACTGTCCCATCGAAAGTTCATCACTGATGCCCACCTTATTGAATTCTCGCCATCGATCTACAAGTATTTCGTATAATATTGGCATGGCATTTTCAAATTTAAGACACGCATTATCATATTTATTCAATACAGAGTTAAACCATAGCAGATAATAGACTAAAAACTATATTAATAGCCGAAGAGAAAGTAAAGTTTTTGCTTATTTCCAACTTTATTTTAGACCCGCTATGTCAAAATGTACTCCTGAGTTTATCCCGTCATTTTTGGAGTCTTCATAAAAAGGTATCACATGAATAGAAAAATGCAAATTTCTTAGAACGTACATAATTCTGTTCGCATAAGGTCATAACGTTTACAACTTGTGCAAACGATGAATGCACTAAATATATCTTTGAAGGAAACTTTTTAGGATTCTCGGACTAGCTGCGGTATTACCTTTACCGGAGTCATCCCAAAGTGCACGCAAATGCGAAAATTCCACTGAGGAAAAACCATTCACCTTGACAGTAGTTCGGACCCGGATCCTCTTCGCTATTGCGCTGCCATTAAAAGAGCGAACACCTCATTGTGCTTAAACATTCTCCTCTAACCCCGTGGACAATGGCGCCAAGCGCACTGTAGTATCGCGCTCGTCTGCTCGCTGGATATTTTTACATCCCACCAGTCATATGACATACCAGGCATATGGTTAGACCAACTGAATACTCGATAGCAGTTTACATAATAAGATGTTTATTTCCCAATAATACAGTACATCTTCCAACTCCCAGCCTTCCCGACCGTGCCCCGGCCCGTATTCACCCAGACAATCGATAATCAGTCACCTCATCTCCTTTCATTGTTTCCCATGGTCAGATCAAGGACCCTGTGGCGTCGTCCAGGCATCCTTACTTCCTTGAGGTCAACTATTGCTCCCACCCTCAGACTCGCGTGGGTGCAACTCATCGTCCACCAAAGCTTATACATGTGCACCGAATCATCCGCCAGTGGTCAGGTCTAAAGTCCGTTTGATACGGGGCACGTAATTGCACAATCTGATGTACGTACAAACCTGCATTTCTAATTGCATCGTGTAAATCCGTGAATTGCAAAAAACGCATACGCGAATGCATGAATGTGAGGTGGCAACATAGCCCCTGCTCTTATTCGAAAATGATTGCACGCCCAATTGAGAAAAACATGCAGTTTGAAGTTGTACAATTTCGTTCCCCGTGTACAGCGGCCATAACGCATACTACAGCACGCTTTGACTGCATCATTAGCATTATATTTCCGACATTCTTCAACATTTAATTCCCATAAAAGCGCTAAAAAAATCCACTGGGGAGAAAAGTGAACCTCGGTTACCTTAACTTACTGAAGTACTCGGGCTTTTGAAGTCAACTATCGAACGATTCAATCAAGGGAAGGCATTAGCAAGGCAGGCCATTACCTTGAAAATTATTTGATGTGTCTAAACCTTGGTTGTTTTATTTTAGTTGAAAACAGTGTGGAAATTATAGAGTATTTTTTACGACGAAAAATATTAAGTACCTATATCCACCAAGCTGCACTTGCAATTCTCTGCTAAGTTTCTTGACCTTCTATTTTTAATCTTCACATCACAGTTCGCCGATTCCTAAATTCTTGGGATTAAGATGACTTGAGTTTTGATCCAAGTAAGCAGAGAGTCCTGACATCCCCTAGGTTAACGACACACTTCATTGACGTAGGGTCGCGAGTTAATAAATTTAAACGGGTGAAAATTTTGTAATATCCCTGGGAATGACCGAGAAATAGAGTTAAAAAGCCGAGACTGGTATTAATTTTGGAAGGAACCATGAAATATCTTAAGATGTGCCGCGGGAGAAAAACGTCGAGGGGGAGGGGAAAGGTGTGGGAATAACGGTCGGCAGTGAATTCAAAGAGGTCGGGGGGAGCGGAATGAGAATGAGGATTAGAGATCGTAAAAAAATCCTCGGCAGTCGACAAACAGACTGACGAATGAATATAAAGGAGAGAGCGGGAATAATAAGGATAGTTTGCCGTCGTTTCTCCTTGAGGCTTTCAAAGGGAAAATGAGAGAAAAAAATCATCTTCTTGCAGGATCTTCCTCATTTTTCCTTTTCTTTTCCTTCAGTTTTTCGGCAGCTCCCCTCTTGAATGTACGAAATTGCTGGTTCCTCATTTTTTTCACCCATACTTCCTCGTCGTGACACGCGGTTTTGGCGCGCCTATTTTATAACCCTCAACCACTCTCTCGGTTGGAGGAGCTAGGAGAAATAAATATGGTAATGAAATGCCTTGACTTGTCTTGATCCCTCTACTTTCCCAAAATGATGTTGGAGAGATGAAGGTTGCTCCATTTTACCTTATGGTACCCGAACGCTTTAAAATCGATCGTTGAGTTTTTGGCGTTTTGGGAAGTCGACCTACAACTGAGGTACTTTATGCCATTGAGTGTAGGTGTAGGGATGGTAAGAGAAGTATTGCCTTGGGGATGGCGGAAGGGTGTGTTGAGAAACCCTGGGCCTGCTTTACAAAATACATCTAGGGTTCCACAGTTAGCCGTGTTTGTGATTATTTCTGCGTTACTTTAACGCATAAATAATAAAATTAGTAATAGATATGATTAAAACCAGGTATTATTGTTTAACGTATAATTACTAAATGTAGCGTAATGGATACATTTGGAATCTCCATATTGAAATCAAGTTTAAACTTTGAATGAAAGCATTAAGATCACATCTCTTATATCACATCTATTACAACACCCTTCCTTTCATTTTCCCTTCTCAACAGCTGCTTTGCGACAATCGATGAGTTTCTTTAGTAATTCATAAGGTTCAAGTTACTTTTTTATGCTCGTATTAAAATTAAAGTGCAAACAAAACGAATAGTCTGGCGTACAATTATTAGCGATTACTTGGGACTGCTTTTTCTGCCACGATTCGGGCCTGGTTTGATTTTTGCATAGCCTAAGTTTACCCTAAACTTTTATGAGACAAACTTGATCTCAGAATTTATCCTCAAGTGACTGGATGAGAAAACCGGCTGTCTCATAGTTTCTCTGAATCGGGTAAATGACTCGAGAGAGGTCTTCGTAATTAACTGCACGTGGCATTTAGCGTGGTATCTCGGAAAAAGAGAATAAGATAGAAGAGGACCAATATCAAACTTGGCATTTCGGCCCACCTCAGAAGTTCCGTCGCCACCACCACCAATGACATTTCTGCTCCCGTAAGTTCAAATATTCGTAACAGTTTCTTGTTAAGGGAAACTTCTGTTGCCGTCGGGTTGCCATTCTACTTTGGCTGGGGAAGCTGGTGCTTCCTTTTGTTTAGCAGCACTCGCTGCGGACAATTTCAGCGAGAAGACAGTTGAAAGTTTAAAACAGACGGTGCCTCGTAAATTGAATACATTTCATCCTCATTTCTACTCCGATCTTCTTGCAGCAGGCACTCTCAAGTACTGAATTTCGCCAAAAAAAATGAAATGGAGTGTAGCGTGCTGGGACATCTCTCTCAGGAAGCCTGCGCTTGGCTCTGTGAATGGTTAATTGGACATGAAAAAATCCGAAACTCAGAGGATGCACCGACATGTTAAAGTACAAGTGGAAATGAGCAAAGCAATTTCAAAGGAAATTATCATGTCCATTAGCCTTTCGGATAACCTTCGACATTCTAGTGACTCCAAGCCTAGCATTTTCAAAGATTTTCTACACGGTCTGTTTACACACTCATGGAAGTTTGTCGCCAAATGCACGGCTTTCCTTTGCAGTTTGTTGAATCCGCGATATGAATGTCTCTGTGCTTGGTCCCAAATGTCTCTGGTGTACCCAAGGTGATCGATCAAACTGACAACTCTTTCACTTCTATAAACTTCGATAAAACGTAGTCCTTTAATCACAGCGCCGCAAGTGTTTCTAATATTTTCCTCGCAAAGGGGTTTGGCTTCATTTGCTGCGCTGATATATTTGCTCCCTCAACATTTTAAATATGGCGTTGATGCTATTTATGTTTTAGGAAGTGTATTTCTGTGATTGTACAGGTTAATCCCGAGCCTCCACTCAAAATACCAAGTGTTTATGTTGAACAGGTCCAGTGGAAGAGTCACAAAATATGCCTGCGTGATTATTTGTCAGTAGACGAACGCATGTTCCGCGAAATTCTCACCGTGCTCGTCGTTTGGTAATTTGGGAAAGCTACCGACAACTGAGGTCTTTTCCCCATCGCGGATGGGTGGGTAGGTTTGGTAAACGATGGATTGGCTGACGAACCAAGGATGGGTGGAGAAAAATCCAGCGTTGGCTGTATCTCACTCCGTGCAGAAGGCGTCAAGAGACGAAACATTTGCGGCGCTGTGATTCCATTGTAAAAGGAGATAAGTGTCATTTTATTCATATTCTGGGTACTTATAGAGAAACGTGTCTTCTATCTGATATGTACAACAAAAAATTGCCTTTCCACGTTATTTTTCTCGCAAATAGAACTTGAAATTATGTGGTGTTCAATGAGAGAATGGGAGAGAAACAATATTTTTCTATCTAATATAAATTAAATTTCTACGAAAATCTGCTTATAAGAAGCGAAACCTCCCGGGAAATTTATTAAAAATAAAATAGGTGCACCTTACCACCTTACATTTGGTGTTATTAGCTAGTTACTGCGTTAATTAAAGTCAGAAAGTGGCAACTCCGTAGAAATGGCGCTGCAGTCTGTTTCTATAGCTAAAAGAAAATGTTAATACATTGGTGAATTAATCTGCATATTTTGTACGTTAGTTTTGGTTTTTAATTGATAGCGCATGTCATTAGCAAAAGCAGGATTTTTAAAAACCAAGAAAATTAAAAGTAGGAATTTTGTATTTGTTTTGACTCACTCAGTCGCGGTGGTACCTCCTTAAAGAAACTAGGACTTAAAAAGCAAATAGTAGAAAGGCCCTTAGTAGCAAAAATTTAAGAGATGCTATTTCGCTCAGGTTAGGCTACATCTGGAACACGCTGCGAGAATTTGGGACCCAGCACAGAAAGATTTACTTCGCGAGAGAAATAATATACAAGGGAAAGCCCCGACAAAGCGGAAAGGGAGCTAAAACGGCAATGGTAGGGAATAATGGGAAATGGTGTTCAAAATATTTCTAGGAGCGAAAAAAGAGCGTAATGGACCTGATGGAAAGGCTAGGTAGGGAGACACCAGATACTCGGAGTCTACACGCTAGGCTTAAATTACTTGTAAAATTCAGGTCAGGCGTCGGCCAGTACGACAGAGAGGATGTCATTTTTACCTCGAGCTAATTCTCTATTACTTAAAGAAGCGGCAAAAAAAGAAAGAGACACTCTCCTAAATGACAGTTACAAAAATTACTTCCTTCCCCCTAGAATTTAAGACTATTACCAAATTCATAACGTTACACCAAGACACTGCGTTTTTGGAAGTTGGAATTAATACTGCACTACTTGAGTTCGGAGTACTAACGAGCTCTTCACATAGTACCCTACCATAGATAGGGACTCAGCAGAAAACATTTCCACCCACATAAGTGTTCGAACCCAAGCCATTCGGTGTGGGAAGCCGTAACACTGATCTATTCACCAACCGGATTCATTTCTCTTTATTCCCAGCCAGTTATTACTTGAACATGACAAACCAAAAGAAGAAATAGTGAGATATATGAGACTTGAAATGGAAAAAGTAGCAACGGCTCATTAAAAACGACATATTTTAAATCGGTAGCATTCACTTTGAGAAAAAATTCACTTAAACCGGGAATATGGCCAGAATTATTCAGTTTTTGGGCAAATACGCAGACCACCTCGGTACCCAGGTTCAAAAACATAATAGTAACTTTTAAAATAAATATGTCTTCATATTTTACCACAAACTTGTTGGGCACATTCTGAGACTCGTCCATCTCTTGAAAACTGTACTGGAAGGAGAAATAACTAGGAGAATAATTATTGAGGAAGGGCGAAGGTGGAACATATGAATTATACAATGAGGGATGTTGAAATGAAAACTTATGAGGGATACAAGTAGTTCACTGTAAAGGGAGATTTGGAGAGCTGCAGCGTACTAATCTCCGGGCTGGATATGATCATGGTGATGGCATACCCTTAATTTCAGTCAAAAGTGAGCATCTTTATGAGTTTTGCTTGAAGTCACCCGCTGCTATAATTTATTCTCTTCTTAGAAGAGTACTTACCTCTAGGAAAGATCAATGGGCTGAATTTGGAAAAACATCTGGCCAAATGGAATATTTTCACTTGCTATTCTGAATGTGGCTGAGGTAAATAAAAACTATCCTAATACCAACTAACAGAAAACAAAATTTTTAAATTATAGATACTCTTCTTGGAGCTACAAACTCCTTTAGAGGTGAGGAAAAGTAGTTAAAATCCTCAACTCGCAAATTATTTCGTCAAAATTCCCTAAAACTATAACGTGGTGTCAGCTGATGATATTCATGTAGAGTTTTCTGGCATATAGTGTCGGACCATAAATTTTGTAGAGTAAATAAAATGACGAAAATTTGAGAGTAATTATTTACACAAATTTTATAAACCTTACTTAAAATATACCGTTTTTCGTTTAGTTTTCCAATGATTTGGAATAAACAATTTTTTCTGAACACGTTGAGGAGAAATCTATGCCAAAATGAGGAATTAAGTCTCAAATGTAATCCGATGAAGAAAAATATTGATTTATTT
Organism: Pyrrhosoma nymphula; assembly: GCA_963573305.1. NCBI lineage: Eukaryota > Metazoa > Arthropoda > Insecta > Odonata > Coenagrionidae > Pyrrhosoma > Pyrrhosoma nymphula. The sequence continues at coordinate 65,027,306 of OY754333.1, forward strand.
TATCTCCCCTCCACTACGGATTAGTTATTTACGCAAAGGTAGAATCTGCGTCCGAGGCTGGGACGATGACATGCAAGTACCCACGCTACGAATCAAACTCGTGCCCATTACAATGAAGGAGGACTACTCGGAATCTGACCCAAAAGTGAGCCGCCAACGGGGACATCTTGGAAGGAGACGTTGAATAGACAGAGTGACAGTGCGAGGAACCAAAGGTTGGCAAGAGGGGCGAAGCAAGCACTGCATTGAGGCCAGGGGAGGGTGACTAGGGGTGTTTGAGAGAGGTTGATGGGACTCCTCCTCCGTTCTACCTATCTGTAATTAAATCTGCTGTCTCTCCAAGCTTTCCGAAGTCTCATTGCGTCGAGTTTAAGGGGAGATCAGCTACTCGATGACCTGATGATGAGTGGTGTTCATGGGTGTGCCGGCAGTTGTGGTAATTTCGCACTTTGCTCAAATACATCATAAAAACATACATTTCAAACTTGTGTGTAGTGACATTTGCAAATCTGACTATAAAAATAAAAAAAAATATTAAAAGGCTAAAATTAGGTCAATAGAGTGTTTTTTTTTAATATTCGTTGTAATTTTGTTAATTCTATCAATGGAGTGATATTTGAAATCAACAGTGTCAGGCGAGATTTGGTGGAACATCGTAACAATTAAAGTAATCGTTGTAGTACGTCCACTTTATTTAAAAATACACTACACCTGTTTCAGCTTTATACTAAGCCATCTTCAGGTATGATTACAATCCAGTTTAGCGGTTTATATATATACACACACATCATACCCCTCCTCCCCCCTACTTCTGTTGAACTGGATGTGTGTGTATATATATATAAACCGCTAAACTGGATTGTAATCATACCTGAAGATGGCTTAGTATAAAGCTGAAACACGTGTAGTGTATTTTTAAATAAAGTGGACGTACTACATCGATTACTTTAATTGAGTGATATTTGCCTTGAAAAAATTCATTTAACATGAACGAGATTCAAACCCGGATATCCCGATCGCGGTTTAGACGTGTTTCATGAAGAATCTTGCATTGACAGGGATCTCCCGATATCCTGACCGGCAATCGGGAGATCCTGGTTGAAATCCTTGTCATGTCAAATGATTTATTGCAGTTTTTTTTATATACCTTTGTACTCGTGCACGTGACTTCGTACCGTATCATTTTTGTAAGTGAAAAAGGTCTATCAATGCGATCACAAGGGTCTTAAATATGCCACCAATCAAATTTAGCTTGCTTCGAAGCACTTGATATTCGAAAGGATCGGATTGGTTTTGGAGATAAGAGCGGGATCACGGGCTTCACATGTAGAGGACATTGGTTTGAGTTCAGGCCACGATTTAATGAGTTAGTTACGTAATGAGAAAACTTCCAGCAATGATGGGACGTAAAATTATGGATTCCTTAATAACTTTCTTAAAGAGTTATTTAACGCCAGCACCAGGTCCTTTTACTTGTAATACTTCCTTTAGAGTACTGGTTAAAGATCCAGTTTTGACTACCAAAAGCGTTGGAGATGTTTCAGTGAAATTTTGAACCCTGCCAGGGTGCCATATGCAGAGAATCTCTGTTTCAAGGCCTCATAGGTCGGATGGTTCGTTAAATTGTGGATCCTCTGGCATCTTTCATTAAAACATATCTCCCGAGATCAAAAGGTTGGATAAAAAAGTTTGAAAATTGGGTTTGCGCATTGTTTGATAGCCAGAATTTAAAACAAGTGCAATTTCAAAGAATTTAATAAATTGATGACTTGGAAACGTATAAAACTTTCTTCCAATTCTGCCACACGACACTCAAACTCGTCAAGTTCAAATTTGTCTCTCTGTCAAAATTGCTTTGACAAAGATTTTAACCGTGAGAGACTGGCTTACAAGTTGACCAATTACGGTGCCGAGTTTCTGTCTATCGTTCCTAAATTCCTGAATTTATCCTTCCGTTGTAAAACGGTACCTATCTGACCTCAGTTGTCGGTCGTCTCCCCAAATATCCAACGGACAACATACCCGACGGGTAGAGAAATAGCGCGTAACGTGGATATATTTGTGACCCACAGCACAAATGCTGTGAACGTTTTGACTAATTAGCATGCTTATTTATTGGTTCTAAGACGCTTTAGAGAACCATAATCAAGTTTTAACTGTTACGATACATTGTATTTTATCCCTTTTAAGGCGCACGGACATGAAAGAAGGAACCTAGTTTTGGCCTCAGGATTCGAAAAAATATAACTTCCCTAGCTCCCTTTGATATTGTTTACGGAGAGAAAGAGAAACAGCTCTTTATGGAATGCCGAAAAAAATGGGGACATGGCGTCATCAGGATACACTCGAATAATACTTCACATGAAAAACCCAATCCACCTGTCCTCAATGGCACAGATGACCTAATTTGTAGGTCGGCACCCCTTATAACCAACCAAGAGCCCACCCGACCGATCTGTGTTTTCAAGCAAATGGAGGGAGAGATACGGGCATTAGGGTAGGGGTATGGAGGGGCCGTAGAAGTATAGAATATATATTTAGTATGCTCTGGGTATCACCACAGTATCACCCTTGGAGCAAATGCTACAAAATGGTATTGAATTAGGCTCAGCAAAATGATAAGGAAAAATTTGACCGTAATATTCGTACAAGATAAGTATTATGAACAAAAGGATATGGATGTGTATTTTGATACATAGACATATGGTACAATAATTGGATGCGCAACATAATCCTGCGCTGAGTAGATTCATGAATTATAATATATTTTCAAATTTTTTTCAAAATTTTTCAAAATTTGGAGGCAATGATTAAAAACGAATTTTACATTAATATCAGTTCGGGAAATCGGATAACGCAAAAGAATTGCGGTGCATACGATATTTCTTCTGAGTAATTTATTTTTTCGAAATTTTCTGTCGGGTAGTTAGCGATCTCCTCCCTGAAATTATTTAACTCCCTAAAATAAGTATTTTCTGGAGTCAAGGTAGTCGGGTAGACGGAGTGCTAGGAGCAGGGAGGTGCGTGAGAAGTGTAGTATGAGGTAAGGTTATGCTGTCTCCGGGAAAGGGTATTTTTTGACTGTCGACAAAAATCTTGTCGACAGACTTCACACGTGGAACGTATGTGACGTAATGGATTTCGTTCTGGTGTAAACTTCATTTTTTTCATTTAGTTATTTTTTACGACATTTTTTTATTTTGTCAGAAAGTCTCCCTCTTACGTGCAATCGGAGTGGATTACAGAGATATCGTCGAGTTGTATATACACACACATAAAAACGCATTTCTGGTCCCAGACGTGCCTGAAAGTAACTGCCGGAACGGTGACAGAAAAGAAATGGAATTGATGTCAAAGTCGGGACTGAGTGAGTTTTTTGACAGCCGAAGAGTTTACGAAGGCTCCATCGGAGTCAGTGTTTTCCCGGCGTGGGCGTACAATATCGCCGATCAATTGCAATGGCCTATTTGCCTGCAGGTATGTATAAGTGTAGAAGAAATGTGAGTGTCTTCAAGCTAGGTCTACTTTTTGAAGAGTATGGAAAGATTTATACTTTTTCGTAGTATACTGATACTTCGATAACATTTTTCGCTAAATACTGACATATGTTAGGTATTTGAATAACGTTTCAAGCAAGTCATGCGAAAATATCGGAACGTCAATTTCCCTTCTATGGAAACTTTGAGGCTAAAGTAATTGATGGAAATTAAGTTTGTTTTTATTAAAGTGACACGTATGCATTTATTATATATTTGTTGATATCACAATTGAGCAGAGAATCTGTTTTTAGGTTGAATATTTAACTTTATTGCTTAGCCATCCACTTGGATATTTATTCGTTGCTGGATTAACAGTTAAAAATTTTTGCATAGATTTTTCTTACGTTGGTTGTTGGTTTTACATAGATTTATCATAGCATACTACTCCAATACGTTTATTAATAATCAAGTTTTAATATTATGCCTCGTGTAATTTCAGTATTGTGATAAAAGAATAATTTGCGTCTTTACACGATAGTTTATTTGGTTGATCGTAGTTTCGACTTAATGGTATAATTTTCATGACAACCTTTTCTAAAGTTTTAACCACGCTGATGAACGTTTGGAAAAGTTGATTGCACGTAGATACTGCATTTCGGAAATAATGTGTATACATTCTTATCTGAAGACATAAAAATGTGATAGTTATATCACAAAAGAAAACCCTTGCATTAAAAGGATTGACACCATCGTTGAAAGCAGAGAAATTACATTCCTGGGTATTGATTTTCTTTGATTTCGTGTGTTACCGTGCATGGAGTGAACATGAACTATTTCTGAAGTGGAAAAGTGACATAGGAATAGGGAAAATGAAGACTTTCTCTCTCCGTTGAATGTTACCAACAGCACGGAGAGAATATCATCTGGCCGACACGGAATATTGATCCAGCTGAATATTTTTTCATGGAGGTTCGGCATTTGAACGAACAGATCAAGCCAGCGACGCGCATTAAATTCGCTGAACTCTCCACAGTTGACGTTTACTGACTCTCCCTCAAACTTGGTGAACGGCGATGTCCCTTAAATGTCTGCATGTTGATTTTGAGCGTTGATTGTTTGTCAACAACGAAGACCTGCAGCTCCTTCATCTCAAGATGAGCTTGTTGACCATAAACAATTCTAAAACGTTGACCTTAACTCGTTACGGTATCCATCGCGGCAGGAGTGCATGTGGACCGGTTACACGCGAGTCTGTAGTTGCAATTGAATTAGACGAAACTGATCGGCGCATGCAAATGCCGATTTGACGCAATAATTCGGTATGTGCCATTTCATAAACGATCTAATTATAGTGGTAGTTAAACATGGTGGAATTCACCTTTGCGTAGCTTGACGTCAAGGAGGGGAAGGCGCGCTTAGAGGGGTTGGGAAGTAAGGGATGGGAAGGGAACGTAACGAGGTAGACAACGCTACCAACATGATTGCACTTAATCTGAGGGCCCCCCCCCTCGTTGCATTGCACGCGTTGCACGCCTGTGTTTACGATCCAAACAAAGCTATTTCGAAATTCGGTGATGGTGTTCGCAATCCATTGGAGAAGCCCATCTAAGGGACCATAAAAGTATTATGTCAAACCTTTGAGTAGGTGAGTGAAACCTATAACCTCTTCTTACGTCGTCTTACGTAGGGTTGTGAGGGAGTTTGAGAAAATTTCACTTATTATATTTTAGTCACTCCTGAGATCCTAAATTCATGATATGTTTTTAATTATTTTCGGATGAAAAATCATACTTCTATTCATCATTTCTTTGTGTTCATTAGTTTGGTGATATTGTATCTTCAATGATCACTAGTTTTGCGAGTTGCGCCTACTTAACATCGCGAAATTTCGAAAACCATTATCGATATCCGGCTAAAGAATTTTCGTTCTTAATATTTAATAGTTGGTGGTGCAAAGAAAAATGCAAAAACCGTGGCTATTAAACTAATAATCCGTAAAAACTGCTGAATAACGATGAATTTATTTAGGTTAGTAACGGTGAAGTAAACGAACAGTACTCATTAAATTACAATCAGTTACAAATCGTATGGGCATATTAGCGTTGTTAATTTATCTTTTTCAGGTAGATGTTGATCGCAGTACGATATCTGTATTACTTTATTTTCATTTTTGTCAAATGAAAGTGGATTATTTTTTAATTTTGGTGAAGGATCATAGTCACATGTTTAAGAAGATTTGGAACCATTTTTCACAAAACTGAAGCATATATGATGAAGTGACTCTGGCATAATATTACAGTTTAGTGGAATTTTTTCACTGGAGTGATTGCTGTAATTGCTGAAGTGTATAGTTCATATGTAAACCACCAACCTTTTTACACTTAAGCAGAAGTAGCAGTAAAGTATGTTCGTAGTATTTTCTTTAAATTAACGTAATTAGTAGACAAGAGTCATGTGTTACTTAGTTAGCGATTAACCTTCTATGAAATTGTTTCTCTCTGATTTCTTTTATTTCCCTTGATATATAGCTACTTTTACGCGAATGAAGGCGAAATTCGGCAATTAGTGAAGATATTTAGAAATTATCCGGGTGAATATTTAAATGTATGCCACTCCAAAACAATAAGGTTCGTGTCAAATTTCTGTTTACTCAACGTTAATATAATCAATTAAGTGTTATGATATTGCCATTCCCTTGATTTGGTTTTATTGCATAAGATATACGATTAGCTATAGTAAGTGAAATGAACCTCAACAGTTTTCCATGCATTTAAGTGTCTGGATAAATTCCAAAGGTCTATACATTTCGGTGTGCCACTATCTCAATATTGATACAAACTTCACGTCGAAAGTTTAGAAGTATTACTTATGCCATTACGAATTCTATATGAATGTGCGAGAAACTGACCTCGGAGATAATTCATTACCAGTATATGTATGTCAAATATTGCTCCCGTGCTTGCTGTTTTGGGGAAGTGAAATTTCCAGTGGGGCACCTAAAACAATGCAATGTGCAAAAAATGCCTTACTGTTTTTCTAGAAACTCCAGCTTTGATGAAACCATGCCTGCCCACGATGACCAACCATTAAAGGTTTTTGCTAAGCTTTTCGAGACTCCCGGGTTCACTTTTTCAGAGAAAGTCTATCTTTCTCAGACAGAGACTGCCTGCAAAGCAGGCAGCAGGTCTGCTAGTATACCATTTAATGTCGTTAATGACTTTTTGTTTTATTATTTTTTTTCAAAATTGGTAATAAAACGTACACACATCATTCAAATTTCCAATGGAATACATAAAATGATTGCCTCTATAATTGATTGCTTGATTAATTGATTGATATATAAAATGAAAGCTTTCAGTGCATCGCTTTCAGTTTATTTAGCAAGCAAAGAGTAACGAATCAATGCTTAATTGCATAAATTTGAATTGCTTTCATTTCATTGCTTCATTCAATGAAGGCAGAATAAAAACTCATAGTCTGTCTTGAACATCCTAGGGTAGGTTCAAAGCCCCTTAGAATTATCTTAACGAATAATAAAGGGCTTATAAAACGACTTAAAGGGCTTGGTTGTGCTTCTCACATAATTGGAAATGGGTTGCTAAAACAAATAGGGTATCCCAGTATCTTAATATGATAGTGACATACATGAAAATACCGATTTAAGCACTTTTTTCAAAGGGAGAAGTATTATTGATGAAATGTTCTTAAACATTTCAATTCGATTCATTTCAGTTCTATTGGGAATAAATTCTTTTCTCTAACATAAGCCAAAATTATTTCTCCGTATTAGTTCATAATCCAAAAGTTGTAGCATTTGAAATAAAGCAAAACTTTCGTGTGACTGAGTTCTCAGAATAGCACTTTCAGTCGATTTGACTTCGGCAGTCTCAAATCCATGAAAGAGATCTTTGAGTTTTGACTTTTGCGTTTATTTTAACGAGATGAGAGAGGAGAAAACGTTTCCCAATATATTATTTGAGCTCAACAGCTAGTATGACTAAAATGAGTAATATCATAAAAATTAGGTTTCAAAAGTTTTAGAAGATGTTTTCAAATTTGCTTTCAGTCAACATGTTAAATCATGATTAGCTACGTTGGACAGGTGAGAGAAGATAATATGGCAACTTAGTATTTATTTATTTGCCTTCTACTATATCCCTGGGTAATGTAATTTTGTTAGTGAATTTTTTGTACATTATTTGATTGAATGCATTTTTATGGGGTTGAAGGAAATTTTTGACAACATTTGGTCAAAACGGCGAATTTTTTATGCTCTAGGAGTAGTCATTAATCTATTTACAGTCAAAACAATTTTGAACTGTTTTATCCTGTCCAAACCTATTTCGAAAGCTAATCATCCAAATGAATTGCTGGAGTTGACAGACGAAATAAAGAGGCTTTATTACGCTCGGGAGTCCACAGTAACGCTAACTGATTTTGAATATAGATCCACTGTTAACTTTTTTTTTCTAAGCCCCATTTCGATTTTATAGTTTTTAATTCAAGAGACTGGCTGAAATAATTGTATATAATGGCCACTTTCAATGTTTACTCTCATGTGTAGGATAAAACGTCAATTCCACATCGTGCATACCTATCATCGAATTGAATAGGTCAATTAAAAGTGGCTAAATCCTATTAAGGGGCTGTTGCTAGCTATTGAACCTCATCCAACTCTTCACTTCATAATGGTTGTTCTATATTATATGACATGATTAAGTCCGACTTTCATAAAAAGCGAAAGCCTAATATCCCATTCCTATTTAATTGCCAAGTCGTTTCACTAGGCTCAATAATTATTCTCGGATAGTTGATCTCGGATCTGAAGCCTTTGTGGTTTAGTCTGGGATACATTGAAATATCTATATCCTAGAAGTAGCGGTTGGCAGCAGTTAATAAGGCGTTTATAAATAGCTGAGCTCATCGTGACATGGCATCCATTTTAGAATTACTACATTTTTCACTTAAGCCAGGTAACACCGAATATGACATGGAAAACAGTAAATTAATACTACAAGAGGCTGGGAACCACGTCATACGAAAAATTAACCGGGTGGATTTAATGTTTCTGTGTTCTTCTGTTTGATTAATGACTACTCATATGCATACTAGAAATGATATATCCACCGTTTGGAATTATATGATAACTATGTTAGATTGGGGTTCCTAGTTTTTTATTTGGGGAGACGACCAGGAAGTGAGGTCGTCTGCGCCTTTAAGGACTTTTGGGTTAGTGAAGCCTTATAACCCAATAATCCACATGAATTTCTTCAGGCCGCACCAATGTTTTCAAGAATGTTTTGCTCCGTATGGTTCACAGGCATGGACCATTGGAAAGCTGGAACAGAAGAGAGTAGAGGCTTTCGAAACCTTGTGCTTCAGTCGGATGGTGAAGATCAATTGGACGGATAAGATCAGAAACAAGGAGTAGTACAGAAGAACAAGAGAGGAGAAATCCATATGGAGCACTATAAGGAAGGCAAGGTCCAGACGGATAAGCCAAAATCTGTGACACAACAAATATTTTAGGAACCTAGTTGAAGGGAAAATAGACGGAAAGTGCCCTCAAGGAAGACTGAGGGACGAATACATAGGCCAGCTAAAAGTGGACATGAAAAGGAAGAGTTACTACTACTTTAAGGAGTTAGTAGATGAAATACTAATATCATTGTAGGCAGAAGTCTACCAATCTTAGGATTGCATGACTAATGATTATGGGTTAGATTATAAGGGAAGAATTATTTCGGAAATGGAGGAAGGATGGAGAGAAAGCCGGATTATTACGATTGACACCACGGATTGAAAAATAGAACGACTTATCTGACGGACTAAGTACCTACTGCTCTGTCTTCATTGGCAATGCATTAAGTCCGGGCTCGAGAATGATTTGAAAAAAATGTACGCCATGGGATTAAAAACTGTGCCTTCAGGATGGAACTCAAGTCAGCATACCAACTCAATTCTCAAATACCTTATTAAAAACCTATCAACCGGTTAAGGTTGGTTTATAAGAAAGAAAGTCAAAACCGACCAGAAATTTACAAGCAAACGCTCATATCTCCTTACTTCATTTGCGTCTTCATGTCAGCATACGTCTTACCTTTCTTCATTCCGTCCATAAACCCTATTCTCTTTCCCCACTTGCCCGCTTACACAATATTCTCCTTTCTCTTACTCTTCAGCATCCCTTCTTCCCTCATTACCTCTACCAACCACCTATTTTGCCTTCTCCTAATCTCCTTCATGAGTTTCATCTCCTCTCAAACCGTACCATGTACTTCGTCGTTCGTCTTCCTTTCCGTTTTCTTCACTATCCTCCTCACCCACGTCTAAAAGGTCGCGCTCTAAGCTCACGCTCGTTTTCTTTTCTTTGAGTCTTCGTTTCGGCACCATTGAAGGTGGCTGGATTGGTGATCGTGGGTCATTGAGTGTACATTTTTATAATTTCTTAAGCAAGTCGAAAAAAGTCTTGGACCATATTTCATTTAAGTGCACCTGTTTAGGTGTTGGAACTCACCATAAAGGAATGTACGGAATCGGTACAAGAAATGTATTTGAAATTTGTTTCCTTATTTAATGCATGCCATGAATAGAGTTTTCTGCCCGGAATTCGAAATTTAGACGAAGTTTTATTGATTTTTAAAAAATGGACTAAGCGTGGCACCGTAATATTTTTAACAGCAATTTTCATAGTGAGAAATATATTATTCAGTGATTAGAAGAAAACATGTATGTATTGAATCGAATTATTGCGAAATATATCTCATTTGTCATAAAGGTAAGTGTTAAAATAGCATTGAATAGCCAAAAAACCAAATCGGCATAATCATATCGGGATAATTTTTTCCACTTTCATCTATCTGTATCAATAACGATAACACTTAAGCAAAGCTCCACGCAAGTCTATGCACAAACAAAAATCACTCCCTCTATCTTAACACCACATTTCACATAAACTTTTCTACAGTCTTGTCTTTATAATCTTTTTCAAGGTCTCCGTTATCAGCTCCCTCCTATATGCCTCTTTCGCCGGCGCGGCGCTATTATTTTTCTTATGTCTTTGCTACTATGCCCATTTTCTCCAGGGTACTACCCAAATAATTGATCTATTATGTTTAGGTAAAATGAAACCAGCTTCGCAATTAATTTTGTGGTAGATATTTGACCCATTGTCTTTTTAATTATCTGACCACTAAAGCATATCTCGCTTTTCAATAGATGACTGTTTCCTTCAATTTCTCCATTTATCTTCCCTTATCACGGAAAGGCTATCAGGGTGGAACAGTAGAAGGCAAATATAAAATTAACTGAAGAAAATATAAATATGAAGCTGTTTAATAGAATTCTTGGTGATGTTATCACAATATAAATATGAAGCTGTTTAATAGAATTCTTGGTGATGGGATCAGGACGGTGGCAGTGGAATGGGAAAGTCTGAAATAAAATGTGTAAAATTGTATTTTAGGAGATCTTAAATAGGAAACGGAGTGAAGGGGGGTAGTTAAGAATATCAAATTTGATATTAGCATACTTTCAGCATTGAAGGTGAGGTATAATTCTATGAACCTTTCTTCAGTCAAATGAGTGACCTCGTTGTTTTTACTTCCCTCATTAGGTAGTGCACTCTTCAGCGCACAGAATTCCCCCAAATTGTTTTACTGTAAGTCCCGATGACGTGCATTTTGAGCAAAATACTCAACATCAACTTTTTTATGTATCCATCACCGTCCTCAATCTTGAATGGCATTCATCATATTAGTATTATTTTCTTTCGTAGTTTCAGACAGCGTTAAATAGACCTTTGAAAAGGTCATGAGCCATTGAAAACTCAAACGAACGCGGATGAATGATGGGATTGACGTCAAAGATCTCTCTTGAACTCTATGCGAACTACGAATAGCGTCGCGAAGGTGGTTTCGTATGGCATGATTAGGAGCAACACTAACAAAGCAGTCTTTCGATTATATGCCTCGAGATACCGTTTCTACGGACGAACGTCAAAATGCGAGCGCGGAAAATTCTCTTGTGCTATCTCTCTCTGAATATTCATTCAAACACCAAGGATCTTCTCCTTTTCTTAATTCCTTTCCGGTAGAAAGAGGATTGGCAAACTCATTTTAAATTGACACGCGATGAAGCTTCAATGCTGACAGCTAATATGAACGCTGCTTCCAGTCTTCAAGAAGACCATCGTTCTGGGAACGTCTTTCTCGCTCCTCTTAATGAAGTTGTGTCAGGATTTCCTCCTTTTAATTAGCCCATGAAATTACGAAATATATCACAGCGCCGATCAAATTTTTGACACATTGAAAATTGATAAATTCAGAATGATTCCCTTACATTGTGGTTAGCCACAATAAGAACCTCATCACAGCATAGTAGCTGTTTTAGAGTAAAGTAAAAGTGTAATCAAACTATGATTTTTTGATGCTCAAAAGGGCTCGAACAACGGTATAAGCAATGTACACTCGTTAACGCTAGGCGTCGGTCATCTATTGCAAACCATTTAAAAAAATACATCTCATGCATTATTTCGTGGCTCAGGTACCGTAAACGCGGGCTACTTTGGCCCACTTTTTAGAAATTTTAAGGTCTACTCCGAATAAATCTGCAATTTTTACTAGTCTTTATCTCCGGTAACCTCTTTAAAACAACCTAACTATCATAAATTGTATTTATTATGAGATTTTTATATTTATTAAAGTCGGCTATGAAAAAATTATTTTTTTCAATTGGCCAATATTACCCTTATACTAGGGTAACATTTGCCCAACTGGCTTTTACCTACTTGGAAGCTTTGTTCAAAGACCTATGGCCAAGGATAAACTTCATCTGAAAGAAAAACGTTGAAATTCAAAGTAAATGCAACATATTTTCATAAAAAAGTTGCAAATGTCAAAACATTGTTATGAAAGTGCGAGTAGGCCTAGTCTTACAAATCGCTGACCATAAAATGAACCTTTTTTTTTACAAGTTTTGGGGGGTTTAATGATTTCTATATTATCGTTCTATTCGTGAGACAAGTCTTTTTCTGTCAGCCACTTCCAATACTTCTCAGTGCGTTCCATGCATTCTACAGTTGCACCTTCTTCTGTCACAGCAACCGCTATCCCTGGAAACTGTAGACCAGTTCAATGAAAGATAAGAAAATTTCCTTCTTGCTGAGTTCTCTTCGAGTTTTCTTCTGGACTTCTTACGGGAAGGTTCTTGCTTGAACTGGGTTTAACCAGAACATTATTTTTGTGAATAAGATGTAGGTTTTCTTCGTCATAGCTTGAAAACACCATATATCGCTGTGATCTGATGACATGGGACTATAGTTGTCACTATCTTCTTCTTCTGTTGATGAGAGGTCCATGGTTTTCTTACCTATTTTTTTCTTCACGGGTTTTCCTTTTATTATGATTTTTTGTTTTTTATTCCCAAATAATTTTGTTGCTTTTTTTGTTGTTTCTCACTCTCTCTCTCTTCTTTACGACCTACTTCGGCCCAGAAAAAATCTGGGCCAAAGTAGGTAGTACTTTAGAGATTACCAGAACGTGACTTAAAAATTATTAATTTTAGTGTTTAACAAAGGAGTGACCACACTACCAACTGTAGCATTTATATCAGTTTTCAATGATATTCTTACCAAACTGGTGAAATATGTAGAACAGTTTCTTCAGTAGAAAGTTTGAGAGCTAAAAAATACACGTGTTTACGCTGAGAAGTAAACAACTGTCGTTGTTTACTATCGGCCAAACAGTGAATCACTTAGTACCTTACGTTTCCTGCCCAGGGCTACTGCTTAGCAAGAACTACCAAAACTAGTTTTAAATATGGTTCCTGAAGGTCATTAGAGAACGTTTTATTGTTGTTTTTTTTGGGCCAAAGAAGGACCCCAGGGCCAAAGTAGCCCGTGTTTATTCGGTAGAGTAAAAGCGTAACACATTCAAACATTTTATATGAACTTGAGCAAATGCATGAAAATTAAAGTATTCGGAAATATCGTTATAAACGCCATTATTCACTCAAAACGAACGTTTGGATAACAAACAATTAGAAATCATCTTGAAATTGAAAAAAAAATATTAGAGAGAATATATATATATACATTCTTTAAAAATCATGAAGTATGTGGATTGTGACATCGATCGATGAGAATATAGATGGGGGTAGTAGTCAATAAAATGTGTCACTGATATACCTAGGTATAATGTATTAATAATTCTCCTAGTTTACCATGCAATCCGACCCAAATTGTTATAATTAAAACATGGTCCTCAGGTCTATGTGCATGATTGACTAAGACGCTATATCCTTAATCCAAAATTTTGGCCTTTTAGATTTTACAAAAACAGATGAAGTTTATACTAACTGTTTTATACTTACGTAACTGAAAAGTCATTGTTGATTGTGAGAAATTCAATTTCAGACCCAGAATGAATGCCAATCACAGGAGAAACGCAATCTATGCGCGCCAGACTCTAAAACAGTATAACCTCGTGACATTCGATTAAGCCTCTGAAATGTTGTGCATGGAAGGGAGTACAATGAAATCCTGAAATAATAGAGTGCCAGGGCACGTGTCCTTTGTAAATGAACGAATTTCCACTGCTCACCAAATGATAGAGTGTCTATTGTAATAGAGATATTAAAAAAATATTGAAATGTATTTCACCTTTAGCCGACATTTTCTAATGACTTATAAGTCATTTTTCTTTACGGTTTAATCATATTCCTCTTCTCTGTATCAAGATTGTGCGGTGCACTGGATGCTAATTATAATAATAGCAATAGAGCAATTAAATCGTGTTATTTTATGTTTTACACTCTAAACGACCACTGGCCAATTCCTGAGTTACCAATTATGAGGAAATTTCACCTTATAATTATCGATAAAGAATATTTATTTAAAAAATTGAATCAATGGAACCATACAGTTAAAAAAATAAATGAGCAATCGGTACTATTAAATATATCAGCTGTGCAGTTAATACACCGAAAACATAGGTATTGGTAGCGGAGTGTTTACGGTATCGCAATCAATTATTTAGAAAATTTCAAAATCAGAATTATTGCCAAAAAAAGAGCTGCGTTATTTGTAACATTTATGGATAAATTGATCGTGATAACCATGACAGGTTGTACATGCTCGAAAACAAAAAAATGTTTCTTTTTCGTGCGTCAAGACGTCACATACTCTCTTATTTAATATTTCATGGAAAGGTGATTTTCTGTTAGGTCCATGCCAAAGAAACGCATTTCAATGTCAAATTGAGTGCCTAGTAAAACATGATTTTCGCGAGCAGCTCTTGTTTTTCATTGCCACATATGCCGTCCTCCATCTCCTGAAATGAAGTTTACCTTGGATGTCTCACTGTGTTCCCCATCAATACGTAGTGGAGTATGATTCAAGAAGTGACGCAAGCCAATTTACCTTCGTGGTCTTAATTGCGTTCATCAACCTAACATATACGTATAGTTAATATAATTGCGGTACCTCCCAAATTCGCGTATGCCACAACGTCGGATTTCCAACACGCTAGCAACTGGCTACCAACATTTTCACCCTTTAATTTGTCGATAATTTCTACATGGAGTTTTATTCCTCAGTTTCACCATATCTCCACATTTTAGCAAATATTTCTATTTTT
Source organism: Pyrrhosoma nymphula (assembly GCA_963573305.1). Taxonomy (NCBI): domain Eukaryota; kingdom Metazoa; phylum Arthropoda; class Insecta; order Odonata; family Coenagrionidae; genus Pyrrhosoma; species Pyrrhosoma nymphula. Next base: position 65,042,421 of record OY754333.1, read on the forward strand.
GTAAGCTTATACGAGTAATTAATTGATAAATTTCATAACACACCATAAGCAAATATATACTCCGGTCATGTGACCATGGCTCCTGGCACGGTTTAAATTAAGGAAATAAAGCTAATGCTTTCGTGATAACATAATAAAAGAGCAAAAATTGCTGTGTCAGTATTAATGCTACCGGAATTAAAATTATTGCATGAAAAAAATCTATATTTAGCAAGTATATATTTTTTACACGTGAAGTAACACTTTAAATACAGTTTTTTGGAAAAAGTGCGACAAAATCTAAGAGATTTAAATTGTTAGAAAATGAATCATCTGTCACTCCGCCTATAATAGGTGAGATAAAAGTAAATTACTATTCAAGCTTTGACTTGGATAGTTTTTTCAGAAAGGATGGTAAAAAGGGGTGAACTTTAAATGTTGATTCTCGAGCAGTTAAGAATTTGGAACGTTGAGCTGAAATATTGAAAGAGGACTCACAGCATTAGCATCTAAATAGACCATTCATGTGAGTTGCTCATCACTCCGAATAATTACCCGGTGGCATTGATCTGCACATTTTTTTAAAAGCCTCTTCCGCACTACTTCGGTCTACTTTAAGGAGCACGATTTTATTTGATCCCTCCATAGTTGAAATATGAAGACGTATCCTTGTGACACAGAAGGGTCTTTTGAGATCTAACTTCTAATGCGGGGCACGTCCGAGAAAATTCGAGAAAAAGAGTTTCTTAAAGATTTTAAACTCCAAAGAGGCTTTCAACGAAGGGTATAAAAGCTCGGAAGTAAAGACTTGGCACTGTTTTCACACAAAAGTTATTCATAAGTAGAGACATAATATGGAATCCCCGGTGGGAAAATTAAAACCTTCCGACAGTTTGGGCCCTTGAATGTGATAGCTACCAAGCATTAATCGTGAGCATCTATCATGCAGGTTCGGAAAGTTTCTGGTCGATATTGCTTTACGTTGGCCTGAGAAGGCTTTTGATTATTTCAATCGTCTCAGGCTCAACTTTATGGAAGTTCATTTTCTAAATGAAAAGGAAAAATTTGTCAAGTCTCCAAACATACGTAAAATAAATTGGTGGAATAAGACAAAGTGTTCCTTTTCATTTATATGGCTGTTGATAATTCTTTGAAATCAGATATCCAATGATTACTGATTCGAAGGTTTCCGCGGCGTTTAGCATGTCTAGTGTCAGCTATCGGGGGTTCCTACACGTGGTGTCTTTTTACGACAACAGTTTCTCCAGCCATCCTACAGGCATGTTCAGGTCAGAAGGGATTATGCAAATCTTAGTCTTTTATAGTGAAGTCCAACCCGTTGGGTCGTGCTGACTGTTGGGCTGGTTTCCCTCGTTTTCTGGTATTTTGAAGATTCTCCTCCACGCGCGGGACAGGTTGTACCCTTCCTCCCGGTTGCAGCTATTCAAGTGTTTTACAATTTCGATGGCCTCCCGAATTAATCTGGGAGGCGTCTCTCTATGCACAAGATCATTGGGTTGTTGAAGTTTACTCTCTGGGCGGAACTGGACCGTTACCCTCTTCTCCATGGCCCGTTCATGTTCTCGCAACCTACACCATATGGGCCTCCCTGTTTGCCCTACATGATTTTTTCGAAACAGATTAACGTTTGATTTTCCGAAACTGCTGTCGTAAAAAGACACCACTGAAACGCCCGAAAGCTGAAAATAGACAGTACCGTTTATACTTCTCTCTTATTCTCCTCCCAACTTCAATGAAAGGCAGTGAAACCTGTTTATGCCAGGATAACTATAAGAGTAAATGTAGTAGGTGTCTGGTATCTGAGAAAGTTTTGTGGTTAATGTAGAAGCGATTGGGCAAAGAATGAGTACCTGTAGGTTAGGATAGATTGTGGTTTGGACGCTCCAGTAATAGGCATTTATAAAAAGAGTTTGCTCCGTTGAATTGGTAATGTTGAGAGAATGGTTCAGTGTTGAATGAAGAAACAGATCTATGATAGGGGGGTGAACACTGCGAGAGGAAGGATTAGAACGAGAAATTCATGGGTGAATGTGGTGGAAGAGACGCTGTGAAGTCTTTTAAGAATAGGAGAGCGTGTTTGAAGCTATAAATGAGCACAACTGAAGGAAATAGGTATACAGATATAGGACCGAACGGAGGAACTTTTTAAAGTAGAGTCAGATTTTCAGGTCTTTCACCGAGAATTTAATTCTTTTGACGGTGCTTACCCTGAAAGGGAATGGTGTAATGGGTATGTATGTACTAATTCGCTTAAGTCTCTCGGTCCGTCTGTATGTCAGTCAAGCCCGTTAAACGGACACCCAGGCGCAGGTATTAAATGCAATGAATGCGTGGTGTCTGATTTTTGCGTTTGAGGAAAAGTAGGAGAAATACCCACTGTGTAACAAATGAGCAGGTCAGGAAAGAATGTAGGTTGCGTTCTCTAGTAATGGACATAAATGAAATGAGTTTGCTTCGTTGATTTGGCCTCGTTGAGAGAATCAAGGTGAGTTGAATAGTGAAGCAGATTTCTGACAGTAGAGTGAATAATGTGAGAGGAAGGGGTAGACCAAGATATTAATTGGTGAATGGGTTGAATGAGGCGTATTAGGAGTCTTAAAGTTGCTGGAGCGGTTATCGTAAGCCATTGAGTGGACATCCATGATGTCCACTCAATGTCTTACGATATTTTCTCATGTGCTGAGAGTATGCTACACCACTTACGGCACCATTTCTCATGTGCTGTGAGTATGCCACAGTGTGGTGAAACGCGCGTCGTACCAGCGTAATAAAGTTTTGTGGAAATAACAAAGGTGGTTTTCTCATCATAGATATCCATAATTTCCACGAGGTCAGACCTGAGATCATCAGTTTTTTTTCATTGAGTGGACATTCAAATAATTTTTCAAGCAAGTCGAAAAAATATTGGGACTATATATCATTTTAATACATCTGTTAATGAGGTGGAACTCACCATACATGCAGTGATGAAAATGACACAAGTATTATATTTTGCATTTTTGAATTTAATTAAGCATGCTATGGCTTTATAATATTTAGTGGGGCTAATTCCGCTAAATCACTATCTCTGAAGAATACGGACGAATTCGTTGCACCATATACGCCCAAACATTTGAGTCTGCCAGGTGTAAAAGGGAGATTAGAGCCGCAGTAGTAGAGTAGAGGTAGATCTAAGGTGCATTCCAAATTAACTGCTATTGCTGACAGTACTGCCCAAGTGTTCACTATCACGTAGCACCAATGCCATCCAACTTTTTACGTTTTATTGTGTGTATTTTACTTCCGCTACTCCTGCTCGGTCTCAGCAGTACGGACAGTAAAGCTGTAGCAATTCCATTAAATTTATCTACCGGTTAAAGATAGGTTGTGATGAAATTCAGAGAAAATCCAACAGTTTTTCACACGTACAGCGACTCAACTGCCTCTAGTCCATTAGATGGCAGCCGTGATAAACGAATGGCAGAAAAAAACGCATCGGCACCAAAAGTTAATAAAATATGAAAACATTGAGGTTACTAATTCGTAAATTTTATTATATACATCAAAAAGTATTCTTAGGGATGACATAAAAGGTTTGGTTGCATCATGGGTGATGTTCAAAAGATAATTTTTGGTAAAGTTAATCTAGTAACTATATTAGTGTTTTGATATGATATTAATATCGAGGATTTTTGCATTACTTTTTATACTGAAGAAATATTTATCAAGTAATCATAGCACTGGACCTTAATAAAATAGTATAGTATGGAAAAAAATTAGAAATTAGAAAAGAAAAAATTGAAAAATGGATATGAAGCCATCAGAGGATTATCTCTAAGAAAGAAAACCAATTTAAATTGATGTTTAGTTGAATGGCTCATCTATAATTTCATTTGGATTGGAATTCGGAAATTACGCAATGTTACCTCAAGTGGCCGCATTAAATTTTCTGATGGCCGTAAGCTACTGTCGACCTTTCCTAAATTGTGTGCTATTACAGTTGCAGTGGCAATATAGTCTCGCATTCCGTTTTATGGCAGTATTTTAAGTGAATTTCAGAATACTCCGTCGCGCCACTTTGTTTGTTGCCAAGAGTATATATATATATATATATATATATATATATATATATATATATATATATATATATATATATATAAAAGGAAAGGAAATAAATATAAAAGTATATGCTAGCAGCGTGATGCAACAGTTGCAGTTGCCTGTAGCGGAGCACGCTAACTCGCATAACCTCTCCTTCAACAACTGCTTTCATATTAAAATAATCCGCGCCCTCCCACCCGACATACCCATAATGGAGCTCCGCCACTGGGAGCTCTCTTATATTTCCATTTTAAAGTCAACCTGCCCTCCCGGACTCAATCTTCGCTAGCTCCCTCCCCTCCCACTCCACCCCCCCCCTCCTGCACTTCCTTCCAATCAATCCCCTTTCCCCAACAACCAACCCCGTACCAAGACATACCCTAAACTCCTAACTCCAGTGTGACACTCCTTAGTAGTGAATCTCCTCCAGCTGAAGAAGGGTCCTTAGCCCGAAAGCTACCCTAAACAGTGGACACCGGTGTCGTCATTGATCATCTGCCTGTGAGTGTCCACTGATTTACTTTCCTATCCTTCCCCAACCTCAACGCCTTGTTGCTAGCATATATATATATATATATATATATATATATATATATATGTTAGTCTCTTGTCGTTGACGATGGCGGCTTGCCCGTCGAAACGTCCGCAAATTATTCTGTGAGTGTCCTTTTAATTTTCGTGTGCCTGTGTTTTAAAAGTATATTTATATTTGTGTTTTTATTCGCCGAGTGCGGTTTCTCAGAAGATATTATATATATATATATATATATATATATATATATATAATAGTTTTACCCAGTGGAGATCCCGAGTAGACTTTATTGGGAAAAATAGCATTCACCTTAAAGGTGAAATTACCTTCAAGAAGAATATATATTACAAGGTGAATACATATATATATATATATATATATATATATATATATATATATATATATATATATATATATATATATAATGTCTTGGTAGAAAATCGCTCTCGGCGACGATGCACATGCATAAATAAAACAGTGATACACTAAATAAAAACACATAAACACGCAAAAAGGACACTCACAAAAGAAAACTTGTACGTTTCGACGTCAGGACGCCATCGTCAGCGGTAGAGGAATGATGAGTCCGCTCTGTTCCCTTGGGAAGGAAAGGGCAGAGAGGAAGGAAGGGGGTAAGTGCGAATGGATAGTGGTGGGGAGAGAGAGGTGGCTATTGGGCTTTTAATTCAATGGGCTAGGTTTGGCCCGGGCTTTTCGAATGCTCTTGTCACCCAAATATGGGCGTATTCACGAATTTTCACGTCAACATTACCGGCGGATTCAGGAAGGGCTTCTATGATCTCTAGGGAGAAACAATCGTCAAAATTTTGAGAGTGGGAGGCGGTATGTTTGGGAATGGGATCAAGAAAAGGTGGAGTTTTGGTGGCATGGCGGCGATTGTTCTTACGGATATTGAGAGGGGTGGTACATTTTCCCACATAGAAGGCAGGGCAGAAATTGCAGGAAAGGCGGTAGATGATGTTGCTGGTGGTACAATTGGCCGTAGAGGAAGATCTTTTGAGGGAGGGGGTGGCGGAGGGGCGGAGGAGAGAGCAGCATTTGCACCTCGGGCGTCCGCATGTTGAGGAAAGTGGCGGAGGGGGGGCGGTGGGTTGCAGGGAGGGTCTAGTGGATTTTAAAATGTCCCGCAGATTTGAGGGACGCTTATAGGAAACTTTGGGACATGAAGGTAGGAGGAGGGAAGTAGAGGTATTGTTTTTTAAGATTGGATACAGGTCTTTCAATATGTTTTTGATCCTGTGTGCACCAGGGAAGAATGTGGTGACAAGGTTAAGTTGGTCAGGTTGGTGGGTCTTGGTCCGAGGGGTATATTTTGCAGTAGGAGACAGGATTTTATTTAAAAGCAACTTCTCTGGGTACTCTCGTTCTCTGAGGGAGTGATGGAGAGTTTCGATATATTCTTTTAGAGAGGGGGCATTGCTGCAGATCCGGTGGCCGCGGATGGAAAGGGAATAAGGGATTGAGCGTTTGGTGTGAGAAGGATGACAGCTGTTAAAATGGAGGTATTGGTCGTGGTTAGTGGGTTTTTTGTGGACGGAAGTGATGAATTTACTGTCCTTAATTTGGATATTAATATCCAGGAACGTAATTAAGGAGTCAGAAATGGAAGATGTGAAGGAAACTGAGAATGAAGAGTTCAGTGTGGAAATGAAAGAAGATAAAGAATCACGGCCGTGAGGCCAGAGGACGAATATGTCGTCAATGTAGCGGGCCCAGAAGAGAGGTTTATGTGTTTGATTTTTTAAGAAAGTATATATATATATGTATTCACCTTGTAATATATATTCTTCTTGAAGGTAATTTCACCTTTAAGTTGAATGCTATTTTTCCCAATAAAGTCTACTCGGGATCTCCACTGGGTAAAACTCTCTATCGCTGCCGACGCTACGATGGTGTACTCTTCCCCAGTTGAGATCCCGACTAGACTTTGCTACCAGCATACGCCGGGAAAACAAGATATTTCTTAATTCTGGTTTTGATCTCGGGGGCTTATTAGGTGAAATTGGATCAGATAATTCTTAAATTCTTCATTTCGTTTAATAGCGTGAGTATGGAGGTCGAACGTTATAAAAATGTAAAAGCTTTATGAGCGTTAATACGAACCTATTTTACTCGCATAGTATGTTACCGTAATAATATTTTATTATTTTTACGAAAAGATACTTCCTTGCTTATGCTGCTCATTGCTGTATAATCCGAATAAGATTCTATGAAGTATTCTATGTTAAATACAGGTCATAGCTTCGTGTTTTTCACTAAATGATTTAATACTTTGTATAAACCACACTTATTTATTTCCGAACATCATTTTCTGTAATAATTGCCTTTATCACGGTGGGATGCTTGATATATCTAGATAATATCAAGTTTTATTATTAAGATATTCCTTGATCGTGACAATGATTGTCGTCGAAATAATGGCTGGAAATAAAGAAGAAAGTGTATTATTATAAACCACAAATTCATGTAGTGACTGTATCAATTCTATAAATTATCCCCAGAATCCTCCCATGCATCGTCTTTTTCCTTATACTGTCGTAAAATTTATATTTTTAACGTTTAATCGCGAAACCAAGACTTTATCGTGGTATTCCAAAATAGAAAGGTGCATTTTGAAATTGTAAAAATAAATCCGAGTGACATTGACACCTGCGCAGAATTGATGATAATGCAAGAAAAGAACAAGTAAGGAAATAGGAAATTCCGAGGACATTCGAGGAGACGCACAAGAATTTTTCTTGGGAAAATATTTAGCGTCGAACCAACACGTATCTCAATATCTGTTTCCGGCCCACGATGGAGCGCTTTTGAGATAACCACCAACGGACGGGGACTGAATGTCGGGGTAGGTACGAATCGGGTGGTCCCAGAGTCTGTTTCGGGGGAGAAACAGTCAGAACGGGGCAGAAATTTCCTTGATTTATTCCAAACTGAAACGGGAACGTAGGGCTGTGGGTGGGTGGTGGGATGGTTATTTTTGTAACAGTTATGGGAGGTTGAGGACGTCGGTAACCTGTTATCTTTCGAAAAACCAGGGGTCAAAGTGCTTCCTTCTCTCCACTCTGTTCACTTTAACCCTGCACCCCCCCCCAATCATATCATCATGAAGGGCTTCTCAAGGCTCGGCCGGTCCAAGCAAAACCTTTTGCCATCCCGTCCCATCACGCCACCTGCCGAACACGCACTTGACTCACCCCACGACCTCTCCCCCACCGTCTCACTCTTTCAACGAGTACAAGGCCCTCGATATTTCTCGGAATCCTTCCTTTTCCCCATCTCAGGTTTGAGCGGCAAGGGGCTCCTTCCTCCTCAAGATTCACCCCCCCCCCACTCCGGCCACTGCCCCACTCATCCGAATCAATTATTGCACTCGACTGAGTCGAACGTGGAAGTCAAGAGTGTGGAATTTCCTCCCTCCATCCACCTCCCCCTAATTTTATTTTCAATCTCGGGAATCAAGATGGGGTTTAGAGGGGGGAGATGAGAAGGTCGTCACTGTAACCAAGGTTCTTCCTCTTCCTTCCTCTTTCTTTTTATGTGAAAAGGGAGACATGATGAAAGAGGAAATTGAAAACGAGAGGGAGCAAAAATAATATCCATATTTGTATCGTATTTTTCATGCTCGATGTGTCGCTGGAAAGCAAATGGGAACACTTGTCTCTGCAGACATTTACATTCATGCACTAGTACCCCGCGAATCATCGCTTGGGCGTGTTCCTACATCCGTTCCAGGCCTACATTATTCATTTATTAGAGTAATCTACCGGTTAAAGGTAGGTTATTATGAAAGTCAGAGAAAATCCTACGGGTTCTTACACCTGCAGGGCCCTATCTTACTCTGGTTTTTCTTTCTTCATCTCAGCGTAGGTCCTATCCTTCTTCATCCCGTCCATAAAACCTACTCTATTTTTTCCCCTTCCCCGCTTGATCATCATCCTTCCATCTATCTAGTCCTTCAGCAAACCATCGCCCCTCAATACTGCTTCCAGCCACCTACCCTGTCTCCCCCTTATCTCATCCAGATGTTTATCCTCGCCCACCATGTCAAGCACTTCCTCATTTGCCTTCCTTTCCGTCAACCTCACTTTTTCCATCCTCCTCCACACCCACATCTCGAAAGCCTTCAGCCTATTTTCGTCTTCCTTTCTCAATGTCCACGTTTCTGCTCCATACAACGCCACACTTCATATCAGGCTCTTCACCAGCCTCTTCTTTACATCCATACTTAAGGTCCCTGTCATCAGCTCCCTTCTATTAACGTACGCTTCCTTCGCCAGCGCTATTCTCTTCCTAATGTTTTTACTACTATGCCCATTTTCTTATAGCGCACTTCCCAAGTAATTAAAATGTTCTACTTGCTCCAGTTTCTTCCTTCTTAATTTTATGACCAGCCTCGTTTTCTTTATCCTATAGAATCTCATTACTTTTGTTTTCTTATGATTAATTTTCATTCCGTATTGTTCGCATTGTGTTTCCAATGTATCTACTAAAGCATGTAATTCCTTCGCTGATCGACTAACCAATGCCTGGTTGTCCGCGAATCTAACCGACTATATCAGCTGGCCTCCTACTTTGATGACCACATATGCCTCTCAAACTATTTACTTGGCATAGATGTTAAAGATCAAAGGCGATAACGGGAACCCTTGCCTTACCCCACGACTTATAACCGCCCACTCTGATTCACCGTCAGCTACCTTCACCTGTACCCACTGGCCTAAATATAAGTTTTGAATGAGTCTCTTATCACGCCAATCTATTCCTATTTTCCCGAATATCTTTATTAATTTCTCCCAGTTTCTCTGTCAAACGCATTTTTGAAATCCACAAAGCAAGCAAAAATATCCTTATCGTACTCTATGTTTCTATATATACCCTTGGTAAAACCAATTATTTTCCATATATGCTTATTCAAAATACCGTGCAAGCCATCGCCTGGGTGCGTGACACGGGATGATTCCACACCAGGTATGAAGCTCTCGTCACAGTTTAAATCAGAACCTCGCACGTTCTCCCGACCGCTAGGCGCATACCAAAAAGCAGTCAGGAGAACAATCCAGACAAGGTCAAACCAGAAACTAGTAGAGTGCTACGTACGAACTACGACCTACGTCCTACGAACAGGCTAACATGCAGTATGCTCGTTAATGTACGGCCACTGATTAGTATTAGTCATAATATTAATTTATGATTACTACACGATACTTATCTATTTATACAGAAAACAAAATAATACAGGGAATTTCAAGGGGGTAAGTTGCAAATAATGATTATATGTAATAAATTAAAAGTAAAACATCTACTCTACCTAGTGAGGTTGGGAGTTTCATAAAACTGATCTATCGTACTATTGTAGTCTCTTATTGTACACGGGACTAATTACATTTTAAATCTATTTCCTTTTCTGGTTCTGCAATCTATTTACTTGATATTATGTCTGGTATCGCTTCTACCGTAATACGTTGGCTCTTGCAAACTATGTTGAACGTCAGGCAAAAATTATCTGCTTTTAATTTGGGCAAAAGATGTAACCTATATTTCTTCCTTCGGCCAGTTAGAGATTCTCACCCTTCTGCTAAGTTTATCGTAACAACCCTTTAAAAATCTTGCTGATCTCCACTGTACTCGTTCTATTTCCAAGGCTAGTCATTCTTAGTAAGTGTGCTGTCTGCTATCGGTATACTCCAAGAGAGGTCTCACGAGATAAAAATTACACCGCTCTTTAACACTTTCGTCATAATACCGGGTATTCTTTTAATAAATCCCAATTTAGTTTTAATAAGCATATACTTTTAAAGCAGTATAGTGAGATTTTTCCCTAGTCATAATAGAACCACAATTTTATTTTATTTTTCAATTCCAGTTGCTGGAAGAAGTGTGAAATAAATATTTTAATATCAATGACGCAAAAAATTTGTTCAATGTAACTTCTAAAATAGTTCCATTCTATTATATGAAAAACGCCCAGATATCTTGAAATAAAAATTCAAATGCCCTGGTTTCCAAGCTATGTTATGCGGAAAACCAGGCTTTGAAATTTAAGTGACACCATGGGCAGGGAAAAAGTCCAGTTGGGTTTTCATTTTATTCTTTTAGGTAGATTTCGAAGACTACCTATTGTGGTCGTTACCAAGGGCCATGGTATATTTATGTATATATATATTTTGTTTCTCAATTTTTTGTAAACACGCTAACTGCCATAATTTTGCAGTAATGACTTCCAGACTTATACATAAAATCTAAAAATGCAAAATTTCAGTCAAGTTTGTTATTAGGCAAAGTCGGAACAAAAGGGTAGAAAAAGGGTAGAGGCTTTTTTTAATAAGAAAAACCTCCATATCTCCCTTAGTTTAAAACATAATGAAGGTGAGTTATAATTTATAATAATATTGCAAATGATTTTTATTTCGAATGGTTTTTGATTACACCAACAATTAGCTCAAGGGGTGGAACAAATAGGGGTTGGAGGACAAAATAAATCACAACTCCCTTAAAATTTACATTACAAAATTGGTTTAAAGTTATCTGAAATTGTCAATACAATATTTACAACTTTTGTTTCAAACATTGTTTTGTACGACCAGCCGTTATTGCAGTTGTGGCAATGTTATCATATGTTCAGTATTTTAAAATACCTTACAAAATATTTTCCTTAATGCACTGCCTTAAATACGAAAAATTTCCGAGTAGATCAATTTTCTTTTTCTCGTTATAATATGAAATAATTAAGCTACGGGTTTGATTTTTGAACTAAAATGAAGCCAAATCTTCATAGTTTATAATGTATTTAAGAGGTTTGTCTCAATTGACCGATAAGTTGAGAATTTTATTCTTTTAGCTTGAAAATTATGCAATTTCAGATCTTTTGCCATTTCCGTTGCTACGCATTTATTTCATTGTTACCCAGCCTAGCAACACGCATTGCAGCCTAATAAACAAATGTTTCAGTACAATTAAAATTCCATAGAACTAAATTATACTGTAGGAATAATTAGTGTCGATTCAAGGAGCCTTTACGAAAAAATAACGTCTTGCTCGTCACCGAGGGAGGTTTCAGTTTTGAAAGGAAGCGTCCGCCCCTGAATATTTCAGTCGGGGTGAATATTTTGCGGCGATTCAGCGCTAGTCGGCAGCAGAGAGCGTCCTGACGCCATGATTTCAAAAGACGTATTCTCATTGGCTGATTTCCGCCGCCATCTAAAGCTCATGCATGTACTACAGAGCTTATTTTCCTCAAATACACCATGTTACAGAATCACACAATTTTACCATCCAGGTGGCGCGTGGCAATACATATCTGGCTAAAACTCGGCCAATACCAAGTTGATTGCGCTGAAACTTGCACGCATACTTCATCCGAGTGCACTTCAGCTACTTATGTTATTCGCTAGTATTTATTAAAAATATGAGCTTCGAAATCTACCTGCGCATGTAGGTCAATTCCGAAAGGAATTTTTGTCTTTACAGCGACTTTTTCGGTGCCAAAACTTGCCGAAAGGCGGGAGGAGAATTTTTAACTCCTGTTTAGCAATCTGGAGCTTAAATCTGGGCCTCTAGAAGAGATGGGTTTAAACTCCAATGGCGCGGAAACCCTGGTTCTCACTTGTTTGGTAACCCCTAGCATGGTCTACGGAGATTAAATTCCCTTGGTTTTTTTCTGTTGCAAGAAAATTCTCCAGGGAAAGCAGGTCAGCGCCGAATGACTCGCTTCTTTCAGGGAGTTTGAAGGAAACTGCGGTCATAAAAATGTGACAATATCAGAATGTTTAACCTTTCTAAGGAGATATTTTCGTGATTTTTGTTATCTTTGCTTTGCGCTCGTAAATATACATTCAAGTAGAAAAACTATTTTATTGCTTTTGACACGCAAATGGCGCTTTGACCTAAGACCCATGCATCATTTTTATCAAGCAATTATGTGGTAATAAGAAGCTAATCGGTCTGTTTAGATTTGTAGTTTTGTCATCAGTGTTTTTCTTTTATAAATTTTCTCCCGTTGATCGAGGCTTTATTTCTCTTGGGGCTTCTACTGCTTTTGTCTACTTGTGAGACAACTCATACTCGGGGTCTCTTTAAGCGGAAGTGAATTCTTGTTCTTAAGATCAACGCTGGTTTCACCTGTAGACACTTTAAGGCGAGAGGAAAAAGTGTAGCCCAAATATGAAAAAATGAAGCCCCCATAAAAGTAAGATTGCAGTAATTTTTAGGATTAATTTATTCAATCCTATACTCTTAAACGAGCAATGATAGTACGAATTCAAGTCTAATTTATCTGGAAAACGACCCTAGCGTTTTTTGACGAGACACCTTGTATTGATTTTTTTTGGGATACTAGGAATTAAATGTACTGGACCTTATGTTCGGGAAAATTAGTCAAGTGACGAAGTTTGAGTCCAGAAAATGTGCCAAGCATGAAAAGAATGGGAATGGATCAATGAGGACTTTAAGACAGAGTATTTTATCTTATGACTTTAAAATCGGATGAAATACACTTTAGATAGTGAGACTTAGACCAAACTGCGTGAAAAGGTTTAAAGGTTTATTTTTAGCGTCCAAATTCGACTTACTGGTCTATAAGTTACAATAATTAATATCAAATACACCTTTTTGTTTTTTATCGCCCTTTTCTACATTTGCAACAAATTATCGGCCATTTTTTCATCTGAGGTTTTATGACTATGCGCATTATTACTTACAAAAAAGTGTGACACATGCTGTATAATTGCGTTATTTTGAAGCATAAACGAATGAAATATAACGAGCAATACGTAATTGCTAATTGCATGCAATTGCGTGATTTTCAAAGATACTTCAAATACTAATTTACTCAGTATGCGCAATTTATTTCAATTTTTTGAAATTGCTCAAAGGAAAAACTACAATTTTATAATTATTCGTGGAAAATCACTGACTACAGTGGAGAATCAATTGCACTGTCATATAGTCTCCTGCTAGGTAAAGATACTCTTCAAATATTGACCACTTTGGAGATGGTTACTGCTAGTTAAGCCTGGATTATATGAATGGTGACCCGGGTTCATGTTTCGAGGTTATAACTTCCATGGGAGATCATTGAACTTAATCAGATGTAATTTCAGGGTAAATTTAATCATTTATGATCAAAGAAAAAATAAAATACAGCTATAAGACGCGTGTACATCTAGAAAACAACTTTAAAGGGTCTCACTTTTTGTTAGCATAGTGGAATCTTCATTCCATTTCAAAGATTTAGTTGATCCTTTTGCCTTTCAACTCCACATTCACGTTGTACTTATATGCCTTCCTAATCCATATTAAGCCTCGATTCTCCCCTCTACCGTGGAATCCGGGCGAGCTTTTTTGCGGACAGTTTTGGATAACACACTTACCGGCCGATGCGAATGTCGCTACTCGTATCCGTAACATGGCATCCGGATATTAATCGTCTATGTACTTTACAAATTTATGAAATGATATCCTAGATTGGTCCGTAATAACTATCAAAGATCGAAGTTTACAGTTTAGAGTGGCAGCCATGTTTTTCGTCACTAGCTGTACACTTCTGTGGGGAAGAGTAACGAAGAGTACTCTGAGCATTTAATTTTGCGAGAAAAGATATTGTATGAATCATGAATACTCGACAACGCCCCAGTTTAACTGATAAAAGCCGTTAGCATTTAATTTTTTGCTGTGTCTTTGCGTTGTTGCAAATAAAATGTTACCGTTGCGAGATCAATGTGATAGATTGGTTATTTTCAATTGTGCCTTGGGTTTACTATATTTTTATAATAGATCCCTCCAGCATTTGCCAAATTGAATTATTAATTATTATTATCGAGGCAATCTACCTGTTAACGTAGGTTTAAAAGGAAGAGGATAAAAATACTCTTGGTTTTTTACATACGCAGGCCCCTATATTCGTACACAATGTCATCTCCGTGTATATCCTACCTCTCTTCATCCCGTCCATAAAGTTTATTCTCTTCCTATTTCTTCCCCGCTTACCCGACATCCTCCCCTCTATCACTGCGTTCGGCAACCCTTCGTCCCTCTTTACCTGTTCCAATCTCCTACTCTACTTTCTCCTAATCTCCGCAATATGTTTCCGCTCCTGACTCGTTGTACCAAGCACTTCTTCGCTTGTCTTCCTTTCCGTCCACCGCACTATATCACAACGTCTTACCTAAAATACTATCCTCTATCACAGCATCCAGTATCCCTTGCCTCTCATTAACTATTCCAACCTCCTTCTTTGCCTACTCCTAATCTACCTAAGAGTTTTACTTTATTCACCCACCATACCAAGTACATGGTCGTTTGTCTTCCCCACCGTCCACCGCACGATGTTGAATGCTTAGTTGTAAGTAAATAGGAAGTGGGAAACCCAAAAGTTTCTTTGAGATTATGGATAAAAAAGCGTTAATAATTCCGTCAGAATGTTGGAAAGCCAGTGTAATATTTGCATGGCATAAATTAGTGCAGGTGTAACAAGGCACGTTTTAGTGGAGTATCTGCGATGAAGCCATGTTCAGCAGTGACGAATTTGGGTGAAAGTGGGCCATGGAGGCATTCAAAAAGGGAATGGAAAGGATGATGGGCCAACTAGGGAAGAAGTAAAAAAATATGCTTTAAAATACATAAAATAGGGTATAGAAACTTGTACTTCATCTCAAGAGGTGTAGAGGATCCTGAGATATGGATTTCGAGAAATACCAGGCATGCATCTTGGTGGAGAGGAAGCGTTACCTACATCTATATCGCAATGTCTCAGTGTAACAAAGGCGCATCCTTGAAAATGCATTTTGGAGAATGCATTGCTAAGTATGGATTAGATTTTACGTTAGGTAAAGCAATATAATACATATAAGTCCTGCTCGATAGTACAGAGATGAGACCAACAAGTCACATCCTTTCATGCGGTGCAGCTTATCCCAACCCGCTACGGATACTTGAGCTTTATTGAACGCTTGGCTAAACAGTGAGCGATCACGAAATTTCATTCATTCGTGAAAACTTCTCTTAAATTTTTGGAAAAGCCTCTACAGACCAGAAGTTAACCGATTCTGATGCCATATTTTTTTACCCTTATGCTATACTTAAGCGTTGTGACTTATTTTTCAGTTGGTTGAATGCTGAATTAAATCGATATTGTCAGACGACATAATATATAATTTGAGAATTCTACGGGATTGTGACTGTCTAATATTAAAAAAATACACACTACCAAACTAATGGGTACAAAAATGCCTCTTTCCACGCACCATTAGTGATAAAAACGAAAACAGCGTGACTCTGGCACAAGACACATCGTTAACATTTAATTTACTACTGTTCTTTCACCCCTCGTTTTCCCTATTCCCTCACATTTCATGGCTGGTGTCTTAACACCCCCTGCCACACGGATTTGAATTGTTTTGCAGGGTGGTATGTAGATGTAGAATCTTATAGTGATTACAAGATCCATCTTATTAGAGAACCACTCAGAATGGACACCCAAATAATTTCCTTGATACTTATCCTGATCGATAATCAGTGTAGTAGGACTAAATCCATTATATTTCAGTTTATAATTAGAGTGAATCACCGTTTATGGTTGGATTAAATGGAACATAGTAAAATTCCTCTATATTTAAAAGGTGCAAGCCCTAATTTCCTTACACGATATCCGTCTTCATCTCAACATATGTTCATCTCTCATCATCTCGTCCCTAAAGCCCGTTCTTGCCCTGCCCCTTCCGTGTTAACCAAACATCCTCCCATCTAGTATGAGAGGGAGGGGTCCATGAGGAGTGTTGGACTGGATTGAAGTAGGGCCTCGGGGGAGCTTTCAAAATAAGGAGCAAATTTGTGTGTTTTGGCAATTAGGAATGCAATTTCGACGGCAAGAGCCAATATTTTAAGATAGTAAATACATGTGCTCTTTTGAAAGAATACATTACCGACTGTTTTTTATGCTTGAAAATTGACAAATAAATAAATTAAAGTTTTTTATAATTTTCTTTTATTTTAAAATCTAAATTTTTAAGGGCAACGGCCCCCACGATGGAAAAACCGGTTCCCGATCAGTCACCGAAGTTAAGCATCGTTGGGCTCAGCTCGAATATGGAGGGGTGATCCTCCGATTCGTCCGAGTGCTGTTGCCCCTGCCTACACGTGGCCGACAGTATGTGCGAAATGACCTTAGCCGTCGAAGCACGTTAAACTACTACTACTATAAATTTTTAAGTTATTGCGATTTATTTAAAAAGATTAAAATGGGAGCTCGTGGACGCTTGGATCTCCTCTTTCTTATTCGTCTTCCTTTCTGTCCACCGCACTTTCTCCTTTATCCTCTAAATCCTCATCCTAAACGCCTACAAAGAAAGCTTAATCATTCGCCTGGAGAAATCTCTTTTTATGAAATATGTCCATTTCCTCCAGGTCATGAACCAATAAAATGAACTCATATTGGTTGAAAACTATATTGACATCATTAATTTTAACGTGATAATTTTATCACCACTATTCCCAGCTAAATTTAAATAATAGACCGTGTTTTAGAGATAGAAGTTTTTAATTTGTAATATTAGTCATTCCCAAAGAATTATGTCTATGTAAATATTCAATCAACATTAACTGAAATGCCCTAAATCCTCATCCTTCAGAAACTCTGGGTGGATAATCCTAGAAGTATTAAATGGTAATTATTTAAAATGTATATTTAGTAATATTCAAATCTCCCTTTTCGCGACCTAATTAATTTCGCAATATGTTTTCGAAAGCTCTCCATCAGGAAAGCGTGTCTTTTCTCTTTCGGCATGAGTAGTTACCTATATTAAATGAACTAGTGAAGTTTTAATTAGGGAATGGGATAATTTTAGAACGGAGAACACAATAAAATTTTCCCAAGTTCCCCAAGGGGTCCGACGACACAAACACGATGCCAGCGTAAAAAAAATCAAACGTCAGTGTCAAGTCATCGTCGGAAGCCCACGTTTTTGAAGGTGATGAAACGTAAATACCGGTAGTAGGCTGAAAACATCGGGTACGGGAACGTGTTTGAGTTAGGCGGGAATCTGTCGCATTTTATTGCAATTCACCCGCGCTCGCCCGCTCAACACGCACCACGAGTTGTGCGGGAGTGTTTTATATTCATTGTGTCCTTTCTTTTTTTTGTTGAATTCCTCGTCCGGAGAGAGCAAAATCAAGGGACGCGCTAAGTTTCTTGTTTGCTTTACATGTTGGGATTTTCAGTAATTTCAATGTTTGAAAAGAATCCTCAGGCAATGGAACGATGAGCACGTTTTGTCGAAAGCCGGGCAAAAGCGCTCGAACAAAAGGATGAAGACATGGGTCATCGTTTTATGAATTTTTTTATGAAAAATTCACGCCGAAGCATACATATATGAATGTGAATATATATTTTCAGTCATGAAAGGAGTTCGACAAAGGGATATGACAGGCAGTATACGTTGTCGCTAAGCCTCTCGGTGATTTTTGTTCACTGTATGAGTTTTTGATGCCCCCTCTGCTTTATAGCGGAGGTAAAAAAAAATAACGAACCAGCGCGTGGATAACCTAACGATTTTCTGACGCTTGTTTTTCTCTTGTCTCTAGGGTAATCACTGTTTATGCTCCCAAACGCTCATTCTGTCGGTTCGGCACGAGCATTTCCCGGATACTCATTGCATGGCTAATTTTAAAGCCTTAATTAATTCGTGTTTATCGAATGCTATATGCATGCTGACCGAGTGACAATGATTTTGAAGGCATGAACGTTTAAATTGAAAATGGTCCGATTCATTTGCGTTCTAATATTTACCTCTACGCAATTCATCTCTTTCAATAGATTAATTACATGCACTTGCAATAAAAAATGTGTTAATGTCCAATGACTCACTAAGTAAATGTAGGCCAAACATGAAATATATTCGATGAATTATTTACAGCGCTGTGTGGAAATTAAATTGACTGTAAGGTAACTAATAATATGCTTGAACTGCCATTAAATAAATAAGATATAAATGGATAATTCCTAGTCTATACCTAGGTTTCATTTAATCAGCTTCTGACTTAAAAAATAGAAAAAATATCCTCTTCGAAAGGGAACTGCTTGTTATTCAACGTAAGTGCATGCTATCAGTGGCTGAAAAAGTGCCTATGAAATATCATGTCCTAAGGTATAATTATTTTTATTTTATAAATATTATCATTAATGTTGACAGAATCATAAGAATTCAGATCAATGAAACTGACAATGTGGAAATAATGTTCATAAATGTAAAATAAATTTCCATATTTGGCTGTCAACGATGCTATTCAATAAAAAATCAACGTATTTCTCGTCTGAAAGGACGATTTTCCGGGTTTCTTCATGTCGCTTGATATTTTCGGTAGATATGAGTGCTTGTCATGGCTAACTTTTCGTCTCCAACACCTACAGTCCTGAAGAAAGATAATAATAAACCATTGGAAACGATTGAAATGATGTATACCCTGTCATCCAACGAGTAGACACCCGAAAGAGCCGAGGAATAATCCGGTTGAAAGTCGCTGGAGACTAAGTCTACCCACTAATTTGAGATGATTTGAAATATTCAGATTGCGTTAGTTGATTTTATTTTAAACTTTCACTCGATTTCAAGACCTGATATAAGGGTCATTCAATTTTAATCAAAGAAATGGTCATCACCTTACAATCTCAGATTTTTACGTAAATTGTTATGTGGGTAGTGCCCACCTATGCGACGCATAATCAGTTGACTAAATTTGCAATAAAAATCTTTCCTCAGATGTATATGCAAATACACACCTCTATATCGCGGAAAAATAGCAATTTACGTCATATTTGTGCAAGTTCCAACATACTTATTTGCATTAGGACTGAAGTAAGAAGGTATTAATAGATAGCAAAATTACGAAAGCTAGTACGAACGAAAGTACTAACTACAATTTGGACTTTATTGAAGTTTTAATAATTCTTTAACTGATCTGAAAGAAACTTCAAAAATGACATTTTATTGTATTACTTACATTTTCTATGTCATATTTTGTCTCTTCTTAGCGACCAAAAAAAAGATACACGCTGTGCACTCATTATTTTAAAAGTTATTTTTTCTACTGACCCTTAATAACAATAAAACAGCTAGAGAGAGGCACTAAGACAAACGTATTAAAGAGTATCGGCACTAACTTAATGGCAACAATAGATATCCAAGGTAGGATGTTTCAAGGTAGAGAAGCAATGGTAAACCTTCTCAATCTGATGCCAGCATAACGTGCAAAGCCTTGGTCGGTGTACAATGAAAGTGGGGAAATTTTACCAATGTTTCTTTGTCTTGAAGATGGCTAGTGGAAATCGCTGACATTTATTTCACTCCCGTCCTTTCCCTCCTCGTATTTCTTTTCCCTGTTCCCTTTCCTTTACATGGCTGGTGTCTTATCACCTCCTGCAACACGGTACTATCCTGCGAGCCACCTGAACTAGTATGTGAATTTAAAAGACTCATTCTGTTAAACTCTCGCCGCGAAATCTTGAATTACTATCTCTCTTGCTCTTAAAGCGCATATTAATTAGTTCGATCTCTTATTTGGATAAGAAAGGCACAAGTGCCAAATATGTTAGATGGATTAGTGTATTGGAATTGGCTATTATCATACTCACGAATATAGAAACTTACAAAAGAAAGGCTCAGTACTGATGTACTGGAAACATTAACTTAGAGTTTGTTATGAAAACTAATATCCAGCAAAGCCTCGATCTTGAAAGTAGACGAAAATACTCTCAGTTAATTTGAACGAGGGGTTGGAGACCGTTGGAGAACATAAAACACATGACATTTGATGATTAATGCATGGGGATGGTGGTCATTATGAGAAAATCATTCTAGATGGCAATTGCAACAGATGAGAGCAACAGGATGAACAAGAAGATCTAACGAAAGACAAGGATTTCTTAACAGTAAGTGAATTGGGTTCTTAAATGGATGTATTTTGGGAAGAAAAGACGCACAGGAGAATAACAGCTTGACTAGTGATGTTCAAGGAGTAGTTTTGAGGCCAAACTTTTAAAGTAATGCTTGAATAATTAATATTCTTATAACAGTAATAATCCTTTACTCAATACATACGTTTCATGGTAGAGACCCTGCTTTCTCGCACCTCAAATCTGGTTATCTGAGCACAAAATCAAGCTACTCATATTGCTTTTTCACGTTCTTGTATGAATACTTATTTTAATATTAATGAAAGGCCGTGTACGTCGTTTCATCATCATCTCAACTGTAGACAGGCTTTATATTTTAAAGAAGTCATTATGTCGTAATGGAGGTAGTTATTTGAATGCATGATAATATAAGAACTTGGTAATTATGTTTCACTCCTTATTTATTATCTAACTAGTGGAAAGTACCCGTTGAAATTCAACGGGTGTGAACAACATTGAACTTATTTTATAAGAAAACCACGAAGCCTGAAGAAAAACTGTCAGCGTGGTCATTTGAGGGGTTCGTAACGTATCTTGTATGTTGTGTTCGTTGTAGTAAGCACGCTACAGTTTTCCAGGTGCACGGAGAGATGGGTGACTGTCGGTCCTCTTTCATGCATGGAAAACCCAAAAATAGGGCACGCAGACTCATTACTACTGAAATAGCACCCAGGTTGATAGGTGGTCACCTCGTACCTCCGGTTCTCTTGAGCCGTCTTCTGAGTGATTAACAGCTTGATCACTTCCGTGGTGTACATACATATATTTGCATTCAATGACTTAATTTGGTTGCGCAATTCAACGTTGATATGTGCGTTGATTATTTTAATCAGGATTAGAGAGTAGGCTAAAATCCAGCGGTTGGCGGCTACGTAAAAAGAAGCATTTGCAGCAGCAGCCATGTTTATTTGACTTATGAGTCCTCCAACATCCGGACTGCGCCTTCGGCATAAAGGGTAGAAAAACACCACGGGATTCTCATGAGATCGCTGGTGGGCATGTCTTTGAGCATCCAAGTCTAACCTTTGCTGTTTTTCTTCCAAAGACTCTTTTCTCGCAAAGAAGACCTCTTACTTTAGAAGATTGATTCAAAAGGTTACTCTTTTATCAATTAGGCATGTTGTGGATATATTTTTAAGTCCAAGGGGGGGATACGAATCGGCGAGTGAAAGTATTGAATAAACAACTCGATGATTGAGTATTTGCAGCAGCATTTGCAGAAAAGAAGCATTTGCAGCAGCAGCCATGTTTATTTGACGTATGAATCCTCCAACACCCGGACTGCGCCTTCGGCATAAAGGGTAGCCATATTCATTGGTTTCGGTTAATAAATAAAACATCTATGGTGATTCTTAGTGCACTTGTCGATTTTCATGAACGGATGTCGTTCATTTCGCAGAATGTTTGTTCTTCTTCCAGATAAGAAGCATGTAGTGACGTCATTATAATTTCCGCCATCTTAAAACAGATTGCTGTTTCGAAACAGATAGGTCCATATTTGAACCAGATTTATATCTGGTTACCCGTCCGTAGGTTGAGTTGGGATGAAATTTGTGCTGTTCTTAGCGTAACCCGAGAAACACCACGGGATTCTCATGAGATCACTGGTGGGCATGTCTTTGAGCATCCAAGTCTAACCTTCGTCGTTTTTATTGCAAGGACTCATTTTCTCGCAAAGAAGATATTCCTCTTGCTGTAGAAGATTGATTCGAAAGGATACTCTTCTGTATGTTAGGCATGTTGATGGATATATTTTCAAGTCCAAGGAGGGGCAACACAGTGGCGAGTGAAAGTTTAGAATAGGCAACTCGATGATTGAGTGAATGTAAGTTCAAAGCATTTTAACAATTTTAAACATATATAAATGATTCGTAACGTTTATGATGAGGGAGTCGGTTTAAAAAACAGTTCGCAATTGTAATGAGAGGCAGACGGTTCCACTACGTTCCAATACATTCCATTATGCCGTATTTGTTTTAGCAACAGATTCATTATTACTATTACTATTCACTGCATGTAAATATTCTTGCAAGTTTAATTCCTTTCCGGGTATCGTTTACTTCGTAAGTGTTCTCTCATAAACATGCTGTGCCCCTATGAGAGCTATTTTGAGAATACACATTGAAGAGTATACTTACTGTAAATATGCATTGAATATATCGATAACCCCCAAAGCAAAATACCATGGGGTTCTTGGGACTCTGGTTCCTTCTTTTACAGATTTTCTTTCTACGTGCTATCTTGGGCCTGCAGGGAAACTTAAATGCTAGAGGCGTGAATACCCTTTGCAAATCAAATTTCTTGTTTGCCAAGGAAATATGCTTTTGTTGGAGTTTGGCAGGTATCCGGGATTCGTCCGCGTTGTCATCTTTGGTGGCGACGTTTCACCTATTATGCTGTAGGCGTCCTCAGGCCAGGTTGAAGTCTTCAGCCTGGCCTGAGGACGCCTACAGCATTGTAGGTGAAATGTCGCCACCAAAGATGACGACGTGGAAAAATCCCTGAAACCTGCCAAACTCAAAACCTGAGCTCCGCGAAAACCTTCGCCAGTATGTTATTGTTGATTTCAGAGAAAAACGTGAGATTTTTCAGCAAAAAACATGATTTTCAGACAATTACGAATCGTAAAAGAAAATTAATTGAAATAATTAAAAACTTAATTTATTCAGCCATCCGATTAAAAAATCCCAGGCCTCTATCTTTAGTGAAAGTAATTTTAAAATGCAAAAATGAAACCACTGCACCGAACCCAATGCTTAGCATGGATCACCTTGGGGCCCTTGAGGGCTTTTTAATATAGTTTATTTTACACCCAGATATATTTTCTCACTACATGCCAAATTTCAGCTCAATCGGTTCAGTAGTGTTTGCGTGATTGAGTAACAAACATCAAAACATACAAACTTTCACATTCATAATATTAGTTGGATAAATTAATAATGCTCATGAATTAAATCAAATCAAATATCTCTTCTTTTTTCTTTTCAGAGAATGGTATGAGGGGTTTAGCTTGTATTAATGCTCATTATTTTCCAAATGGAAATTATGGATTTGGTTAGAAAAAATTATTGCTAATTTCATGTGGTTTGGTAAAATGGTTTTTTTGTTACACGCAATCCTAGGAAAGAGACGATTTGTATTCGTGAAAATATCCATGTAGCTCCATGTCATCTGGTTTCATTTCCGCTTATTTTTTAGTCGTGATAAGCTATGTGGGAGCAGATATTTTAGGCATTCTAATGTGAGTGCTATCTGTAATAATGACGTTATCCGCCGAAATCTGCTCTCATTTGCATACCAAATTCCTCCAGCGGTCCTATAATTCATAAGGCTTTATTTTCCAAGTCTTCTGACGTCAAGTGCTCGAGTATATTTAAATTATCCTCTTTAACATATTGATGCTTACAGCAGATGAGAATAGGTTTCCTACGATTGAATTGTGGGTGTGGAGCAGAATGGAGAAAGGGCGATGGGCAGAGAGGAAGGCTAACGAGGAAGTCTTGTAATGGTGGTTGAGGATAGTAAACTGTTAGAGGATATTTGGAGGAGGCAATGTAGTAGGTTGGAAAGGCTAATGAGGGACGAAGGGTTGCTGAAGGCAGTGATAGATAGGAGAACGTTGGGTAAGCGGTGAAGGGGAAGAAACAGAAGAGTTTTTATGAATAACATGAAGAGGTATGTATCACCTCTAATAATAGCTCCTTCCGTAGCCGCTAAAAATGTCATTTTCATGAAGAATTTGTTGTTCATATTCATTTTATTAACATTCTCTAATGTAAGAGAACCTCATTCTATTATTCGACACGCCTGCAGTCCCAATAAATGTAAATAATCGGTATTCAACTTGACGTTTTAGATTTATATTGCCCGAAATTATCTCTTTCAAACTACAGGATGCACATTTTAATCTCAAACTTCCGTCACCTAATGGAAGCATGGGCTGAGCTTTACAGTATTTGAAATCTACCGATCAATGGGCAGTAGACAGGCATTTAAGCGAGTGTAGAGCGTTGATGGGTTATGAAGGTGGAAAATTAAATTCTCCCAATTTATTGGAAATTGACAAACAACAATCAGCAGATGCCAATCGGGAAATTTTCTCTTCTGTTCAGGAACATGTTCAGAATTCAATTTCGTGGTGATCAGACTCACTATCGCATGAGCCACGAAGTCGTTAATTCACCCGAAAAAATCGGTCTTGGTGAGTGGTTCGTCCAAACGGGTGGGAGCTCCAATGACGGTCGACGTTCAAAATCATTGAAACATTTTCCTGCTCTTCAGATTCTATTTAGATCCTCAACGTCCGCTGTCCATATGAGTGTTTTACAACGAGTTCTAAAAAAATTAACTTTATGATCGTCATCATATTTCCAAGGCCTGCATGAGGGAGGAACACTTTATCCCAGCTAATATAGCACTTGGCCATGTAGCGAGGTGCAGTGTGTGAATATATTCGTCATAAATCGATATTGCATCAAATAATTTCTCCATGCGACGTAAAATGCGAGTTAATGAAAAAGGATGGTCATACATTCTATTGCTGCTGGTCCTCTCAAGTATTACCGTGGCGTTCTTTTTATTTTTCGGTTAAATAAATTTGCCCTTTTTGTCTTAATGACTTTTAATTAATCAACATGATGAAATTTGATTATCATAATTGCGTGTGAGCATCTCTGAATCCGATTAAACCATTCGCTTTTCTACATAACCAAATGATAAACATTTGCATACAGGAGTGAAATTAAGCGCCCTTAGTGTTTCATTATTATTAAAATAAAATGGAATATTATGAGCATTGCAGCGAATGATCGCACGGAAAAGAAGTGCTTGAAGTGCTCAAAAGGTAAAAATTAGTTAATATGAGAACTCCAAATCAAGCATATATTACTTTGATGATTGATATTTCATAATTATATTTAAAAAGCAGGCAGTGCAGTATTGAACGCGGAGGGGGGGGAGGGAAGGAGGAGGGGGAAAGGAAAGGCAGTAGGAAGGGGGCGAGGATATGAAGTGAACTTGATATTCTCAGGCGTTATTTTGTAAATTTTGAAAATTATTCCCCCTCTTAGATGTCACACTTTCCTTATCCTAGACCCTTACGCAACCCCTCCCATCTTAGTCATACCTTCAAAACACTTCCTTAATTGCTACATCTCCATATCCCCAACCCTTCCCACCCCCTTCTCCCCCACCTGCAGTGAGGCACACTGCTTACCCTAAGTCCAATTATGTAACCCCTCCTCCCCTATCCCTTCCCCCAACCCCTCCCCCCGCCAACCACCAAAACATACCCCCTTCCCCCTTCCTTCAACCTCAGCCTTCATTCCCCCCCTTTCCACTGCCTTTCCTTTCCCCATCCTCCTTCCCCATCCTTTCTCCCATCTCTCCCACTGCCTTCCTTCCCCCACTCCCCCCACACCCTCCCAGTTCATGTGTGTGTATATATATATATTCTGTGCTTGACTAGAAAATGTACCTGAAAATGTCGCTTATGCAATAACACCGGTCGCATTGAATAAAATCCATTGTAAAATTTACAAAGTTTGGATTGATTTGTAAATAAGTTCTTTGACTTTGCCTACCCTGGGAGGAACTGCCTAAATAGGTGGCTGGGAGGGTACAGTGTGTGTCTTTAACACCCCACTTCCCCTATTTGACACGACGCAGGAACTCATGAACAAACCCCTCCCAATCTTACGGCAAGTAAGTAAATATTTTGAAGCATGTGCGTAGATTAAATTTCCGTCCATGGATGATATTTTCCCAGTTTTGACTATCCATGGTTGTACAATATATTGGAGATTAGATTGTTAGAGCTATGCTGTGGTGGAACAAAAGTTTACAAATTTGCCGGCTTAAACAATTTGATGAAAATTTGCCAAAGTTTGATGAGATTCATGGAGATAGGAAATAAATATAATATGGAAATTACACCCGAAAAAAACAAAAACAATGGTAACTTCAAAGGAACCAATCCGATGTAAACTACAACTAAACAAGGTTATCATAGAGCAGGTAATGAAAGTCAAATATTTAGGAGCAGTTATAACTAGCTATGGGAATTTATATGATGAAGTAAATGAACAAATTACAAAAGCTGAAAGGATTGGGGGCTGCATGAACAAAACAGTATGGAGAAATAAATACCTACGAAAAGAAGCAAAAACAAGAATATACATACAAAGCAGTTATTAGACCTTTAATGACATATTCCAGCACAAACAAGTAAAACGAAACAGAGAATGCAGACTGCAGAAATGACGATACTGAGAAAAATAGTGAACAAGACAATACTAGATCTCTAACGAAAATATTAGAGACCTATTCAGTATACCTCCAATAAAGAGAATGGACACGAAAAAGGAAAGTAGAATGGAATGAACACATATCAAGAATGGACGACTCAAGAATCGTCAAGATAGCAAGGGACCGAATACCATTCGGAAAGAGGGGCATAGGTCGACCGCGCAAGAGATGGTCCGACAACCTCTGTTAGAAAAGGCATTATCATAAAGAACAGGAAAAAATGCCTTCGAAGAAGAAGAGAATAATTTGACGACCGGGAATCACTGAATTATTCTCACTTCTGGAAGAATTTGGTCAAGGAGACGGTTTTATCAAACAAACCGGAAAAGTCATAAGTTTTTGGTGCCATAGTTTTCAATTATTGAAATTAAGCTACATTAAAGTTATGCTGTGAGAAATGCAGTAATTACCATTGTATACAATTCGTACTTTTCACGCTTCTTACAGAATGTAGCGTCTTGGAGACAGTTCTTAAAGAGGGCAACAAAGCATTGTTGTAAGCATGGTAGATATAGGTACGTGTGTCACATGTAGCTCAAATATTGCGTAAGTTAATCTCAGATCCATCAATTAATCCCTTTCCCCCCAAATGTATTGCGTAATGATTGAATGATCCCATTAGTGCCAAGTGAGTTCTCGCTTAGTGGCCTCGCTGACAAAAACCAACAAACATGTGTAGTGGTGGCGAAACTTGGTGGCGGCCACGTGCATGAAGTATGCTGACTAGGAGGGGAAGATTCACGTGGAAGGAGTCGGCATAGGAACGAAGGGGAGAGGACAGCATATGGTGCCTACTACTGCCTACATAATTGCACTTAGCCAGTGAGAACGGGGAAAATGTTGGCAGCATGTTTTACGACAATGTTTACGATACTGCATCAAAATACATGATAAAAGGCGCTACCTATCTGAGAATCTCATCGAAACCATAAGAGTTAGGGCCAAAGAGAGCATTTTGGTTGATTTTAATAATCCATTGAGCCCATGTAGAGCTAGTTTTCAATCCAGGACGCTCGAAATGAAAAGGGTCTATTGTACACCTGCCACCATCTTTCAGTACTACGATAAGGTACTCATGGAACTTGTCACGTGGTGATTAATTATTACCTCCGGATTTTTTAAGGTTTATTTTTCTATAACTAAAACATATTTAATAAAAAGGAGTATATATATATATATAATCATTGGAAGCTTTCACGAGCGTGAACACAAATATATAAAAACTTTGTCACAAGTGTGACTAAAATGAGAACACATAAAAAAGACACTCACACGGGTTGTAAATTCCTATACCTTTCGCTGAAGAAGGTGGCGGCGATCCACCGAAAAATTTACAACCCGTGTGAGTGTCTTTTTTATGTGTTCTCATTTTAGTCACACTTGTGACAAAGTTTTTATATATGTATATATATATATATATATATATATATATATATCTCAGTAAATTTAGGACATCTCCTAAGTTTGCATTCTTTAAAAGTGGTATCGTGTTGTTTAAGATTTAGCCGATAGGTGGTATTAGTACCAAAACCTGAAAATCACCGGTGAATACAAATCTTGTTGTGTCTTAGTATTTACTCATGTGTAATGGTACAGCAAAGATTTCGTACAAAATATGATACAGAAGCACCTAAAGACAAGACAATTCATGCGTGGTGACACTAATTCAAGAATACTGGCTGCCTGTGTTCTGGTAAACAAATTAACTACCCGGGCCCATCAGTTGAGTCTGTTAACATCGTGCGAGAAACATTTTTCCGAAGCCCTATGCAATCCATCAGTCCCTGAAATCAGGAATTACAGATTCCGCAGCCTACTGTGTGACTTTTTCTTATGGGATTACATCAAAGATAATTTCTTTGCACCATTCCTGCCACCCAATTTTGCACAAGTGCAAGAAAGGAACAAAAATGTAGACGCTGCTATCGACCCTGATATTCTTTAATCCGTGTGGCAAGAACTAGATGTTAGGATTGAACATTGCTGTCTCACATCGGATGCAAATATTAAGTGCAAGTAATTCACGTGAAAAAAACTTGACGAATTTCTTAATGCACCGATATGCTACTTTCTACTATATCTGTTATATTTATTAGATAATAAACCATCCAAATCCAAGAGGTAATTATGAATCACCCTGTATTGCTGATGTGTGAATGATCTCTGCGACCCTGAGATCGTGATAGCCGGTCTTGTGACCCTGTCCCTTCAGAATCGCGCATTTAGCCACCCGTCAAAGGAAACCATCCATCCTCACCGACCTCCTTGATCTGACCTCTTTTTTGTCCTTCCATCCGCGGCTTTTGGTCGACCCTTATAGTCAAAGAAGGGTGGGCCATACGAAATTCAAGTATTTCTCCTTTCAGTCGGCCAATATAAGGAGCTTACTAAAAAGAGGCAGTGGTGTTGGAATTTGCCCTCATTATCGCATTCCTCTTCCTCCATTCCTTTATA
Organism: Pyrrhosoma nymphula; assembly: GCA_963573305.1. NCBI lineage: Eukaryota > Metazoa > Arthropoda > Insecta > Odonata > Coenagrionidae > Pyrrhosoma > Pyrrhosoma nymphula. The sequence goes on from OY754333.1 coordinate 65,071,757, forward strand.
TCTTTGCTGTTCGCTGCTCGGCCAGCTCTGACGGCTTCTGTCTCTGGATAGTGCCGTCCTTATTTCATTAAGGAGAAGATTCCTGGGCATGACATTTGAGTGGAGAACCACCCCAAAAGGAGTTTCGATTAAAAGCTAGATCTCCTACTCAGGGTATCTCGAAGGCCTTGGTCATTCCTCGGCGTGTTTAGGGGAGGATCGAACTGAAAAATTCCGTGAGGAAGATCTGATTAAAAGGCAATTTGATGAAAAAAACAGCGAAAAACACGAGGACCGTGTGTTTGTTTTCTTGATTAATTTGCGACTAATTCTTTACCCCGTCTTCAGCCAATTCTTTTATTTCTCTGAGACTGGATTTCACAACTTGTTACGGCTTTTATGTCAGGAATTGAAATATGGCCGTATATCGTTCGTGGAGCCCCTGAAATTTCATTGGTTTTATGTCGTCCTTCGTTGAGAATATACATAAGTTTTGTGTGAAAGTACATTATTCCTTTATTCTTGGCCTCATAGCTCAACGTTTTTGCCATTTATTATTGAAATAATTTGCTATTTTTTGCCTTTTAAATTTATTTGGTAAAATGAATGCTTCTTTCACACTAGTGGACATTAAATGACATTTGAATCAACATAATTAAAATTTTTTTTAGTTCTCACTGCCGAGAGCGAGATGTCTACCAGCGACTGCAAATTTGGACTGACTGGCCAGCTCAAGCTGAGTAATCCGTAATACAAACTGTATTTTATCAGCTGTCAGCCTTATTGCTTCCCCACTTCCATACACGTCAATGCTTCTCTTTAGCAAGTACCTACTCCATTTTAAATGACCCCTTTATATGAAAAATAATGATTTCGATCGGCATGATCATAACGCTTATTTTTCTTGCTCATCAAACGGTTGAAGGACGTTTTGGAATGTTTTGATGAGCAAGGTGAAAGGGAGAAAAGTGAGCGCAAATTCTTTCCGGGAGGCATTCTTCTTCATTGCGATACATTGACGTGTACTAATTTTGGAATTGCACATTAATCATTGCATCCGGCAGAGCTCTCTTTCGAATGAATCCTTTTTGTGTGCGTTGATTAGATAACCGCAAACCTTTAAATATGAGTTGATTTTATCCCTCTTTTTCCTGTGAGAGAATGTTGTCTATTGTAAAATTCCCCCTCCCGTATTTCTTGTCACGGTTGCAAAATTTAAGAAATGACAGAAAGTTTATTAAAATAACTGAATGTAATTTAGATTTTGAAATATGGGGTTGATCTCAAAACTAAGGAGATGAAGGGACGATTAGTGTTCACCTCACAGCTTTCCTTAATTTTCATTTAAAATTTCCGTTTCAAATGAATGAGCTATGCCACGCAGAATAAGCTAATTAATTTTAATTGTGATAATATCTACATCTACATCTACAAAATACCCTGCAAGCCACCTCAGGGGTGTGTGACAGGGGGTGAGTAATCACCAACATGCATTACACTATACCCTAGAGTTAGTGTAACTACGACTAATTATGCATTAGCATTAATCGCTAATACTTGTCACGAGGCGAAGCCTTACAAGCATGCACCACTACACTACAGGTGTCATGAAAATGGAGAGTGACCGTCAATATACATGCATTCTACAACTACACAGATGGACAGGGACTCAAGACCCATGTAGAAAACATGCTAGGCGTGCTGTTAGTATGTACTATGTAACAGATAATGATTCAAGTATTAGGAGTACTACTACTACTAAGAGCTACACTACCTAACGACAAACCTAGATAAGTCTCATTTGCAGCTGTTATGGTCCCTTATCGTTCGTGGGAAAAATGACATCTTAAATCTGTCCGTTCTGCAGTCTAGTTCCCTAATTTTACTCTCATGATCTGATCTACCGTAGTAAATAATTGATTGTAATAATTGATTTTTGCAATACTTTTTTCTACTGGATCAGGGGTCCGCTAACTCCCCGACTATAAGAGCTTCTCTTCAAATGTAAACTTATGTGACGAGCTACCAAAGGTAGACCGACAGAAGTTTGATGCACTCGTTGGATTAATCTACCCTCGATTTCAAGCTACGGAAAATATCCCCGCGAGCAACCGGTATGGTAGCTCACGATCGATAGAATGCCGGCCTTTGCACTTACTCGTTGTTATCCTGAGGTATATAGGTAACTGTTTCTGTTAATTACTAAACAAATAGTGCTTTAATGGCGTGAATTATAATTTTAAGTGTTATGACTCAAAAAATAAATCGTATCATAAGTTCAACAGATTTAGGGTTGATATAGTGGAAGTTTGTTATTATGAAGTTAATCAGAATCATAGTGTTCCACAAAATTTAATACATTTCACAACGTGTTTCAAGTCACAGAGCCATCATCAGGAACAAGAAAATTTGAAAATAAGAAAACATTTAATTCTTATTTTCAAATTGTCTTGTACATGATGATGTATCTGTTAGTTAAACGTGTTGCGCAGTATCTATTAAATTTAGTTGAAAAGTTGGATTCCGTTTAAAACCATATCGTGCTGTTATAATCCGGCCAGCAAATATATCACAGAGAACAATACTTAAAATATAACATAACTTTTAGTTTCCTCCAGAGCAACCGTTTTCTATTTTTTTACTTTTCTGTACCCTTTGTATCAACCGTATTAAAAACATCGTACCTCTTGTATTAGGATTTTTTTAAAAATTGGTTGGTTGGTTGTTTATTTATACACATGTCTGTATTCTCAATGCTATTTCAAGCAAAAAATCGTACCTCTTGCATTAGGATTTTTTAAAAATTGGTTGGTTGGTTGTTTATTTATACAAATTTCTGAATTCTCAATGCTATTTCAAGCGTGCCATTTTCCGATTGCTAACTAACCGGCATGAGCGCACCCCTTTGGGTAGGTTAGGGCGGTTGGTAACGAAGAACGTGAATCCCATTTCAGGAGCAGATCACAACAGCTCTATACCAGTCTCGCTACTTTTCTCTTACTGTCAAAGAGTATTTTCAATACGTTTGAAACATATTCTGGTTATATATTTACCTACAAAATAAAATTGATAAAGTTAATTTCTAAAAAGTGAACTACATAGATGACGTAATATTAAGTTAGCTGACAAAATGGAATTTCCATAAAAATAATTAGCTAAGAGACACAAAATAAATATATCATTGCATGGGATTCAAGTAGTTTTCACTTCAGATAACCTTTTGCAGTAAATCGTCCCATAGTGATACAGCGCGATGATAACTGCGTTAAAATGTAAATTATACAAGTACCATGTAAAAAAACTGTAAATATATAAATAATATTACTTTATTAAAAGTTGATGTCATTTATACATCACTAATGTTATTAACTCAGGTGTAAATAACTCCATGATCAACTAGCTGTTAAAAATCATTTAAACCAAATAATAACATTAAAAAAATACAGTTCATGGATTGGGCCAGGGTCTGAACGGCACCGGAGTACTATGAGACCGTAAAGTTCCTCAACTACAAACACACTATTTCCGTTTAATATGGTTAGAGTGATTTTTGTTTATGAACAGATTTGCCTGAAATTTTGCTTGCATGTTTATATTGGTGATATCTACAGAAAAAAAAGAAAAATTGTACAATAGCAATTTGATTTATTGGCTATTCAATGCTATTTGAACACGTAGCCGTATTCACGTAGTATTCGGGAACATGGCATATATTTCGTAATCAGTAATTCACATTACATATGAACAGACTTTCTTCTTAAACGAGAATTAATACATTTATTATCATTATAATTGCTACTAAAACTATCAAGGTACAATATTCGAAAAATACGTTTCAATATAGTTTTGCATAAATTTCGAATACCGCGTTGAAAACTATTGCACAAAATACTTTAATTAGGGAAAAACTTTAAAATATAATTTTTGCATTACTGCAAGTATGATGGTTTCCACCGCATAAATAGATGTACTTAAACGTAACGTGATCATAGAATATTTTCATTTACTGGAGAAGTTATTAAAATGCCCACTCAATGACTCACTATTCCAACCACCTTAAGTGGTGTTCATTGAAATCGATTCTTAAAGAGTAATGCCACTCGAAAGTGCCATAGCCACCAACATGTTCTCATTAACAAGTCAAATTTGCATCAACACCGTCGAGTTAAGATTATTACCTAATTGGCCTCGGAGCTTGGTAATTAGTCCTTCAGTTTAATTTATTCTTAATTGTATTAATTTCAAAATTACGGCTGCACTAGAGAGTGGTGAAGTAAAACTAAGAATAAACGTTCAGAAAAAGGTAATGGAAGTGCAGCATTATCAAAATTAATGTAAATATAATTTAATAATAAAACAGATTGAAACGAGGATGAATTGGGATTATCGAAGCCAATTAGTTTAAATCAATGAGGTTTTATAGTTCTATTCGTTCATTTGGACTTCAATCTTGACCCGGTGGATAGGCATGCGTAAAATTGTAAAGAAAGACTGGAAAAAAGTTTAATATGGAGGGTAGCGTTGTATGGTCCAGAAACGTGGACTTTGAGAAAAGAGGACGAAACGAGGCGTACAAAATATGGGTGTGGAGGAGAATGGAGAAAATGCGGTGGACACAAGCTAATAGAAACGAGGAAGTGCTAGTTTTGGTGAGTGAGGAGAAGAAATTTCTGGATTGGAATAGAAAGAGGTGAGGTGGGTTTCTGGAGGGAGTAATTAGGGGCGATGATTTGCCCAAGGTTGTGATAGAAGGGAAGATTTTGGGTATGCGGGAAAGAGGAAGAGCTTTTATGGACGGGACGGAGAGAGATAGGACGTATGGTGAGATGAAGAAAGGGATACATGTATGGATATGTTGTGTCATATGGGCATACGTATGAAAAAGTCTAGAGAATGTTTACTATCTTCCATTTAAACCTATCTTGACCGTTAGATTACCTTACTAAAAAGTGCCTTTCTTGATTCCTACTTAATAGTTACATATTAATAAGTGCCTAAAGATACGTTCATATTCGGGTGGCGATACGTCCTGAAAAATCGGGATTGCCCTGAATTTGGCTGATAAAAAAAGGGTGTGTAAGTAAATAACCAAACATTTTTAGATATATTTTCACTCAAAATATTTTAATATGCAGCAGAACAAGTGGGCTAAGTCTGTTTCACTTTATATGTCGTATGGTATTCAAATTATTTATATATAGTAAAATGTCATTATTTTTAAATGAAGGCGCAGTGATATCCTGAATGTTTACCCTACCCTTTAGACAACCATAGTTCAGATCCACATGAACGCACTGCTGACACCATCTGGTTCACTCCGTTTCAGTTCTTTTAGCTGCTTTCACGATCTGCATGATTTCGTTTCTTTGTGTGCATTCCAAATCTCACAAAACCTTAATTTAAAAGATGCAAGCCACGTTCATAAGCAGACGAATTAGCATACTCAGAGTATTAACTGATTTAAACATTAATGCTCTTTTTGGAATAAATGCTAATTAAATTATTCACGGAGATTACATGCACAGCTTTAAGAGGAAAAATTAATTACTCACCGAATTCAGTGACGCTTATCCTTTTAGCGGGCGATACCAAGAGCCCCCGCACCGCTTGTGCTTACAAACTTACCCTGGTCTTTACTTTGTAGTCAATCTCAATCCAAACAGACTAATTTTTCATAAAGTTTCCTCGGCTCTGGGATTATTCAGGATTTAAGGATGACGTTGGACGATTCCAGCACTCCACGAAACGACTTTCTGAAAATATTCCGGAGATATGATATTCCGGACGTATATGAGTACACCTAAACTCGCTAAAAAAACTCGCTCCTGATGCGTTTTTTTAATTTCTATATTTATTTTCGTATGCCGGAAGGAAAGTCGGCGGTAGTATATGGAGCGTATCAAGGAATGAGTGTTTGTCTAGGGAAGCGAAAATTGCAGTGTACAAAATTGTTCTCCTCCTGAAGTTATTCTATGGCAGTAAAACCTGGATATGTCAGAAATAGCTGAATTCAGTGGGAAAGGGGTAATTGGGGTATCTGAGAAGTGATGTTGGCAAAGCTAGGATGGATAGGGTTAGGAATGAGTGAGTATTCAAAAAGCGTGTTTTGAATACTCTAGTAATGATCCTATATTGCCACAACCAGTTAAATCAACAAATCATATTAAATCTTTCTAATGCTGGTTTAGCTCTGGTTGTTGATTTCAAACAAATCAGTGCAAAAACTTTAGCAAATTGTAGTAACCTCTTTTGGAAATAGCGTATTTAAAATATTTTTCTGTATAAAATTCCATACTTTTACATCTATAGTGATTATGTTATTATATGTATTGCTTCTTTGTGCTGAATGTACCCCCGGCAACAGGAAAATGCCTTAGGGGTCACCAAAATCTCCTGTAAACTATTTTTGTCATGTTTTTATGTAATTCTTGATATTGTCAATGCGCAATAAATTATTATTATATAAAAGGAGTAGGCTTCATTGAAATCGCGATGTTGAAATAAAGGAAGATGTTTCTCAGTATTCATGTTCACCAGATTTAATGGTTTATTTTTACATATGACCCGGTTATTTATTTCTATCATCAACAACCTACATGTTCTGTGAAGTCTTATTTTGTCGGCTTCACCTGTTCTATGGATATAGTTCGACAGGTTATTCGAAACATCGAGTCTTGTGCGATACCCAAATCATGCTACAATGAGATCTTGAGATTCATGTATAGCGCAGTCCTTCTACATGCGGTGTCACGTCATACCATCCCTCGGACACGCCCTCGCGTAAGACACACGTCGTATATGTTTCGGAGGAAACTTCCCTATAGACTTGCGAAGACGCGAAAAGCGCTATTCGGTAAGCTTTACGAAGAGTTTTTCGTGCCCTCTCCTCCACCAGAGGTGGGGGAAGCCGAGGACACCCGAAGTGCTTCAGTATGACGTCCCGAATTTTATGACTTATACTCGTGAGCCAATGAGAGAAATTCGGCAGGCTGTTGTTCATTAGAAGCAAAAGGGTAGGAAGAGTACGATCGAACAAAAACATTCGGAGAGATGAGAGAGACATATTTGTCGTTTTTTTATTATATAAAAGAGGAATTGTTGATAATATGTTAATAAAATTACATTTAGAGGTCACTAACAACAATACTATTTGATCAAATTCTACACACATTCTCCTAGGATTGTTTCCTTCTAATTCGATTCGCTTACTTGTCGTAAAAAATTGCAGAAATATAATAACGTCACCGCATGCAGACCTTAAAATGTTTTATTAATTTAAGGTAAGTCAATTGCCGATGGCCTGTCCAACTATGAGTTATTAGATTGAATGATATGAAGCAAATTCCACTGTAAAGTTTGTTGTTGATGTCGTGTTTCACGGAATAATAGTAGGAATAATGTTACTTTCGTTTTATACAAATATTTGAGGATGATAGTGGTTTCGTATTTGATTCATATTTATCTTTTCATTAAGGTATATAGTCATTCTTTGATGATAGGTTTGTTATTGGTATGATATTGTCATCTTCGAATTACATTTAAAGTAATATCGTTGTTATAGATAAAAAGATTCCTCGCATCTTCCCAGAAATCTTCGCATTTGTTTTCATTTCTGTGGCTAAGGAAATAGAATATGTTTACTTTTAAATGTTTTGAAAATGCGTTTATACACAGCTGATTAGAAAGTAGAGCTACTCAGCGGATTGATCAGTTCGATCGAGAATCATCTGCAATCCAATAAATGAGTTGTAAATGGTAGACGAATGATTAAGTGGCTACTTAATTGTGACAGATCCTTGCAGCCAAAGTATGCCTATTATGTAATAGATTCCCTTTAGCTTCTGACAGCTTCATATGTAGTCATAATACTAAAATATTGACAAAAGTATTAATTTCATATAAAAAACGAATCATTATAGATAAACCCCTTGATCTGTATAGGTATTTGCAACAACATTTTGATTTCGATCAGTGAGTGACATTAAAATATTAGCTGATCAATATATATTCAAAAGACTTACCATAATTCGATAGCATGACGTAGACAATCTTGTTGTAGTTTAAAAAACTGATGTCTATCTTAAACATTGGTGGAGTTATGACCAAATAAAATATTAGGATTGAATTGTTATTAACGTCCATTCATTCCACAAGACCCTCACTTTAATTCTCATATTTGCCTTACCATAACATTTAATCGTTACTACAAATAGCTTAACAGCCATCTATAGTTCGGTGGTCAGTTACTATACTCCATCCTTCCCCCTTTAAATATTTCTTTCCTTAAAATGTTTCAATTTAGTTCAGCATACCACCTTTCATTTCACTTGCCTATCCTTTTCCTCCCTCTCCCGACTTACAAAGCTTTTACCTTTAGAAGAGCCTTTCAGGACCTCATTTCCTCTACTTACCTACTATCTGACATGATGTGGAACCCTAAATTTCCTTCTTTCTGTTACTTAACTTCAATGCCTAGTCAAGTTTATCTTGTCTTTCTTTCTTAATTTCTCTATCCTTCTCCAGACCCAGTCCTCATAAGACTTCAGTCTATTCTCACCCTCTCAACGTTAGCAATGGTTCCAGTTCCACCAAAGGCCACAACCCAAATCAAACCCTTTATTAATCCTTCCAATCTAACATTCTGTTTTCATCCTATATCAGGACCTGAGACATCACACTTCCCCCATCATTAAATTGTTGAATATTGCTGATACAAGACGTTTAATATCTTGAGTAGAACACCTCGTTCCACTAAAATACAGTCACAACTTCATTCCACTATTTATTTTTTTGCTAGTTACCTTAAGCCTCTATTGGTTTCTACTCAATGTCCCTTCACAATCCATACTCTGGAGTGAGCTGGCGAGCCACATACCATGAGGAAAAATATCCACAGATGCTGAGTGGACTATCTTCCCTTCGTTCCTGCTCTTCGCCCAATCTGGCATGTGCGACCCTAACAGCTTTAATTACCCTTGCAAATTTCTACTCCAAGTAAACAAGACATCATAGCATGTCCTTTGATAACAGTTGATTAATATTCATAAATTGACCAAAGACCATGGCAATAGGAGTCGACTTAAGACCGTGATATAGGCGTTTCAGGGAAAATATTCTAAATAAGCCAAGTAATGGTAGAAAACCTGCACTAACATTTATTTGACTAATTGATTATCAGAAAATAAATGGATCTATCAATGGTTACCCAACCCTCAGGTTCCTCATATCAGTGAAATAAATAATAATAATATGTAACAGCATTCATTAAGCATGGAGCAATACAGACCAAATTAACATCTCCATTAACTCCAACTTATAAAAGGGTGTTACCAAAGCTATGAGTACATCCTTGACTTAAATTATGACAGAGATATTTTATTTCATTCAGAGCATAAAAATTAATTTTATTCTAATAAAGTTAACATTAAGTCACACAGGAACGATATCTGTAAACGTAAGCCGACTACTAAGTAATTGAGTACCTGAGGCACACAACTCATCACATGATATTTTTTGCACTCTGGTTAAAACTAAGTGTATATAAAAGGAATGAATTATTACGTGATTTCTTTAGCAATTGGCATCTATTACTGGGTAATGCTATCATTTAAAAAGGTTTCCTTGGCAGAGAAACCAGCTTCTTGAACATTTACAGCCTTTGTATTGACATTCGGAAGAGTAGATAAATTAATTCTGTATATAATCAAGAGGTTTTGAGGATACCTTAACACCTTGGACATACATTATGATAGTTAATCTTCTTACAGTGATTATTGAGGTATACCATTAAGTATGCAGGAACTAAATTAGTATACTCTCTATAAAGAGTAGAAACTTTACATACACCATTCGCTTTCGAGGTGGGCACAGTCAAATACCTCATTTATACCTGTTTGGATTAGGAAAATGGCGCTCTTCTAGTAATTTACTCCATAATACCTCTTCTTGGCATACCTCTTTTGCCCCCACTGCATTCGTGCATTGCTTCATTCACGCTCTCTCCTATTCTTAAGACTTCTATAATCTAATGTCTCTTCCACCACATCATTAACCCATGACTTTCTCAATCTACCCCTTCTTCTTGCATCATTACTACTCTATCACAATCCTGTTCCACTACTCAACTCTCATATATTCTTTAAACATTGCCAAACTCACAGAGAATAATCCTTTAATAAAGTCCATTATTGTGCCTAGCATGAAGGAAGAGATAATTTCAAAATGTCAAAAGAAAATTAATTAAAAGATATTTACTTAAGTTCCCATAAGTGTGCAATATATCAAGCAAAATTCAATATGAAAAGCTCTCAGAACCTTTACTCTTAATAATCCAAGAGGGCTGTTACCTTGTTCTTTCAAATTCAATGATTGCATGGGAAATGTCGCAGTAAGCTCAGCTGATTTTTCTTCTTTAAATCTAAACTAGGTATGAATTACAATTGATATCACTCATATGTTATTTAAACCACTGTTTTCTGATTACAGTTCAATGATAAAGAAAACACTGTCACAGTGGATATGGGTCTGAAGTTATTGATGACTATAACCATTGATATGCACTACACCATTCCGTAATTAATAATTGATCAGAGACTATTCCTTGCAAACATATTAAACAAAAATATTGAGGTCAGATATTAAGTAAATATTCTTATTTACTGATTGTTCGATGTAATTCATAACTTCTACAGTGTAATATAGACTATCATTTAACCTAGATAGAGTATTCTCTGCATGTTACATGCTATAGTAAAGCAAATGGCTACTAGTAGCAATCAAAGAGTCAGATAAACTCAATGAAGCTCTCACATTGTATTACATTGCATTGGTGCTAGCAGCAATATCATCCAGAGGAAGAACATACATACATTCGGTAGTGGTATAAAATTAGCACTGTCAATGGCAAACAGTTTAAGAAGATTCATCACATCATGCAATTGGTGTTTAAATCACTACACATACACATCATTATAATAATTATTTTGCGTGTATTAGGCATTTCTTTTATATTAGAACAATATTTCTGCTAACTATAATAATCAACTCGTATTCCTAAGCAATTACCATGCCAAAAAGTATTGTATGGGCAAAAGTATTTTGTGAGGGGGGATATAGCTTTAAAGATTCAATACTAACAACTAGCATTTTTATTGAATATAAAATTTATTGAATGGTACGCAAATACGTAATATCAGTGATATACTATTGCTGTTTTTGAGCATTTAGAATCTATGTATTGCTAAAAACATATTTACTGAATATCAGCTAACGAAGTGCACGGTGAAACGCCAACGATTATAATCGACGGCAACAAACCAAGTATTCTCTAAGGAGCGTTTTAAATTAGATAAGCACTCGAGTGGCTGAAAAACTTCATATATTTCAACAAATATTGAGAATGGTAAACAATAAATTATGTTCTATGCAGTTCACTTTGGCACAAGAAGTGCTAAACGAGAATAAAACAACACCACGACAGAAGCAACTTAACAAAAAAGCAATCATCGTAGGACTGATTGTTGTCATTATAGAATCACGGATATTAGTAGATATACGTTCTATACTCCATGATTAGAATATTCAATACCTAAGACATGAAAGCAAACTAATGTAGGCACACTGAATGACTTGGGCTCCTGTATTTGCACTAATACTCGTAAATTATGCTTTACCTTTCGGAAGTAAATAATAAACGACAAATATTACGTTTACCTATTAACAAATCTTCGATTTTGGCAGTTATTAATATTGTACACTCTCAACAATCATGACACAGTATTTTAGAAGCACTGTAACTTAAATTGAAATATATACGATAAACTTTTGCCACAGTTGAACCGTCACTTTCTACATGCAATTCACTCTTACACAAACACACAGCAGCGAAATATGAGGTCATTTCAGAGCCACTGTAACTTTAGGGAAATCTACGACATTAATAAACATACGCAAAGACACCAAAACAATTAAACAAATAGTGGAATGACAAGTGAATGCTTTATTTGTAAGTGAAAAACAAAACCAATCGTATACCTACCACAATATTTGTACGAAGAAATGAGAAGTAAACACAAGACACCAAACAAACAAAACAATAGGTAAACAATCAAATAGTCTATTAAACTTACTTGCACACAATAAAAGTACTTATAAAACAATAGTAATCACAACAGATGAATCATATATGAATATAAAAGATATATAACTCAGTAGGTGAAGTTCTCTGCTGGAGTTTTCGCGGCGAGAACTCTGTTTTCGCGGCCCAGTCTCACCGCGTGAACTTCGCCACGAGACTTACGCGGTGTAACATTCGTGAAGAGCCTAGCGAATCATTATTTTCGTGATTCTGACGTCATTTTGCGAGCCGGCCGCGAAACTTAGGCGGCAAAACGTTTAGCGAATAGCCCCGCAGATTTCGAATACGCCACGAGCATTTGGGACCCTGAGCAGTAAGATTTAATTCGCGTAAAGTGAATGAAATACAAAAGAAAGACGCACACTTTGTGAAAAACTGCCACAAGCGTTCAGGAAGTGTCCCACAGCTGATGGAATGATTAGGTTGGGAACCATGGGAGACCCGGAGGTAATACGCTAGTTTTAGTTTATTTGATAAACTCCGATTAGGGGAGTTTCGGTACGACAGGGAAAATACTTGTTTTATCCCCGCGCTGTATTTCGAGAACTGATAGAAGTGACAAAATAAGATAGATACACTGCCGAACTGACAGGTACAAATATTCCTTCCTCCCTCGCACAATTATGATAAAAACACTACACGCATGACACTATCATATGATACATCGTTAACATTCACCTCTGTCCTTCCGCCCTCTTTTTTCATATTCTCCTCCCTTTCCATAGTAGGTGTCATAATACCCCCTGCCATATGCCTCTACGTCGGCTCGCAAGGTAGTATTTAATGTAGATTGTATTTGAAGCTGTAGAGGTTATGAAAATACATCGATGTGAATAGCTCTGATGTATGTTTCTTTCGGCACATAACACAATATTTTGTACATTATACAGGGAGAAGGGCGCCCGGAAAACGGGTGCAGTCTGTTATGCATTTACTCGAGTATGATGAACACCTCATCTACATCTACAGATTTCGCTTTTACCCACCTCAAGAGTGTGTGGCAGAAGATGAGTTTTCAACAGCATTCACTACACTCTATCCTACAGAGGTTGATGAAACTACGGCTATTGATGTATTAGCATAAACCTTCAATCACTTCTAAGTAGGTGAAATTTCTCCAACATGCGCGTCAATATATGCTCCGAATCTTGTAGAAACTATGAGAATTAATGTACTATGCATCTAATCAAATGCACAAAGATACAAGGATTGTATGGAATGCATGCGATGAGTGATGTCAGTGCAACTCATCAAACTAAGGCAAAAACAATACAGAGAAAATAATGTAATTAGCTACAATGCTCATCGGATGACCCAAGTCGCAGTGGCATTTGTTATGGCCTCCTATCGTATTTGGAAAAATGACCTTTTATACCTGCCCGTTCTGCAGCATATTTCCCTAATTTGACCCTCATGACCTAATCTATCCTAGTATTTTGGTTTTTGTAAAATGAAATCGGATTTTTAGGATACTTTTCGTGGGAAAAATTGCATGTGGCTAACGCGAGAATGCGGTGAATGAAATAATAAAAAGATGAGGTACAGTGAAGCCTGGATCGTCAATTTTACCCAAATGATGGAATCTATCCTAGTATGTCGGGTTTCGTCAAATGAAATTGCATAATTCAGGCTAATTATTTCGGAAAAAAGTGCGTATGGCACACACAAAAATACGGTGGGAAAATGTCGTAAAATATGAGGTACAGTGAAGTCTCAATTATTTGAGTTATTTGGGAGTGAGGCAACCTCGGATGTTCAAAAAGTTGGAGAATACGGAAGGTCTAATAGCGATAATGTATTAAACCAGCAAGGAAAATAGACTCGATACTATTTTGCCTGCAAGTAAAATTTCGAACTGCGATAAAATTGCATCGAGTCCTGTCCATCGCATTTTAATCGCATGACTGATAGCAGAGATTAAAATCGTTAACTATAAATAAATATGCAGGAAGAGGACTCGGTGTTCCATATATAAATATATATATATATATATATATATATATATATATATATATTTATATCCACCTGGAATTTTTAAAAATCTATAATATAATACATATGTTACACTTATTGATGTTCTAGTATTGATTAATTAGATCTATCACAATTCTTTTACTTGATACACTTTAAATATGCATAAGCATATTTAATGTATTTCATACAAATTTATTTGCCCGTGGGACACAGAACAGTCCGATGTTCAAATGCAATAATTGGCGAAATTTGGTTATTTTAGATATCATCGTAATTATTGCCGGCTTCCATAATTAATTTATTTGGGAAAAACTGGAAGTAAAATGTGAACGATGCAAGGAGCAATACATATCATGACGTCACTTCTTCCAAAAAAGTCAACTTCCAAAAAGCCGACTTATGGTAGTCTCGGCGAGCTTTTCCTCCAATCATAAGTGAGGCTTTGAATTTTGTTTTTTTTATATAATGCCTGTAAGAAGTATGAAATAAATATTGTAAGATTAACGATGAAAATAATTTGTTTTATGTTAGCGAAATTCTCAGTGGTTGAATAAATATGTATATAGACGAAACTTGACGCATTTGTTTCGCGCCGCATGCGAAAAAGTTGTTCTCATTCACTAGGTTTTTAATTTTCATATTGAAAAGCGCATGACAGTTAGTAGCTTATTAATTAAAAATAAGATAAAAATATATGAATTACACATATATTAAAATTTCTGACGCAATTTATGAATGAAAAATTCCTCATTTTTAAAATTAACCTTACCCAGAGTGCATAGCCGTACTGTTATTATTGTTAAGTTATCTCTCTGTTATGGTAGTTTCAAACGGAAGTTAGTAATTACTCTATAGATTTGTAAATGTGCAAGGCTCTATCTACAAATTATATTTCTTCCTTCATCCCAGCGTACGTCGTACCCTTCCTCATCTCGTCCATAAAACCTATTATGTTTGTTCCCCTTCCCCACTTACCTCCCTTCTATCGCAGTCTTAAGCAACTCATCGCCCTTCATTACCTCCTCCTAACACCTAGTTTCCTCAACTGCCCTTCCAAGCACTTCCTCGTTTGCCTTCCTTTATGTCCACCGTAGCTTCTCCATCCTCCTCCACACCCACATATCAGTCCACTTCTCTGTCCCATACAACGCTACACTTCATATCAAGGTCTTCACCAGCCTCTTTACGTCCTTACATGGTCCTTACCCAAGGTCCAATTATTTGATCCCTTCTGTTACTGAACGCTTCTTTCGTTAGCGCTATCCTCTTCCTAATGTATTTATTACGAAGCTCATTTTCTTCTCGTTTACTGCCTATAGCCATAATATATCTCATGGAAAATGACTTTTATATTTTTTGCAAATATCTTGAACAGTATTTCTGAAATGTAAGAACTTTTAATCATGATGAGACAAAATTCATTTAACTTTATGTTAAGTGATATCTCGCAAAAAGTACCCAAAAAAGAGTGGGTGGTGGTTGGATGGAAGGCTGGTGGTTGGGAGGTGAAGAATGAAGGAGGAGGACGCTATCAGACTCGCATCCCTCCCCCAACTCTCTCTTTGAGAACTAACAAAAGGACCAAGGGGAAGAAAAATCTCCCCCTCAGACAAAAGATTATTAATAATTTGCTGTGCTTTTGGGCATTCTGAAAAAGGAGGAGAGGGGTGATCTCCCTCACCTTCCAACCCTTAAAGACAAAGTGGGTGGTTATTCCACACATTGCCCATTTTATCCTTCATGAGTCCCTTCCCAAACCCTTCGCCCTTTATCCTCACACACAATCCCTACCCCTCGCCGTCTTTCCTTTCCACCGGCAAAACCCCTACACTCAGCGCTTCTGGAGCCCCTATATAAAACCTTTTATTATGTAAGCACACGGAAGGAGGCTTGAATAAGGTGGCTTTATTAAAATATGGAGAAGAGAAGAAGGCACAAGAGACCCAGAGACGGGGATTTGGGAGGAGGTAGGGAAGGCTGGTGGGAAGGAACAGTCACGAGGAAGTTGTGGGAGATGAAGAGGGGATATATACGTGTGTAAGTGTGGGAAGTTTTCGTGGGGACTACAACAGCGTTGGTTCTGCCGAAAACGTTCATTATACCTTGCCTCCAACCCACTCCATCGGTCTCACTCTATACCGGGGGACGGTATATAACCCAAGGTGATTCAAGCTTCATTAAAAATTTGTCCACCTACTGGGAGCTATCGATGAGGCGAGCTATTGGTGACACGCTGCGGCTTACATAGGATCATTAGTGTTAATGAATCAGTCAGAATGAACTCGGTATGTACGGTTACAAAGAAATAATATATTTTGGATTTTATGAAACCTATTTAACACAGTAGAAGGTAGCGAGTGCGAGTCAGCTTCTAGAGCATCCGTGATCATAATTTCAGACAGAGATATTGATCTTTAAAAATGAGAGTGGACTACACAGCGTGATTTCACTGAAGAAGAATGCGCCAAAGTACTAATAATATTCCGAGTATAGTCTTGTATGCTACTAATTTGAGTTTTCTCACAATAAATATATGCAAAATTTATTTTAATGCTAATGGCTGTATGCATTGTAAAAAGTTAATTATTGGCCTTAGACATTGATAGCTGGCTCTATTTCAATGTAAAATGCCTCACTATTGAAAATCTTCACTTCTGCTACCTGCATGCATAGTTTCATACATGCTGTCTTGTTCTTAAGACTCCAAATATTCCTCCTCTTAAGAGTCTCTTCCACCACATTCACCCATTACTTCCTCGGTCTACCCCTTTCCGTCTCACTCCATTCACTCATCTATCGTAATTATCTGTTTTGCTATTCCACTCCTATCCATTATCTCAACTTGGAAAAGCAAACAAAACCCGCTTCTTTCATACATATTACTTGCCGGAACATCATTCCCACATTATTTCATCATCCATTCATTCCTAATTCAAAATTAAGCACAGGCTTTAAAAGCCTGCGTCTCTTGTCGTAACTCCTGTTACCATTATGCTATAGGCTCGAGGGAAGAGGCCCGAACTGCATGTGACCATATCTCCAAAACGCAAAGATATACTTCAAAACTGACGAAATTTCGGCCCTCAAGTCCTTACTGTTGTGTTTTACATTGATAGAACGCATCCCCACCCCCCCGAAGAAACGTATATTTTGGGAAACAAGAGCATTCTTTTAAAATTCGACCTCCAAAGCAAAGAGTGGATGCAGTAAAGTAGGTACTATTTTTTAAACAGAGATGTTGATGGGTGGAATTCACTTCCTGAAGATATCTGAAAACCTTTTCCTAAAACTTGCAAAGAATTTAAAAGGAAATTACGTTCAAATTTGAAATAAGCTAAAAAAATAAAGTGAAGAACACAATATGTTACGCATCCGAAACTGTATTGTATTGCCAAATTTGAATTAATGTTTTTGTAGAATTAGTACATTTTCTTGGATTTTGTTTGTGTATTTAAAATTCCCATGTTTTTATGTGATTTTAAAATTATGCAGTACATAACCAGCAGGCGAATGCCTAATGGAATGATCTGTTCGAAATAAATAGATGTAGAAGTATATCATGAAATATATAGTTTTGAAGTACCTTAGGGCCCTTGGGGCACGGTTCTAGAGAACAAATAGTGACGGGAATTTAACACGTGTAAATCAGAGTTCACAACAGTTTTGAGCTCCTCGTGAAATATAATGATAGAAAACGAAGAAAAATTTAAGATCTCACAATAATAATATCAGTATTACTGGGATATCATAGAAATCATGCTCAAGGTGGCAAAGATGTTACTTGAAGACGTCTTATAGCTCGTGACACAATCCATAACACCGAAAAAAAATGGATGGGCATATGAATTATTATTCCTTATTCTGTCATTATTACTGCTACGCAGTTTAATGAAAGTGTGAAAGCGTAACTGTTGTACTAATAAGAAATTAATCTTTAAGATAGGTGAAATATTCCCCAGTTAATGTAAATAATAGCACCATTGCTTCAAGATTTGTTTCAGCTGCGGTATCCGAGTGGTTAAGGAGTTGGATTTGAAATCCCATTTGGATTACCGGCGCAAGTTCGAGTCCTGTCCGCAGGGATGATTTTTAAAAGAGACTATAGTAGCTGCCAATGAAACTTTTAACTAGGTTATTCGATAGTAGCGTATCTAAATAGTCGATTTGCTCTTTAATGATCTTTTATGTAGTATTAACAGCACCTCTTGCATGTTTATTGTATAGCTCTTGTATTTCTGAGTATTTGTGTAGTTGCTAAATAAATAAATTTACTGATTCAAAAAATAGCTCATTTAATACGAAATCTTTATAAAAAAGCAACAATAGCGAAAAGAAAAATAAGGCACTTGATCAGAGTCCGAAGGAGCACCATTCACGGTCTAATTTAGCAACGGAGGGCGTGCAGGCAGCAAGGCAAGGCGTGCAGTCAGCCTGACAGGGAGGGCAGCAACCAGCGAGTCATGCATGAACAGAGCAAGGCATGTCTGTAAGTAGTGCGTGAGAGATGTCTGCTTCCTCTCTCATGGTTCCTCAGAAAAAAGGTATGAAGCGTCGTTTCGTATTCCTTTATTCCCCTCCAGGAGGAGTAGGAGGAGGAGGGAGGAGAGAGGGGAAGCCATAACAGCTCCACCGACGCGACGTCACAACAGAAAAATAGAGAGAAAACAAAAAAGAGGCTAATTTAATTTTGCGTGAATACTGAACACAGACAATGGTAGCCTCAGCGTTGTCCATTTTGATGAAAAAAGGTTTTTGCTACTGCAATAATAGCCGTAGATTCTTCAACATTAATATATAGGGTATTAATTAATTATTAATTAATTAATAATTAATTAAGTAATTAATAATTAATAGGGTATAGTGTACTGTGTGGGTGATAAATCACCCACTGCCACACACCCTTGTGGTGGCTTGCAGGGTGTTATGTAGATGATAAAGTTTAATATGATAAGCTTTAAATTGCACCAATTCTTCAAGATTGGGACTTTATGAGTTGAAAAATTACAACTTTCTTGCTTGATTATATCATGTAAATTAAGTGATATGGAGCGTGGCGCTGTATGGGTCTGAAACTTGGTCATTGCAGTGAGAGGATGTATGTCGACTTGAGGTGTTTGAGATGTGGGTTTGGAGATGAATAAGGAGGGTGAGCACGGTTGTGAGGGAAACGAATGAGGAGGTATTGATATGGCTGGAGAGGAATGGATGCTGGTGGCGGAGGCTTGGAAAAGGCAGAATAGATGGATGGTGTACATTTTGAGAGGCGAGACATGTTGAAGGGGGTTATAGAGTAGAGAACGATGGGGAAGCGTGGAAGAGGAAGGATGAGGATAGCACATCTGGACGAAAAAATATGAGGTAGAAGATGTAAGGATTTAAGAGGGATTTAATGGCGGGACATCTTTAGGAGGGAAAAGGAGACAATGCTTCAGAAATGGGATGCAGGATAAGGACTGCCCACAAACCTACCAGTCAGCTGGAAGAATACCATAATGACTGAATTGTCATATAAAATACCTGTCCTTGTGGCCCAAGTCCTTTATCTTCCAGAGTTCAATACTCAGTTTTTTACTTACATCTCCAGGGAAATTCATATTTTGGGGGACTTCCAGTTGCCAGCCAGAGCATGCTTTGGTCATCGGTACTTTTCAACGGTATTTCTTACACAGCACCATTACGTGGACTACCTTAAGTCTAGCTCTTATCCTATAGACCAACCATGCTAGACCTATAGTCTAGACCTATCATGGTTGGCCATCACTGCAGTACCTCATTATTTTGACGTGAACGATTAATTGCATTTTTGACCATTTTATGTATTCCTCATATCAGTAAGCGACGCGATGTTGGAATAGGTAAGACACCTAGAAAAATAAAAAAATCAAACAACAAGAAAGAACTGAACCATTGTCACCTATTTCAGCGCACTATCATCTATTCACATATGTATCCAATGTCATGCTCCATGCTTAGCCAATTTCACGATTTATGGTCATGGTCCGTCGTAGCTGGTTCTCCTAGCTTTTTCCACGGGTGTCTGGTATTCTCAAAATTCGCTCATCCAAATTCTCTCAGTGCTTACACCACATATTGCGATTTCGTACCGTTCGTTCATCCCCGAATGAAACAGCTTCATATCCTCAACTGGTCTTCAATCCCTCGTTCTTTATCATTTTATTCCACTTCTGAGCTCTTTCATTCCTCTCACCACACACTATTTTCATCAAGAGACCACCAAGGATTCCATTGAAATGGCAGATTAAAAAACAGCTTAATGATTTCCCGTTCTCGCGTTTGATCCAAATCCCTATCCGTCCCCAATCACTCGAAAATTGTTCTGGAGGCACGATTTGGCGTTAATCAATCACAAAACTATTGAACGTGACTACTTTACATTTTTGGTTCTCATGTTCAGAATCAACGGAGTAGCTTCATAACCGTTCTCACACGGGGCTCACTTAAAGTTTGGATTTAATCGACATTAAAAGTTAAACACCGTCCTCAACTTTCAACATGGCCTGGTTAAGCGCACTAAAATGGGTTCACACATGTTTATATAACCAATACATATCACCAAGCATCAACTTGCTGATACATTAGAGAATAAAATATGAAACTACAACCTTTTATTGTCGTAACATAATTTTATAAAATCCCTTGCCGGCCTTACAGTAAATAATTCAGGTTTATAAAGGAAAGGTGATACAACTGACAATAAGGTCCCAATTTTCGTATGGGGTAGCATCGAATCCAATTCAGGGAATTCTCCATTTCCGATGATGATTAAGACTTAAATAATTTTACTTTTACAAAACCACTTTTTCATTTAATAACATACACGACCCTGGTTTCGATGAGTAATCTTCATTATCAGGCGTTTGTATTCATGTTTTATTTGTGTAACTATAGTAGTTGTAGTTACGTGTCGTCAGGGGAAGGGGGTAAATGAGGAGAGGAATAATTTCTCATCGAAACCCGGGTCGTGTATGTTATTAAATGAAAAAGTGGTTTTTTAAAAGTCAAATTAATTTAAAATTACAATGATATACCGCAAAGTTACCCTAGAACGAGTTAATTTTGATATTTAAGACGTTCTTTTCAGAATTTACGATTACCAATTCTCTGAGAGGCAAAGGCACTTGCACTGCAGGACAAATGCTTGCATAGTTCTTTTTTCTCACTTGCTGGCTTTGTCATTTTTGCAAAAAAAAACTTTAAATAATGGTCGCACGTATTCGAGAAAATTGTTATGGGATAAGAAGTTGAATTAACTTTCTTATTTCTTCAAAATATTACAATATTTCCTAAAATTCAGTGCTTTTTTTTGAAAAGCGGCTCGGGTCACTGTTCCTTCAGTCGAGGAAGCGTTTTAGAAGACAAGATAACTTGTGATGGTGGGCGAAGGGGAGGGGGAAGGAAATTGGTGTAAACAGTTATATAAACGTGAACCTGGGGCTGTATGGGTAGAAAACTTAGGTCATTGTGGAATGACGTGCGTAGACTGGAGGCAAGATCTGAAATGTGAACTTGGAGAAGAATGGAGAGGGTGAGTCGGAAGACTAGGAAGACAAAATAGAAAGTGGTAGAAAGCAAAGAAAGGGAAGAAAAATGAAGACAAATTACAAAGTGGAAAGGATGTGGTGATAGAGAAAAGGAAACACCCAAAAAACTACGAGGAAATATTCATATCTGCCGAATATATTCGGCGATGAAATACGTAATAAATAAGTTATAAGAAATAAATCGGCCTGGACCGGGAATAAAACCCCAGATCTATGGCTTGCCAGCGCGCAGACCACGACACGCTACCCAGGCTTCCTAATTCCTGTGGACATATTTGGAGGGTACAAGGGAACTAGATATTTAGACCTTGCATGCCATCAACGATGGCAGCGCAAGGGAAAAGAGGACTTCCAAGAAGCAACAACCCATGCGGTTTCGTCCTAAACCAGCACTTGTGCCGGCGAGCTAAAAGTCCGTAGTTTGATTCCCGGTCCACGGGGTGCACTTCAATCGTTCGAGATAAATTTCGGTGCGTAACTAAGGACACACTATACAGAAATTGTAGGAATGAGTAATTAGGAACGTACCGAAATCAATCTCGAACGATTGAAGCATACTCCCCAAAGCCAACTTTTTCCCGTGGCAACTTCTAACAACCAATCGAGTGCTTGGAAGAGAATTTCCAAGAGTGAAGAGGCAGACAACCATTCCACCAATCAGGACGATCTAACGGCTTCATATGCGTCGGTACATAGACAAGCCATCGCCGTCTGAAGACGACAGCGGGATGGCTGGAGAGGCCGTTGTAAGCATTGGACACCATAACGCTGGGAAACGCCCGAGAATAGTTGTTCGTCAAGACAAACGCCCCGAAAACCTTCGGATCAAGACGAAAGTAATTTTGCGGTGGATATTCGGAGAAGGCATAAAAGGCGGATGGCGATCGTGCTGAGAGGCGGGGACACATTGAGAAAGTAATAGAGAGTAGAACACTCCTGAAGCACGGAAGAGGAAGGAAAAGGATAGAAGTGACGGACGAGTGAAATAGAGGCAAGGTTTACGACGAACCTAAAGAGGAATTTAACGGCGAGTGATTTATGTGCAGGAAAGTAGAAGATGACGCAGAAAGGTTAGGGTAGGTAATTTGATTAATAAACCAATCAGCTGGCAGAACACACAATTTTGATGTTTCTTTCATGCGGAACAGGAAAGGAACATGTCCCCTATTATGACATGCAATTTATCACATGCTGGTCTAAGTCCTTCGTGGGCTAAAAAAATGCTAAACGGGACTAGGCAGTAAACACGGTACCAAGTCAGTTATAATATGAAACCTTTACGTATTGCATTTACGAATAGACTACATTAAGTAACTGTTTATCACTCACGAGTTTTCATTCACTCCCCTTATATTGGTAACGTTCAATCTTTCGCCTGTTTTTGTGGAAGTAAAAGGATGACCCAAACATTCTGTGCTCGGGACTGTGCATTAACGTACCAACTCAGCTGATGGAATTCCCAATGATGATAAAAGTGATACCGCCTAGTAGGTCTCCATTTTTTTGCTTGGCATAGCCCTTTGACCTCTTTGCCCTCCAGTCCACCATCACCCCAGCTTCCCCCTGACCCTGTCCGATTCCACGTTTTCCGGGAAACTTGGAGCTTTTCTTCAGATCGTCCCATTGCCTCGGTTTCTTATGTTTTTCCTTTACGCCTGTTCCCTTCGCTTAGCTGCTTTACACGACACTGGTATTAGCTTCCTTAATGATAAACTACTAAAACTTTGTACTATTTTTGCACTTATTTTATTTGCCGACTACGGTTTTAACACATCAGTGTCAACATCACCTTGAAAATGACACTAATGTGTTGAAACCTTGAACGGCAAATAAAATGAGAGTGAAAATAGTACACATATTTAGTTATTCATCATTAGCGTTATAAATATTCACACTGTGACGCCTGAAGTTACCTCTTATCCTTGAATCAGCACTGAAATCAGTACTGAAATTTAGCGCACCAAAACAGTTCTGCGAGTCCCAAGACCTCATTTTCTATATTAAAGGTCAAACTATAGTACTGAAGGTTATTTTAGTGGATTTCAGCTGCACTACCGGTATTCCATCGAAACATTTGACCTTCCTGCTTGCCTGTGATTGGTCTTTGGATCCAAGATTCGAATGGAAAGTTAGTACCGTACTTTCTTTAAGTAGAACATTTTAGACGCTATGCCCACAAGCTCACACAAGCAGGTATACCTATAGGCACTCCAGTGCATATAGATATAGGTACCCAGTGCGCATACGAATAGGGTACGTATACCTATAGCCAACTGATGAAAGGCATCACCAACACATACGGACAACGCACACATTTTTCCGACTGTTGAGTCGTTGCGTGTTTACGTATATACAAGCGCTTCGAAGTTTTTCACATTACTATCACTAGAGGGATATACTGTAATTCCATATCAATATTTTAAGTCTATGTGTATTTCATGTACTAATCAGTCATGTATAAATATAATTTTCATGTTCATATTTTCAGAATTATTAAATTAATTATTAATGTTTGCTTGCATAAAATACTGTTCTCCCCACTGCCGGTCATATCCATACTCATTGTTCCACTCCTATCGGCTAACCTGCGACGACCAAAACTTTATTCTGTTTTTGGTATCGATAATCGAATTTAATCCCTCAATCGATTATGATAACACACTTTACACGGTACTATTTTAAGCATCGGTACTGATCCCAGTTCGATTTTCAGCTCTGAAGTGAGCAACATATAAAAGGGCCTTTAGAGGCACCGACCATTCTCTCTCTCTTCAACCGTTTTCTTCTTTAATATTTTGCCTCCTCGTTTCCTTCACCCTCTTTACACCCTCCCTTTTCACATTTTTTCTTTTCACTCCGGTCTCATTTCCATCTGCCCACTGCTCCTCATCATCGACAGCGACTTCAAAAAGATCTTGGAACCTGCCCACGTCTCAAATTGCTGCCTTGGCCCTTCAGGGTGGTGATATCGACGTCATTATATTTTTAACGATAGTTATTCTCTCGTTCCAAGGATATTTTAGCCGTCAATTCCAATATTAAAAAAAATTCCTTTCCTTCATACGGTTACGACGTAGAGTTCTTGTTGTCATGGAGAGGATTTGTTGAGGAAGGAGGTTGAAAGCTTAAGATGAATATTTTGGCTAATATTTGTCTATTTCTGAGACACTTATTTTCTCGAAGCTAAAATGACATAGGGTATAATTTGATGCGAGAATTAAAGAAAATAAGTTATATGACATGGTGGAAATTACTGTTTCACCTTAGTCATGTTAGCAGGAAAAATTTGGGAGTTTTGAAAAATAAATTCCTGAATTCCTGTATCAAAGTGAAAATCTATACCGGTTACATTTTGAGATAAAATCAGTACAGAATGTAGACTTTACATTTTATTTTAATAATGGGGACAGATTTTTCTTGAAAGACTTAATTTGATAGTTGATCCTAACAATGTACCTACGCCACTTGATCCCATAAATTTTATTGCAGAGATTACTTGATATCCGATAGCTGTATTCACTTGCTAGGTTTTCCTGGTGTTTGCTAGAGTTTATTGTCAATTATCTCCGTTTGACGCACGATTCATATATGCTCAAGTGTACTCTCAATGGTAAGGAAGTAGCCATAAGTCATGAATTGTCGTGTAAAATTTTATTTATGCTAAAACCTCCACCGCTGAATGTATAGAATCCACGCTGACAACTGAGAACATACAATATCATAATATATATCTATACTAATTTCATTCTACTTTTTAAAATCTATCCCC
This sequence comes from Pyrrhosoma nymphula, assembly GCA_963573305.1. Taxonomy (NCBI): domain Eukaryota; kingdom Metazoa; phylum Arthropoda; class Insecta; order Odonata; family Coenagrionidae; genus Pyrrhosoma; species Pyrrhosoma nymphula. The sequence goes on from OY754333.1 coordinate 65,097,177, forward strand.
TAGGCAGGTATTCGTGATTATGTTATCGATATTCTTTGCTTTAAGATTATGTGAATGCTATTTCTCCCATTGATATTTTCAAGATACTACCAATTTTATTTCCCATACCAGGGTGGTAGAACTGTGAAATTTGAATGGAAATTGTTGACATTTCTCCTTTGTAGTACAAGTACTGCTCATTGAAATACACACTGTTCACTTGCTCATCCCCCGTCTCGAGGGAGTTGTACCACAACTGTTTCAATTCTCATTGATTGACTGAGGACCGAAGATTGTCTGGTCACTAACGTCCTTTCTTTTTCATTGATAAATATTTGACTTAGGCAATGGTGATGCTGGCAAAAAATTGACACGATTGAAACACGTTTCCAAAACAAGTTAACTTTCAGGCTGTACTTCGTGGAACGTGAAATAATTTCTCACTTTGTACATTTCACACCTTGGTTTCCTCATCTATAATGTCATTATCAAAGGGAATTATAGACTTTTCAAACACTGATCGGAAAGAATGAACAAGTGTGGAATGAACAGAATGAGAAATTCTTTTACTTGTTCCCGTTTGCACCCTCCAAATTTCACCAAAACATTGAACTGACATGGGTGTAATGCTAACCTCAACTAATTTGTCCAGGGTAAATTTTTAGCCAGAACTTGTATTTCATCGTTGAAAGTGGTATGGTCTTAGGTAGCGCTTCCAATATATTTCAATCTCCTTGCTAGTCCACAATATCTCGAAAAACCATTTACACTTCTTCTTAACTTGTCCCAGTTTACAAATGCCTCATTCCTTTGTCCACTTCCATTCTTTCATATCATATCTTACTTTTCTCATTTAACCTGTGCGTCTCCTTCTGCATTCTTTCCAGTTGTCACCATGGCAACGCTCAGCATTTGTGCCATCCGTCTCCGATTATCTAATAAGAATCCCGGAGATTTTTTCCTTTAGATTTCAAGATTTATTAAGTTGATCGATTGCCTTGACTGCGCGTCACTCCGGTCAAAACTATAATTTTGCGATTTGAATGTAAAGGTAAGAAATTTCCAATCATAAAGGGTTCTTATTTGTCAAACCGGGACGATAAATTTTGTCAAACCCGATTGATAAATGATAATTTTTCTATTAACTAGCACGTAAGGAAAAAAATAATTTCACAAAATAATTTTATTTCGCCAAATTGTGAGGGCGGGTAAAACTCAACTCTTTTGAAATAGATTGAGCATTTTAATTTAAGATTCATTTGATCGTTTTTCCATCAGGATTACAGGTTTTCTCAATTTTCTTAGAGTATAATGATTTATTTATCATTATTGATTATGTCAAGAGCTTTTTAAAAGCCTTGATTGCATTGACTGAATAATTATCTGTGTGCATGCTTAAAAATGATTAGGAAGGTATATAAATCCTCAATTAACTGCCTTTGCACTATATTGATTTCTGTTTGCGCTAATCATTTCGTAGCATTTGTTGGAGAAATACTGCGGCCTGTGATTGTTCTGGCCTACTACTAAATTCTGTTCTCTTTCACAGCTGAAGCTGTTGGCCCAGGCCAATATTTCCCCTAGGTGTATGTAGTCAATGTCTTTTGTTTAATTTGTTGCCTCATTTTATTTCTCAGTTTATCACACAAAAGTTGTACTCTAATCAGGGTTTTTTTTAGATAATTCAGTTTACATCTTGAAATCTCCATAAGATACCTACATAAAAACCCTTCTTTTCTTGCAGGCTTGACTCTGGTGTCCAGATACGGTTTACGGAAGATATCATGATAACTGATGGAGTTAATGTGAGGAACTTCTGATCCCTCTCATGCACAGGAATAGTTTGCCATTGATTATTTTCACGCCGTTTTTGTAATTTACGCCATGATAAAATAGACGGTGTTACTAGAACACAGAACAAGGTCTTCTTGCACATTGAAAAACAGGTAAGTGCGTATTTATTCGCCTATTTTTAAATATGATACTTGTCTGGATGGCTTCATCGTTTTTTAAGCTAAAATGTATAATGAATACGTTCCGCTTTGCATAAAACCCCAAAATATGAATCTGTGTCACTTCGTTACCACAATATTCACTATTAATTTGCCATCTCATTTCCCGCTTGGCAACATTTGGTGATACCCTTAAATAGGCTTATGTACAATAAAAGCAGTAGCGCTATCACTGATCTTCCCTGCGTGTTTACGCTATTGATATGCAAAACGTGAGCGTATACTTTTGCGAAAGTTTCGCAATAACAGAAATCAAAAATACGAGAATTTTTAAAAGAAAAGACGTAATTTGAATAGCGTTTGTCAGCGTATTTGTCTGAATCGAAAACGCTGCATCAAAATCACGATAACGTGAGTACAAATACTGTGTCAATAGTTACGTCTCACTCTATGAGGAGAGAGTGTGGGAATGAATGTGCAGGGCTGATTACTCGTAAGAGGGGTTATGAAGTTAAATGAAAGGCATATTATGATGGTAATGTAATGATTTTTCACTAGAAGTTATAACATCGTACAGATCGTTGACTCGAGAGTTACTAATGGGCTGGTGGAATTGTCTCTTTATTCACAAGTTTCTTAAAAAATGGCGTTCGGCGTCATTTTCGCGCGAGAAGTGGCATGATTAAGCTGATTACAAACTTGAACGTGGCATTCAAATGAACCCAAAGGGGAATTGGAAACTCACTTTATTGTTCAGAAACTAGCTTGGAGAGTAATTAGAATAAATGGGAAGCATGCAATATTGATTTGGTGGGACTAGAAGAAGGCATTAAGGAATCTTCTATTAAAAATGTTTTTTTTTCATGAACGTGAATGTAAAAGTTATTGCATCACAAGTGTGTCTGTGCATAAAAACACTGATTAAAAGACGTTCCTTTGAATAATTTCAGCCGTACGACCACATTCTTTGGAAGGAGAAAGGTTTTCTAAGTTTTCTCTTGCTGAAATATGTTCGCACCAAAGACATTATTCAATATTATCCATTTTAATATATTTTCCCACTTGTGAGTCAAACTTTTGTATTATTTTCAAATCCAACTTCTCTGAGTGCAAGCGATGATTAATTCGGCCCAGTATTTTTCCAACAACTTTTCTTTTCTTTCTTATTTAATTTTACTATGAAATCACTAACTATCCCTGCATCGGGGGCGACATAAAAGTGATGGTACGTGCTCTCAGGGACCATTTTGGTGTGTAGCTGTGAATCCTATGTCATTGTTAAGCCATGATAAATTCACTAGGCTGACTTTAATTGATGTTATGCGAAATCTCGATTGCCTTTATTTCAATATAGTCATTTCTTAAATATCAAGAAATTATCACAGGTCGGGAAAGCACTAGAAACTAGTATTCATTGAATAGGTACTTATTTAAGAGCATGTTTAGCCTATTATCCTTACATAAAACATACTTTAACCACGTATTTGAAATATTCAGCTAATTTATATGATAAAATTCATTGAGGTTCGTAATTTAAAAGAGAGAAAAAGATCCTCATAAAAGTCCTTAGATAATAAACTTTCTCGTCCCGGTCCTCTTAATTTTTGATGACAGGTATGTATTTCATCAAGTCAATATTACACCCTGCTCAACCACATACAAAGGCACATGTGACGCCAATCTTCAAAGGAGGCATTGGTAGAAAACTAGTGACCGGTTAGCTGTAAATCAGTATATTTAATTAAATTATTATAAGGGATCAATTTGCTAACTATTTTAAAAGATCATTGCTGATTATCTTTGGGATTATGAAAGAGAACCAATTGGTTGTTCAATCTCCAACACCGGTACAGAAAAGGGCACTCCTGTGAAACGCAACTACTGGGTTTCTGCCAAGGAATCGCGGACTCTATTGATGAATGAACTGAAGTATTTTCAATAATAGTTGATCTGTCAAAAGCTTCTGAAGAATTCGAGAATGATTGGCTTTTAGTATAAATGAGCAAGTTACGGCTAAATGAGCAAGCAAACAGACGGCTGAGTAATTTTTTTGGGTATAGGATAAACTGAGGGGTCGAACACAAAAGGTAAAAGTGGGTGAAATGTGTTTCTAAAAAGCTAGGGTAACGTTTAGGGTCCCGCAAGGTAACTTTCTTGAACCACTTTTGTTCTTACTTTACATAAATGATCTCCCAAATAACATAAATCCCCATTAAGACTTTTTCCCAATTGCCATAACATACAGGAAATTGAGGAGGAGAGCGATCTTGTAACCCTTCAAAATGATTTAAATAAAATTACATCTTGGGTACTAAATAATGGAATTGATATGAACGTAAATAAGTGTAAATTTATTACTTTTAGTAAGAAAACTAGCTAGCAGAGTCCATGTTTTCAGACAAACTTATTTCTATAATTAAAAGGCGCAAATATTTAGGTGTTTATTTAATCAAATATTGGCATAGGGGTGCAAACGTGGAATACATAACAAAAATCATTTCAAAAATTAGATTGGGTGATGAAAAGTCACAATGGGAGAAGTAAAACCACTAAAGAAAAGGTATATACGACCAATTTTGGTATATGCGTTATTAGTCTGGGACCCACGTGAAGGTGAGAAATTAAAAGCCATTTAGAAGGTGTAAAGAAAGGTAACCGGGTAAGTTATATAAGGAATAGGGAGAATAAGAGAACAGAGAGTGTGACTTAACTGTTATATTAACTCGGATGGAATTCATAGTGAAGTAGAAGGAAAATTAACCGACTTTGCGGATTGTTCCACACACTTAAGTGAGAAAGAGCGTGAGGGGAGCAAGGAAAGAAAGTGGAAAACCCAAACTACATAGGGAGGAATGATCATCAATACAAGGTGACGCAAAGGTTCAGTGTAAAAAAGTTCTCATTTCACAACAGAACTATCGTGGATTGGAACAGTCTTCTTGCAGAACTATTTGAGCCCGTTCCTAGTAATATTTACATTTTTAAGAAGTGGGGCAGAAACTATATCTTGCATAAATATTTTTTTTATTTTGCAGAGTTGATTTTTAAAAATTGTTTACCTCTCAGGAAAACTATACGGTGTAGCGGTGGAAATCAATTATTTAATATTATGTATATTCTTATGAATGCTAAAACCGGTAAAATAGCTAACTTGAAGCATTTAAAAAATAATAAATCATTTATGGTAGCTAAATACCCTACGTGGAAAGAGTAGTTCTGAGAATTATAAATAGAAGGCTAGAGAAGAAAAAAAAATGAATACCTGGGAGACTACCAGTTTGGTTTTAGGAGAGGGACGGAGACGAGAGACGCTATAGGAGAGACGAGGACGCTAGCAGAGAGTATAGTATGGGCAGGATGTTTTTGCTTGCTTCGTAGATTTCGAGAAGGAGTTTGATCGGGTGGACTGGACGAAATTAATGGAAGTGTTGTATGAAGTGTAATGAAGGGTAAGGGCATGTTGAAGAGGGTAATAGAGGGGAGAACTCTGGGGAAGCGTGGAAGAGTAACGAAGAGGGCAGGAATTCTGGAAGAAATAAGAGGAAGTATAAGATATGAGGAATTTAAGAGGGATCTAATGATGGGACATCATTTGGAGGGAAAAATAAGAAATGTTACAAAACTTGGGATACACGATGGGGACTGTCCAAGACCCTACCAATCAGTTGGTAGAGTACTCAAATGACAAAATATCGGCATTCAATCAATTAATTATTGAACTTTTGAACGGGATGAGAATGCCTCAATCCGGGAGCTAGGACGTAATTTGAGATGAAGAAATACATTGATGTTATGGCGGGACATCCTTCGGAGGGAAAACGAGGTAATGTTTAGAAATTGGAATGCAGGATTGGGACTGTCCAAACACCTACCAATCAGCTGATAGAGTACATAATTGAAAAAAAATACTTAAGGTAAATGCATGGACGCTGACAATACATATATTATCGAATAAAATTGGTATAATTTATTGACTAAAGAGAAAAAACATTATCTTGCCAGTCACAAAATATGGCTTGATGAATTCTTTGTTCCAAAGTCATTTTTGGAACATTATTACTGGGTTAGAGGAGCAATCACAAATTTAACTTCTAAGTATGGTACACACTATCAGCTTTTGTGTTTATCTATTTCATATGGCTCGCGATATCTTGAGTACCATTGATCTGATCTCAGTTTTATCGTTCACATGTCTCTTAGGATAGGTTCTCCTGCTTTTTATGGCACTAATAGGTATCTTTTGCCAGCCTATTTAAAAATGAAATTTTATTTCAAAAAATTATCGCGTTACAATTAATTGTATTGGGTGGTTAAAACATTGAAAAGTTTTAATTACCAGACTTTATTACCAGACTAAATTTTTTGTCAATGGTGTTGCTTAAATTTTACAGTTGAAATTCTCCCAAGTCCTCTTTATGAGTGGGGTTTCAATAATTTATTGAAAAGTTAAAAAATAATTAAAAATCAGTAAATTAAAAATTAACATATATATTAATATGGATTACATGTTCGTTCTTTAACTAGACCTTTTTAGACTCTGCTGTGGAACGTAATGCTATTTCTCCACTTTTAACGCCTTAATACGGTCATACGCATGCATTTCATGGAATAATTTAGCTTTAAAATATGTTTTCAGGTCCCAAACGCAACCCCTTATACATCATTAAAATTATGACCGTTAACGTGTGATCGTCGTAGTTTGACGGCACATAATTTATCTCTCTGTCGCTAAACACACTGTTTAGATATTCAAATTCCAGCTAATTATTCTTCATTCCAAAACAATATTACTTAACTCAAATAGACTCACCCACAGCAAATAAATGTTTTGTTCCTATCAGAAGCTTTCAAACCCTGAGCACATTAAATATAAACTAATTATAATTAGAATGGAAGTCTGGTGGAAATTAATTCGTCCCGAATCATTAATCATGAATAATTACCAATTTACTAAATAAATACGATTCAAGAGCCATCTGATGTTGATACATCTCCCTTTTGCGTGGCGCGCGAGGAGTGAAGCATTATTTGACATGTGACATTCAAAATGATAAATTATTAATTAATATTGGCAGCATAAGATAAATGCACTACGGGGTATAGTGATTTCGGGCAACGATTGCACGTGTCAATTTTCTGTACGTCATTTATTTATTAGTTACATGAATATTTTCACAGGAGGATTAGCAATTTCTGGTCTTATTTCATCTTTCACTAGTCCAACATCTTTTTTTACCTTTCTATCCCGGTCCACAATTTTATCAACTAACGTTCACCTATAGGCTTTGAAGACGTTGATCTATTAGTATCCATATATACCCAGAATTGTGCCATAGTCGTTGGCTTATCTCCCTACCACAGAGAGAGTTATTACTTGGATATCTCCTGAAAATAATTACTAGCATGCAATACTAACATTGGTGAACATTGGTTTTGATTTCATTATTCAACAAACAGATTTCTTAGACATAATTTTACCTAGAATTGCGCTTCTCAACGTTTTTCGACATGCGTACAGGTATAGCAAAGAAGACACTGCCGAATAGTTTGATATCAACACCTCGTTCATCCTCCTCACCACTCGGCTAACCCTCTCTAGTCTTCTCTCAAACCACATCTCGGATGCCACTAGTCTACCTACATATTCTCTCCGCAGTGACAAAGTTTCCGAGACATACAACGCCACTCTCCGCATTGGAGTTCTCACCGACATTTTCTTTGAGCCTCTCCTCAGACCCCTCCCCATCAATTACCTCTCCTCGAAAATGTTTCCTTGGCTACGGAAATTTTTCCCCTAATATCGCAAACACAAAATCCATTTTCCTATTTAAAACCACCGGGGTGCGTCAACTGAGTGATAAAAAGCAACGTGAAATAAGTATGAGAAGAACTTAAAAGGCTTTTTTAATGTAAAACCCTTATTTAACATCACAAACGATCATCATGGCGTGAAAGTTTTAGTTTGCAATTTAGTACCACTAACAAAAAACAGTAATTCCTTCACATCCTATTATGAAATTCACTTACATAAATTTTTGATGAATTAAATACGAGTTTTTAGGCTAGAAATGTGGATAAAAATCAATGGTATATCGAAAAATACTATTCCCCTTCCCGGATCAATGCTTTACTGAAATGACGCTCCTGGTCTCTAAAGACCCCAAATGAGTATGCCCGGTGTGGATACACGAAGCTCATTTAAACAAATTGGAATTGAAAGAAAGCTGTAGGTGGTATTCGGACTAACAACCCTGGTGTCGTCGTTTGCGACATCAAATGGAAGTTCCTGGTTTCATTCCTTTGAATACCGGACTTTAATGTCCCCCGTTCCGCCAGCCGAGGATCATATTTTGAAAGTGGGCTGTGGCCGACTTTCAAGACCTGCTCCAATTCCCGTCATTTCGTCGACTGGACGGTACCGTAATAGACGTAGGCAAACCGGGTAAACCAAGTGTAAGACTTCGATGACCCCCGACGCTCTCTATCGAGAGAAGATTGGTTCCGAATGCAGGTTTTTATCCGTTCTTCTTTTGCTCTATTATACCCGACTGCAAACCAATTTCACCGGACATTAATCCATCAAAAAAAACTTACCCAAATGAAGGATATCATTCACGTTCACATTTAAATATGCACTCAATTCTGGTGGTTTGCTTGTCATTTACTGTATGGTTGATACGAAGGTTTCCGCGGCGTTTATCATGTAAAGGGTGTGTTTTCGGGCGCTCGTTCACATGATGTCTTTCAAAGACAACAATGTAGCTGGCAGGATAGCTGGAGAAACTCCTGTGCTTAAAAGATACCACGCGTGGGGGGGATGGAGGGGGCGAACGAAGGGTGGGGCGAAGGGGGTGGGGCGAACGAAGACACTTAACATTTACTGTATGACAGAAAATACAAACCATTTCTCCTGCCATATGCCATACAGATTAAGGTGCATTATGCAAATGCGATCTTATTTGCGTGAGAAAAAATACCAGTAGTGTTGAGTATGAGGAGAACTAAATTCCCAATTACCTATACCTACTAATTTGCTTTAGTTAGTAACAGCTTCCTGGTTTACAGGTTTGAACCTCCAAATTAAACACCAGGTACCAGGCTACGACTGGTGCTTTGCGTGCAGTTGCGTCATAAATCGAACTACTCTCCCGAAAACCAAAGTTATGACACGTGTTAGGCTAAAAAAATTAATTTCCCAAAATTTAAACATAAAGAAGTGATATGTTGATTGTTAAGATATTTTTTAATTACTGAATACTGATTTACATTTTGTTCCCTCCAATTATTCATTATTTACAGTTAGTTCTGAAACTGCGGTTATGACACTGATTGTTTACCCTGATCTAACTCAGGGATTGATCTCAAGTCGTAATAGTAATGGTGATTTAGCTTATCGTGCCTCGCCGGTACAGGCCATTTCGTGATTACTGCCTGCCACTTGGACCTCAAGGGAAGCAGCACACAGAACCAATTGGACGATCTCCCATTCAAATCGAGCTAAGCCTTAATGATGCTTAACTTCATTGATCGAACAGGAATCGATCTTTCTAACGTGGTAGGCCGTTGCTCATTCATTTCATTTATTGCCATCTGCTTTACCCTTCTTGAGCGATGATCCACGGTTTATACACGCATTTAAGCTGAGCTAGAGGGCACTTTACGCGTGCCACAACAGTGCTTTGCAATCACGTGTCACCGAATAAATCTATGGGTCAACTTCTCACACTATCCAACTCTCCTCTCCACTTAATAATTATGTGAAAACACTGCAAATTTGTTGTGTTATTACCGGTTACATCGTTTACTCTTGAATGTGAATTAAATATTAGCTTTTCAATTTGACATTATTTGAGGTACGCATTCTACTATAAGAAAAACATGACTGTTTTCTAATTACTGATACAGGGTGATGATTAATATGGTATTTTTGATAAACAGGTCAATCATGTCCAAGATTCCAGGTACATTGCCCCTAAATAAATCTCTTGAAACGCTTCTTTTTATACACACGAGACTTAAATTCAAGTCATAGAAATGAAATACTCCTTCTCGCAGATGGATACTGGATGCAGCTATTACTCTTAGAGCAATATACTGGTCAAGGTAGGTTTAAATGGAAGAGATTAAACATTCTCTAGACTTTTACAGGCGTAAGCTACTATCTCCTCACATGATTTCTTTCTACATATCAGCGTAGGTCCTACTCCTTCATCCCATCCATAAAGCCGATGAACAAAATCCTTCCATAAAGCTTTCTTCCTTTCTCCTGTTTACCCAACATTCTCTTCTGTATCACGGCGTAGAGTAACCCTTCGCCCGTCATTACCTCTACTAACTACCTACGACGCCTTCTCCTAATCTCATCCAGAAGTTTCCACTTCTCACCCCGTATACCTAGTACTTCCTATATTGCCTTTCTTTCCTATCACTGCACTTTCTCCATTATCCAAATCTCATACGCCTGCAATGTATTATAATGCTCTTTTCTCGGAGTCCAGGTTTGTTCACGATGCAACAGTACACACCATAATAAACATTTCGCCGGTTGTCTGTTTCCTCCTATTGCTGAACGCTTCTTTCGCTAGCGCCCTTTACTTTCTAATATCTTTAACAATACGCTCATTTTCCTCATACGAACTAACCAAGTAATTAAATTTGTCTATTTGTTCTAGTTTATCTGGATGCAGTAACAAAGTAAAATGAGTCTCAAATTTTACGTGTTTAGAGTAATGAATCTAATATTAAGTGTTTTTGTAACGAATAGGTACGAGTTAATAGTTCATGCTACACAATTAAATATCGTCGTGTCCGGAGAATTACCGATGGCGCTCAGGGTTATCGACGAGTAGCGGGGGAAAAAATGGCATCAAGTACTGTTTCAATTTTCCTTTATTTTCTCTCGTTCAGATGTTACTCCAATTACATCAGCCGACAAGCGTTGGGTCTTTAATGATAACTATCGTTGGTGAGCTCAGACTTTTATCTACCGGAATCAATAATGTCATAGAACAAAAAGGGGAGGTATCAGGCGTGATGTTGTGGAATTTCAACATAATGTAGAAATGTAAACTCATACATAATTTTAAATTCTACAATTTAAATTTCTACATAAATTTATAGAAGTTTCAAAGTCGGCGTGCAATTTCTCATTTCTCACGAAAAGTGGACTCAAGCACTTTGCAGCTGAGCCCGTTATATTTGTGGATGAATTCGTCTAAAGTGTGACGCTTCAGTTTTAGGATGCGTCGCGTCGTCACTCCTTTGGGTAAAACTACTGTGGACCTACTGCATTCTTGCAAAAATGCAACTTTGCTTCTCGTTGAAATCTTATCAGCATAATGTACAGCTCTTAAGATCTGTATCTTCACATTCTCCGAGACATCAATTATTTCAGCATTCTATTGTTTCTAGCTCAGTTTTGTGAAAACTCATGATGACTAAAATAAAGAAGCTATGCATGTTATAACGTATTAATTTACAACCGGCTTTGTCACATAGGCGACATCACCAGGTGTCCATCGATGGTGTCTATGAGGCAAAACCGGTCATACATTAAATTAATATGTGTAAATATGCATAGTTCATTCAGATTTTACGTATTCGCTTCTACAACTAAAATTACTATCGTACATAGTTTCCTCATACTTTGTACAGAATGAGAACCAAGTAATCAGTGAACCAAGGATGCTTAAGTGTCAAAACGTTGAAGGTATTTTGGCCAAAGCGGACTAAAGAGATGAAAACCCTGGAAAGACGACAAGTTTGACCAAAGGAGATAATTGCATCCAAAATAAAATTAATGACTGCCCTCCATAAAGCTAGGTGTTTCTTTGGTGTGAGTCACTCGATGAACAAGCTTTCGGGATATACCGAGAAAACGAGTTTTCTTTTGAAAGCTAAGTAGACATTTTTCGAATGAAGTGAACAGTGTCCGGCGAGATGTGGTGGAACTGCATAATCAAAAATGAAAAATAATCGTTATACTAATGTCCACCTAATTTTAAATTGACAACACGTGCTTTGGCTTTTTACTTAGTCATCTTCAGGAACAATAGTCCCTGAAGATGGCTATGTAAAAAAGCCGTATCACGTGTTGTCAATATAAAATAAAGTGAACACTACTATACCGATTTCTTTTCATTTTAGAAATTTTTCCCATTATTTTCCTCCCTCACGTTCTCCTGAGCTGACCTTAAGGTCTCATTTCTTTAATAATTTTAAGTTGTTTTGAATGCTTGAAAATATTGATGACACTAATAGGAATTCACCACTCGCGTAATTTCGTTGTTCATAGGGAAATTCCGTGAATTATATTTTGGTAGAACAAGAGAAAAAGACTTTGACTAGCCGAAAAATCATTCACAAAGAGAAGGTAGTTGGTTGGGGAGAGGGCAATAAAAACCTGTAACTTGATCATGAAAGTTTTGATTTGGAAAGAATCGTAATTTAGTTTCAATATTTGGTCATCGATGCAGTAAGGGTTGAACATAGGAATATTTTTGGTAAAAAAGCATGAGGATGTAACGACAAAATAAGAAAGTTAGGGAAGAGAATAGGAGAAGTACTTGCTAGGCCATGATTAATAAACAATGGCTGTTTTCATTACTCTCCAAGGCCAGGTCTAAAGCCGGTCTAATAAGCTTCGTCCTGTGTTTCCATTAAATCAGAGTTCATATTTTCGTTTTATCTTTGGCTGGAGTTAGTGTTAGTGATTTAAGCCCGGGGAAAGTGAACGTATGGCATTAAGAATTGATTTTTTGAAGTTTAAACTCGAAGCGGAGAGGAATGAAATGTTTTAATTCCATTGGAATCTCTACATGTGCAATGGACAGTCAAAACATTACCATCGACATCATTCAACATTACCAATGAACATCGACCGGGGGTATTTAAATATCGTAAGCACGTGCACATTTACGATATTTAAATACTCCCTGTCGATGGTCACCTGGATGACCGAAATGCATGCACAGGGGTCAAAATTCCTCTGCTTATTTTGACAATTTGGATTAATCTTTAATTTACATTTACTTGTCAACTGCTCTTTGCTTGAATTAAATTCGATAAAATATTCATATCCGATATTAAATTTCAGATTCCCTCTCCATTCCCTCCTCTTTCCAGCTCCAGTCTCCATGCCTCCCCTTAAAGCCGAGCATCGGCAGGAAAGCACTCAACTTTTCAATCGCGCGCCCGGCAACCCCTTGGCCGACCCCCTAACTCTCCCCCCTCCCAACCCCTCCCCTCCGTCTGCTCGGCCCCATCTCCTCTATAATTCATCACCAACTCCTCCCCGCTAATCCCATTCCATGACTCCTTCTCCCCTCCCTCTGCCTTACCTCACTTGTTTTCGGCGAGGGGGAGATGTGGGGCGTCCCAGGCCCAGAGCTTACCTGGAGGTTCTTTCCTCCCTCTCTCTCTCCACCCAACATTCCTCCTGTCTCCCTCGTGCCTTCGCAGATTTTCCATTCCTCGTCAGACCCTGAAATTCCACCTCACGAATGGCACACAGAATGAGAATAAAATTAGGGAAATAGACTGCAGGGCGGACAGGTTTAAAAAGTCAATTTTTCTCGCGAATGATAAGAGACCATGAAAGCTGCCAATGAGACTTTTAACTAGATTTGTCGATAGGTAAAGTTGCTAATTTGCTGATTTGATCCGTGATGCTTGTTTCTAAATCTACTACGTAGAAATAACCCGTCCGCTCGTCTTGCATGTTTCCTGTATAACTCTTGTATCTCTGTGAATTTATGCAGTTGCAAAAAAATATTAAATCAAATGGTCCAAATTGGTAACATACCTTTAGAGTGGTACATGTTTATGAAATTTCGCCTCCTGATAAGTGTTAGCAGGTTTTTTTCTAATGCATCAATTGTCGTAGTTACATCAGCTTTGATTGGGTGTATTCCACCTCAGTTATTACCCGTCGGTCTTGGAGGCGGCGGAGTCCTCGTCTGCTTATTCGAAGGTCGCGGGTTCGAGTCCCACCTGGTTGGGATTTCTTTTACTCAGGGAAAGGGTGCAATTGTAAGGATTAAATGTAAGAGAGGGCTGGATAGCCCTAATTTTGCCCCAAAATAAAGGAAATAAATAAATAAATAATTATTGTAAAGCATGCTGGTGATAACTCGCCCCCTGCCACACACCCGGTGGCTTGAAGGTTATAATACAGACGGTGATTCGAGTACTACGTGAGAACTCGAGACCCTGCACATGCCGCAGGAAGGCCGCAGTAGTTGTTTAAAGCAGAGGGAGTGACTCAATTTGTGGAAGGACTGGGTTGGGGACCACTAGAGACTCGGAGGCTACATGCTAGGCTTGGATTACTTAAAAAAATAAGGTCAGGTGAGATTCAGGATATTTTGGTAATCTAGTAGATAAGGTAGGTGTAAATGGAAGTGAATAAATAACCCTTTAGATTTTTTACCAGAATAAATGCCAATATTTCTTTCTTCATCTCAGCATACGCCCTACCCTTCTTCATCTCGTCCATAAAATCTATTCTCTTTCTTCGCCTTCCCCGCTTACTCAACATCCTCCCCTCTATCGCAGCCTTGAGCAACCCTTCGCCCCTCATCACCACCTCCAACCACCTACTTTCCCTCTCCCTAATCTCATCTAGAAAAATAATATGGAGAATATTACTTTCATCCCGTTTTGTATACTAGAACTGACAGGATGGATAAAATGAGAGAGATGCACGGCCGATCAGATAGGTATAAACTATTTATTCTTCAATGCACCTAGTGACTAGCATAAACCTAGAAAAAAACTAAGGCGATCTATTTCCATACAAATCTCTTTCTTCCTCTCGCCCATCCCTTACTATCTGCTGTCTTAACACCTATTCCCACACGCTTCCACAGTGGCTAGTGGGATAGTATGTAGACGTAAATCAATTTGAATTGTGAAAAAAAGTACAACGCTTGTGGGTGAGCATCACAAGGAGCGTTCATTGAGTATTAGAACACGTTTGTTATCGGCCCATTTTCATTTTCCAAAGTTAGTATTTATTTGTGCAAAACCTTTCAACGTTTCTGCGTCGTCATAAATTGAGAATTTATTACCAAAGGATGACGCGCTACAACATAAAATGTCGTCTTTGATTGTGATACGTTCCAAACTAGTGATTAATTAGTTTGGTTGGAAAATTAACTAATTACGAATACAAGCAGGCGCTTGCAAAATTTCTACCAAGACAAGGCAGTGTATGAAAGCATTAATGCAATGAATAGAGAGACGGCAACTATGAGGAAGTTGTTGATGAAGTTAGGTGTCTGAAACGCCGCGCCGGGTAGCACGGGACCATGAAGGTATACCTCTACGCTCTCACATCTAGGTAGCGTTATACCAGGGATAAAAGGTGCATGATAATGAAAAAATAAAATTAAATCTATAAGTAATTTTGTAATAATTTTTCAACTTTTTGGATTGTTTAAATGACTATGGCAACTATTTGGAAGGTCTCGAAACTTAAGCTTATTGACTTCGTGATAAATTCTGCCGCATAAACTGCCAAGCATCACTTAAGGTTAATGTGTTTTTGTAGCAGGGAAATAGCCTTTGGGAAATGACCTGAAAGGTTGTTTGACTGGCGATAATTTATACGATCGATAACGGAGCAATTCAAGTGCTCCAATAAATTAAAAGTGGCGATAAACAACGTTGAAAATTGGACATCTTGGGTATTCCCGATTGACCCTCTTAATAGCCGATGTCCACTTGGCTCGTAAATTTATCGTTTCTCTTTTTCGCGTGACCCGATGACATGGTATCTAGCAGAACTTTTAGTCCTTTTAGTATCTCTAGTACTAATATATGAGGCAGTGTTTCTCCCGTGAAAAGTTATCATAATATAACCAATGAGTAACCTAGAACAAGTAAACCTATTACCGGTAGTGATTGGGTTTGACTTACTTTTACTTGTTATTGTTACTTTTTTTCAATTTGTAATTTTACTTGTAATATACTCACAAAGAAATCGTTAGATTTGTGTGACTGTTACTCTCGCGATAGTTTGTCATCGTCACGTAATCGGGCAGTGATAATTTCGATTACTCAAGTTTTTGATTGCTATTGTCTGTAAGAGCATTTCTTCACAATCGTTGGACAATTTGTATCGACCACACCTCTTCAGCATCTTCAGTAGGTACATTCTTAAGCCGGATCTCCACCGGAAGAATTTTCCGCGCAATATTATGCCGCAAGGCTGTTTTTTTTAAGTCTGCCACTCTCAGAGTTCAATGTTGTTGTAATCCCAGAGTTTGCGGTACCTTGTAAAGTAATTGTAATACACTTTTAATTAATTTTGATTACTTTGTGAAAAGTAATCTTTACTATCGTTACGTAACGTAATCTTAATTCATTGCTTTTATGTTGAAGTAATTGTAATCTCTCCCCATTACATTCTTTGGGTAATTTCCGCAACACTGAATGTTACGTGTGCCAATGTATGTTCATAATAAATTGTGTAACTTATCCGTCGACTCATGCTAATTCGTGCTCTAAGTAGTTAATCTGCAGGCTGTGGGCAAATTTATATCTAAGCATTTTATATGCTTCGCAAGTTTTAATGCTATACCAACGTTATAGTGTGTGTAAGTAGCATAATGTTTTAAAATATATGCTAACCACTGTATCCTAACTTATGGTCGTCTGAGCGAGATATTACTTCACCAAATATTTAGTTTATTTTGCATCATAGTAATAAAAATTATAACATATTTACAATGGTACCAAAATGAAAGCCACCTACCGTTATCATTGTTGAGATATTTCACAACAAATTCAAGATGGTTTTCATGCTAACGCTTTGCGAAAGGAAAGACCAAGTTTAAAAAAATGAGGATGTACTGACCCATAGACCGTGTCAAAAAATCATCAATGCGTAGTTCGTATGCTTTTCAATTATTAAAAAATAATTTAATTACTCATCGTAATTGTTTTTACAAAATTGTAAAAGATAACCTTCGTTGGTGAAGGCATTTTTAGCGTACGGAGTGAATTAAATGATTCAAGTTAAAGCCTCATATATGTATACTTAGTTCATAAATGAGAGTTTCAGTCATGTACAACAAAGTTTTTACGCCATTAATATTACAATATTTACCATATGCTTCTTGCGGTGGAGTACACTAAAACAACAAATTTTAATATGATCTATGTAATGAATAAGGAAAAATCTCGTTAAAAACCTAATTCGTTAAAAAAAGTAACATGTGTAAAATTGGGCGTAAATCATATCATGCCAACGGTGGTGCCACAGGTTTGCGAGTTCAATGAATAATTATAAAGGCGCTTCAATGGATACATATGAAGGAGGAAATATTACCTTTAAGTATTCTACCAGTTAAAGGTAAGTTTTACTGAAAATCGGAGAAATTCCTATAGATTTTTAGATATGAAAAATTGTTCCTTTAATGCAGCGTTATCGGCCTACGCTTGAGTACGAAATTTGGTTCGTGTCTCGTGTTGGTTATTTAAAATACCGGGAAACCACTCTGCACACTGAAACCAATTTGCGTTGGATAATTTATCATGCAATCATCTGTTAATCCGTAAAGCTAAGTTAGTATTCAGTCAGAGATCTTGAATTTTAATTTTTACACGAAAAGACTTCCCCCGAAAGACTTGCTTCAATTTTTCATCATGGCTTAATTAAATGGATATTTTGTAAAGCATGGATCCTTGACGAATTATTAATTAAAAGAAATAACCCTAATACCGTTTTGAATTTTATAGAAATATTTGACTTAGAATTGGATACCTTTTGCTGGCGCATTACATTCATCAAAGGAATCTGAGTACGGAATCTATTCTAGAGGACTATTATTTTCTTTTTTCCTCTTCATTCGATTTAAAAGAGACCGGCAAGATATATCTTGCTAGGGTATAAACATTTTTTCGTGGGTTACTTCTCCGGGCTCTTCTACTAATTTGCATCACGTCATGTTTCAAAAAGCGCTGTTAATGAACATCCTTTTAAATTCTTAGGCTGACGATTGTGTCTTTTTGACAAAAACGCCTTGCAAGAAATTTATTCTATAGGCGGTCTTTGAAAAGGCATTTACGCATCCTTTTAATATATTTTTAAGTTGAAAACTAGTAATTAAGTGAATTACTAAGAATCCCCTTGTAATTACTCAAAAGGTTTTCCAAATTGAGGCACTAATTTAATCTTTTGGATCATTAGTACTCAATCTAAGCACTACATGATTGTCAAGTTATTGAGCAATTATTCATTACCTCATTATAACAGTTTGTGGAAAATCATTGCCTAGATATTCATAAGAGAAAACCTGGCCTACTTTCCAATTTGTCAGCGGAGAGGTATTTCATGTAACTGTCTCAGAATCAACGGGAAAATAGTGACTCCTTCCCATACACAAACCGAGAGTGTACAGCAGAAGTAGTTTGCTTCTAAATTTTATATTTAGCTAAGAAAAACCACTGTGACTGTATGTTAGAGAGGGATCGAATCTTATCTTTTAATTTGGATGGTATTTTCGATATAAATACTTCAGTAGAATAATTCATCTTATGATGCTTCCTGGCTGAATTTGCTGGGAGATATGGCTTTGGCGAAGAGGAAAGTTCCATTATAAATAGTAATTTTTTGAAAGACATTAGACAGTTTTGTCATAGCATTTCATGCATGAGGGCCATCATCATAAGTATTCTAATTAATAGCTTAAGTACATGGACATTCCTAGCCTTTGTTCTCTCGACGATGGGTATTTTTTTACAGGTGTCTCCTTCATAAAACTATATTATAGTAATTGGGATAATCTACTGGTTTAGGTGGCTATAATGAAAAAATAATAATCCTATATATTTTTACTACTGCAGGCCAGTATCCTCGTGCATGATATTTTTCTTCATCTCACAATAGGCAATCGTGTTAACTCTTTTCATTCCGTCCATAAAGCCTATCTTTTTTCTTCCTTTTTTTCGCAAACCCAACTCTATCTTTTATATCATGGATGTAACCATCCTTTCGCCCCTCCTTACCTATTCCAACCACCTACTTTGCTTCCTCCTAATATCCTCCAGCAGTTTCCTTTCCTCACCAACCATAACACAGTCTTTCTCGTTTGCCTTCCTTTCCGTACACTGTAGTTTATTCATTCTCCTCAACACTATCTCAAACGGCTGCCTTCAACGCTACACTCCATATTTAAATCTTCACAGCCTCTTCTTTATAACTTCACGCAAGGTAGCGTCGCCAAATCCCTCCAATTGCTGAGCGCCTTTTTTGCTAGCGTAACTCTCCTGTCTAACGTCTTTGCTACTTTTCCCTATTTCCTTTAACGAATAACACAAGTAATTAAATTGTTCCACTTGCTCCGGTTTATGCCCTCCTTTTTTGACCAGCCACGATTTTGCGTTAAAAAATCTCAATACATTTTTTGAATATAATTAATCTTCAATTCGTTTTTCATGCACTGATTTTCTGATGCATCTACCAATGCCTGCAGTCCCTTGGCGTATCGAGTGTTTTCAATTTCAAGTCCCTTATAAAACAATTCGTATCATTTCCTGCTCCCAGAACTTCCAATGTTCCTATTCTTCATCTCCCTCTCCCGCGATTTTCCAACAGTCTTTCCCCTACCACCCTCATTAAGCATGTCCCCACAATACGTCCTGAATCCAATTTTGCTGCCTCTACATTTTTCTCCACTCGGATTCCTCTCTTACGTAACCGTATCCATCCATCGTCTTCCTTTCCACCCCGATTACACTTTGCTTGATTCGCGCACACTCATATTTCTAAGGCTGTAAGTGTAAGCGCATTATACTTCCGTAACAAACAAGTTACTGAACCCTCGTAATCACATATTATATGAAAAACATAATTATTACTTAGATATACCGGGGTTTCGACGGTCAACGTCATCTTCAACCTGACCTGATTTGAAGATGACGATGAACGTCGAAATCCGGGTCGTATCTTAATAATGTAATATGGAATCACAAAGTTACAGATTTTCATTCTAACATGAATAGATTCCATAAATTTACGCCTGAAACCACCAATCACGTAGGTATATTAATTCTGCTTTCAACATGCCTTTCTCTCAGATAATACAAAGCGCACCTCAAATATAATGTTACATTAGATGGGGTTTCTTTTACCGGTATCTGACCGATTATGTTCATTTTGTGTTAAAATATACTGATTGTGTGACATTTTGTTAAAAAAACCATTAGTCTGCTGAGGATTCGCTAACAGTTACTGTACTGTAAAATTCTACTGGAAATACGCTTTACACTGTGATATGTGCCTTTATCCCCCCTATTTTTACTTCAAGTGGATTACTTAACAAAATTAGGTTACCTATATTCGATGCAAAAACGTTGATGTTCTTTATATATAAGGCTAAAGTTTTTAACCATTTGTTCTTACGTAATGCTTAGTTTAGGGGGGATGTTGACAGCAGAAGCAATATGTATGATTATAACCTCAAGTAATGTGTTCAAACAGGTGTTGAGAATATTATATTCACATAATTCATCCTTAAATAAATTTAAACATAGTTAAATAGAAATTCGTATTAAAATACCGACTACCCTTGACAAAACTAACAAAATTCAATGCTTGAAATTGTCCCTCAAGCCTGCTGATCTCATGGGTTATATTGTTTTTTGGATAATATTTTTGATGCGTAGAAGCTTCCACGAGAAAAATTTCAACTGAATCGGTAATCGAGCCACTTACAATGGCTTGTCTTTTTCCGAGAATCAGGAAGCCTGGGTAGCGCGTTGGTCTCCTCATTGGCCCAGATGACCAGTATTCGATTCTCGTACCCTTACCGTTTACCATCCTGTCCCCACGTTTATTATCTTTTGTTCGACCGGCGACGTCACGTCGCACATCAGTCTATATTCGCAGCGCTCGAGCTACAACTTAACGCATTCCCTCCATTACTTCCTACCCTCCCACGGCCACCAATTCCATCAATCCCATCCGTCTGGGGCATGACGTCGTCGCACCGTCTCCCCCAGACTTTCACCTCATTCCCAGGAATACTCGCTCGTTTTCCCCATTTGCGCTCATTCATTTGTCCCCGTCCCTCGTATATATATTCGCCGTCATCTTCGTCCCCTTCTTCATACATCCGACTCACGAATAACCCGTCTCCCTCTCACTCTCCTGCCTGCTTGCCTTTCCACCCCCCTCCCTCCCCTATATCTCATCTACTTTTTCACTTCCTTTATTTTCATGCTTACACCAAATTCCCTTAATTGCATCCGTGGCGTCTTTCCTCTCTCACTCACTCATATACTCTCTTGTCTTGTCTCTCTCTCTCTCTCCCTCACTTTCTCGTTCTCACTCCAATTAAATATCCTTCCCTCCCCCCCCCCCCCCAACGAGCCCCATCAAAATAACTTTTTTAAATGTTTTTCTCTCTCAGTCCTTCGTCAAAATCCACAAACTCGTTGGCGTAGAAAAATAACTAATCCTATGTACTCTTTTTTTTACCCATGATGACTCCTTCCCCTTCTTTGTCTCGGAATGGTGTTTGAGGGGAGGAGGGTGAAAGGTAAGGGCTGAATTCTTATTTTTTTCATAAATCTCGCTCTGTCCTCTTTCTCTCTCTTCCTTTCTCGTGTCCGTGCACGAGTAATTTTTTTGTGTTTCACATCCTCCACACTCCCTCTCTACCTTCAGACCCCCTTTCACTAATCATCCCTCTCCTTATAGTGTAGTGTTCAACATAGATTCTCCATCCGCAGGATTCGCAGGTTTCCACGACAAAAACTTCTTATACAAGTGTTACCTGAATTGTTTTTTTATTCAAGAGTTATGACCAAAACCTTAGTTTTATTCCTTAAACACTTACTATTTTTCTGTTTTAAATTGAATAAATAAACTCTGAACAGCTGAAATATTTTCTATCTGAGTTTATCTAAATTTTGGTCACATAGATGACATAATCAGAAACGGATTATCATTAGGTAAGGACATCAGATTAAATCAGACAAACTAATTAAATTAACCTGTGAAAACATTCAGAATTTATTTGTTAAATGATGATTAATTTTTACCAAATGGCGGCAATAAATAATAGAAATTCCTATTTTGTTTATATTGCATTTATCATCAAGCTTAATTTAGTGTAAATTTACTATATGGCGTTCGAGCATGTTAGGAATGCGAATCCACGAATTACATGATTATACAATTTGCTTTTAAAATTGTTACATGTTCGCCAATCCGGAAGAATCCGGTGGAGTTGGCAATCTTGTATCTCACCCCCTTCACAAACAAAAAAATTCTGAATGCTTTGAATGAGGGGGCTGGAGAGTTGTCCGTCATTTTCCTAGCTTACACACGTATCGCTTATCTACCCGCAACCCAAGAAATGGCGTATCTTCCCATTTTACTTCCCATTTCCTTCCTTCCCATTTTCCTCGTTTCGTGACTTCTCTTCATTGTTCCTATTTTTGTAGCATCCCACGGAATTCCTTCCTCCACTCTTCCTGCTTTTGCCTCACTCCATCTTTCTCACAAGGGAGATTCAATCCTGGATTTTTATTTTCGTTCTAAGCATCCAACTTATGCCATCTCCCAGCGACCGGTTAATTATATTGAAATGCAATTTTGTCTTCAAATTATACGTTTGTATTTTACGTTACACTTGAGTTCATATGTTTCGCAAATGTAACGTGCTGCATAAATTTTAGCATAGTTTTGTGTGTGAAAATTACGAAAAAGTTTACCTACGTCAGCTTCAATATGAGGAAACACCATTAAACTCCTCACTTGAAAGCACTAACGCGACACGGCTTGAATTAACTGATTCAGCAGAAGGAAAGCAAAAGTTACATTATCTTATTTCTCTAGAAAGACAGTAAGATCTCATTCATACTCACAAATATAAAAACTAGCACTGAATATCATTATGAATACCTCTATTCAACCCATGAAAAACCGTTCAGCACAACGAAAGATGTCATTGAAATACACTTTCCAAAACAAAGACTATTAAAAAAGCATATTATTGCTTTTTACAAATCGTCCCAGTGTCATGTAATTTTGGTGTAAACTACTCTTTTAAAGAGCTTGGGTATTTATGAATATTATTTAAACCTCCGATGAAGCTCATATCTGATGATATATCATTTTTAAAGAGTGGTTTAATGGACGTTCATGGTATTGTATTAATTTAGCGATATTTATTGTTGAAATAACTTTTTGTTGAACATTTTATAACTATGTATTTGATTTGATGGTAATAGATATAAATATATTCATTAGGTAAATGTGAGGTGCCCAACATATTACTTATACTTTATTAAATATACTAAAATAAATATATAATATTTATATTATTTATATAATATTTATATTATTTTATACTAAAATTACAAAATATGTGATTGTGTACATTTTTTATCTCTTTATTTCCTTGCGAGGAAAATAGCGGCTGAGACCGAGGAAGTCATCAAAATCCCTCTTAAGTGGGCTAGTCACTCATTTGTCTACCTCGTCAGTGACTTCTATCAGTAACTTAGGCCAGGAGTATTCGGATGCTGGTAACTTATTAAACATATGTGCGATGAGCTCGTATCGTACCGTATTATATTCGGACTATGCGGTAATCAACCGTCCCCTATTTCTATTATTGTTGTTTATTTCAATGTATCTAATGCGATCTGAGATACCCGTCCAGTAGTAAGGTGGGTTTACACTGGCAGGTTACTCTCAAGAGTAACTTCTGCAAGAGCTTGCGGGAGGTTCACTCTGACGAAATATTTTTCTCGAGTTTGTGCAGAGTTAGAATGTCTGCTGTTTGCATTGGCTCACATACGCTTCTAAGAGTGACTTGCCGAAACTATTAATTGCTCTGCAAGCGGACTTGTAGAGTCAGCTACACTTTACGCCGAAAAGAAAGAAAGTTTCTGCAAGTAATTTGCGAAATATAAATTTGCCAGTGTAAACCCACCTTTACAATACGATTTTACATGTTTATTTTATGTAATTTATGTCATATGCCTTATCGCTTTTCATGTTTATGCCAGGCAAATGGTGTCAGACAACAAACAAGTCCGCAAGAATCCATTAGCATAGGCACGTCGCTCTAATTTCTCTACCTCTTTATTGACTTCCATTAGATTGCTAGGCTACGTGTATTCGAAAGCTATTCATTATAAAACGGTTTTGCATTTTGCCTTCGTACACGTTTAACCCCTTTTGATTGTACTATTTCTACATTTTAAAATAAATCTTCGGCCATTTACGATATAATATTTGAACAAACACGAAGTAAAAACGCAACAAGGAGAAAATTAATAAAAAAAGAAAGAAAATTTAAAGACTAAATTACATATTCTTTCATTTTTTTCTAAATTATCCATCAAAATACATCGAGTAAAAACATATTTGGGCTAATACAATAATCCACTGACCTTCTTTTGAAGTTTTTAAATAATTTAAGTTTTACAGAGGCACTTCTTAATTTAATAACATACACGACCCGGGTTTCGATGAGTAATCATCATCATCAGGCGTTTGTATTTATGTTTATGTATGATTACTCGCCAAAACCCGGGTCATGTATGTTATTTAATGTAGAAGTGGTTTTGTAAAACTAAAATTATTTAAAAATTACAATGATTTACCCTAGAACAAGTCAATTTTTTTCTCCTTTTGTAGGTTTTGGTTTTATTTCATTAGAATGTGATTTGAAATACCATAGCCATTATTTTAATACTATTAAAAAAATTATTTTTATGTAACTATTTTAATATTCTCTATCTATTTACATATTCATGGCTGCAAAATTGCGACTGAAATTGAGGAGGCAAGTCAGCAAAATCCCTCAGAGTGGGCACGTCACTCTCATTTGTCTACCTCGTCATTAACTTTCATCAACACGCTATGCTAATTTCCCACCGCTTCTAAAATCCGGATAGTCACCAAATATTTAACTTCCCTTGCGTGGGAGGAGGTCCCGCAAGAAACAAGCTTGCGAAATTTTCTCTCCCTCGATAATTGAATGAGACCCCGGCCACCACCGCATTTCATACATATGACTCTCGTCGAGTATTTTGGTGGAATGACTTGTGCTGACTCCGCATCGAAAACCCACGGGCGCATCGTTGCCAAACTTCTTCCTCGGATGCACATGCACGCCCTTAAGGAGATATATATGTGTAAAAAGAAGAAACTCATCCCTCGTTGATCGAGTATTTTTTTTATTTTTTCTTTCCTCCCTCTGTACCTCATTTGGGAAACACTGCCCTCTCTTGCCTCTCTTCAGGAAAAACCCTCACGCACGGAGTCGTATTATGGTCGGAGGCTAAACCATTTCCGTGGGTCCCATCTCCGATTCTCAATTCCTACAGGATCCATCTTCCTCCCCCTCGAACCCTTCGTTTTCCCTTATCTCCATCCCCTGTCCATTTCCAGTAAGGGCTGCACCCTCTCTACTCCTGGCATGCATTTTTTTTTTCATCCTTCTGCTACAAATATTTGGTTTTCCCCAGGCTTTTGCCCCCCCCCCCCTACCACGGTCATATCCTTTTCCGTGACGTCAACTTGCTTGCTCTTTGGTAGTTCCCATGACAATATTTTTTTTTCTGAGAAATTGTAAAGAATCCACCCTCCTAAATATATTAGTGGAAAGGACAACTTTGCATTTTCCACCGTTGGTTCTTTTTCCTCTACCACAGTTTTGATAATAACCAAAGTAAACATGTCTCAATTGGAATTATGTCAAACGCCAGATACAACAATAGTTAATTACAGATATTGCATACCAGCCAAATCATGATCATGAAAAAAGAAACAAACTGTAGCAGCTGCAGTTTTATCATTTCCCCTAAATTCTTTAGCTTAAAGGATTTTCATGCAGTTTACGCATGATATTGTTTACTGGAACCAACTCTAGTGCAAGGAATGATTGATGGACCAATTAAATTTGGATGGAAGTGCAGTTTTACCATGTTTCCTAAATTCTACACCTTGAAGGATTTTCATACATTCTACATCAGGGACTATTTCCTAGATTTCATTTTATCTCAGGTAATAGTTCAAGAATTGAGTTGATATCGGAGAATGAAAGCTATCGTATTATTACATATATGTAAATGTTTTTTGCAAAGGGAAACGATTCCTAATTTGAATTAAGCGCAATCGTGTGGAGGAGGTAGTGGTGCTTGAAAAAGGAGGGCAAGAAGATGTTAAAGACAATTTTTGATGTAGAATGGTGGGAAAGAGGGCTAGAAGAGGGTGAGATGTTTCTTGGTGAGTAATACTGCAAAATATATTTTTGATATGCGTAAAAATTACAAACAAATTTTTTAGTTTAATTCAACATGAAATATTTCCAATGTGTCTCTCCTAATAATGCCGGCAATGCAGATTCATTTGTGAAATAAAGTAATAACCTTCAAAGTTTTTATCCATAAAATAATTTAATGCTATTTCCTCATTATAAAATGTCAAAGGTAAATGTTGAATAACTAGACTAATTCGCATTTATACCCTGTAGAATTCATATACAGAGCTATCTTAAGGTCATTCCATATCAGATCAACACACCTACTTAACCTTACCTTCTCAGATTTATTTTAATTAAATTTGGTACGTAGGTAGTCTCTACATAGATTAATAAAAAACCCGAATTTCGTTTCATTTCATCAGTCCGTTATGAAAATATTGCTATGTAAATTTTAATAAAAGTATTCCCAGTTAGAAAGAGTTGTTTTGTGCGGATAGGGATCTTGAAAGACAGAGAACCACGACAAAAGGGGTAATTCACGTTGTTGTGGAGGTAAGTAGGCAGACGGAGAAGATTAGGAAAAGGTAGAATAGGAGGTTCGGAAAACTATCTAGAGGAATGAGAATATCTAGGATTTATTTTAGGTGGAATGTAAGGTAAGCGGCGAAGAGAGAGAAAGAGGTTTAGGACATTAGACTGGCGAATAAGAAAATAGCAGTATGCTGAGTGGAAAGTTTAGGTAGATTGAGGAAAGTGGTGTTTTTAAGATAGATATCAGGAACAAATGATACATCAAAGCCTAAAAAAACCAGTAGAATACAATAATTAACCCAATACTAAAGATTCATTAACGTTTTACAAGTTAGAAGCATTTTCGCCATCTTATATGAGATTTTCCCGGTTAAAGCTGCTTCATAATTAAATGTATGGTTCTCATCGCGACTCCTCATGCATTGGAGTGATTTGGCCTCTCTATTTAACTAAAGGAATAACGGAAGTCTTATAGAATTGAAAACGTTATCTGCATAAAAACGAAGCATACAGTGGTAGTTTTCCTCTGATGAAACAATTCAGACAGCACCTTTCCGACATTGCCGAAATTATGAATTATAATTATTATAATTATAGTAATAAACAGATTAAGATAGGTTTTAATGGAAGAGAGTAAACATATATGTAATCCAGAGTATACTCTGGATTTTTACAGGTGAAGCCTCTATCCTCTTGAACAATTCTATTTCTTCAGCTCAGCATGCGTCCTACCTCTCTTTAAAATGTCCATAAAAAACCTATTCTCTTCTTCCTCCACTTCGCCGCTTCGCCCAACATCCTCCCCTTTATCACGGCCTTCAGCAACCCTTCGCCACTCATTACCTTCTCGAGTCACCTAATTTTCCTCCAAATCTCTTCCAGAATTTTTCCATTCTTACACACCATATCATGTACTTCCTACTTCGTATTCCTTTCCGTCCACCGTACTTATTGATGTGAAATATGAACAAGAAACATTTCATAATCTAGCTTCTTTCTCATCGCATGATTGAGCTTGCGTATGATTTTGATGCTACCTCTGTATAAGCTACCGAAAAGTGTGAGTTCAACCTTTCTCTACCCTCTACCGCATACAGCATACCGCGACACCTCTGATTACCCCTATCGTGTATCCTGACCACAAAGTTAACCTTTTGCCATCTCACTGTTTTTCCTGTTAGTCCCCAGCTTTCTTTTTCCTGGTTGGTGCTCATTAATTTCAAGTCCTTCACTTTTTTTTGGCCTCACCGAGAGAAAATATTTAATATTTTATTTCCTTTCACGAGAATCAATGAACAAGCTGAAGTTTTACCATTTATTTCCTTTAAGTTGACCCAAATAAGCACATTATCCAATAAGCACAATCACCTACCATTATTATCTACAAAGTGCACAAAATTATTTTTTACTTCGTCCCGCAATCATAAAATCCTTATAAATCATTCAAACACCATCAAAAGGATGCTTTGGCCTAAGTGCTTTATTAATTGGCAAATTTATGGTAAATAAATGTGATTTTGACAAAATGAACAATCTATTTAAAACAGCGAATTGAAGCGCAGCTTTATGTATAGTGGAGTGATTTTGAAAGAAATTTTGCAAATCAAAAACTTAATGGGATTACTTATTTCGCAGAGAAATATGACGCATTCCTTGAAAAGCCCATCAGATTTTCATTGTTTTACTGCAGCAAGAGAAGAATAAAAGACAATGGAATTAAAAAACAAGTATTCCTACGAGTGAACACAATTTGGCGGAGTCAGTAATAAATATTCCAATATGGGTATGAAAGAGGAAGTAAAAATTTATTTCAAACGCCTCGCCATAATATTTAAAAATAATGTGAAAAATCATCCAACCTATGAATATTCTTCTTAAATATTTAGTCAACTACTTAAATCACTAGCAGTATTGTACATAGTTACTTGAACTCATCGGAAGTTCATTAAAACAAAATTCAATGACTGAATAAGTAAATAAATTTTCTAGAAAATAAATAGGAAAATTTGATGTATTATCAATATGATTTTTATCAAATGATTATTTATTTATTTTCAAATCCTGCAAATAGCAAGATTCAATTTATGCTATCATTTGCATTAAAAATCAGCCTTATTTATTTTGAATTAGAGTTATTGAATGTGTGCTTGTACTACAAAACCTTAACACAGTCTTCGTCACAAACGCATAATCATTTTCCGGACAATCACATTCCCAAGCGTTTTAGCTATATTGAGAAGATTTAATCAAGTGAACCCTTTAATTTCATGGATAAAATTACAATTTTCACTACTAAATTAGGATACGTCACTCACGGTCCCCTCCAGAAGCATTCTGCATAAAGTAATCAGGCCAGCGTAGTGATCCTTTCCCCCAATGTTCCTTTAATCTACCTAGAGAGTAATTTTGCGATTCGTACCAATATCCTAAATGTAACTTTCGCCTAACAGTATAACATGATAATGCTGTTCGATAAAACTAAATGCTTATCAACGTCTACTTGTTTTACGTGTTAATGCTGTTCGATAAAACTAAATGCTTATCAAGATCTACTTCTATAACATGATAATGCTGTTCGATAAAACTAAATGCTTATCAATATCTACTTCTATAACATGATAATTCTGTTCGATAAAACTAAATGCTATTCGACATCTACTTTTGTAACATGATAATGCTGTTCGATAAAACTAAATGCTTATCAATATCTACTTCTATAAATTGATAATGCTCTTCGATATAACTAAATGATTATCAACATCTACTTGTATAACGTGTTAATGCTGTTCGATATAACTAAATGATTATCAACATCTACTTGTATAACGTGATAATGCTGTTCGATAAAACTAAATGATTATCAACATCTACTTGTATAACATGATAATTCTGTTCGATAAAACTAAATGCTTATCAATATCTACTTCTATAACATGATAATGCTGTTCGATAAAACTAAATGCTTATCAATATCTACTTCTATAACATGATAATTCTGTTCGAAAGAACTAAATGCTTATCAATATCTACTTCTATAACATGATAATGCTGTTCGATAAAACTAAATGCTTATCAATATCTACTTCTATAACATGATAATTCTGTTCGAAAGAACTAAATGCTTATCAATATCTACTTCTATAAATTGATAATGCTGTTCGATATAACTAAATGCTTATCAATATCTACTTCTATAACATGATAATTCTGTTTGAAAGAACTAAATGCTTATCAATATCTACTTCTATAACATGATAATTCTGTTCGAAAGAACTAAATGCTTATCAATATCTACTTCTATAACATGATAATGTTGTTCGATAAAACTAAATGCTTATCAATATCTACTTCTATAACATGATAATGTTGTTCGATAAAACTAAATGCTTATCAATATCTACTTCTATAAATTGATAATGCTGTTCGATATAACTAAATGATTGTCAACATCTACTTGTATAGCATGATAATGAAGTTCGATAAAACTAAATGCTTATCAATATCTACTTCTATAACATGATATTGCTATTCGATAAAACTTAATGCTTATCGATATCTCCTTGTATAGCATGATAATGAAGTTCGATAAAACTAAATGCTATTCGACATCTACTTTTGTAACATGAAAATGCTGTTTGATAAATCTAAATGCTTATCGACATCTACTTGTATAATATGGTAATGTTGTTCGATAAAACTAAATGCTTATCATCATCTACTTGTATAACATGATAATGCTGTTCGATAAAACTAAATGCTTATCAACATCTTCTCAAATTGAGGCTAAAACTAGACAGCCATATTATTGAATAATCCATGAAATTTAAAAAATACTTATAGGGATTGCTGTGCTCAGCTTTGGGGATATTAAAAATGGAGTCCTACAGCAATCAATTAAAGTAAACAAGTTAGCCGGCTGAATGAACGACTCTCTCCGGAAAAACAAAGAGTTAAGAGCAGAAACGAAAAACACTTTTTAATCTATTATTCCGTATACAGCCGAAACGAGTCCAGAAACCTAAAAAAACGGCTATTAAGTGGCCAACAGAGATGATAGTACATACTAAGTGGAATATTTGGAACGATCTTGGTAGACCTTGAAAGAAAAGTCGATGTAAGAAAAGCATGTAGTAGCAGGATGGATAACAATAGAACTCTAAAGATTGCTTGAGACTACTTACCAATCGGTAACTAAGTGTAAAAAGACCCAAAAGACGATGGAAGGACAGCCTAGTTGATTGCGAAAAAGAACAGGCTACTGGCCTTATAAAGACGAAGTGAAAATATCTTAATTTCTTGAAATTTTTATCTGGAAAGGTTTTTCAAGTAATTCTAGTTGAAGTATAAGGACCCTTAATAAGTATTCTATATAATTGACGTGTAGCAGATTCGATTTCATACCCCTGTTAACAGATAAATAATTTTTATCATTTCATAGATATAATCTGAATTTGAGCTCCCATAGAATTGGTACGGTTAGACATAAATGAAGGTAAAGGCTGTTTTCAAAAGTTTTTCGCCTTACAGGAAGATGGGAATGATTTATCATGCATTTTGTAATGCGTAATGCCATATCTACTATTAGAATAATGCATACTATATCCAATCGCAAACATGTACCATTTATTTTGCATAGGTAACCAATGAAAACTCCGTATGCTTTCTACTGACCTCATTTTTAATTGATAATTACATTTAGGATGGAGTTTTAGGTAAAGTTTATCATACACAAGGTTAGTTTAGCTAACACTCGGGAATGAACTGGATAAAGTAAGAAAATTCTTCGTGAGGAGGAGGATCTTGAGAAAATTCGTGTTTATCGGTAATGCATTTATTTATTTAAAACATAATATCGCTCATGTCAGTCGTAGCCTGGTCGTTAATTCCCGCTCGGATTTCTCTCATGAAATTAGGTTACCGAAAAAGTTTTTCGGGGTCAATATCTTATTTATGTAACTTCCTCGAATGGACGTAAAGAGAGCGGACCTTTTTCGGAGAGTTATGCTCCGCAGACAAACGGCGCTGTTTTCCCTCTTGGCGCGTCTTTACCCTTTCTCTCGTCCATCAACGCAACCCCTCCCCTCTCTCCCTATTTCCTCCTACTCTCCCTTATTTATTCCTCTTGCATTGTTCCCAACCTCCCTTCTCTTTCTCTCTTCCACTTTTAAGCTCGACCCCGTGCTCGAGCACTCCATCTCTTATCCCGTAGCCCGCTCTCTTCCATCTCATACGTCCCCCATTCCCTCCTTCGTCCTCCTTGGCTCCTCTTTCAGCATCCATCTTCTTTTTCGCCTACTCTCCCTCGCCACTACTTCCCTTTCGTCCTATTTTTCCGTAAAGCTCTGGAAAAAGTTCCTGGCGCAGACTTGCGCGGCAAGGAGGGGAGGTAGAAGCGGAGGGGGTGAAGGGAAAGGACCGAGGGGAAGAGAGGGAAGTACGAAAGACAGGGGAACGAAACTAATTCCCGAAATACTAATTCCCGACTAATTTCCCGAAACTAGTTCCCGAAATACTAATTCCCGAGGGGAAGAGAGGGAAGTACGAAAGGCAGGGGAACGAAACTAATTCCCGAAAAGGGCGCAACACATGCATGCAAGGCAAGTGGTTAAGCTCACTCATCGCCGTGACTTGACGAGGGACCCGATATTGAAGTCTCAGTGCGAGACGAATCGAAACGGGACGGCAGGTAATGGTGATTCTTCCCAATTTGAAGTGGTTGAAGCCCCTGGACACTCTGTGACCGGGTAATTATTGTACATACATGGAAGCCTTTAACAATATAGCTACACATGAGAATCACGCGGAAATTGTAGATTTTGATAGATTTTTTGCCCCCCCTCCCCACTGCCTCGCATGATGTCAATGATGCACATTTTCAAGGCAAGTAGTTGAGGCAACCCATCGCCGTGACTTGACCCGGGACCCGATATTGAAGTCTCATTGCGAGACGAATCGAAACGGGACGGCAGGTAATGATCTTTCATCCCAATTTTTGAAACGCTTGAAGCCCTTGGACACTCTGTGTCCGGGTAATTATAGTACATACATGGAAGCCTTTTACAATATAGCTACACATGAGAATCACGCCGAAATGAGTAAATTTTTATAGATTTCATGCCCCCCCTCCCCACGGCCACCTATGTCAATGATAAGCATTTCCTATTGATTTGATGACCTTCAGCACCTTTTGTACAATGATTTGACCTATCTTACCGAAAAAAACAGATTTGGAGGATATAATAGCGTTATCACAAATTTCGTGAATTAGGATCAAAATATTCAAAAGAGATTTGCAACCGCAGGATATCCAGGAATTTCGTTTATATTTTGGCTATTGACTATCTACCCAAATTAACAACGTTTCAAGGGGTCGCATTTTGGATTTCGGAATTTTATTTCAATCCACCATACTCCACACTAAACTACCTTCCTCCCCTTACGCAGAAGTTTGTAGGTTCCGTAGCCCATGTCCCAAAATCGTCCGCGGCGCTATGCCAGGAACTTATGCGAGAGTTATACGCACAGGGCCATTCTTCTTCCCTCTTCCTCTCCTTCCTTTCTGCCCCTCTCTGTCCCTCTCTCGGGCCCTTAAAACCCGTACTTCCTAACTTTACGTCTCCCCATTACACCGCCACTTTCCTCAAACTAACCATTCCTCTTCGGTCCTTGGCCGCTCTTGCCTCGTTTCCTCCACGCCCACTCCTCCTCGACTCCTCTCTCATCCCACCGTCTCTTACTCAAATAATTGGGAGCATGCAGAGCATTTACTCAGTGCACTGGACAATTTAATTACTTGGAGAGTGGGTACCTTGGACTTTGCCGTCTATGATTTTTAACACTCATGCCAAGAAAACAGGCATTGAACGTGCTAGATATATCCACGAAAGTGTAAGTTCAGCTGACATTTCTGGTTAGATCCGCTGTAGATAATTTTTTTTAACGCTAGAACACCAAATGCAGTGGTTTTGGCTGCCTTAACATTTTGTAGAACCATTACTCTGTGTGTCGCCTTTCTTTCTCTTTGAAATTTCATAGTAATATCACACATGAAATTACATAATGCTTTTTTACGCTAGAATACCAAAGGCAGTAATTTTGGCTGCCTTAACATTTTTGGAACCATTACTCTGTGTGGTGGCTTTCTTTCTCTTTGAAATTTCATAGTAATTTCACACATGAAATTACATAATGCTTTTTTACGCTAGAATACCAAAGGCAGTAATTTTGACTGCCCATTTTTTAGAACCATTACTCTATGTGGTGGCTCTCTTTCTCATTGAAAGTTCATAGTAATTTCACACATGAAATTGCATAATGTTTTTTTTTACGCTTGAACACCAATAGCAGTAATTTTAGCTGCCCTCATGTTTTGTAGAACCATTAGTCTGCGTGGGGGCTCTCTTTCTCTTTGAAAGTTAATTGTAATTTCACACGTGAAATTGCATAGTAGTTAAATAAGTATTACAGTCGTTTTCTACTACTTTCTCATTGCTAATTTGTAGTGAAAGAACAACTGTAATCTTGCGTTACATCACACATTTGAAATAACTGGAAATAATGCTATTCCAGTGCTTACTTATGCTTTTCTTTAATGCTTAGGAAAAAGGCAAAAAGGTTTCAGAATGTAAAAATAAATAAATTGTTGATAAGAGCCACACTGCCTGTATACATAGTAGCTACGAAGAATTAAGTATGACTCTAAAAATAGAATTAAGTATTACTCTAAAAATAGGTGAGAGAGACTAGTTGAACACATTATGAGATATGACATTCTCCTGAAAACTATCAGATAAGGTTCAATGAATGTAAAGAATAACTTAGAAAGGATTGGATACTTGAATAAAATCACGAAGGATGTCTTCATGAGGAAGTATGAAGGAATCGAGTGACTAGCAAAATGAAATAGAGTACCGCAGCAACCCAATTACCCTATTGATGACTGTTGATTAAAGAATTGAAACTCCACATAATAATTATTGATAGAGTTAATCTTCCGGTGAAGGTAGCTTTAGATGACGGTAGGAATCCCACTACTATTATTTTACAGCTGAAGGTCATTGTCTTCATTAACGATTTCATTCTTCCCCTCAGCGTACGTCCTACCTTTCTTTATCCCATCCATAAAGCCTTTTCCCTTTCTTCCCCACCCTCCTACCTTCTACTAATTCCCTTAAGTAGTTTTCCCTCATCACAAACCATATCACGTTCTTTCTCGTTCGTCTTCCTTTCCGTAAACGGCACTTTTTCCATTTTTTTCCACTTCCACACCTCGAAATCCTGCTGTCTATTCTCGGCTATTTCTCAAGAGTCCACGTTTCTGCAACATACATTACTGTACTTCATTTTAGAATCCTCGCCAGTCATTTATTTACATTCTCACCCGAGTTTTCCGTCATTAATTCTCTTCTATTAATGATCGCCTCCTTTGCTGGTGCTTTGCTCGTCTCCTTATAATAAATTTACTACTACGCCCTATTTCCACCAGCCTACTACCCAGTAAATAAATGGCTCTACCTATTCTGGCTTCCTCGCATACATATTTTTTTAAATAAAGCAAATTCTCCATTTCATATCTTCCTCCTCCTCCCTTTTTCTGTCTCCCTACTCTCCTTCTGTCTTTATTTGCCTCCGTCCCCACCCCATAAATCCAACCAAGTCTCCTTCCCAAAACCAGTTCCTCCCTTACAGTGACAGCAAATCTCGCTATACTATACGTACCCTCTCCTCGTCAACTCCCCCGTTTGCCATGCTTTTCACCTCCTCTCATTTACGTTTTGTCTTTCACGCCTCTTCGCATTTCTTTTTTTTTTCGTTTCCCCTTTGTCTCCTCCTCAGTTCACTCGTTTGGTATAATTTCGTCTCCTTCCCACGGTGGTCTCTGCGTCAAGTTTCCTTTTCATGGAGTTCCTCGAGTACCCACCTTCTTACCGTCGCCACAGTTCCCCGTTCTCACTGCGGCGCGGTGATTTTATTGTTTTGAAGGAGACGGAAAAAAGCAAGCACTCTTAATGCGATTGATGGTTTATGGAACCAAAGGGTTTGGCGGAGTGTGCTTGTTTTTTTTGTTTCGGTTCCAAACGATTTGAGGTTGAAGTGGTTGGAAGATAACAATGTCTACATCGGAGAGTAATTGGCACAATCTTCTCAAGAGCTCTTTCAATTCAAGCGTATACTAATTAGGTGTACAACTGTTGGCGTGTATCGCGAGAATAAGTAACCATGAAATCAATATTTATGACAATATTTCAGTTATTTTTTCATACTTTTTATCGCAACTCATGTACTCTTAATTTAACTTTAGTCATGATTACATGATTAGATACAAATGATTTATTTCTTTAGGGAACTTATCAAGATTGCTATTGTTGGAAGCATGCACTAATTGTATGATGAAAAGTTTTCATTAAGATGAGGCAAATTTTGAATCATGACGGAAAGTACTTCAGGTAGATGGCAAAGGAAAGTTTTCAAGCTAGAGCGGTACCATACGCACCCCCAACAGCTATCTGAAGGCCCACGTTTGATGAGGTACCCGTTATATATTTTTCAATATCTTCAGGTCAAAATGATGTAAAACATCAAAACCCGAGTCGCGGAATAAAGTTTATCTATTATTGGAAAATTGTGCTTACTGCACAAAGTACACAAGTTATTCGTTATAGTAGGATATATTCTTCTTGAATAACTCACCCAACCGTACCTGGAGGTATAGGTTTTAGATTTACGTCACAAGAGTGGTGTCAAGCTACATGGCATCGTGACCTTTCCCCAAAATTATTTCCGTTTGCGCGCGGAGGAGATTTTGCCCAGCAGACACGGTGACGTATTACGAATTTAAAGAGGAAACGTCAAGTACAGCTCTCATTTCATGATGTTCAAAATGGCGAATGAACATATGTGGGGGACGGGAAGCAAATACCTATTCGTTTTCACCTGCTGCCTCATACACCTATGTGTCAAGCTTATTTAGAGAAATGAAAATAAGTTAAAAGAGACTCAGATTTGTGATAGAAACACCTTTTGGGAGAAAAAATTCTTGAAGACCTCTGTAGTCGGCTAATACTAGTGCATGTCTAAAAATGAAATATGAACTTGAAATATTTGCATACAAACTTACCTGTGTAGAACGAGCGAAATGAGCTTAACGCGGTAATAAACAACTTCTCTTGTTGAAACTAGAGATATCTTAGAAACTAGTTGTAATGAAAGAAGGTTGGTTATTATTGACTGGTGGATTTTCCACAAGTGCGTCTCAAGTGGGTGAA
This sequence comes from Pyrrhosoma nymphula, assembly GCA_963573305.1. NCBI lineage: Eukaryota > Metazoa > Arthropoda > Insecta > Odonata > Coenagrionidae > Pyrrhosoma > Pyrrhosoma nymphula. The sequence continues at coordinate 65,134,137 of OY754333.1, forward strand.
AAAGCAGTAGATTGGAAAAATTGCGTTTATGTTATCTCGGTCATTACAGAGGGAAAGATAACCCAGATGTTGGAAGAAAAACGGTCTTGAGGTGATAGCGCATGGTTGACAATTAGATGTTAAAGCTTGATACAGAAGGTATAATATCGCGTAGCTTTTAAGTCATGGGAAAGAAAACCTATATTTTAAACTGTATGATGGAAGGTCTGAAGCTGTGATGAGTGTATACAATCCATCTAAGTCTTTGAAACGTTATTACTGCTTCAAATGTATCGTACATAAGATTAATAATAACTAAAAGATCATCAGCTGCAGAAAAAAATATGCGTAATATAAAGAGTGAACAATTGTATGAAAATGAGTCGCATAAATATTTTGCAATTTCTTCGTGAGAAACTAGCCATTATTAGTCAAAATAATATGGCAGTTACGCTTTACAGAAGAATACCGTGCAGTGGAGTTTCTTCTCATAGTCTCAGTTAGCTTCTCAGTGTCTCTACTCGTATGGATATACTTATAATATATTTGTGTAGTTACGTCATCTAATAATCTTCATTTAATGGCTAAACTCAAACGGATTTATTTCAGGGGTTACTACGCACGTTGCTCAGCGTACGCGAATACGGTATTTTTTGTATGGAGCAGGACGTTTGGAAAATCCCCACCTTGCTCAGGGTTTGATTAAATAGGCTTTAATTTTGCTTAATTATTTTTTTTATCAGAGATATGCTTTGCCATAAATGATATATAACAAGAGTACCCGCCTTTACAGCAGTTACTCATTTGGTCTATTGGTTAGGGCCACAATGTTCCCAGGGTCACGAGATCGAGACTTGAGGAGAATAATTTTGTACACCTTTGAATATGAAACATTTGCATTGGAATTCCACACCTTGATCATGGATTCACGTCAAATTCAGGGAAAGGAAAAGGAACCTGGAGGCTGCCAATTCACCGCTGGGTTCTTGATTCTTCGGATTGATGGTGGCATACTTGCAGTATAAAAGTATGGTGCGTGTTTACTTTTTACTGTCCCTTGTTACGTAAGAAAACTCAAAAGATGTAAGTGCGAGGAAACTTTTGTCGAAAATATCGAAGTGGCAAACAGTATATTGGGAAGGAATGTTTGTCATCGCAAATGTATGTGCTAGTGGTTCTCTAATTTTGCGAAGCAATTAAATGAAAGACCCCTGAATTGATACTCCATGATAGGTGATGCATATCCAGGATTTATAGGAACCCACATCAACCGGTTCTATAGTCTAAAGGGCTTCAGACATAGGATCAAGGCAGTACAAGAGTCTGTTACCCTAAAATGATAATGTACTTAAAATTCTTGCGTATGTTTTCGTGGAGTTGTCCATTAGCACTCTGTATTTTCGGGTTCTTCGTCCGCGCTCGTTGAATTTGGCTGACAACGGTTTCGGTAGTCATCCTGCTATCGTCTTCAGGTCGAAGGGTACGTCATCCATAGGGCTATGCTTATTCTATAGAGGTAGGTTATCAGCACTATGCAGTAACTTTAAGTCCTGTAAATGACCTATAAACTAAGAGATTAAGCAAACATAGTCAAGATAGTACGTTAATAAAGTATCATAAAATAAAAAATACATATGTTATCGAGGTAGGTACACTTCTTTGGACAAGAAATCAGCTTGGAGTGAATGAACACAATAAATCATACAAAGTCTAAAGAATTATTGGAATTAATTTGGAAGCATTACATCCTTTGGGAAAGGAGTACGTTCCTGATTTCTATTGCATTTTTAAACTTGCGCACATTATTCATTCTGCGGAGTTGCAGCTGTCAAAACACTGAGAGAGGAGTCTTCAAACTGTCGAACTGTACAGAGTAATCCCGCATGCTGCAACAATCCCAAAACATCGAACGAAAAACTTCCTGATGAGATGTTGAGCTATTAAATGAGTACTGTATTGTACAAAACCCCTGAATTGTGGCTGTGTATTTAGCCCTCGCGATCGTTACACACTTCACTTTAAGGTTTATGAAGTATGAATTCTTCTCGTCCCGACTCGTGCATTGAAACGTAGGCCGGTATGGAAAGCCTAACCCGGTGGAGAACCCGAGAAGGATTCGTACATCAAGTACGTCTGGAAAGCACCAGATCTTACATCATTCGCTTTAAGTTGATTTTAGCAAGGTTTTCCCTTAGTCATACTAGAGACCATATTCGACTTTTATTTTTGTTTTCAGCAGCTCTAAGAAGCAAAAAGTATAGAAAAAAGCATATTGTGGCAATATTGGCGCAAAAGTATTGTTTTATATGATTGAAATTATCAATATTTAACTAAATACGCATGCATAATTATTTTACTTCATTCATTTTTTTCACGTCGTACGGTGAACACGCCTTCAAAACCAAAGATTTTTTGCTATTTAAAAAAAAATTATTGCGGTGAGTAATTGTTTTATTTAAAAAAATAGGACTTTAACAAAAACTACACAGTTCTAAACATCTGATGAGATATGCACAATAATTCATCATTTTAAAAACAAAATCTCTCTATATTGCATACCGTTTACAATTTACGATGGAAAATGGCCGGTATTTCTTTTTTGCAAATAACTAGAAACGTACGGGGTTAGTGGTTGATATTTGGTTATTATTGGAAAGATAAGATACTTTTATTTATGACGAAACCAAATCTATTGATTTTTATGCGAAATGATACCTCACTCAAACTACCTCAAGCATATCCTTTTTCAACGGCGGGTGTCCCACAACCCCTGCCACTATCCCTTGCAGGCTGGCTCGCTGAGTAGTATGTAGATTTAGAAGGTGCCTCACCCAGTGCCACAATGGCTGCTTGCACACATATGTGGTGTATGGTTGGTGGAGAGGAAAGAATGGCCGAGGGTCGGGCGGGCGTTGCGGGCCGGGGCAAGGGTGGGAGAGGGCAGGGGATGATGGTAAGGAGATTTGGGGGCGAAGCGAGGAGGGAATGCGAAAGAGGGGATGATGAGGGGGTGGAAGAAGGAAGGGAAGGGTGCCGTGGGTAGCCAGCGCCGAGTGGACGAGATAAAGGAAGAGGGATTGGAAAAATTGCGTTCCAGCATTCGGGCGGGGACCCTGGGGGATGATGCCGGCGGCGGGGGGTTTAAAGCATGGAGAGGATGGAAGGATACGCGGACTGGTGGAGGAATCACCCGAATTTTGCGCCGGCATCTTCTGAGTTGCGGCCTTTCCCTGTGGTGTACCATACAGCCACTACGTCACCAGTCACGTGAGCGATCGAGTTGTGGTGACATTCTCGCTGGTGTGCCTGTAAAGTCGGCAATGCTTTACTATTTTCCTCCCGACTGCTCTTTATTTGTGTCCCTGATTCGCTTCCATGCATTGCTTAAGGTGGGTTGCGCGGTAATCGTGAGTCATTGAGTGCACGTTTCAATACATTTTGAAGTACCTAAGTTGAAAACAATCTCGGAGCACATTTCACTTCAGTACATTTGTTAATACGGTGGAAATCACCATACATGCGGCCATTTAAATGATGCAAAACTTATATTTTATAATTTTCGACTTAATTAAAGCATTTTTATGACTGGTTGTTGGCGCGGAATTCGAAATTCAAGCGAAATCTTTTATCTAAATACGCTTTTTTATTCGGCATGATACCTTGGTATTAGCTACCAATTATAAAAATAATGCGGAATTTATTATTTAATGTTAGGGAGAAAATCTGTACACTTGTAATCGAATTATTACAAAATATATGTCATGTGCCATAAGACTATGTGTTAAAATAGCATTGAATTTTTAAGACACCATATCAGTAACATGCAATTTCTTCCCTTATATCTATAAATAAATATTGCTAATAAGGAGTAATGCAGTTTCACAAAAATCTGTAACACCAAAAATCGCTCCAACCACTTAAATACGATACACGCCCTCCTGTTATTAAGGCTTCTATTGTCTCTTCTCTTATCCCTTCTAATGCTTCTTATCTTAAATTACTCTCCATCACATTTACCCATGACTTTTTAGTCTAGCATTTTCTCTCTCAACATTTCCTCCGATATCGTAAATCTGCTTATTTATTCGGCTTTCATCCAATCTCTTGAAATAGCCAAGCCAACGAAGCACGCTTCTTTCATACATGCCTATTATCGGAGCATCCATTGTGCATTCTTTAATTACTCACTTATTTCTAACCCTATAAATTCTGCGTTTACCGCAAACTCTTCTCGGATTATTACACCCCATTATTACTGCATTTGGCCTATCATCATACTAATATATAAAAATTTAGTGATGCGGTGAATGTATGTTGATTTTGTGACACGCTTTGTTTTTGCTTAACATTAAGTTTGTTTAACATTAAGTTTGAAATACCAAAATTATCAATTTTTATCCGGTTTAAAAAATAGTATATTTTCTTGGAAACCTGAGCAATGGTTATGAACGGAAAATTTCGCCCGGGATTTATATGGCTTACATTAAATTAAATAATGAAAATTAGCAAATTTCAGTGATATTTTAGTTGGGGTATTTTGTACCCCAATATCTCCATGTGCGCTTAACGGCTTTCACATGTTATCTGCACTTTAACACGGCACCTTGATTCTTATATTGAGGGCCTATCGGTATGCGCAGCATATCCCTTACTACGTAGAATTTTGCACACTGCTAGAGACCTACGTACTACACCTATTACCTACACCGTAATGCAGTCCTAGAACTCAAGAAGGTTGGTTGGAGTTCCAATGTGCTATTATAAGTCCCAAAGTCACTGCTTTCTATATAGACTCGGAATAAATTAAGTAATGAACCGTTTATCATGTAATTTTGCTCTTAGGTACATGATAGTTTTCTTTATGTATACAAAAATCACTGTATGTGGGTATGTATGTCCTCCTAAACCACTGGACCGATTTTGATGAAATTTGGGGCTCATGTCCGTTACTGGTAGACAACAAACACTGTACGGTTCAATTAACCAAATCTCTTTTTATGCAAGGTTGGGGGTATAATAAACAATCTTTTACGTGTTAATATACCCTACCCCGTTACTGAGTAAGGATTAGTGTGCCAATATGTAAATATTAACGGTTTTCCTTCGTTTCTTTTTTTTTCGACGGAGAAATGTCCAAAATATCTTAATCATGCAATGAAATTATGCATTGCAGTTGATTGTTTGAGAAGACGCATAATTTTCGCCAGAATTCGTGGTAATTTGTCTGCTTGCGAAGGTTGCTATGGGCTTGAAAAACATTTAAAAAGTCGTTTTCTTGAAAAGTTATTATGCTATTAAATACATTTGTGAACGAATTAGCAATTTTCACCAACATTTAATTCGTTATTTGCTTGTTTACGAGTGTTACTATAACGTTGATAAGCATATAAACAAATCTGAAATTACAACATAGCCTTCTGTATTTTTAGAACTACTATATTATTTCTTACTTTTATCTCTCGCGCTGAGAATCATCGGGCATTTCTGCTAGTTACTCACATATTTATCAAGGCCTACCCAAGTTTCGCTTCTAAACAATAAAGTTGGAAGCAGTGTATTTTTGTATGCTCCATTTGTTGCTACCTTAGGCAAGTAGATATTCCTTGATATATGCCACATACTCCCTAAAACTTTCCTTCTATCATTAGCACTCTCTTTAATCTCTTCACTAACAAACAGAATTACGCTTGAGCCGAAAAAACGAAGAAACGAAGAGTGGGAAAATAGTGAACGTAGAAATTTTGATTGTAAGAAGAAAATCCTCTAAATAATTAGCAGTGGGAAGAGTAGCTTAACCGGTTTAATCAATTGGTGAAAAATAAGTATTTTAAGTGTAAACTTATCATCAGGATGAATTTTCTCTCTCCAAGAATTTCACAATTTTATGTAGGACTGTGAGGATTTGGTAGCAGCGGATAGGGATATGTAACAAAGGTGAATGAAGGGCACTCTGAGAATAACCAACATGTTGATGAGGTTAAGAAAGGGGAGAACGTTGGGTCAACGCTGGGTATGGAGAAGAAAAATAAAAATGTGGGATAGTTTGCAGGAAAGAAAAAGATAAAATAAATAAACATGCCATGATGATAGGTATACATAAAGAAGAAACGGTTTTGTGTAAAGAGCATCGGAGAAGACTCCCCATGTTCTGGAAAAATAAAGCCTATGAATTACAAAAACCAACCATTAATTCGTTTGAATATCAATGACGATGATGATGATGTTCTCAGCTTATGACTCCAGTAATGTTACTGCCACGCGAGTCCCATAGCACTTTGAATTTGTCACAAGTCCCTTTGTTGTGCGCCAGGTAATTTTACGGACGGGTGCTTCAGACGAGCGGCTTTTGACGCTCCTTCCCAGGCACCCTTTAAGCCAGAGATAGGAGGTAATTTGGTGACGTAGAAAGAACACGGTTTTGTGTCGCGGTAAGTTTTCCGCTTTCCACCTGAAAATCCCTCATGTGCTGCTCCAGCGGGCGAAGCTACCGACCTCGTCGCCGCAGTAACCACGAATTCCCATCAGGGAAGCAGTGGGAATTTGACACCACCGGGTGTAGTTTATCGCGCTTATGAGAGGCTTTAACGTTCCTGTTCGAGGTATTGGATCTCATAACATAACTGGAAAGGCTTAAGACTGAGGTTTGCATCAGAATGAGAAGGAGATTGTGCCGTGAATTATCAATTATTTTAGGCTTTGCATATACCGAATGGTAATGCGTTTATGCAATCAATAACGTACACCTCTGTGAGAGTACTCTAGACCAGGGGTTGGCAGGGTTTTGAGACTAAAGAGCCAAACCTCTACCTCACAGCAATTGATACATTAAGAGTATTAAATAAACCGTTAGGAGCAAGCTTGGTGTAAGCCCGAATTGCCACTTTTTGAAAAACTTTTAAAGTGGAATAAATAAAAAATGAAATCCTAAGTGCTGCTTTGTTGTGAAAAAAACCCAGAAGGTAGAGGAATGCTTCTGTGCACCTTGCTATAGTATGAAAAAACTCACTTACACCACTTATTATCTCTGTGGTTCAAATATAGTTTTAACAACTTGGAAAATTTGATGTTATATTATAACATATAAGGAATCAGAAACGAAGATGTGAACAGAAGAATAGAATATGAGAAAACAATATGGAGCACTATCAGCAAGACAACGAATTTCTAAGGGATGTAAAAGAAGGGAAAATAAAATGGGGAAGCCCAATGAGGAAGACTGAGGGTGAAATACATAGGGCAACTAAAACGGGAAATGAAACAAAAGAGCTACAACAACAAAAAGAAGTTAGCTCGGGAGAGAGTAGAATGGAAGGCTGTTTTCAACCAATCTCAGGATTGAATCGCTAATGATGGCTGTAACCAGTTACAATATTAATATCATCTTTCTTAAAAAAGGAAAAAACTCAGTGATGTGAAAATTCCATTGAAAATGTTTATAAAGAAATATTTTATATTCTAATTTTATTTCAGAGCCACATTTACGTGAAATAAGGTACGTGGCTCTCATGCCGCAGGTTGCCGATCACTGCTCCAGAGAACGACCAATGGATGGATTTAGTCAGAAAATGTTTCTGAGTTTCAATACATTCAGTGCATTTGGCACTTGGTCTTCAAATACCAAAAACAAATTGGAAGAAGGAAGAGAATAAATTTATATTGCGCTGTAGTGAGTAATTTTCTTGCTCTAATTTCATGGCAGTAAAGAATGACAAAAATTGAGTTGAAGAGCATCCCTAGCCGACTATAATTAGTTCTTGTGATAAGTAAGATTAATGAAAAAGGGTACTTAAATTTAAAAAGGTGACTGGGTTTAGAATTTCAAATTCTCTTGTAATTCCAAAGATGCCATTGCCTTCCTCTTTAGGAAGTCTACGTCCATTCCTGCTCCAATGAAAGAAGATAGAAACAATTTAATCAAAGGAGAATATATTTCATATGTAAGATTTAAGGATTTACCGGCGAGTGCTTTAAAATATGGAGTTTTCGGGTTTCCGACCGGGTGATATTGTTAAGTGGCACCGACGTTTCGAAGGCGTAGTCTGCCATCATCATCAGGATGAATGGTTTAGCCAATAGGATGTCATTTGTTCATACTACATAATTACATTTGGATCAAGTTGGTGTTGATTGTTCATCGCTTTCCGCTCTCTTTTGTAATTTAACCGCTGGTTTCTACGCACTAGTAAATATTTCCAGATTAGAAATACGTGAAAACCAGCTGTTAGACTACAAAAAAGAGCAGGTTAGCGATGGCCGTTCAAAACCAACTTAATCCAATTTGAATTATGTAGTATATATAAATGACATCCTTTTGGGCAAACCATTCACCCTATTGATGATGGCAGATTACGCCTTAGAAACGTCGGCGCCACTTGTCAACATCACCCGGTTGGAGGGCTTTCGGTTTAATTATAGGTTTCATATCTTTGTTTTTCCCTCGAGATAAATTTTAGTATGTTCTTCAAAGGTTCCCCTTCATCTTAAATTTCACACTTTTAACCTTTCAATTTCTCTGCCTATCTAAGATTTGTATACGTATGGTCTATTCTACAGCTGCCTGAGACTGGAAAGGGATATTAAAATTTGTAAAATTTTGTCGTTGAAACAGGTAATGAGGAGGAAGGGACGTTGAAGGCCGTGATAGAGGTATGCTGGGTAAGTGAAGAATTGAGAGAAAGATAATAAATGGCTTTATGAATGGGACGAAGACGATGTACGACGTACGAAGAATGCCGATTGATGATGAAATTATGCATGGTGCATGTGGTCGGAAAGGAGCTGTGTATCTAATACGTTTTCCACTTGCACCTTTTTGCACCTTACAAATTTTTTTGAACCACCTAAAATGCTTATGGATTGGCCTTATGGCTGCGTATCGGTGAGGTGGTAGTTTCGAACGCTCCGTTGAATTATTAAACTGCCTTTTAATTCTAGACGATGCAACATACTCCATTATATTCTTGATTAAATCATGGTTGATGTCGAGCTGGGCGCAAAAACTCTGAAAGTGGAATATCAAAAGTTCAATTACCGTTGTAAGAGAACCCATTTTCTTCTAGAATCTTTCAATGAAAATGTTTCAAATTACTTATGCGTTCCTCTCTCGAAATTTTTTCCTTAGCTATTCTCCGCTGGGTTTTTAGTCTTGAAGGATCTTCCACTCAACAAGGATAAATGGGGAATAAAGCGTCGGTTTGATTGTGCAAAAAGTGGTAATTGGCGCGAGGGAGAGAATGTTATCGAATCGGAAGAGGACGACAGGAACGGGAGGCTGGGCTTGTGAGATGACTGGAAGAAACAAATGGACCACTTGAGAGCCAGGGATCACTTGGAGAACTGGAAGGGATTGTGAGGGAGAGAAATTGGAGGCCTCGGAAAAACTTGGCAAGGGGGAGCGGCGGCGAACATGATGAACAGCAGACAGCCGAGTGGTCCAGATTTTGGAGATGGAAGCACGAGGAGAGAAAAACGGCAACAGCCCGAAACAACAGCGCCATTTTTTCCGCCTTAAAGCAAGGCCGCCAACTAAATATCACTCGATTCATCATAAGCCGTTCTGGGATTTCCTTTGAATTTCCGTGAAATATCAGTAGTTACTATGCACTTTGGAAATATTATGAAACGTAAAGCCTTCTCCATGAGCCGGAGAAAGAAGATGGTGTAGATGGAATATAGTTACACAGCTTCGTGCGATAGGCTTCAGTGTAATGCAAAAATTACTATTATTATCTCAAATATAGTTTACTGAAGCATACTTATCGAATCATAGAAAAAAGCTAGTGAATTTAGTAGATAAATACTTAAACGCGCCCTAAATTAAACGTTAACTCTTCATAATATTTCACTTCTAATTTTCATTACCTGACCGTAGCATTGAATGGAAAACAGTCATTTTCAGTCATTTTTGAAATGCCTTTTAGCCATCTGCTCTACGCCGATCACAAAAATAAAAAATTAATTTCTCTGATAGAGTCTCGTTCAATGTACTATAATTCGATTTAATATGGTCTTATTAGTTATCTTTTTAATGTATCCGGAATTGGTGTGCTAATCATTTTTAATCGACTTAATTTGTGATATTGTACTATGTATTATATAATACAGGGTGCTTTAAAAAGGAATTTAATTTAAGAATTAGTAAATGAACACAAATATAGTTGGACGACTTACAGATCTGGTTTTGGTGTAATTTGGCAGAAAAATAAACCAAGTATTGACTTACGTAGTTGATAAGTACCGAATAACACCAAAGCTAGCGCTAGCGACAGTTGTACCAAAGATGGCTGCCTTCATTCGTCCCGGGAGCACCCGCTGTATGTTTTGGTTTGAAGGATCGAAGTCTGTGACAACTGTGCGATGAAATTTTCGTACCGAGTATGGCAGAAAAGATCTCAGTAGGCATAAGTGAATTTATGAGTGGCATAAGTGAATCGTTGAATCCGGGCGTTCAGTAAGCCATAGGGAATCCTCAGGGCGTCATCAGCTCATAGCAAGAATCTACGCCGAAGTTGAAGAAGTTAATACTTAGAGTCACTTACTCAGTACTCCCTATTAAGTAGCATGAATCTGCAGAAACTCCTCTTATAGAAGGAATTTCCGCGTTTAATACGCCGGAAAATCACCATATCCTGAATCTCTTCGTGTTACATTGTCAATAGCTTTCGAAACTATAAGGAATCAAGGATCGTAACTGTTTCAAAAATTTCCCCAGAGGGAGTAATGAGTGATGTCATAATAAATATCAAATGCTTGTTTATTTACATTACCGGTATCTGCGGGGAAATGAGCCGTAAGAGACGAATGAAAGTAAGTGACACGATGACAGGTTTTTTCACGGATAGTACGGCAACGTGAACATAATGTGGCATGGATCAAATGAAAGCCCGGCGTTTTAACGGATAGTGACGGTCATCTACTGATGCTCTGCCATTCCAAACACCCAGTACATTAGTTCAAATAGAGTGAAAACTGCAGTGTTGGATGGTGATCGCTTCCAATGGCGTAAAATGAGGAAGAGTTTCCTCGGAAAGGGTTGGAAGGCCTCGCTCGAAAATCGAAGAAAAATCTAAGAATTTTAATTGCCCAGGAAATTCTATGATCTCAGGAAATCCCGAAAATCTTTTCTTTAAATTAAAGTTTTATAATTTTGCGTTAAATTCGTAATTGTTTCCAATAAAGAAAGAGAAAAGATACTTTCAGCCATACGATTTTTCTTCACTCGAATGAGAACAGGATTGAGTGACCATCGATGTATTGAACATATCTGTGTTTTGGAATCATGCTACGAAAATCCACAGTAAATATTTTTGTATAATCCATTTCCAATTTTTGTTTAAAGTTTTCAATCGATAAAAAGGCTTCTTTTTAAACAATTATTCGTAGTTTTTAATGAAGTGGATATTCTTTTTCGTGAAACCTTTTCGGTAGAATTTCGGTCCATTGCGTGATATTCTTCTCTTCGTATCACTCGTAACCCAATGACATCAGGAAAGTATCTTTTTACTAATTCTTAATCTTTCTTCCCCTTTTGGCTCAGAACTTGACCTTCAATATGCACTATACAAATGTATTCTATCTTAATGTGTGGCCAAAAAAATGCTTTCCCTTTCCATATTTACTTTTAATAACTCCTTTCTTTTTTTGAATCGTACGAAACCTGAACATTACACTTCAGCCCTGTCCACACTGTTTCGCTTTTGACATTTAACTGTCGAATGCTCAGTATGTGAACAGTATGTGAGTGAGTTGGGTAATTATAACTCGGATAACTTATTTTATCCCGGATTATTTTTTCGGATGCTACGACTATTTTATTTCTATTATTTATAGTCAGTTATCATTATTATTGCTATGGCGAATCGTGGAGTGGTGTTTGTGGGTTTTTGCTAGTCTTCTGAAGAGTTACGAGTGTTCGGGAAGCGTAGAGAACTAAATATAAATGCCATTGAGTTGTTTGCTAATAGGTTGTGTTGGAAGTGATATTTTGCTGTCGTTCTCAAAATTGGTTTGAAAAAGAAAGTTAACTTTTTTGTCACATTCGTTGAAAATTAAAAGAAACGTTGACATTGATAGAGTAATTAGTCAATCCTCTTCGCTGGGCTAATTATAATAGAACGGATAATTTTAATTAGAACGAAGGAGTAGTGCGAGGATAATGGCAGGGATAGAGAATTTGGTATGAATCACGCAGTCACAGTGGAACCACTTGCTTGAAGACTGGAGCTGCGGAAGAGGGTTGTGCTGTAGGGGAAGAGTGTGGGGAGGAGGGGGGTGGCAGTGGGTGAGTGAGAACAGGGTGAGGGGGCGGGGAGCGAGCGCTCTTCTGCAAGTGCTGCCTTCAGAGTGAAGTCGGAAGCCTTAGCTCATGGACACTTCACGGTTGAGACTCAAGAGAAGAAAGCCCACCTACCCTCCCTCCCATTCCCGCAACCCCCTTTTGCTTTTTACTCTCCAACCGAAAAGCAGTGAGGAGCGTAGAGAGGGTGAGGCTTGGAAGAAATGGGATTGCTAAGGCTAAGGGTATATATGAGGAGACGAAAGGGAGGAGAGCGCTATTCTTTCCGTTCACACGAAGCCAAAGCCGTTTGCACAGAACTCCTTCCTTTCATTTTTTATACCCGTCATATTATATTTTTTTACACCTCCTTTCCTCTTGGACCGAAATGAATGTGCAACTCAAATAAAGGGTGTAAAAGCGCACCTATTGTTTAGAGGTGTGGTCATTGTAATGCTTTGGTTCCCATTTTTTTTACCCGCACACGGAAGAAGTAAAGTCGGTGCGAGAAGGGGGAGATCTGTGAGAATAAGAGGACTATTGTGAAAAAAGGGGAAGAAGGATATCATTCGGAAGATATTTCAATGGGGGAGTGTTTAATTTTTTTGTTAAATCCCAATTTAAGGACGGCGACGTTGATACTTTTCTTTTATTTCTTTTTTAAATAAGCGGAAAAAGTTAAATTACATCAGAAAGGGGTAACTTTCTGTTTAGCGTCGTGTGAATAAGAGGAGAGGGTTAATTTGCATTCTTTGAATACCGTCAAGGTGGAGGCATTATAATACCCTTGAAGATCAAGTTAACTACGCCATTTACTGGTAAAATACTCTAGTGTATTGTTATAGATGAATTAATTGTGAAACGTCTTAAAGTCTTATCGAATCCATCCATTTCAGGAATCCCATTCCACTTCCATATTTTTTTACCCTCCTTGCACATTCTTAATGGTCCGATCTTAATGATCTAACATTATTCATACATTATTATTAAAATTAAATAGCATTTTTCCAAGAAAAAACTTTACTCTGACACAATTGCCTGAAGAAGGCTAAGTGAACTAAAACGGTCTGTGACGGTAATTTTTTTGTGCAAAGGTACAATTTCATTTTAATAGCATGCATAGCTTTCAAGCTTTCTACTACATCTTGCCTTAGTTTATCAATTTTACTCTATAATTCTCCAAATTTTAAATGGAATGGACGTGATAGCCGCACTACACATATGTACAGTGAAGTCTCGCTTATCCAATATAATGTGGACTGAGGCCACATTCCGGTAGTTAAATACTAGAATTATATGGAAGGCTTATGTGTGATAGTAAAATGAGACAAAAATAGCCTATTTGTACGCTATGCTGTGCTTAATACTTTGATATGAGTTTTATGGACTGACACGGAACCTCAGTAAACGGGCACTCTTCTGTATTTAAATAAATCGGGATAATATTATCAAAGTTATACTTAAAAGTATTCTACTTCTATTCAATGTTCCTTTAAATTAAATAATTACATTCCGGGAGAAATATTTTTTGTACAAATAACTCAGAAATTGATTCCAAATGTATTGTACTCTCTTCTGTTTCAGATTTTTATTTTTTTTTGGCTCGGATAGTGATCAGAAGGAAAAATCAATCTTTCTCCCGTTTATGTTCTATAAAAATGACTAGCACTATTGATGCTTGTATTGATTAAATCAATGGTAGTTGACTGGAAAAGATAGGTTTCAGCGGAGATTAGTTTATTTATATCTGCTACTTTATAGTTACAGGCAACTTCTGCCTAGATATCGTTCTTCAACTCGATCTACGTGCTACATCTCTTAGCTTCATTCAAGAGCCTATTCTCATCTTCCTCGTCATGTCTTACTCCAACATTTTCCCGTCACCGTTTTTGCTTCCATTTTCTTCTCATTACGTTTACCATTCACTTACTCTGCTTCCTCCTGAATTTATCTCTCTCTACCTTCCACATTTCCCCGGCATTTATTCATTTGTCTTCCTTTCCGTCCATTGAATTCTCTCCATCCGCCGCCCCTTCTAAATCTCAAGAGACTTCAATCCAACCCTTCCCGTTCAGGGTCCAAATGTTTGCCACCGAAATATTGGAAGTTTTAATTTATAAGTGTCATTTGCTTGTGTCTATATTTTTATCTACCACCCTCTTGGCATATTTTATATTTATCACTCGAGTGATTCTCCAAGAAGTTATATATTACACTTGACAAGGGGTGGGGAAAGAAATGTAAAAAGAGAAAAGACTTACAGGGAACGTTTCGGGCATGTAAGCCCTTCCTCAGCTACAGAAAAGCAGAAAAGTAAAAAGAGTGAAGTACTTATATATATAAAGTACAAGCTAGCAGCAAGGCGTTGAGGTTTGGGAAGGATAGGAAAGTAAATCAGTGGACACTCACTAGCAGAAGATCCATGACGACACCGGTGTCCACTGCTTAGAGTAGCTTTCGGGCTAAGGACCCCTGAAAAAGGCAAAACCGATAGTGGGATCAATGCTCAGACACAGAAATGCTGTGAATCATGTTTGACACAGAAAACGATGTTTTCTGGTACACTGAAGAACCTTTCCTCTTATTCTCTTTAAGAGAATCTTTTGAGAGTCCTCAAAGAGACTCTCAAAAACATCTGATTATTCCATTTTATCAACTACATTTTACTATAAATAAATAGTAAGTAATATGAACTGCCAGAAAACTGGTGAGTTAAAAAATTGTTCGATTTTGGCCCAGAGAAAAAATGAGATGGACCAGAGAAATCTTAACAGTTATGCATATCTGTCCAATTGGAAATTCACAAGAAATATTTCCGGGTTTAATTTAAAAGAAGGAAGTGATACCATTAGGGCTTCTTTCAGTGCTCAATGCCGAGACGACGACAACATAACGCAATTCTTTGGAAATTAAGAGAGCAATGACCAAGAGGAAATAAATGAAAAGAGAAAACTGAGCATCGAAGGGAAAGAAGGAAGAGTGGGCGGCGGTAACCAAGAGAATGAAGCCATATACATGTATCCATGTTAAAAGAGACACAGAGAACTGGGAGTTCTCAACCAAAATCGTTGCTTGGACACACCTGGAAGAAGAAATTCCATTATCTCTCTGGTTTATATTTGAACCTTGTGAAGCGATATTCTTAAAATTTCTATCATCAAGTTTTAAAATTGATATTTTTATTATATTTTATTACACATTTGGTGTGTTAGGTGAGGAGAGAAAGCGTCTGAAAGAGATGAACAGGAGACAGAGTAGACGGTTTGAGGATACTACATTAGGTGCAAAGGGATACTGAAGAACGCAATAGAGGAGAGAATGTTTGGTAAGCGAGAAGGGGGAAGAGAGGATAGGCTTAATGGGTGAGATGAAGAGAGATAGGACGTAATGCTGAGAGGACTACATATAAGACGTATACTGAGATGAAGATGAAATCGTGTTGGGAGAAATAGGCCTGCACCTGTAAAATCCTAGAGAATATTTTCTCTCTTCAATTTAAACCTAACACAAGCAGTAGATAACCCTAATAGTAATGAATAATAGTTATAAGATGACACGAACAGTGATTTCCTTAAATATCAAGCAAAAGGTAACTGAGTTCGGCTTTGCTGCGTCTCTATGAGCGTAATGTACCCAATTCCCCATGAACCCAGTATAACGCAGGGTGCAAGCAGCCTTATCACTTCCGAGAATCCTTTCCCATTCATACCCCCTTTCCCAATTACCCTCGGGTGCATTCTTCCCCCTCCTTTCCATGGCGCTGCTTCCCTCAATTCTAATGACATGCCTATTCCCTGCTTTCTTCCCCCCCTCCCCTTCAATTTTCCCCCTTTGCCGTTTCTTGGCCTATCCCTCACGGTTTAGTCCTCCCCTCCCTTTCCTCCCTTGGTTTTTCCTGATTTCTCCCAGGTTTTTTTACCTCACCTATTCCTCCTACCCCCCCTCCTCTAATTTCCTCCCCCTTCCCCCCCTTCCTCTGAAAAGATATATATGTGGTGTACACTCTTACAACTTTGTCTTGTACCTGATGATGGCTCTGTGAGCCGGAACGCGTTGTACGCATTAAAGCAATTTGTGGACAAGTGCAATTGTTTCTCTTATATTATGAAGAACTTCCAAGATATCTCGCCTGAAACTGTCGAATTTATAAATCAGGGAATCCAGTCGGATTGTCGGATTCAGTAAAGTCTATCACATTAAACTGATTGAAAGCGTTATCAACTGAAGCTTAGTCGTAACAGCAGCAAGTGTTTGGGCATTCTGTCAAAGATATATTTTTCTTCCAAGAATTGAGGAAAAGCTATGAATTGCATGAAGGAAAGTTGATTACCATTGACCAAATTTTTTTAATCAATTCCTCAAAAAGCTGGATACATGGAACTTTTTGAATACATCTATCACATCCTCATGAATATGACGAAAAATTAACTTTTAATTTTGTGAAATAATATCCGGCCTTTAGAAAGGGTTAAAAAAGAATTTCTTGACAAAATTAGATGCAATGCAGATACTGGTGAAAATAGGAATAGATTGGCGCGATAGGAGACTCATCCGAAACTTATATATGGGGCAGAGGGCTCAGGTAAGGGTAGCTGACGGTGAATCAGGGTGGGCAGTTATAGGTCGCGGGGTACGACAAGGGTGCCCGTTGTCGCCTTTACTTTTTAACATCTATGCTGAGGAAATGGTAAGAGAGGCATGGGATGAGCTAGATGTGGGAATGAAAGTAGGAGGCCAGTGGATAAAGTCGGTTACATTCGCAGACGACCAGGCGTTGGTCAGTCGGTCATCGAAAGGATTGCAAACTTTAGTAGATGCTCTGGAAAAAGTGTGAGAAATACGGAATGAAGATAAATAATAGGAAAACAAAAGTAATGAGATTCTGTAGGACAAAGAAAGCGAAGCTGGTGATAAGAGTAGGAAGTCACAAACTGGAGCAAGTAGAACAATTTAATTACTTGGGTAGTACGCTAGAAGAAACAGGTCATAGTAGCAAAGACATAAGGAGGAGAATAGCGCTAGCGAAGGAAGCGTTCAATAATAGAAGGGAGCTGATGACGGGGACCTTAAGTAAGGATGTAAAAAAGAGGCTGGTAAAGAGTCTGATATGGAGTGTGGCGTTGTATGGGGCAGAAACGTGGACCTTGAGAAAGGAAAACGAAAATAGGCTGAAGGCTTTCGAGATGTGGGTGTGGAGGAGGATGGAGAAGGTGCGTTGGACGGAAAGGAAGACAAATGAAGAAGTGCTTGACATGGTGGGTGAGGAGAGGAAACTTATAAATGAGATTAGGGGAAGACAGGGTAGGTGGCTGGAAGGGGTAATGAGGGACGATGGTTTGCTGAAGGCCGTGATAGAGGGTAGGATGTTGGGTAAGCGGGGAAGGGGAAGGAAGAGAATCGGTTTTATGGACGGGATGAAGAAAGGTAGGACTTATGCTGAGATGAAGAAAGAAATACTAGAGGTAGGAAGAGGCACGTGTAAGAGTTCGTTGGAGATTCTCTGACTTTCATCACAACCTACCTCTAACCGGTAGACTACTGAAATGAATGAATGAATTAAAAGATATTACAAGGATGCCACGATAAATTCATTTTTCCGACAAAAAATAAATCCCCTTTTTTACAGTGGAAGAGTTTTCAGATGAAATGTCATATAACTAGTTAATTATGCGAATAGGATGGTAGCGCAGAGGAAACGAATAGCTAAAAAAAACGAATGCAGGTTTATATGCGGATGTATGCGGATGGCGTGTCGATTATAGAATACCTCGTTGTATGAAGAATAATTTTATCGATGTTAACAAATTTATCCTCTTGATTATTCTTTTTGCACTTGTTTTGATTTTACATGGCTGCGATTAATACCTCTGCGTTTTTGGCTTGCAGAGTGACTTTTCACAAAGCAGATTACTGCTGGACAAAATTGTATTAACCGCATCACCACCGACGCTGATATACCCGGGACGAATTCTACCAGTTTCACCATGTGGTGGATTTTGTACTTTTTTAATTGCCTCCGTTCCTTTGAACTAGAATTTCTGCGATCGTCCTGCAATCCAATAAATGATCACAGAACCTCTTAAAGCTCCATTTAATGCTTTTATCTAATGATATTTGTTACTATATCAGTTTGTCTTTGCTTATTTAACGGTTGTGTCAATTTTCTAATTTCTGTTAAATCATGAATGAGGAGATAGAGAATCAGAAAATAGTTTGCTGTTTTCTGTGCCAAAGAAAATGATAACATTTAACTCTCCTAATGTTTACTTTTACCATTCCCTCAATAAATAATACTTAAAGGCTTATTTTGAAAGATCTTCCTTAAAACCGAAGTTTTGGTGTCGCAGATTTGACTGATCTCAAAACTTCTGGAGGAGATTAGGTGGAAGCAGAGGAAGTGGTTGTAAGATGTAATAAGTGGCGAAAGAATGCTGAAGGCCGAGATGGAGAGGAGGATGTTGGGTCAGTTGGGAAGGAGATGAAAGAGAAAGGGTTATGGAAGGGGTGATGAAGGGTACAAACTATGCTAAAATGAAGATATAAATGTAGGAGATAGGGGGCCAGCGCATATAAACTTCTAGAGGAGTTTTACTCACTTCCATTTCAATCTAATTTAATCGGCAAATTAATTTACTAATAATAATCCACTAATCCTGTTTCCGGGATTTTTAAGCTCGCGACGTTATACTTTTGGTATTATTGATGCTCAATAATGTTGAGTCCTTCAATAATATGACACAAGTACTCATTGTTGAATTTATTTTCGGCTTTCCCCAGTATTTTCCACAGCATTTTCACTAGTCTTTCATTAACCAATGAAATTCCTATCGATTCCCTTGCCTCAGATACCAAATTCTTCTTCCAAGCTCGTGATTCTCCCAGCCGACCATTTTCCCCCATCCTCTCGTCGAAACCCTACCAGGTTCATTTATTTTCCCATACGTCCCTCTTACTTTCTCCAATATCCAAAATGACGTACCAGAATTCTCCCGTCCAGCAAGCGTTCGTCTTCAATGCCAGTCCACTCACTCGATCTCCTATTCCATCTCCGTACTTTTTAAAGTTGTGATTCTTTAATTCAAGAAGTGAGAAATTGACAATTGAATTTAAATTAAAAATTAATCCAAATTTTTAATGAAAGCAGAGTGATTTAGAACCCTATGCATACAATTCAGTCATCCAGGTGAGGATTGAAATGGCGTATTTCAATCTTGGACAACGTGTTTACGAGATTTAGATGCTCCCTGTTGATGGTCACCTGGATGACATGAATGCATCCATAGGTGTTTCAAATTCCTATGCTTCTATTAACAATTTTGATTTATCTCTAATAAAAAGCAATTATTTAAATCAGTCCTTTCTTCACTGGGTACCGCGACCTTCCGAGGTGCTGCATAGTAGCATCCATAGTAGTGTATTTTTTTCAATTTTACACTGAATATGCAAATTTAAAGTTTTGTGTCTGCGAAAAGACGTTTTTAACGTTTTATACTTGTGAAACCATTTATAAGACATTAACTATTCTTTAAAAATAAAACTCCTTAGTTTCAGTATAATTTCTGTTTAGCAATTGATAAAGGTGACATTGGCAATGGTAAATTTGGGAATAACACTCCCACATGATATGTTAAAATATTGAAAAAATCTATCATATCCTACTTTTAATTTTAACTGAAAATAGCCTATTATTTGCGGCGTGGAGACATTTGAAAATGTGCAAAGCTTCAAAGTTGTTCAATTCCTGATTTTGAAAAAAAAAACTGTGGCATAAAAACAGTGCCTTTTTGAGCATATTGAGTCTCTTTCAAGGTTTTCTCGGTGCATACCGTTGTGAGATCGGAACTGCGAAGAGAAAAACTGCGCAAAATATTTACCACGAATTTAGTTCAAAAGGGAAGTTCTGCTACAGGCCTGTGCGCGTAATAGGTCTTCAATTTACACCTGGTAAGGGATTTTTATGAATTTGTCCTGGGGTCAGGACGCAGATTGAGGTATAGCGAGAGGAGTAATTGAATTCATTATCACGGCGTGTCATTTACAGCATCGCTAATTTTCAAGGTTCACTCTCTTGGTTCAGTGAAATGTCACGAGGACACCAGGTGAATCGTACACAATAGTGATTCAATCAAGAAGAACATAATTATGTGCATATAAAACTGTCGCAAACTGGTGTGCAATTATATTTGTTGCACCGTTCAAGGAAGATTCGTCGGAACTCAACTTTTATAAGTTCTAAGCTTGTTTGAAATTAAATTTCATCACATCACCTGTGATAACGCCATTTATTCTACTAAATTTGGAAGTACGTGTTTTTCAAAAGAACGTAAATATCTGCTAATTTTTTCATCCAATTAAAATAACCTAGTATTTGAAATAATGATGCTGAAATTGAAATTTGTTATCCTTTTGATAAGCAAGATTTCGAGTATATACATACCCATCACACATTTCCTTTTCGGGTAATGCACAATCTATAAGCTTATTTAACGGATTCTCACCAGAAAAACTAGCTATTTTAACAATTTCAAGAGAATTTAAGTAGGTTTAGTTTCTTCCGCTATAAACTGCATCCCTTCAAATTTAATTTATTAGAAAAAATGAAGGAATACATATTTTGCTACTGTTAATTTAGTGATATTCTGCAGCATTAAAAGTAATGTCCATTAGATATGTATCGAACCTAAAAATCAGCTTATTGTTCATACGAGACCAATGCGATTTTGATATTTACTTATTTGTAGATGTACTATTTTTATTTGTATATGCATTTTCAAAATAGGTTCGATGAGGTGAGAGAACTTTGGAAAGACCATCGAGGAGATGAGAGAGGCGTAAGGATCCAGGGAGTACTGGTGGATATGCTACGTTTTGCTGATGATATAAATGTGATTGCAAAGATGAGCATACACTTATGCTAAATCAATTGGAAACTATACTTGGTGGCCAGTATGACATAAAACTAAACAAAAGACGAAGATACTCAGAGTGGGGAAAACCTATGATGCTAATACAAAGGTTTTCATTCATGGTGTGTAACTGGAAAGTTTCCAAGAATTTACATATCTAGGCAGTAAAATAACAGCTGATGGAAGGAGCGAACGAGAAATAACTAACCAGTGAATATGGCAAAAGTAGAGTTCAACAAGAAGAACAGGCTATTAAAAAAACAATATTAGTCTAAACCTCAGGAAAAGATTGTTCAAAGTGTTTGTGTGGAGTGTCCTAATATATTGCTCTGAAACTTGGACGATTGGGAAAGACGAACGAAGGAGGCTGGAAGCATATGAGTTAAGGTGTTATAGGAGACTGTAGAGAATTCGTTGGACAGATAAGATCTCCAACAATGAGGTCTTTCAAAAAAATTCAAGAACATCCTACACTTTGGGAGAGCCTGAAACGGAGAAGAGATGAATGGATTGGAAACATTGGATTGGACGGCAGGAGGACTAGCTTACGACCATAATAGAGAGTTGTATTCCCGGAAAACATTTTATAGGCTGACCAAGACTGACATGCATTAGGCAAGTAATACAAGACGTTGGCTGCACATCCTATGCCAAAATGAAAAGATTAGCAGATAATAGAGACCTATGGAGGAATGCGATAGCTGCCAACCAGCCTGAGGGCTGATAACCACCGGAGAAGAAGGTGTACTATAAAAAATTTGTTGAAGTTGGTTAAAATGTGGGCTGGTGAAATACCTTACACTTGCATCATGATCGCAGGGTTTATCCTAGTCTGATTTGCCTGAGTTTTTCTGACAACGCATGCCTGAAATTATAATTTATTATCACTGTATTCTGTATAGAGTGCCTGCTAAAAAGCTTCAAACCCAACAAATCCTCTGATCACGATCTTATTCTTGCCCATGGATATGAAACACGAAACAGAAGAGTGTAAACCTGCTGAGCAATAATCAGGGAAGATAATAGCGCTGCAGTCAACCAATATTAGGATTAAATCTGGAGAATGGTGGAGGTTCTAAAAAACGCTGGCATCTGAAATTGCAACATATCTTAAAATATTGTACTTAAAATATCTATCAAATCATATCATCCTAAAGATTGGAGGGTTACAAATACCATACCCATTTATAAAATTGGCAATAAATAAGACCCTATTAACTGCCGACGTACCTTTATCGTATTATTATCATGTAAGATGAGATATAACTGACTCTTCGATCATGGGGGATTTAGTTAGTGAGGAATTGTCAACAAACAATCAGCACAGGTTTTTAAAGGGTAGATCTTGGGAGACTCAACTGCCTCTCTCTGTACACGACATTTCACATATGGTAAAAATATTTCAAAGTATTTTTGTTTTTTTTTTACAACTAATGGCACAAAAAAAAATAAATCAAAATTACATCATCATTACATCATCATGTTGTATTGCAATCACATGGAAAAAAAATAAATAAAATAAATATGGAGAAATAAAAATAATAATATTGCAGTTAAGGTCCTGCTAAGCCAAAGCGGCTTGACAGCAGGTGCCTTTTGTTAAAAAAATATTTTTTTTTGCTGTGCAGCGCTCTGGACAATTTCGGAGCTCAACAACGCTAGCCTATGAGCCACTCTTTCAGTGACTTTTTTAGAGCAGATATGCTATTAATGTCCTTCATTGACATAGGCAATTCATTCAACAACCCAGGGACTACATGTGCAAGAGATCTCTTGCCATGGTGGTTAAAATACTTAGTCACAGACAACCTATTTATTCGACGCAGTTGCATGTCAGTATTAATCACACGTTGCTTTATTAATTTGCTGTCAAAAAAGTTTTCACAAATTAACACATAATTATACAATTCTTTTAATGGTAACAAACACTGATTCTTATATACTTCTCTCACATCATTTTCCTTGACCATCAAATGGGCAACCATTTTATTTTGTAAAATAATAACCTTATTCAGCAAGGTGGAGTTTGTGCTACCCCAAATCGTCAAACCATAACGTATTACGGCCTCAGCTAAGCCTTGATACATTAATTTTTTCAACTCATGAGGCAAATAGTGCTTTAGGTACGACATTTGAAACAAAATACACCTTAGTTTGTCACATATATAGGTTATATGATTACTAAAACTAAATTTTTCATCTAAAACTATTCCCAAGTATTTTAGGTGTTTAACTTGGGTAATTTTTGCACACGAAAAGTACTTATTGCACGAATTTTTCGGTTGGCCACCCTGGTTGGAGTGTAAACAAAGGTGTGTGTGTAGTGTGAGGTCTAAGGTTTGCCTTTTTTTCTTCACATTTAAAAACTGCAAGG
This sequence comes from Pyrrhosoma nymphula, assembly GCA_963573305.1. Lineage (NCBI taxonomy): Eukaryota > Metazoa > Arthropoda > Insecta > Odonata > Coenagrionidae > Pyrrhosoma > Pyrrhosoma nymphula. The sequence goes on from OY754333.1 coordinate 65,157,670, forward strand.
AGTATGTCTTATTATTGTTAATAATTATTTTATTATCGTGACACCATAATTGCAAGGAATACAAATCGTTTTTTAATTTTCGCTGGGCCACCTCAAAACATCTGCTTGTGGATAGTAATGCAATGTCGTCTGCATACATAAAAATCTTGCAGTTTCTAATATGTTGAACGATGTCATTTATATATATTAGAAACAGAATTGGTCCTAATATTGAACCCTGGGGAACTCCAGATTGGATAGTTTTCATTCCACTGGAGTGATCGAGAATTTTTACAGTTAGTTTTCTATTCAAGTACTTATATATAATAGTGAGTATAAGTATAAGAATACATTCGATAAGGAGTCTGATAGTAAATTTCTCGTGAATATAGAAACCTATGGGATACATAAAAGTATCATATGCTTGACTTATCAGTTCTTAATGGATAGCGAACAAAAGGTCGTTATATATGGTATCAAATCCAAGACCGTTATATACTAATAAGTCGAGCCTGTTTCTCCTAGGATGTGTCATTAACCCTCTTTAATTTTTACCTTGTGTGAATGACATATGCAGCATGATTAATTGCAAGCTTAGACTTTGTTGCTTCCAATGTGGTTGAATGTAGTGGGATTTTGATACAAGTGCGTGTCATAAAATTTTTGGAGAAAGGAGAGTGCACCAGAATGATCTTATAAAAGTAGCAAATGGAAATAGTCAGATTCTAGTCCAGAAAATATTTAGGTGTCACAAATAATCAGGACCCATCTTGAAGTATACCTACCCTAATAGAAAGCTAAGATTTCAATAGAATACTTGACAAATGCAATGGCAAATTTAATGAGCGCTGTTCTTTTTCACTGCTTAGGCTCCACATGGAATGCGTCTAGTATTTGGCATCATTAGAAGTTGGCTTGATATGGACTGGTAAAGTCTGACGTCACATCCACTGGTTTCCATGGTGATCACCATCTTTCTTAGCAAACAAATCTGAGTTATAGCAGTTTCTGCCGCAAGGAATGAATGAATGGATGATTTCTGTTTTATATGGATGTGTTAAGCACTCTTTTCACTGTAGATAGTTGCTTTAGGGTGTCACCTACTCTCTCCATTTTTTTATTACCTCGTGACCACTTTTAATCTATAAAACGCATTCGTGTGACTACAGCAGACGATGTCTTCTGCAGCGGTCTTACGAATTACTATAGTTTCTGAAGTTGGCATGCAAGTGAAGTTGTTACGTTTTGAACTCGGAGACTCTTGAGAATGAGGAGGTGAAGGGAAGGGAGGAATGGAAAGAGGAGAGATGGACAAGGAGGGGTCTTTTGGGTAACTTTGTTGCGCCAGGCTATGTGTGGGAAAAGTTTCAAGAAGGGAGAAGCTCTTCAAGAGGGAGAAATGCAACAATGCTTCTATACTGAGGGCAATAAATAAATATATATAATATACGTATGTGTAACCGAAGAAATAGTTTAAGCTATGGGATCGTTCAAGTATTTCGTAAGACGTTTTGGGAAGGGAGGGGGTTAAGCTTTATTTACGCTGTCTTACATATGGGTGTTAGAGGGTCCGAGACAATCTTGCGTAAGATTTCACCCACTTCGGGGATAATGTTATCTTTTTGTATTATTGTTGGACGAATAGTCTTACTTTTTTAAATTTAAATGAGAAAAGGTTTTCAGTTAATTGAATGTTGAATAAAAAATTCGAATTTGTTAGTGTGGTTGAATCGACGCCAAAGAAAAATGTAGATATGATCAATTATTTGCGTTTGCCGTGAATCACGAAATCTTGCAAACTGTTTAAAATATCTGGCTAAAAATTCATATTTATATTTCTCTGGCTTATGGTTTTATCAAATTTAAAAAACTGGAGGGGGTGAGGTCAATTTTTGTGAACTAAAATTGACCATATATAATTTTTTCTGTGCCTGGTTCCAAAGTTGTATGACAACTTACGTAACATTGGGAGTGGAAAGAGGAGGGTTCATGAAATTTTACATTGTCTTACATGGGGGAGGGGAGTGGTTATAGAGTGGCCTAAATCGTCTTACGTAATACTTGAATAGCTCCTATGCAGAAGAAGTAGACCTAGGAACATGGAAATGTAAGGTGCCTGTTTTTCCCCTCTTCTTTCGGTATAACGTTGCCACTCACAGCCAGCCGTCTTCTCATCTCTGAGGATAAGGAGACGCAACTCATCTCATCCCCTTCCCCGTAGTTCCTCCAGCAGCACTGGGCTGGTCCCTTTCTCCCAAGACCTTCGCACTCCTTTGCGTCACATCCCCCTCTTCCTTCCCTTCCCCCACCACCCTCACATCCGTCTCTTGCTTCCTTCCCGGGGGTTGGATGGGGGAGTCGGAGAGAAGGTGGAAAGAGAGTCAGAGAGTGGGTGGTAAAAATAAGGAGAGGGGCCAAGAGAGTCTGGATGGGAGAGAAAGAGAGAGGTAGAGAGGGAGAGGAAAGAGCCGGAGGATGAGGGAGTAGAGATCCGACCTCCTTAATGAGCCTCTTTTTCTCATCCATCCTCCTTATCTCACGCCACTTCCCCTTGTCCTTAACTCCGTAATTCATCTTTTCGCACTGTCTCTCACCCTTCCTCTCCCGCACACTTTCCCCTTTCCACACTCACATTGTCGCTGCCTCTAATTCACTTCCCTCTCTCCCTAACTCTCCCGCATTCCTTAACTGGGATTAAGCTTTCGCCCCGGGTTTCTTTGTATTAGTTAATAGAGTTCTCGAGTCCCGGTGGCCCCCAAGGCTGTAATACCTAACGTTTCTTAAAGTCGTTACAGTGTGTGGAGGGAGTGGTGGATTCCTCATTTTCAGGGGTGCTAAAAACACCCCCCCGCCCAAACACCGCTGTTTTGTCTCCTTGTCCCCGGTTATCATTGTAAACCTTTAGTTTGTATTGTGCATTCACCCACCGGAATATTTTAGCTCCCTTCCGAAGAGCACGGGGAGAGCGGGCGAAGAGGTATTCAAATTGCAACGGTGAAAGTGACTGGATTACAAAGGGCTCCTACTCTCTCTACTGTGTTCCTGTTTCGAAAAGAGTGATCTATTGATGACAGACATTTTGTTGGGATTGGTTGAATCGAAATAATTTGAGTTTGACACTAACAAGGTTGTCTCGCGAGAATGATGTCAAGGACCATGAAGAAACCTCTTTTTATGTGTAATGGAATCTTAGATAGGAATATGGATGATGGATTTTGGCCCCCTAGGTCCGAGTTCGAAGAAAATGACAAGAGAATTACATATCTAATATAACCTTTAATATCTGAGTGCCTTGTATTGCATCGCATTGCAAATGCATCGTGGTTTAGGGGTTACGTGATGAGGAATTGAGAGAAGTGTTCTAGGTTCCTGGGAGGGGTAGTTTTCTTTGTATCTTCCAATCTTTTCTATACATATGGAGTAATACGTATCCTATTCATCGCAACTGCTGCTATTGATATTGTCTGATTTTTTTATTTTGAACATGGTGAATACTAGGAAACGCACTCGGCGCGATATCAAGAAATCCGGGTTCGAGCCCCGTCAAGGTGAATGATTTTTCCGTTTTGGTATTTCGTAATTAGGAAATGCGTTCTTAAAAAATATTTTAGCCTACCAACCCTTGCATCGGATATCGTTCTGCCACATACTGTCAGGTGATAAATTAAAATCACTCTCTTTCAAATGTAATGGAGGTGATTCAACTTACCGCATCATCTATTACGCTTGAGCTAAGTTGTTGCAGGACGATATCAAAGGCGAAAGTTGATTGGCTAAAATTGCCTATCCAAGAGTCTAGTTATATTAAAAAATGTTTCATCATTGTTTTTTACATCATTATCGCGAGGTTTCCTTGTAATATGACTGCTTAACACGCTGCCTGATCTTACTTTGACAGAAGTCACAGTTGACATTCGTATTTAAAGATACTTACCATTCTTCTATTTTTCGTTCGCGGAAGAAAAAAACGCATAAAATATTATCATTATAAAAACCATTTTTAGGAGCCAATGTCCACAGCCTTGCTCACTCATATAATGAGGGAGTAAATTATATTTCACCATCTGACCGATAACATGTGATATAGTATGTGTTGTGGATAGGTTATTCAAAGCATTATATAACAGGCATATTAAGCGAAGCATGAGATTTTCCAAGCTTTTATCCCCGGCCAAGATCAAAAAGTAACTTCACTGGACGTTTTTAGTTGATGCTTTGCAACGGAAAATAAACGTTTATCCTTTTGATTGGTTAAGCTTGAAAAGGATTGTCTGGGAAAGGCAAGGGACTGTTATTGTTATGAGTACATTGACAATGTTTAAAATTTATTCCAGAAAACGAAATAAATTTTACACAGGTGAAACCTACATGAATGCAGGTATCATTATTCGTTACTGGTATCACACTAAGAGTAATTTCATCCATCTATTTCTCCTAGTAAACTCTTAATTGTCCATGATTTATCCTCTCCTCGTTTCTTTGCTGCTAAATCTTGTTATAAGCACCGAATGGAATAAAAAATTAATGCGGGAAGCAGGTGGGATACAACACCGAGGGGGAACCGTCATCATTCGGGAAGGGAGGAAGACACACGAATGTAAAACTTGACGTCTCCGCTAACGATTTCGAATGGAGGCGGCGATATCCATTCCATCTTTCGGCCCTACCATGCCACTTTCTTATTCGACGCGAACCCGGGGGGGGGGGAGGGGAGGGGGAGGAAGGAAAGGGGGGTGTGTGGAACATTGCCGAAGGGCCAAGCGTTCGTCAATCGATATGGGCGAATTGACAGGCTCCGGTCGCCGATCGAGTGGAAACACCTTTTACTTCTCCCTCCTCTACCCTCGTGCAGAAGATGGAAAGGGAAACCAGGGGGGAGGGGACGCACTGAGCCAATCAATGCTTCGTCTCACACGCTCCCACCCACCTCCCAAACTCCCGCTTCGCATCCACGTCTCATCCCCGATTCGTCTCATCCATCTCGCCTTCTCAAAAACTCCCTTCCAGCCGATTCCACCACCTTCAATTCACCCACCCCATGATTCCATTTACGTCAACCCATCCTCCAATCCCTGAAGTGCCAACCTTAAAAAGGAGAATACATCCAGGAAACAATCCAGTCAAGAGGTCTCATGGAATCCCTTATAAACAGCCAGTGCGAAGTAGAAAGCCAGCCATCTCAAAGTAATGTCACGTTATCTGAAGTTTTTAAATAACTTAAGTTAACTACCCTTCTCACTCACATACAGGACTTTCTTTACTCTCTGAAAAAGACCAGTGTGAATAACAGCAGAAAAAAGGAGTTTTTTTCCGATGCGCAACGCTCCACCTTCTATCTATCTAGAATATAGAGGACCCTTTCTACCTAGAATATTCCATTCTTAATCTCAGTGAACGTCCTCTACTTCTTCATCCCGTCCATCAAATGTATTCTTTTTCTTCTCCTTCCCCGCTTACCCAACATTTTTCCCTCCATTACGGACTTAAGTAGCCCTTTAGCCCTCATTACTTCTTCCAGCCATCTTACTTTGCATAAAAAGAGTAGTTTCAGGCTTGATGTCGTGGAATAACATAATAAAATAAAATGATATTGGCAATTTTTCACAAAATTAACTTTAGTTCGACCAAATGCACTGCATCATCATCAGACGATGCCACATCATATGATGCAGTGCATCGAAACCGGTCGAATTAAAGTTTAAATCGTGGAAAATTGCCATTATCATTTTATTTTATCTTACTTTGCCTTCTACTAATCTCGCTCATAAGTTCCCTTTCTTCACCAGCGATATCAAGGATATCCTCATTTGTCTGTCTTTTGTCTCCATTTGTCCTCTTTTCCGTTTAGAGTCCATAGATAATCAAAATTTGCGTTTGTGTATTGCATATATTTCTCTTGGTTTAGCCCATTCATGGTATTTCGAGTCTTCAGATACACCGTAGTTCAAAAACTCGTTAGTGCTTCAACTTCTACTGTTTCTATGTGACTTTGCTTCAATTTGACTGATTTAAGCTGTGTGAACTTAGTGTGTTAACTGAATTTATATTAGTGTTTATTGTTGTAGTAGACTATAATTAGTGTTTTTGAACAAAAAATCTCTCATATTTCTTTCAGAAAACCTTCTACTTATAAACATTTTCACGAACTTCGAGTTCAAATGGTCAAGTTTCTGAATGTCATGGCTATGTTATAATGGATTTTTCCGAAGAAAATGTGGCAGTAGCATGTTTGTTTGCATTTTTGGTGAGTGAAATTTTTTCTCCACTTAATTTTATATGCTTAGACGTAAATAGTAAAGAAATTTACTTAGAATTTAAAGGCAAAAAGTGCTAATTGAGTTTCGCAATATCTTCCCTTTCTGAATCCGTGTTGAGTTTTTGTTAACAAGTTCTGCTTATCGAGGTGTCTCATACTGAACTTACAATTATATGTTCAAGGACTTTGCAAGAGATAGAGGTGAAAGATATCGGTCTGTAGTTCGATGGCTGTTCCTTATCACCGCTTTTGAATATGGGAGTGACATTTGCAATTTTCCAGTCCATGGGTACTTTGTGATCGTTGATGGATTTACTAAATATATTCTGCAAGTAGGGTGCTATTTCACAAGCTAATTCTCTATACACGCGGGAAGGAATTTCTTCAGGACCTGGGGATTTATTTGGACTTACGGATTTTAACAAGTTTTCTATTCCGTGAGTGCAAATATCGATAGGCGGCATCATTTGCTGGAAGTGATCATATACCTTTACGGATGTAATCTGTGATGACTTGGTGAACACACTTTGAAAATAAGAATTTAATAAGTTGGCTTTGTCCGAACTGCTTATTAATAATTCGCCCTTTTCGTTCCGTACTGGAATAACTGTTGATATATTGCCTTGAACTTCCCTTACGAAGGTGAGTGAGGATGAGCTCAGTGAGGATGAAATTCGTACTCTAGCAATGGATTCGTCGGATGACAATTTTTCGAGGGGCTCTTCATTCCTTTTTGGTTCCGACACGGAGGAAAGTGACTCGGAAAGTGGCGATGAACCCTGTACTGCAGAGGCGGCAGGGGGTACCGTTACATCTGAGGCAGCTTGGGCCCCTAATCCCTCAGTGAATAGGAATACCCTTTCCTTTGTAGGATCCCCTGGTCTTAAGAAAATTCCATGCCAAAGACTAATTTTTCCTTGTGTTTACCGATTAGTTTTATGGCCTTATTCTACGTGAGACAGAAAGGAATGCGGAATAACTATCAAGCCGCATCATGCGCGCAATATGCGCAACTATCAAGAGCAACTATCAAGTGGATGGAGAGAGTCACGATCGAAAAAGTCCCACGAAGAGTTGCACTCAAACTCTCACAAGAAAATACACCTTCTTTGGCAAATTTTGCGAATCAATAGCCTGGTTAAAAATTAAAATGGAGGAACAAATGAAGGGTAATAATTACAGGGGATGACCTACAGTGAAATACTCCACACAGATTATGAAGGGCGTTAAAGTAAAACATTCTGTAGGAATAAGCGGTAGGCTTGTAGGAAAGTATAATAGAGGACCGCTGTACCTATACTTCCAAAAAATATCTCCTGCTGAACATTAGACTGACTAGCATCCCTTGAATTGGGAAGATGATGTAAAGTTGGCAGATGAAGTCAAATTGCAGTGGAAAACAAGGAATGAGATGTTTATTCCTTCCTTGTCTAACCCTACATCAATCCATTTTTCTCCATTGCTCATCGGATTTACCTCTCTAAAATCTCCATTTTACACATAACCTCTTGTCCTTGAAACAAATTTTTCAACCAAACAACACACTGTACTCCATTTTGTTATTTTTGGCGACCACTAAAACGCGGTTGGTTAATTAACGCCGTTCACAGAATTTAAAAACATACGCCATAAACTCTTCAGTGGTTGCACAATGATGAATCACGACCGATTTGTTCTTTCGAGTAGACGCAAGCTAACCCCTCTTCTGTTTCATCGTAGTTACGTCCAACTTCTCCTCTTCTTCTCCAAAGATCTCCTTGAGTGCTTCAAACACGCTAAGACCATCCACCCGCAGGGCATACACAATGTACGATGTACGAGCCTTTACCACGCGCTGCCCAGTCCGAACTCAAGAGAGCATCTCATATCTTCCCATCTTCATCCAACAACTTTAAGGCAGAGGGAACCGCTTCTACACGATTACGTTCCCCTTACAAGGATGTCAACTGCAGGCAGCGCAACAGAGTTACTAACCTCAACGCTCCTTGTTTCATATCAGGAAGTAGGAAGTCTGAGGATAAGGGGATTTTATTTTGGCACTACTTTCCTCAGAGGAACTCCGAACGAGGGAAAATTATTAATACCTCCAACTAACCTTTAGTCCACATAACAGACTCTCCTTAGAAGAAAATTCACTGATTATCTTTCAGCTAACTTTTGAAGATTAATTTTCAGTGTGTAATATTTTAAGCAAATGTCAAAAGGAGCAATTAATGTGTACAAAAGCTACAGGAACGGTAAAGGTTGCAAAAAAGACCCGTAAAGTTCCTACATTATCATTGGCGGCCTAATGTGGAGGAATATTAAATGATAAAATGGCAATATTCTAACTTGAAGATTTGATCACACGAGGCATATTGATGTTATACGTTATATTCGAGTCCGAATTTTACATGAACAGGTTTCAACACATTAAAATTGCATGAAATACCTTTACGCAAGAAAACTAAAACGGCGAATTGCAATATTATTTTTTTATTTACTCCTCTGTATTTTATGTGGATTTTCTAATGATTCCTCGTTTTTTTAACAGTTTTTTATGATTTCACTTCAGTAAATTTCCTTTCTACTCTTGCTAAACTTAAAGTATTATTTCCATCCCACTATGTTGTCTGATCAGTGATATGTGCTGCGTAAACAGGTATGCTACTCTCCACCTGCAAAATTACAATGTCTAAAAGTTGTGGCACAAAAAAAGAAGACGCGAAATACGTATAATGTGAATTATGGGAGATTTCCTCTCTCAAATAATTCCATACTGAGAAAATATTCGCACATGTAATTGAACTTATGTTTCACTGAAGTGAGAGCATCAAAAAATAATATAATCTTGGATATCATCCGTCGTATTGATTCTTAGAGTATTGCTCTTTTACAAGAAATATTTAGAGCTATGATATTATGACATTTGTCCTATTTCAATGGTGACATGAAAGATGCCAAATGTAAAAAGTTCAGTAAGGAGACGACGCCCAATGCACTGCATGCAAACAAACAGGAAATGTTTTAATGTCTCCGGTCCCGGAGGTGGCTTGGTGAAGCCCTCATCTGCTAATCCTAGGGTCGTGGGTTTGAGCCCCGTCTGGGTGGGTTTATCTCCAACCAGGGTGTCATGGGTGTCTGTGTCAATTCGTGTTAGTTTGGCGCCTCGGAAATTTGATGACTGGTCAAGACTGGATTATCGTAATCGCAAGGGTATAAGGGCAACCAGGATTGTCCGTAAAGCAATAAAAATATTTGTCAAATCTAGTAAGCTTCAATAAGCATAAAAGCTATTAATCGGAGTTACTAAAACATTAAAATTAAAGTTAATACTTATTTCTTCAACAGATTTTTCAAAGCTCTTTTTATCACTGTAAGATTTAAAGATTTTTAACGTAATATCAAATATATATTTTTTTTGTCATTCTAGATATATTTTGCGATCATACATTCTATGTTAAGTGGGCCAACTCCTTACGCCATGAGAAATATTTCACTTGACCAAATGGAAAGAATAGAATTTTCCCTTAAATATTTCGAAAAATATCTGATTGGATGAGTAGGACTGAGTAGCATGGTGGTCTGTACATTAGTACAGCTAGCCTCAGAGTTCATGTTTCAATTCCTCATATTGCGCATCGTGGTTCAATTCCGCATATGCGGATAGTTGAATAGTGGAGGCCATCATGAGGTCTGCCTTTTCTCGATGGTTTATATGCGCGAATGATCATGGATCTCAATTAATTTCCAAATCGGTTATTTTTATTAAAAAGAGTGAATTCCAAAATGACATCCATTAGAGTCTTCGATGCTGATATTTCTACTCATTCCTATAAAAATATTTTATTTACTCTTTTTGCGTACCAAAAACAAAGAGTTCCCATGTCTTTCGTCAGTCGACATCAAAAATGTGCAAAAATACGCGTTTAAAGGATAGAAATTACCTAACATGCTTAGATATGTTAGAATGTGCATTCATATAAATGCTGATATAACTATCGTGAAAATGAATGTAGCGCAACAACGCAAGCCTACGTTTAATGTTGAACTGTGGATTACTTGGCTGGAAAAGGAGCAATGATAACTATAATCTTAAAGCAAAGTATATGTATGCTATGTTAGGGATTTTGTAGTAATAAGCTTGCGCTGAGAAGGCTTTAGAACTGTACTTTTTTTGAGACCCCCTAGTCTAGAATTAATTGAATAATTATTGTAGTATGGTAAAAGAGTTCAAGGACAAATTATCACTAAAATGTAGGCGACATTTGGTGATTCTGTATATTATTACTACTTAAGGTATGCCCTTATAAGCGTATGACATATGGCATCATATTTTGCGATTCTATGTTCACTGACAACAATAAATTTTATCTTTATAAATGCAGGCATCAAACAAAGCTTAATATTTAATTCATATTTACAGTGTAAATTGGCAGATGATAAGAGCACACGGCACTTCAAACTTACACTGATGCAGTGGAGGGCCAGCAGGTAGTTCACAATTTATTTAAGTCTTATACAATCGAAATATGACGGAATATTGTGTGGCATTAAAATATCACAGCATTTTTTTTAGACCCGAGAACATCGCTGAGTGCTGTGTTTACTAACATTTATGCCACCCAAATTCAGCTCGCGCTGTAGAGAGGTTTATGAGCTGCCTTTTAATGAGATCTTTTGTGACTGAAAATGAACGGCGTTCTCAATCCAATATCCAACTCACTGGTGATATAAAGTTTCTCCATTTAGCGTATTGAAATGGTGCTATTGACAGATGGCGAATCTGACAAAGACATTCGAGTTTCGCTTATCGCGTCTCCAAAACCAATTATTCGCTGCCTGCGGGGGTTACTGTGAAACTGCATTGGACGTTGTGCTGGTGGTGAGTTTACAGAAAAAAGGTGGCAAAACCAAGTGATTACCGGTACGTTGCTGTTTTGTGACGGCCTTTTGGGCGCTGAATTTGACGGTGACGGGCATGGAGGACCAGCAGGTGTTGCGCAGCCATTGCACAGTGCTGCAGAATAACCTTCAGGCTGACGTCAAGGGATGTAAAAATGCATTTAACCTTATTGTTTCTTTACGATCTCAAAATAGAATGCGCATATAAAGGCACCCATTTCGCGTGTCTCCCCTGTCATTATTTTTAGCCGAATAATGCATTTATCTTCGATGTAATTACTTCCCTTTCTCCGGACAATAAGAATGAAATTTAATGGACTATTTTTTTTACATAAAAATGGGTAGTACTTTTTTACATAGCACATAATTTCCATAGCAGTTTTTGATGTACTTCAACTTTTGCGAGCATAGTTACTAACAATATCAGAAATGCGAGCCGTACATTACGCTAAAGTAATCATGGGGATTGTGAGTGAATATGTTGCGGTATTTTTTCTCCCTATAGCGTAAAGGTGGTTTGGAGGTTGTTTGCGGTTGTTATAGGGGATACTCAAAATGTGCACATGATAATGAAAAATAATACAACATTGTAATGGCCATATTTTTATCAACTCGGAGTCATTGAAGGAGAAATGTACAGCTGGAAGTAACATTCAAAGGAGACTGCTGTGAAAGTATTTGGGGAGATAGAAAAAAAGTATTATTTAAATCGCGCTGATAAAGATATACCAGGATGATGAATAAAATAGTGTAAATAATTATGTATTTATAATAATGCATAATTCTGTTGTCAGATTCAAAGATCATCCAAAGCCTGCGTATTTTTCGCAAGATGTCATCTTCTTCTTATGAATAACAATGGATTGCGCATTTTGTTGGTAGGCGGTTAACTTGGATAATGGCTGGACCGATTTCGCTGAAATCTTCACAATTTGTTCATTCCCGTTCCGGGACGGTAAACGGATTATAATATATAGTGTAGGAATAATACATGAATTTTAAATTACATTAACAATTTTTTCCATAAGATTACACAGAGTTTTACATTTTTCACGGTGCAGTGCTTTCATATTTCGTTCATTAAAATACTTGAATTTGTACCGATCGCTTTTATTTTTCCTTCATCGGGATGTCAAAACTTTGAACTATCTTATTCTTTCGATGTTTTTATGATAAATCATCCAGTTAACAATTAATTACGCAATTCAAACGATTTTTTGTAGCTCTTTAAATGGGCCTTTCATTGTTGTCTCCGATCCATTTCTGATGTAAACAAACACCACATTTCGTGCTAGAGGGCTATAAATAATGATTCTTTTATTATTGTTGTACCAACCAAGAATTTGGAGATTTCAAAAAGTGCACGGAGAGTGCATGAAAGTTGGAAGAGTGGATGATGAAACTGGCGGAGTTTTCTTCTTGGACGCTCCCGGTGGAACTGGAAAAACTTTTTTGATCACATTGATTTTGGCAACGATTCGATCGCTGAATGAAATTGCACTTGCACTTGCTTCATCAGGAATTGCTGCTACGTTGTTGGAAGGCGGTCGAACAGCTCATTCAGCACTCAAGTTACCATTGAATATACATATCAATGAAACTCCAACGTACAGCCTTTAAAAGAACTGTGCAATGGCCAAAGTTTTGCAGCATTGCAAATTGATGGTTTGGGATGAATATACGATGGCACAAAAAATCTTTAGAGGCATTAGACCTAACGATGCAAGATCTAAGAAACAACCGAAATCTTTTTGGTGGTGCGATGATTCTGTTGTCAGGTGACTTTCGCCAAACACTGCCAGTGATTCCACGGTCAACGCCAGCCGATGAACTAAATGGATGTTTGAAGTCGTCCGTTTTGTGGAAACACGTCAAGACTCTCAAATTAGGAACAAACATGCGTGTCGAGTTGCAGAAAGACGAATCTGGAGAGGTATTTGCTGAAAAATTGCTGGCCATTGTAAATGGAAAAATACCCATTGACACTCCCACTGGCTGCATTACGTTCCCCGTCGATTTTTGCCAGTTCACCGAATCAAAGACCGAACTCATCAGAAAAGTGTTCCCAAACATTGCTCAAAATTACAAAAATCATGTTTGGTTGAGTGAAAGTGCTATATTGGCTGCGAAAAACATTGATGTAGACGAATTGAGTTCAAGATTCAAAGCGAAATTCCTGGGAATTGATGACGTACAAATCGGTGGATTCCGTTACTACTCAAGATGATGTCGTCAACAATGCAACCGAATTTTTAAACTCACTGGAATTTCCCGGATTGCCACCTCACAATCTCCAATTAAAAGTTGGATCGGTAATCATAATGTTGCGGAATATCAACCAACCACGTCTTTGTAATGGCACCCGGCTTGCGGTGAAAGAACTGTCTAACAAGGTCATCGAAGCAACAATTCTTTAAGGAAAGTACAAAGGAGAAGACATTTTGATACCACGCATCCCAATGATTCCAATCGACATGCCATTCGACTTCGAACGCTTGCAGTTTCCAGTGCGGCTTGCATTCGCAATGACAATAAACAAATCGCAAGGGCAGTCATTGAGTGTTTGCGGCATTAACCTTGAAAATCCATGCTTCTCGCATGGTCAATTGTATGTCGCCTGTTCCCGTGTCGGAAAATCATCAGCTTTGTTTGTTTACGCGCCAAACAACAAAACAAAAAATGTCGTGTATCATACAGCGTTGCATTAACAAAAAATATTGATGCCACAGCAAAGAAATAGGAACAAGGCATTTATTTTCTTTGATTATACTTAAACATCGATCTTGCAATCGAAATCGAAATGCACATATAACACCTTGAGATTCGTGTGATTTCAAATTCAATGGGAGAAAATAAGTCATTTGGTTGACATTAAATTCTGACTTTTTTATATTTATATCTATCTTAACATATTAAAAACGAGTGATTTATTTTCCGTTTAATCAGACTGTGCCTCCGGAACGCGTGGACAGGTACAGCTATTAAAAATATATATCAATTTGCAATGGGAAATTTAAATATAGGGCATTGAAAATTAATAAAAACTTCAATTTAAACATTTACCCATGATAAATAACTATGCATAACTGTTATTATTATTCTGATTGAGTAACTATCCACGTCAAGTGTATATATTTTGAAATGACCTCGAGCTAAGCTGGGGGCATTTCATGTACAGTACACCGTCTGTCGGATGAGACGTTAAACTGTGGACCCCTTGGCGCCGTTCGCAAGAGTAGGCTAATGCCGACGTCAGGTGTCCCTCCATCCTTCTCTGTACAGTTTCCCTAGGCGCAAATGACCATAGTTGTCAGTCGCCGGCTTTAAAATACTACTACTACTTGCGAAGCCTGGCATTTTCGCTAGATTTATATAGAATCCACCCACGTCGCGTCGGAAGAGAATGTTGAGCGATTGAGAAAGTCATGCATACGAAGTCCTAAGATGTCCATTTCTCGACGCAGTTTGGAATTTGGCATTGCTAAAATAGCTATTCAAAATTATATATGAAGTCTTAAATTGCATGCTTACAATATTCAACTGAGGCATGAAATCAAACCAACGGATAGGCCTACATTTGTTGAATTTTCTGTAAAGGTGCTGGCTGACATGCTGAAGTGACTTCAACATCAACACTGACATCAAATCTCGGAAAGGTGCTGCTCAATCACGCATTCATTTCATATTGATGCCTAGATAATAATTATTTCTCGAGTAATTGACAAATGAAATCACGAACAACGTTTTCGATGACTCTATATAAAGATGAAATAAATATACACTGTCAGGACAAAGTCTGCCGGGTTCAGCTAGTTCCTAATAATTATGATGTAAATTATAAGGGGCGTTAATACATGGAGTTATAAAGGAAAAAACCGCTTAGATGAAAAAGAAATCGGGTGTAGAACTTCAGAAAACCAACATTCGAATCCATGACAACTGAAGATTATGATGACAATAAGTATGGCTGATTACCCCGAACTCCACATTACCTAACATTAACTTTATTCAAAATCAAAAAGATTTTTAATGCGAAGGTCAGGTATTTCTCTCCTTTCAGAAAACTTTCTCCCCCACTTCACCTCCATGTTCGAGAACCCAACCGCCCAATGAATTAATGTGAAAAATTTATCGTAAACCTCATGGCATTATTTAAATTACTTTATTGATACATTAGCATACCTCGGGAGCTGTGATCGGCATACTTAAAGTGGGTTTTGTACTGAAGGCACACTCCACACGGATGTGGTGTTCCAACCTCCACTACCTACTATTCTCTTGAATTTCCGTTGCTTCGAACCTGGAGGAGTGGTTGATGAAGTATAATGGCAGTGGGGCATCGGTAATTGCCATTTGAAACAGTGTAATTAGCCTATGAACTCATTAAAAATCTGGTTTTAATTACTCCAGGGAAATGCTTGAGAATATATCTCACGGCGTACACGGGCAATGAATTAAGTGACATTCCCGGGTAGGAGGGCATGTGGCTTTTCTCAATTTTTAAAGAGACACTTAGAAATGAGGGCATATATGCTTCCGGTACGATGTAGGACGATTATTCTACTCTAAATGCTTCATCCAACTGAGTTTGTCGGAGTATGATTTTATTTATTTTTTTTTATTTCCTGCATCTACCGCAAGAGTATCTTTCAAAACACTTATGCTTGAAAAAATATTTTATCCCTTCAGATTATTACTCAATTTTGCTGTCAGAGACTTGACATTATCTTACAAGTATGAGTGTTTTAATGAAGCTATTATGTTTTGCACTGACTTTTCATGATTGCAGAGAAATGATCAATTTCCTATTATAGCCATTGGTTCTCCTTCATATGAATGAGCTGTGACTTTTAAACTGTTCTGGTTACCGAATTAGTGCTTTTTTCCTATTCCAACTTGATGAACGGGCAATATCAGCCATCAACTATGTTGATACAGCTAAGAGATTGAAATATGAGTTCCCGCAGCATGTTAAATGATGTTCCGTTTCGCAATTCAAGCGATTTATGAGGGCAGCCTTCTCTCCTAACAGCATGGATCATCCCTTTTTTTAGCAGTCGTTTTACCATTCAATCCGCTTGCGGATATGTAATAAATCAATATAACTTTAAAAGGGCCCGCTGATTATCTGAACCGGATGGATTGACTCACTTGTCACATATCTACGATGAAATAATCGTGTGGATAGGGAAACATATTTTGCGATTTGCGACACCAATGTTCCGCATTTGAGAAACGCGGTTAGTATTCACGGTGGTACTAGTTCCAATATTGTTCGAGCTCGGGCGAGAGTAGGCTCTTGAATGCATTGTTTTCATTTCCCTGGCACTGGAAGTGCTGTGAAAAAAGGAAATGATTAATACTACTACTGAATGAGTCGGCGAATATTAAAACTTGGGCAAGAGTATCGCATGATGATAAAATTGGATGACATTTTGAAAAGAGCGAGTCGAGTGCTTTGCACAAGAAGTGGAATGGTTGAAAAAATTGCCAAGCGGTTCCCATTTGCCGTAATTATCAAAGTGGAGGAGTGGGGAGTAGGTGAAGGGGGAAGCAAGTAAGCCTGAAGTGGTAACCGCTCTTGCATACATGCATCGTGTTGGCTTGTGCACCGTGAGCATTCGCAATCCTTTAGTCACTTTTTAAAATAATTTTTCTTTTTTAATCCATTGAACGAAGGACATCACAAGTTACTCTTTTTCGCGGACATATTCTCACCAACAATCCTCCCGTCCCGCACCGGGCACTTGATGTTTTATACATATATATATGCATGTGTACCCTGACCACGAATTTGTATTTCAAACTCGAAGCGTTCCTTCTTCAACGGAAATCCAGGCGCGGGAACAGACGTGCAGCACAAAAGGAGGCGAGAATAAAACGGAAAAAAATCTGTTTTTTTTTTGCTTCGCGTGTAAAAATTAAAAAAACAACACTAAAGAACCCACTCGTTGAAGTCAAAACGCTCAAAACAAAGCGGGAAAGGTTTTCGTGTTTCATTTTTTCCTCTTTCTCTCGTTGCACACGCCACGCTTACGCCCGACTGGCCGTGGACGTCGACCGCGAACACTTGCCCGGTGACGTGCGAACGCGGTCAGGAATAACGAATAGCACTTGAGATTGTCACGTGACTGGGCTCTACTTGCGCAGATAAGGATTTCAAGACAAAAAAATCCTTTTCAGCTCCTGCCATGCCTTGATCATAAGTCAAAATCTCAAGAATTGAGACATTCTTTGATAGCTAGATATCACAGCTACCTACACCGTCCCTTTATTTTTTTTAATAAATATACGTTAGTATTTCATTTGGAAAGAGGAAGGAGACTTTTAATGAAATTCTTTTGAATGTGTGTGGTTATTCACACTATGTACCTAAAAGTTGCCACATTCCTTTTAATCTCCAATAAAGTTCAAGTCAAATACAAAATTCCCAGGAAAAAGTCGTTCAATCGGAACAATTCGTATTTTTGTGTGAATTGATCTTTGAGGCTTATATGCCTTTCTATGATCAAATTTTTCCATGAGAATATGTCAAGCAAGATTTTTCCTTTGATATAAATGTATGATTTCTTTCAGCCTTCTTATACATAGGATCCTATAAACAGGAAATGATTTCTCACTTTGTATATTCTACTTTTTTTAATTTCTTCTGATCATGGTTTCGACATCTTTAACGTCAATATCAAGTTGATAAAGAACTTAATAGTAAAATAACAGATTTTGGAAATAATAAAAAAAATTGTGAAATATTTAAAGCGACATATTATTTCATATTACTCAGTTCCACAGAGTAAAGCCTGAGACATATCCTAGAAACTTGTATCCAAGAACTATCTTGAATTGTGACTGTATATCATTGTTAACTAAATCAATTTTAGCATAGAATGCCAAAAATAGATTATCGGCTTCAGAATTTCACTATTGCATAAATACTGCCTGTTGGACTGAAATACTAAGATTAATCGTCACAAGGACAGATGATTTTGAGCTTTATCCTATTTTATCCTAAAAATAAAACGTAACATGTAATTAAAAGAAAACAATTTGTAGATACCATTCCACCATGGGTTTCTTATTTTCCCGATCGTTGTAGGCAACTATATAGCGACAATTTCAAGGTAACTTCAAAATTAAAGTTCAATGCTGAATTGAAAATGAGGCTATAGCCGTAGATCGGGGCTATGAAAAGCCTAGTGTAAAATTGCTCGAAGTGTTTTCTATTCATCAACCATAACGTTGGAGATTCCATTAATTATTGCCTGTATCCATCAATTAAATGCTAAACATAGAATACTCTTCCTTTTTATGTAATTCCAATGGATTTTTTTGTCTCCCATCGCCACTGGAGCAATTGAGCTTCCATTCAATCACTCGATATTGCAATAATCAATGTGATGACGTTATTATAATGGGAGGGTACAGGAAGCATTTTATGAATGCACATATGTGGCTAGTATCTGAGCAATTTTTCTCTTCAGCAAATAGACTATGAACGTATTTTCCTCCCAAAGTAAATACTCGGAATTTACGTAATGAAAAATAGTTAGAGTGGTATTCATATTTTATTAGGATAATTTAATAGGTTTTTGCTACTATTGTTTAAATAATTATATAGAATATCGTGTTTGGAAAAAGCAGCATTGATATCCCATTATTCTTTGAGCAAAAAGTGTTTTTATTTCCTTGTGTACCCACATCAACGAGAATGGTGATCTTGGAATTAAACAAGATCATTGTTTCTCAGTTAAGAAAAATGGAATAATTACTTTGCGGCTAGGTGTAATTCTCTCATCACCAAGGGACAAATAGGAGTCAAATCATTGCAATTCCACTTTTTAATTTCCTTTCACGGCCATGATTTTACTTTGCCCGCAGCGAAGTTATGGTCTTGCGAGTGAAGTTTAATGAAGAAACCAAGGCCATGTAGTTTATATGAGTTTCAGAGTGATTCGGAGCATAATATATCAATCCCACACTGTATATTTAAGAGTGGTAGTAGCGAAAAAAATAGGCGTGATTAAATAAAGAGATAAAAAAGGAAGTTACTGATCTTGTAGGTATTTAAAAAGCTCCCTATTTTTACGTGGCATTATTGGCTGCAACCAGAATAGAGTTAGAAATCAGGACACACGGTTTATATCTCTTCCCTCCCACTTTTACCTCTCCCTCTTTCCTCTCTTATTTATAGTTAGTGTCCTAACAAGTCCTCCCACGCACGGCGGCTCTGAGGGTAGTATAAAGCTGCAGCTATAAAATTTTAATGTGAAGTCTTCTGTACATCCAAGATGAAATAAGAACATTTGATACCCCAATGATAACTTTCACGTAGTAATTTCTACATCTAATTGCTTGATACCCAATATGTACATATCTTGAAGCTACACCTTGATACCCAACTTAGAGGCAGAGGGTGTTAGGACACCAGCCATGAAATTAGGTCGGAATGGGGAAAAGAGATAGTACGAAAGTGAGCCGTATGAGGAGTTTTTGTACCTATCAGTTCGTTAATGTATTATTAATAATATATTGCGGCTTCTATCAGATCTATAGAAATCGTTGGAATTTAAATGATATGAAAATGATAATGATACGAAGGGTATTTCTCACAGGTACTGTCCTAAGGATACCCCGCAACAGTTAAAACTAGTGATTCAAACCACCTGAAACTATTTGCAGAATGAAGATCACTTTTTTGCTCTCATGAGCGCAATTGAAAAATAACGATAACGCCAGCTCACGCGTTATAATGAACCGTCACCACGCCCCAGATCTGAATTTCTCAAGTAATCCTATTGTAGCGTGTAGCTTGTAGAGTTTATAGTGGCTCCGAAGCTAGTCTGTGCCACACCCTCCGTTCGCTCGTAGCATTTTTTTAACGAACTGTTTGGCTTTTTTTTCGTTTATTTCGCGAATCACATGGGAGAGGGATTTAGCTTATGTGCAGAAGCATCGCTGAGGTAACGAAATAGTATCGCTGATTCAATGCCGCCTATCCGCCGATTGACGGAACTTAATCATCCCTTCACTCACGCGAGCATAATGCCGCAATTCCAGCTCGGGCATGTAATCCGCATGATTCCGTGATACCCGGCCGTGCGTGAAGAGCCCGCGTGTCGTATTTGCGACGAAAGTCTCTATCGGTGCACCAAACTATTTCCCTCTCCATCTCCCCCTCAACTACTTCTATAACCGCCTTTCCTCTTTCGTCCGTCAGTCGCTTAATCGTGGACGTCGCCATCCGGAAGAGGATGCGTGGGATTAGCCGGTCCATTCGCATTGAATACTGATTAGAATTTCTGTAACGGACTCGCAGAGAGAGAGACACACATAACGACACTTTTCGAACCACATCTTGCTCTCTTTTTAATAGGGAAGTGTCAGGATACTACGTGTGAATAAGGGAAGTTATAAAGATAGATTAAAAATTTTATTTTTAGTAATAATTTATGTATTGGTAACAGCTTTCACCAATTACTACCAATGTGACTAAATTAACTGTATCTGGCTTAACGATGTGGAATACATCCATCAAGGAAGGAAATGAGGAGCAACCTTATTGATTCCACTACACTTTTACTTAACTTTGAGGCATGTACATACTTAGTTGGTGCTCATTTCTCCTCTATCAATGTATATTTAATAAACTGGAATTCTGTTTTTGAGAACGCTATATACTTGTTTAAACGTTAGTTATGTTATTTTGTCATTAAAAATGTCATTTGTCCGCGTACTATTAGGGACACCAAGAGATGGTTTCCTATCACCCATCTCTTCCTGCTGAAGGAGTAGCATCACTTCCTTTTCATGGCTGTCAGGAACGCAGCGAATGAGTTCCGTCTTGAGGTACTCGTTGCGATTTGCGTCCGGCGGGCGAGTTATGATGTCTTCCACTTCTACGGCAAACCTGTGATCTAACTGGGTGACCAAATGACAGAACTTCGTCGTATCCTGAGTGATATCACTCAGCACGAACTGATTTTCCGCCTGGGCAAACAGAAGTGCTGGTTTTTCGGACCAGAATTGAGGAAGTTTCAGCGTAACACGTGCGACCCAAGATTGAGCATTTTGGTCCCGTATTTCTGCAGTTG
This sequence comes from Pyrrhosoma nymphula, assembly GCA_963573305.1. Lineage (NCBI taxonomy): Eukaryota > Metazoa > Arthropoda > Insecta > Odonata > Coenagrionidae > Pyrrhosoma > Pyrrhosoma nymphula. Next base: position 65,178,877 of record OY754333.1, read on the forward strand.
AAGGGGGAGTTGGAAGCGCGTCGTCCTGATGGTGCTGTTTTTGCGTGAGCAAAGTGGTCATCTGGTCGAGCTGAACAAATTGGGTGTTCAGTAATTCTTGTTGAGCCGCAAGGTAAGTTTCTAGAGCAGCCATGGCTGGGTCCGTCATGGTCACGTTTTATTTTACTCCGAAACTCACTGTCACTAACGCGGAGCGGGTTGCGAAAGTCCTACGCATGTCGGTACTCGTCGTCACTAATGTGGGTACTCGGCGTCACTAATGTATGCACTCGGGGTTAATGTAGGCACTAGGGGTTAATGACGGCACTCGGGGTCACCAATGTGGGAGTCAAGGTTGAAATAACAACACCAAATGCTGGTGTACGGTGTTTATTTAGCGTTACCACAATTAGATTAGATGCCACCACACCGATTCGATCGCTCGGCACAACTTGGACTGAATGACTGACTCGACCAGTGGGTGTGGAGTATTTAAATGAGATATGTTACATAGTAGTCACCAAAGATTATATACAATGGCAGTCAGCGTAGCCCTGCGTGGGGAGAAGACTTGAGACCGCGCGCCGGGCTGTCCGGCGCCGCGCCGAGGTAATGGCGAGAGTTCGCCACAATATCATTGCGATAGTGTGTTTGACGTTATACCTGCCATTTGTATATACCTGCGTGGCGTGTGGGGTCACCAACTGCCACATGTACCTGCAGCAGATCGCAGAGTAGTATTGGTGGTATCGAAACATGGTGGCCGTCGACCACGCGAAGTGTAAATTTAATGAGGGCAGCGGTCGTTTGGGCAGCGGTCGACTAAGGAGCGGAGAGGAGAGAACAGCGAAGGTACTTAGCACTGCCATCATTACTGCACTTAACTCGAGAGGGCAGAAAAGTATCACCAGCGAGTTTTACGACAATATTTAAGATCCAAGAAAAACTGGATCTAAATACGCTCATAGTGCTCGCCACCTATCGGATGAACCCATATAAATATTGAATTATGAGTAAATAACTGATTGAGTATTTTGAAGTTGGCTATGAAGACTTGCGACCTTAGAATCCCTGGTATAGCTTTTCCAAAAGTTGCCGAAGGGGACGATTTTGGGACATGGGCTACGGACGTTTCAAAATACTTTGAAACGGGGGGGAAGGTTGTTTAGTGAGGAGGATCCGTCAGAAAACCTTTCTCATTGCTGCCAACAGAAGCTTCCAGAAGAAGGGATGACTCACCACAAACAGCCGTCCTGTTTTCACTCGTCTCACAATGAGACTTCATGATAGGGTTCCTGGTAAAGTCATAGGGATTGGGGATTTTATCCACTTAGCCTATTAGCCTTGCACGTTTGTGCCTTGTGGTTTTTTCGCTAAGAAGTTTAGCCCCACAACCTCACTATCTCTCCTTCTCTCCCTCCCCTCTGTCCTTTACTTTCACCCCCTCCACTTCTACCTCCCCTCCTTTCCGTGCAGGTCTGCGCCAGGAACTTTTGGGGGTGCTATAATTAAACTCGGATATTAAGTTACACCCCCATACGGAGGCATTTCGTACGAAATAGTCCCTTTAACTGAAAAAGGCCTTCCACGCAACTGCTTCCATGTTTCGCTACAACTAAAGATGTAGATATTTTTGTTCCTTCCCTCCTTAAACTTCACCTAACTCAAGCTTGATACTTGCAGAAGGCTGTGAACGTAGTCATGATGAAGTCAAAGGTGGAAGTTAAAAATTAGTTACATCCAATCAAACGCGAGGCTAACTTCCTCCCCCACGCGGGGCCAGCTCGTACGGAATGAACTCTACCATTGAAAGTGGCTTATGACTCAACTCCCATCATGTTTATCTACCATTATAGATGTAATTGTTTTTCTCTTTCCCTCTCCTAACTTCTCATTCAGATTTTTTACTCGCATAAGACTTTGCACGTAGTCGCAATGAAGTTGACGGTGATAGTAGAAAAATCGGCCACTCACGTCCGATTAAAAAAAAACCCTAGTTTCAAGCGTGGAGCCATTGTTTCCGTCTATTACGGGGTGGGGCGCTGGTTATTTTTTTCGGGAACTCATTGACGGCCATTAATTACGGGAACCTCCTTCCCCCCAGTATAGAGGATTCCTGCCTCACGGGTTTTGCAAGGCAACGTTGGGGATGTAGGGCCTTCGTGCATGATCAGCGAGGGGTTTTTACGGTTAAAATATCGGTTATTAGGGCGTTTGCAATATTTCATCGAATAATGGGTTCATAAAACTGAAATGGCGCGTAAAAGTCTGGCTTATGAATGCGCCATGCGCGAGGGGCTCTTCTTCTCTTTGTGGAACATATCCGAGGCAGAAGACATTTAGGATTGCTCTCTCGAGGCGAGATGAATTGTTTCCACATGCTGCAAGGAGTCTGATAGGGCTGTGAATGGCCATAAACGCAGCGGATCATAACGAGTTTTGCACCGGAGCAAACCTTGCTCAAACAAGACCATTTCTCACTTCCGTTCGGGAGTTTTTGCCCAAACATTTGTTTTTCTGTATGGCACAAAACGAAATATATAAGGCCAAATACGAGATTGAAATGTTAGCGAGGTTTGAAATTGTTTTCGAAGTAATGTGGGATGAGCCGTGAGAGTGGCTTCGCCTCTGGTGATAAGTTACACAAATCTGCTTGATTCACTGCGAAAATATAAGTTTTCCTGGAAACAGCCCAGAAAAATCGAATGTCATTGTGACAATGAATGTCTGAATTGAAATAGCTTCGATTAAACTTAAATTCTGTACGCACATAGAATCTACGAAATTACTACTACCCGTGTTGGGAATGCACGAAGACGCGAAGGTACAAAGAGGAGTGAAAATTATCACAAATATTTAAATATATTGTTGTGGCATGCATCTTTCGGGTTTCGGCCGCGTCCGTGTTTAAATACAACAGTTTCGCCAGCTGACCTGCTGGCGTCTTCAGGTGAAGAATGTCGAGAAAGCTTTTCCGTCCGCTTTGTATATTATAGGCGAATTTTGGGAGTCAAATCTGCGCCGGCGTTGTGGCCTAACGTGGTGCGGCATTTGCTTTGCGCAGGACACCGATGCTCCGTTTCCATGCCCCGTGTACGGGGTATCCTATGTTAAAATTATTAGGGGTTTTATAGATCTCGATTATTTCCCTAATTATCCTCGGGTAGTATCTGCTCTCTCTTGCAATGACCTTGGTTTCCTCGAAGTTTACCGAGTGCCCAGGTTGACTCCAAACATATCCTGCGAATGCGGACGCTTTGAACTGTTTACGGAAACATGACGTGGTCACACGGGTCAACTGCGAGACCAAGATAGCCGACACCTTACCCAGACCGAAGGACGCCATCCCATCGGGACTCCACGAAGGAGTGTATCAAGTGCCTTGCTCATGCGCCCAATATCACATCGGAGAGACGTGTAGGTTACTGTCACACAACGTGCGACTCATGGAAAATCGAAGAGTTACCAAGAACAAAGAGTTCAAAGCATCCGCAATCGCAGAACATGTTTGGGGTCAACCTGGGCACTCGGTAAACTTCGAGGAAGCCAAGGTCATTGCAAGAGAGAGAAGATACTACCCGAGGATAATTAGGGAAGCAATCGAGATCTATAAAACCCCTAATAATTTTAACAGAGGATACCCCGTACACGGGGCATAGAAACGGAGCATCGGTGTCCTGCGCAAAACAAATGCCGCACCACGATAGGCCACAACGCCGGCGCAGATTTGACTCCCAAAATTCGCCTAGTGGACGGAAAAGCTTTCTCGACATTCTTCACCTGAAGACGCCAGCAAGACAGCTGGCGTAACTACTGTATTTTAAACATGGACGCGGCCGTAACCAGAAAGATGCATGCCACAACATTGCATTGCCGCGGAAACCTGAGACTGAACGTTTAAATAAATTACTCTTTCCTACTAAATTTTTGAACAAAATATAAGTCTCTATTTCACTTATGTACTTTTTATTCTCTTATTAATTCTCTTCTCTTGTTGATCAATCCATGGGTGTAATTTCGTATCCTTCAATAGGTATTTGCATGTTTTGGCAAATGCATTAATAGTCGTAGTTTCATTAAATTTTTAGTATATAGGATAGATAATGTTGGTGAAAAATCACCCCTTGCCGTACACCCTTGAGGTGCTTGATTGTTATTATTTTGATGTATGTATGCTATAATTGTCTGCGGCCACAGCAAGCGGACACAAGACAAAAGTATTAGATCACTTATATTTTACTTTCCCTGTTTTTAATTCCCTCCGCTGCTGCTTTTTCTAGTAAAAATCACGACCTGCAACACAACCTTGCAGCGGCAAGTGGTTAATGTTTAGGTGTATAAGTTTATGGAAAAATGTACATAAGTTTTCTTTCACAATAGGGGCACATAATCTCTACTGGGAAGAGCGTTAGACCATATCTACGCATTACCTTTGGACTCAATCCAAAATCTATGGTTTGTGCTTTCATATAGAACCTGAAAGTTCATAGAAACCTCAGCGTCTCTGATAATCCTTACCTTCAATCTTAAAAGCGTAGATTTCATGCGTCATAGATCCATATGCACTCTAATCTCACCTGTACTAGCACTAAAACTTCTAAAGAACTGGCCTGTAATCAAGTTCCACTTATTTTACAATCTAAAGAGATTAACCAAAAAGGAGAATTGTTTATAATGATAAGTATTCTCGTGAGACGGCACATTTTCCTAATTTGTTTTTGACAACTCATTCTTTCTAGTCTTCTTAATAGGTAGCCTCACATTATCAGTTTTGATAGCCCATCTCAATTTTTTCCCAGCTGCCAAATCCCAAGGTAAATTTTATATGGTAACGTTTATTGAACCAAGTAATTTCTGCCTTCCTTCCATACTTTTTTTACTTTCAACGTGGTTACTACTCTTGAAGCACCAATTTAGAATGGAAAGTATCTAATGCAATGTGGTTCTTTTCACTCGAAGGAATTAGTTTATAAAATAATACGAAGAATGTATCTCTGTTTAACTATTTACTCTCTCTGCATATACGTATGTATTACACTTATGATTGCTTTTACGCACCAACGAGCAAATTTAATACAAAAATCATATCCCCATCGAATGTCGAGCGTGAATTATTTTCCACGAGTGTTACTGAAAAAACTGGATGATATTTTATCACAATATTGAAAAGATTGGCACGTGAGTGAATGCTGGTGCTTTTCTCACGCATTGACTTGAAAGTAAAAGTATTCAGCGAGGTGATCCTCAACAATAACTGTCGTTTTCTTTGAGAGCTAGTAAATTTTTCATCATGGATGTCTTCCTTTTCCATCTCTCCGTATAGGATACGTACAATGTTGTGCCAATCTTTCGCCATCACTGACCATAAATCACGTGTTTATGATCTGCATGTGAAGGACCAAAAATGTGATATCATACCGTAAAGTTATTTATGGATTGGAGAGCCATAAATGGGAAAACAAAAAAAGCTCTGCTTTCAAGAGAATGTAAAATCTACGTGTGACCGTTTATGGAGAAGGGAATGATTCATCGCTGAAGTTCTCCACGAAGATGTATTTGCCCTTGAATCGGAAAGAGAGTTAGATGGATAGGAAATGAAGTCCATTCCTTTTGGACAAGCACGTTCTAGGAATATTTTTTAAGGTCACATTTTGCGATTCTTGAACGCCTAACTCTAAAGCTATTATGACCTCTTAAACCGTAGTAAAATGTCTGCACTAACGTTCCTATGCATGCCATGAAAAATACTCAGCTATTCGAGGATGGCAGCTTTAGAATTGATGAAATAAATATTATTTAACAATAGTTAAAAATTGATCTGCAAGGGCCTTTTGAGTTCTTTCATTGAAGCATTTGCCGCAAACAAACAAACTAAATCCTTACCCTTTACAGTGCTGAAAATTAAACCCTATGAGTGTGCAAAGCTATTCTTTCCAACAGCTCTTTGCTTCATAAATTTCATTGTTTCAAGCTTGACTTTGTGGAAAGAAAAGATATTCTGCTTGATGACAACTTTGTAAGACATCTTTTGCCCTATCAAGGTGAAACATGTCGCGTTATTAAATAAAGTGTGGAAAAGTACTAAGTTTTTAATTAAAAAATGGAACACTTTACTTCATTAACTCCTCATTATGCACCTGAGTAAATACATACCATGCCACAAATACCGCCGTATACTTGAATAAAATATCTAAATTTGCATTTACATGTATTTCATATACGTAAATCAGCAATTTATTTAGGATAGAAGTTCAATCGATTCTAAAATGTAATAGGGGTTGAATGTTGTGGATTATATTATGCAGAGCTTTCTACAGCGGTCTTATTGAGTTCATTGTATCATGTATTTCCCACATAAAAAATAATACGTATTATTTCTACCATATACTTGCTCCACATTTTGTTGGCAGTCCAAGAAGAATATTTTGGAATTTCTGCGGCCAGCAAGCTGAAAATCAAGAGTAGAATCATCCACTGTGAATTTTTTCCAATTACTCAACGGAGCCTTTCAGTTGGAAATTTCGCTCGACGCATCTGATATAATTAGTTTTCCATGCATATAAATTTATTCGCTCCCGCAGTCCCATTCGTGTCCAAATTGACTTTCTCTCATGACGACATTTGATTGCGGCGGGAATGGAAATATTCGATGAATTGTATAGGATGATCAGAGGCGAATTACTTATCATTTTTGTCTCAAAATATTTCGTGATTCCAGAGACGGCTCATTTGGGCGGATGATAATGCTTATTTTATGCTATTTAAGCGTCGTTGGCACTTTTGTGTACAAAAAATCTAAAGTACATTTTCTATAGGACCAATCCTGCCCCGCAGGATACAGATAGCGGCCATTTATATTTCCCATCCTTTCTCTGACTTGACGCGACGTGACGCTGGCTCTGTCACCCCCTCTATCACGTAGTAGTCGCATTTCTTTAGCGAGTTTTTTTATTCAGTCCTATAAATCAAAAAATCCAAGCGTGCCCTCAGGATGAACCTATAGTTAGGACATGCGTGTGCGGTACCGAAGGACAAAAGAATGAATCGGTCGATACCTTCGCTGTAGAACGTCATTTATTTCTGATACTATCTTACTATTATACTTCATGTAAAGTGCTCTCCCCCTTAGGAGCATAGTATCCTCTGATTAGATAGTGATCCTCTGATTAGATTTATAGAAGTACATGAGCGTAAGATTTTGTATCCTGGGGAAGGTGACAAAGAGGGTGTTGATTGAATAGTAAAATTAAATTAACGCAATCTGGCTAGAGTATTATCTTAAAATCAATTTATTATTGGAGTTCGCAATACCGTAGGGCACATAAAATCATCTCTGTTTTGTATGGTACTGTAAAATCCTCAGTCCTTCATATTTCCTCATCTAAGCATCCCTCATAATATGTCTATTCATTCAATTCTTGGTCTTCTTCAGCAATTCTTCCCTATAATTTCTCGTTGGTTGGTTGATTATTATGGGAGGTGACAGAAACCTTATATCATTTGCGCCACGAAGAATTGGTAAGGAGGAAGAGAAAGGATTTAACGGGTGACGGTGGACGGGTGGAGAAAAACCCAACGTCGGCATTAGCCATTCTGCCAACTATGGGGGGCAACGGGATCAAATTTTTTCACGCCGCATGCAATAGACGGAGTACTACACTTGATGTGCCCTATTTAATACACGCAAGTAGGGAAGAGGACTCCACTGAACTTAATGTTACGTAGGTGATTACTGTTTCTGTATCAGCCAAGTATAAATATCTGCCGAAATTCAAACCCGGGCCCTCGGGATGGGAAACAAGTACTCTAGGCACCACACTGCCATGATCCCCCATATTTTTTCTCCTTCAATTATTTTCTGAAGGCTTTAATTTCCCAGTATGTGTTCATTAAGTTTTGTCCTTCAATTTCGCTTAGTTTTAATTATACTTAGCCACAGATTACCACAATAATCGATAGATTTCCAGGTAATAATGATATTATGTACAGTAATTCTCGGAATATGGTCCTTTACAGGAAAAGCTCCTGCTGTTGGTAGTATTTCCTAGTGACAACCATCGCATTTCAGTGAGAACTGATGGAGCCTAATGCTCAATGGCGCGTCATGTCGAGTGAATTTTGTTCAGCGGGTCGCTGGTCTCCTGTCCACTGTTGCTTGATCGATGATGAGCTTTTTCTGATTTGCTACCGACACAGCGTGGACCTGCCCACCTGAAGCCGTTAGCCCCCTCGTCCAGTCTGGCTCGTTTGTTAATGGACGCTGTCGCAGAGGTAAGGAGCGTTAGAAACCAAATGGCGGCGTAAGAGTAATTTCAGATCTTAATAGCCCAGAAGGAGGCATGGTTGCGGAGTCTTTTGTCCCCATTATTCCCGTCTGTTCCTCAACAAAAACCTCAGCACTCCGTCACCGTTGGCCATTTGCCGGGCAATCGTTCGCTAGTTGCCCCAGTAACCTACAACAGATGACACAAGAATGATTTAGAACATTTTGCTTAGCAAAGACTCTATTAAAGAAGACCTAAAAAGAGGTGAGAAGAAAACTGCTTGTTGCAATCGATGAAGTAGAAAAGACCATCTTTTCGGTTAGTGCGTGGGAGGAGAATGGGCACAGCAAAGCCGTGACTTAGAAGGAATATTACGCCGGCGAAGGAAGTGTTTGGCAAAAGGAGGGAGCAGATGACGAAGATCTTTTGTTCAACTGTAAAAACAAGGTTTGGCGAAGAGTTGAATGTGGAGTATAGCTACACAAAAGACAAAAAAATATTCATTTCTCAGAGTTTTTCAATAAAAGATCGGCTACTTCTGGTTCCCAATGATGTCCGCTGCGGGACGTTCACTGTCCACTAATGATGTCCACTGTTTTATAATGAAACCGAACGTTTATTTAAAAAATCTAAAAAACGTATTACGGTTTTATTTATCTTTTCTGTAACGATTTTACATAGTTGGCGCCCCCCCTATCAAATTCATGGAGTAGCGGAATTCATAGCATTGCACGGTGTAGAAAGGAGGACTTGGTAAAAAGAGCTTGAGAATGGGCTGCAGGCATTTGTATTTTTGTGTGTGGAGAAGAATAGTGAAACTTCGATGGACGAAAAGGAAGACGAACGAAAAAGAACTTGTTATGGTGCGTGAGGAGAGGTAGGTAATTAATATAAGAAAGAGTCGGTGGTTTGAAGGGTATAGTTATAGCAAAACTTGGTGCCACTCACCAACGGATAAATAGGGGTCACTGAGGTTGAATTAGTTGTTTATTGAGCGGGAAAAGATACTGAAGGAGTATCGGAGGGATCTATAGAGGAAGACTCGGCCACTTTATCCCACATCTCTTTAATGCTTAGATCTCCTTTACGTCCTGCTCTTCATAAGCGAGTGCCACCAAGAATCGCTAAGCCTATAATAAAAGGCGAATGTATGCCGAAGGCCGTGATAGATGGGAGAATGTTGGGTATGCGGAGGAAGAGTAAGAAAGGAAACAGGCTTTATAGGCTTGATGGAGAGAGATTTGATCATGCTGAGGTGAAGAAAGAAATTGCGTTAGGTAAAAGGCTGTGCCTGCAAAATTATAGAGTATTTTTAATACGCTCCATTTAATCCTGCGTTATCCGGTGGATTAATCTGATAGTAATTGCATATTTTGTTGGGTATAACAACCTTCTCATTAATGAAATGGAAGATGCATCTGATGGGAAGAACTATCGAGAAAGACCAAAGACGAATACATTAAGAAAATTATGAAGTATGTTAGAATGAGGGTTTTGTGGGTAAATTTCGAATATTTTAATGGATATTTGATGAAAAGAAAAATAACGTCGCGAGGGAGCTCTGTGTGTAAGGTACAGGATGCTATTTTGTTGTATTGCGGGGCTCAGGAGTGGAAAAGGCGGGGCCCTGTAAATATGGTTAACCAGCTAAAGATATCGGATTGTATTTTAGTGCATGATTGGGGAACATTCACTCCATGCCACACACCCTTGAGGTGGCTTGCAGGGTACTATGAATATTTATATTAAGAGATTTTAGAATTTCCTTATCACTGGTAAATGCACTAATTGTGTGATTACGCAGTCACACAATTAGTGCACATGTGTCGAGATATGCTCCAAAAGGATGAAATGCGCCTTGAAAAATCCAGTTGACCTGGCCGGGATTCGAACCTGAATCTCTTTATCTAACTCGTAGAAACCCAGTCTGAAATGCTCCTTAAATTATTATGGCTTGGTGTTATAACTAAGTAACACACCTGGCCGGAAATTTGGAGATCTGGGTTCGAATCCTGGTAAAATTAAATGACTTTTTCATGGCGAGTTCCATCCCGTTTTTGTAAGTGAATAATGATAGAAAGGAACTAAATAGTAATATTCCACACTTTATTTTGAGGTACCGACCGGATTCAACACATAAATGTCTTATTAAAGGTACACTTAATATTTGCACCTATTTTTTGTTGCTATTTGTTTTGTTTCTATCATGGAACATTTCCATTATGTGAAACCTTCTACAATCAGTCATAGGTACCTATATAGGTACCTATGACTGATTGTACCATTATAGTATAATAAAGCGGTTAACAAAAAGGAGAATGAAGTTGAGAATTGTTTCAATGAAATTTTGTAATGGATGGCTGCTGATGATTATGACACAATCCTCGACTCTCGCCATTAACGACGAGCTATCGAGCCATTGTAGGGAACGGGTACAAAAACACACCATCCCCGACGGTATAATAGTCAGTGAATAATATATGACTCTCCCTAGTTTCTCCGCCATCCCCTTCCAATATTTTTTCATCGCTCCAACTCTCCGCGCTCCCCTTCTCTCCATCACTACGAATTTCCATTCCCACACTCAACTGCATTCACCTTCCCCCATCCGCCCTCCGGCTCCGTCCTGGGAACGTCAGGTGAGGCGACTATGGGTCGATTTTTCCGCGGCTAGATGCACGCGGAGTGTGCAGACGGGAAAGCTCCATTCGAGTGAGAACGGCCACGGGGCTGAGTGATGTAGGGGTGATGGGGGAGGGAAATGGGAGGGGGAATGTGAGGGACTCCTGCTACTATCACCCACTTGCGAGAAAGTGTCGTGCGGGGCGCGTCACTTATCACCCGCCTAACATATTTATCCATCCATTCGGCGTCCATGTGGATGGCAAAGCGGTTTTTGTTTAGCATAAACTGATACGTGCGAAATTCCACAGAGGTAAAATCTTTTTTCATGTCCGGGACTGGAACCCGAATAACTCGACACTACGCCGAGAGCTTTAGCCAGTTAAGCTACCGAGGCGTCCTTCTCCCCTGTGGAATTTCGAGGGTTTTAAAGGAACTGGTCGTTGGGGACTGCCAGATATATGATGTCATTCCAAAACGTTCGCTGAGTTTCACTGTTCAAGAGTTTAAAGTTAAACATGGAACACAGTGAGGTGTTCGCGGTAGTTCGGTAGTTTAACTGGCTAATGCACTCGGCACGACTTCTAGGGATCCGGGTTTGAGTTCCGGTGAAGGCAAATGATTTTTCCTATGCGGAATTCCGCACGGTCGGGTAAATCCGTAAAGGTCTTGTCTCAGTGTCCTCAAAATTCGAAAAAGAGCGAACACATTACTCTGTTCCATGTTTGGCTTTAACCTAGTAGACGGTGGCACCAACCGCACGCCTTGAACTGCTTTTGTCACATCATGTGTCCAGTAGTCTTGAACGACTTGTACCTTTAAAGCCCTCGAAATTCCAAAGGGCATAAGGAACTTTCGGTAACTTAAATGGCTAAAGTATGGGATCCGGGTTCGAGTCCCCGTTTTGGCGAATGAATAAGGTAAAGCCGATGTCCGGTTTTCCTCTGCCTTTCCGTCATCGTTGGTTGTCTCTTTTCGGTGATTGATAGATTTATGGACAATTATAATCATTTATTACATATTTCTGGGTAATCATCTCACTTCATTGAAAATTAATTGTTCGCCTACATGTCAATCTGAAGCCCATATTACAACATACGTAATCCAGCACAAGACCTTGTTTACTAGCCTGTACTTGATATTGAGGACGGAATCCAGTGTGACTGCGGGCGTGCTAGAAGGTTTAACATGATCATCTAACTTGTACTGGCGGGGAAGCGGTGTTTTCGTTCATGTCGAAGTTCATGTCTAAATTAATTTTAATGTAATTATTTTCGTTCAATTCTCATTGAATTCTACTTTAACTAATCAACCCATGCCAGCAGGTGACCACAAAAACTGTCTGAACATTTTTATGTATTGTTGATTCCCTAGCCAGAAAATTAATAATGGCCAAAAGGAGGTATAGATGGTGCTTATTTCATAAAATGAAGATTGCACAGTGACTGTAACAGCTAGCGTGCTTGGTCGACGGCCACTAGGTCCTATTGTGAGCTAGTGGTAAACTAGTATCGTATCAATTATGAAATCAGGTAGCTCACCAAGTATTAAAGCGATCATGCTTTCAAGACAGCATGCTGGTTATTTATCACGCGGTACTGTAAAGATATGACACTTGCGAGTATCCTCGAGTGGTACTTGTACTGGATCAATTATCGTGTGAGACGGGCTTTTTTTTAAGCTTCTCCGAACCCTCTGACTCTCCTTCCGTCCTCCAAAATTCCTATCCTCTTCTTTTTTACCGCGCTTGCCGAGAACTCTCTCCTCCGGCATCCTCTTGGGCCAATGGACAGTTTCAATATTTCATAATCCAAAGAAAATTGAGTATAAAAAGGCATGATTTTTGTGTACTATGACGGGGCACTCAAATTAGCACTGGATAGGTAAGTTCGTGCTTCTAAGAGGCTGTTGTTTACGAGGAAAGATACTTTGAACTGATAAAGGATCATTGGGTATTTTTATAGCTTATTGGAAGGTTTGAGATAAATTCTTTTAGTTGCTTTCCCTTTTATGGTTCATGTTTTCACTTTCCTGCATCTAAATGGCTTGCTGTCTTGTCTCTGTTGACTTCTCCGTGCCCTCTGCATCTCCTAAAGCCGTCGTCCGACCGTCGGCCGTCCAAACATTACTCTCCTCTTCCTTCCTCTCACATTTTGCTAAATATTCTCCCCTTTCTCACCCTCTTCAACATTCCCTCATATCTCAACACGTCCTCCATTCTCATTGTCTTTCTTCTAAGTCCCCGCCACCATATTCCTTTCTTCTCTCATCAAACGTAACACCTCCTTGTTCGTCTTCCTCGCTACACAGCTTACCCTCTCCATTTTCCTCCAAATCCTCACCTCAAAAGCCTATAGTTCACGTACCTTCTCTTTCCCCAATTATCAAGTTTCTGACTCTTACAGCGCTAGCTTCGAATTAACGATTTGACCAAGCGTCTTATCTCAAGGGTACTCTAATTGACTCCATTCTCGTCTTAAATGCTTCCTACACTATAATAATTCTGCATTTGATGTTCCTACCGCTCAAACCATTACATTCCACAATACTCCCCAGGTGCGTTAAGTGTTCTACTTGCTCTATTTTATTGCCTTCGACCATCAAAGTCAAAGTCAAACTTCAACATACCCACCTATCCTAAAAGGCGAAAATTACCTCGGTTGTCGGTTGCCTTGTTACTTAACCAACCTTTCCAACATTCGCGGATGGCCAAAAGGGTGATTTAAAAGGGGTAGTGAGGATTTGATGGCTCTAAAACGTTGTTTGTAAGGAAAGAGGGCGTTCGTTCTTTACTGGAGGGCATTGAGTTAAGTCTGATGAACACGATATGTAGAAATGCCTTAGCCAGTGAAGTGAATTCAAAGAGAAGAGAATTGATTAGGAAGGCTCTGACTGAAGACGAAAACAAACGATTGGTGAAAATTCTTTAACGAAGGGTTTGACTTGAGCTCTTAGTGGGTCAAAAACTTGAGTCTCCGTGAAAATAGGATGAAAGTATGCTGAAGGAGCTGGTTGGGGAAGACAATGAAAAAAAAGGTTGATAAAGATAGTAGAGAATGAAATAGCTGGTGGCTGAGATCCGCAGGTGGCAATAAACTAGATAGAGGGCGCACTAAAATGTACCGCATGTTAATTGGGAGAATAATGGGTGTGCGTAAGAAAGAGATAATAAAACATGATTTTTGATAAGGTTTTCTCTTGTTCCCTACAGCCGACAGAAGGTCAGGAAAGCAGCCGAGGCCAGCGTTATGACGGCTTTCTCTGCAATCATCATCAGGGCTGATGTCGGATTCCAGAATTTATCAGTTTATGTACAGAACAGATCATCCGGAAAAAAACTCGTGGCTCGATAAAAATGAGAGTAATTTATCGACCTATCGGGAGACACCAGAACCTAACTTAAAGATATTAAACCCGAAATCACGCCTGATGATAATGGCAGAGTTATCCGCCAAAACTTCGGTAAGAGCCGCTTTCATGACCCGGTTCGAAACACGAGAAAACTTCATCAGCATCGTTCGCCGAGAAAACACCATATTCTTCAATATTTTGGCCAACGTAAAGGAAGGCAAATGGACTGAAGAGATTAACGTGGAAATGAATCACGGGGAACTGATAGAAAGTTTGGAGATGGTCCTGTATCGGAAGCTGATTTATGTCAGAGCGTAAAATATATCATAGCAAAGTCAGGGTAAAATATCCTCATGTGATAACCTACTAGTGAACTCTTCCATTGCCACTCTAACTTACCATCAGTTCGATGAATAATAATTGATTGTAGGAAGCGAACGAAGACACGAGCCATGAACGGAATTGGTCGGTGCATTGGCCTTTAATTCACCACTGTTAACGTTTTGACAGAATGATATGAGATGATCAGACAGGGGGAGATGAGAACGTAATGACATATGTCCGCATGATCAGAATGCCGGTAAATTTCATTGAGTTGAATTCATTAATCTCACTTAATGAAGTTGAGCATTAAAACGTTTTACTTGCAATTAAGCCTTCATTCCCTTTAATTTCAATAGTGATCTTTATAGGTCATAAACCAAATATAGATATATGCTTAATCATTTCCTGAAAAATTTATCGCCTATAGTCCTTCATGGCTCAGCAGTCTCTCATTAAAATTTAATATTATCATCCCACACTAATGCTTTTTAACCTGCTTAAATTCTTATTTCCTCCTTCGCATTCATCCACCTCATTTGCAGCATAGACTACTCACTATTCCTTGCCCAGTCATCATGTCTGCATTCCTTTAATTTCTCACAGGGTGTTTTTTTCGCACCCAACCGTAATTATAACACTTTTTAATGCTTTTTTTATCCTGGTTACTCTACCCATTTACTTCTCCATTGTCATTTAAC
Organism: Pyrrhosoma nymphula; assembly: GCA_963573305.1. NCBI lineage: Eukaryota > Metazoa > Arthropoda > Insecta > Odonata > Coenagrionidae > Pyrrhosoma > Pyrrhosoma nymphula. Next base: position 65,194,115 of record OY754333.1, read on the forward strand.
AAACCTCTATGTGCTATTCAGGCTTTTGGTTCTGCGATTAATTATTTAATATTATGTAACAGTTTCGCCGTGCTATGCTGCCGGCTTTGTCGGGCTTTTAAGAACAACAATGGTATTTTTTTCCAAAAATAAATAAAAAATTCCAGAACTTGATGATTTTGAGAAGTAAAAACTTAATTTCTAAGAAGTCTTTTCCAGGTATAAGGGAGTTTATAACTATCCTCTCTATTGATATTATTTAGTCTTTTTTCTATTTCAATCGCTTCCCTTATGAGCCCCGGAAAGTAACTGCGGAAAGTAAAGTTTTGTGTAGTACTCTTGTTGTCTCGATGTCAATGGCGTGACCTTCCTCTAACGTAGTGTGCTCAGCCACGGCAGAGTGCTACCAGTCTTTCTACCGGATTGCACGTTCATGTTCTTTTAATCTGTATCCAATGGCTCTCTTGGTGTGCCCCACATATGATATTCCGCAACTGCAGAGAAGTTCGTATACACTGTCATACATTGTGGGTGGTAATGGATCTTAAGTCCCTCGTAGATGATCTCGGACTCTGGATGTAATTTTTTATCCTGTGATTATGTTATACTTTTTCATTATTCTACCTATGCGATCGGTCGTACCCGCAATGTAAGGCAGCATAACATATCCCAGAGGTTTAGGAGTCTCCTTCGCTTTATGTTATTTTGATGTCATTCTTTCAATTAATTTGTCACTAAATCCACTATCCTTTTATGCCTTTCTCAAATGGTGAAACCTATATACTTTTAACCAGTTTTTTTATCTGCTCTTATCCTTTTCTTGAAATAATGCACTAAATTAGTCGATTGAGTCATCTTTTATTTGCAATATTTAGACCTCTATCGCTACTTCTCTCCACAGAGTACATATTTCTTAAGAGCTTTTGTTTCCTCTCCCTATTTCCGACTACGTATATTTCCTCTTCTTGTTTCCTCTCCCTGTTATACAACTACTCCCGTTTTCCTTCACGATTCACAATTGTCGCTGGAATGAATCCATGATGCGTACGTTTCACGTAAGTTCATTTTATCGTGCCTTTTTACCTAAGAACTTATATCCTGCATGTGATTTCAGTGATTTATAGTAAAATAAATGTTTAGGTTATATCCAAAAGTTTGAATTGATTAGCCCACCACGTTTTTTTTCGTTCTCTCAAGTTCCTTCCTTCGGAATTCCTCAGTATGATTTTTTTAATGAGTTATAGGATAAGTTTTCACCATATGGTCGGGTCAGTTACATTTTTTCTGTGCTGATGCCTGGGACAGCATTATTTAACGTCTTACCACTCATCATTTTGGCTTATAAAATAAAAATGTTAACACCACTGTCCTATGAATTAGCTAGTGGTTTTCGTAGCATTATTTTTTCCATTAGATATAGGACGAAAATGCTGAATTGTATGGACAAAATTATAAACATTTACAACTTAAAGCTTAATGTTAAGGAAACTTAAGTTATAGTTTAGGAAGAAACCAGGTTCAACATAATCACTGTCAAACTTAGACAGCAAAAAATTGTGCAAGTAGAAGAATTTATCAATCAAGTAAGCAGGATCACCAGCGATGGAAGAAGCAAGAAAGACTTTCCGAGTAGAATAACCCAAGTAAAGAGGCAATCTACCAGAACTGGAGTATGCTGACAGCTGGTAAGTACCACCATCTTGGAAGTTATGAAGTACTTTAACAATCAATGCATTTGGATATGGTAGTGAAGACTTAACAATTTGCTGCAGAGCAAAAGAGTTTGGAAGCAATGCACATGCCGTGTAACCTGAAAATGATAAAGATCAAATGGGCTGAGATAGTTCCTTACGAAGACGTCGCGAAGAGTTAAAGAGAAAAGAAGTGCGATGAGAACTATGTGATGAAGACACAAACTTACGGGACACATTTTATGGCACAAAAGCCTATTGAAAACAATACATTAAGCAAATTATGGACGTCAAAGTGAAGAATTATGTAAGAATGAAGCGGTTGGCGGAGAGGAGAGTGGAGTGGAGAGCTGCTGCAAACCAGCCTTTGGATTGATGACAACTGATGATGATAATGAGATATTCTTTCAAATTTTCCTCTGTAAATACCAGGAATTTAAATCTTAGTTTTACAACCAGGAATCCGCAAAAACATCTCTAATTGATCATTATTATCTCTTTTTTGAGAACCCTTGTTTCCAAGAACACTTGGAATTCACTTTAGCGGTTAAAGCTTCCGCATTCGTGATTTATAGGCATTTTATATGAACTGTGAGCTAGCAGCCTTATGGTTGAGAATGGCGATGTGTACACTCATTAAATCCTGCTCCAACTGATGACAAGCCATTTTCGGGGAGAGGAGATTTAATTTCGTGGAAGAAGGCTGTAATTAAAGACAACTCTTTCTCTCCTTCCCCCCAAGTTTTGTTTGCTTGTATGACGGCTCTTCGAGTTAGTTCGCGTCTTGTGGAAAATCAATTACGAGCGTGAAAACGTTACGAAATTGGAGTTTGGAAGGGCGCGTCGAAGGACAGGGAGGAAAAATACGACGCGCGACTCGTCAAATGCGCCGCCGTTTGGCGGGAAAGGCGATGATGCGTGGGACGACAGCACTTTCATCGATTCCTCAATTCGCCATTAGCGGCAGATTTTTTCCGGAAATCAATCTGCCAAAAACCGCCGTGATTATTTGCCCGAGGAATGAGATGGGCCCTAAACGCAATAAAAGCGGTGCTCAACTGTTGTAGCGAGGGAGAAAAAAATCAAAGAGCGGGGAGGACCATTAATTCAGAATGCCGCCGTTTCCGCTGTCAAGCCCCACCACCCTCTCGCGGCGTGAAGGGGAAGCTCGCCAAAGTCCCGGGGGAGAGGAAGGGGAAGTGTGTTGAGTTGCGGGGTGGGGTGGGGTGTTGGGTGGGGGAGAGGTTCTACGATGTGTCACGTGATACACCAAGGCCGACCGTTCCCTTTCCTATCCCCTTTCCTCCTCCTCCTCCAGAAAAGGCTCTCAAGCCGGGCATAGGTTTAACCCATTTTGTATGGCTTAAATGAAAAAGGGATGGACACGTTTTTGCACCTTTCGGCTTTAGAGATTAGAACGCAGGGATAGCAACTTCTGCATTCCTGAAAGTATATTCTTTCATCAAATGAGGTACTTTTAATACTAATGGTCATTTCATTTGACGTTGAGTGGGCATAGGCATTATTAAAGTGTTAAGTATAATTTCCTTCTTCGAGTGGAATATCTGATACTGTAATATGCCATTTGTACCTATTATGTAGATTTCATTCATCGATACTTAATGCATAAAAATAATGGCATGCTGCAACTAGAAGTGGAGGCACAATTAAACAAGGTGAACTGAGTATCAAGTACCCCATATGGTATGAAATTAAGAAATACATAGGTACCTGTATAGCAGATGAAACCAAAGCTAAAATATATCAAATAATAATATCGAATTGTGGCATTGAAGCTACATCGATCAGAACACACAATAAAGAGCCTCAGAAAAATTACTTGGAGGAACAAGAAAGGATCAAATATGCTATAAAATGTCCGAGAGGAATCCAAAATAATAATAATTTATCTATAGGTAACAGCTTTTTCCAATTACTACCTATTTATTATATTTTGAAAACACACAAAACCATGCCCTGGGAGATGTAAACTTCCTACCCAGGCGGGACTCGAACCCGCGACCTTTCGACGGGACGGGTTGGTAGGCGAGAACGCTACCCTGTCACCACCGAGGCCGGCAAATAACAACAATAAACACAATAACTAAAGAGCGAATATATATATATATATATATATATATATATATGGATTTAATACTTTAACAGAATGAAATACAAGAGGGTTTGCGAAGATTTCGTCCGAAGAAGGAATTCTGGACAGAAGAGATGGAATAAATGTGTATGAGGAGAATGACCTGGTAAAGAGATGGCTAAAAATCAACAAAAACAGGGAGAAGATTACCGAATACCTTTCAAGAAACATTTTTGGTTAGTTTATTCGTTAAAAACTGCTACCAGCGAACAGAGAGTGTCACACAGCAGATGAAAGGATCAGGTTGGAAGCCGAAAGAGACTCGAAGGCTAGACGCTAGGCTTTGATCACTGGAAAATCTCGATCAGGCAAGTTTAGGCACGACATGGAGGATATTATTTTCACTTCGTGCTATATCTCTAGAACTGTTAAGAGTGGCAAAATAAAAGAGAGTCAGCCAAACTGACAGGTAAAAAATTCTTTCTTTCCCTGTACCATAAGTGACTATAGGAAAAACAGCGTGGAACTAACCTAAGACACATCGCCAACACACAAATCACCTCTGCACTCTCCAGAATCCTTATTCCGAGCGTGCAACGTAATAGTGACCACCAGTGGTGTAATAAACGTTTATTGTAAAACGTAAAACACCTTTCCCCTGATGCGTTTATTTCCCCAAGTTTCACTTCACATTTAAAATTATATTATATCTGGAATACGCCCCTGAAAATGACTATTTATTATCAAGCAGTATTTTTACTCAACGGCTGATAACAATACCTGTTATTCACGTAGTAAATATAACACCTTGGGAAACAATGCTATGTATTGAATCAAAATAGTAGTTATTATAGAAAGCGGAAGAAGTTTTTTATCTTGTCATTGTGATTTTTCAGATGTCGTTGTGATTTTTTTTGTGTTAAAATGCATCGCTACTGGGCACATTGTGCTATTCTGTAGTCTTGCATTTTCGAAGATTCTGAAAGATTTTCTTCAGAAGACTTTCTTCATGTTTTTCACTGTTAGAGTGGAATTTAAGATATTTTAACCAATCTCTTAAGGGACTTATAATTCAAACTTAAAACATGAGTAAATTTCTGCTAATCGTAATAGATAAATTATTGGAGAGTTTATAACAATACTTATTATTCTCTTTCAGTATTTTTAATGGCGATCACACAAAGAACCTTAGCATACAAACTCCTAAGAATCGTGCCAAGTTGAAATATATAACTTAATTGAGTGTAATTCCATTTTTTCCGAAGTAGCATTGGTGCTATAAAAATCTCCAATATCGATTTAATAACACTTAGCTTTGAGATATATGTATCCGGAAAATCATGGTACATTTTAAAAAACCTTAAAATTCATTTTGATTCTATCATTCCAGATTAACATTGCATCCTTTTTTCTTTGCCAGCTTGATGGAAACAACTTTCTGTAAACAATTTTAAATGGCGACAAGGACCGTATCTCTTTTTATATTCTATTATTATATTATGTTTTGCATTTAATTGAAAGATACAACGCCGGAATCGTAAGCGTATACATTTCTTTACTCGATAATAATCGCGGACCTCATCTCGTTCATCTGCAGCTGAGCTGAAAGTCAATGCTGTAGTGGGCAGCAGCCATCACTTTGAAATCCAATTAATCCTTTCAGAGTGGGAGCCGTCCGAATATGATGAAATGCTTCCCAGCATTAACACTTTCCCTAATTTCAGCATCGCAGATTAATCATAACTTAATATTTTTTGTCTTTCCTCTCCGGCAGTGGGGATAGCTGGAGGGGAAGGCCCTAGTTTGATGATTAATGTGATTGTATTTGCGCCTGTGTCACACCCTTTTATTCAACTACAGCTGGCCATTTCTCAGTTGAAAGTTTTTTTCTTCACAGCACGTGGGAGGGTGGTGAGAGTGGGTTGTTGACAGTAAAATGCTTAATAAAAGGAGCCATCCTGGCGCTGTTGATCCTATTAAAAATGATATCGACGAAAGGGTTAGAAGAGTAGGATTGTTACTGTCAACGATCGCATCACCCATAAATCATTTCCCTCCATACAAATCAGCGTAGAAATTTGATGAAATTTATGCGAACTGTTGAGGTTTATGCATCTGAATAATTTGGTGAGTAATTAAATGCACTCTGTAAATTTCATTTTCACTTCATTCTTAAGATTTTGAGAAGCTATCGTTTATGGTGATGCCATAGTACACAATGTGAACCAGTTTTTTTTTGCTTTAATCAGTTATGAAAAAGATATCTAAAGACCAAAGTTTTAAGCGCACATTATTTCATGAATGTGGTCGCCTTAACAAGCAAATCGGATTTCAAGTAAGGAAAATTTATAATTTGCGTGCAAATCAATAACTTTACAGTCACATACAATTAAGTTGATCAAATGAATTTCCGAAAGCAAAAATGTAGACGTTTATTCACCGGAGAAATTTTAAGTAAGCATTCAAATGTTGCATAGGTACGCACATTGAAACGGATGGAATAATTTGCTGACATAATGGAATGCTTTTTTCTTGTACTAACCAACTTTTAAATTCATTTGCTCATCATAATTGAACTTAAACGAAATATTTCCCTCAGGTTTTGTAAGAATGGACAGTATTTATTCATTAATTTCCCGATCTTTATCCTCTCTTTAAATTAACTGTTTATGGAGGCAGATGGAGAATTTCCATAAATTTATAATGTTTGAAAATACAGTTTGATATCTATTTCCTTTTGACTCTATTGACTGTAATGTAGATTCTATCTTTTACGAATTAAACTTTTGTTGAAGGATATAAATCAATTACTCAGGTTGTTGGAGAAAATGTTCATAATAAAGGTAGATTAGGTGGAAAATTGCGTTCATATAAGAGATTATCATCAATGGAAGAGTAGCATTGACGGGAACGATTAATAAGCATGGTAGATTAGATTAGATTGTTGTTGGGGGGGCCTTCGTCAGGAGCCCAGGCACTTAGACGTTTCTTGGTCCATTGTGCCAACCCCATGCCTGTCTGCCACTTGCAGATAGGGGACAAGAGTACCTCGGTAGAGGTATGGAGGATTGGCCTCCCCCTGCCTCACCCCAGTACCAGGTATAGAGGTTGTTCTCCCTCCAACCGGCCCGGTCTGGCCTGGCCCCTCCGGCCTGCCGGTATAGGTATGGAGGGAGTATCATCTCTCCATGCATGCCTGGTTGAGGTATGGAGGAGGGTCACCCATCCAACCACCGTCCGGGCCCAACGTTGCTTAACTTCGGTGTTCTGATGGGAACCGGTGTTTCAACGTGGCTAGGCCCTTGCCCCAATAAGCATGGTAAGAATATATTAGAATAGGTTCTAATATCGATTGCTATGTTGTATGGGGCAGTTAGGTGGATGTTAAGGAGAAACCTTAAATTTACATGGTAAAATTTGCTGGGTGCTTGGTTATTTGAGGAAACCACTGACCAAAGATGACATTTTTTTACAGTTAATCAACCATGGATAGAATGATAGTATGAGCAGAGCAATTTAATTACCTGGGTAGTACTTTGGAAGAAAATTGGACATCATATCAAATACAGTAGAAGAAGTTCACTAACAAAGGAAGCGTCTAGCAGTAGAAGGAAGCTGATGACGGGGATCTTCGGTAAGGATAGACAGAAGAGGCTGGTAAAGAGTTTAATATGTAGTGTAGCATTGTATGGGGAAGAAACGTGAACTATGAAAAAATACGTGAACAGGATTCATACGCTTGAGATGTGGACGTGGAGGAGAATCGAGAGGCACCGTTAGCATTGGGGGACGGAAAGGGAGACAAACGAGGTGGTGCTTGGTATGGCGGGTAAGTGATGCAGAGTCTCTCCAGTTCTTTAAACCTCTCATTATTCAGGCAGAGGGTTATTAAATCCTTACAGGTTTCGGATCTGACTTCCATTTCTAAACTCAGTTTAGTTCGTCATGTTTTAAAGCGGATGCACCTCTCAATGCGATGGCTAAAGGAATCTTTTTCATCACATTCATTGCATTTTCCATCCTGGCTTTCATTTGAAGGAGATTAGGAGGAGGCATATTAGGTGGCTGAAATAAGTAATGACGGGCTAAGCTAAGGGTTGCTGAAGGCCATGAAAGAAGGGAGGATGTAGGGTAAGTGTGGAGGGAAAGAGCTTATTTTTTATGGACGAGATCTAGAGAGGTAGGGCGTGTGATGAAATTAATAAAAATATTGTGGTGGTAGATTGAGGTCCGCCCCAGTAGAATTATCGAGGATTTTACTTTTTTCTATTTAAACCTACCTCATCTGTTAGATTTACGTAATAATAATAATGATTGTTTGGTATGAGCAGGATTATCTGGAGAATGAAGAAAAGGTGAAGGGAAATTTAGGCGTCAGCCTATTCTCAACGAAAGGTACCAAGCAGTCTACAGTTCAGAGCACCATCACACGGACGAAGTAGAACAATTGAAGTGCATTTGGGGTCCCAATTATGTAATTATCAGGGCTACCACAATCTTTTGACGTTATTATGTCATCCATGTTGTTTCCTGAACGTGATGTTTTTTTCCCGCAGGCTAAAGCTTTTATTGCAAAAAACAATTTTGTATAAACTTTACACTAGTTACCAAACCAAACCAAAGCAAGTGTATTGTAACTCTTGAAACTAATCAAAACAAGTTCAGCCTCTTTTCAGCAAATTATGGAAGTGTACGGCTCACAGTTCCATGGAGAGTTTTGTTAAGGATTTACTGAAAAATGCCAATGAGAAGCGAAGCAAAAATGTTCTCTCATCTTAATGGTTGCGTAGCAATAATGTCAGGATGCATCTAAATTCATGATTTCGCGTCTAAATCAGAGGAAAAGCTATTTAAAACTCCCATACACCCTAGTTTTAGCACTGTAGTAGCTCAATTGTAATGATGCAAATTTTTTCCTCCTAAATTTGTTATATTATTACATTTCATTCGAGTTTATTCAGTAATTTCTCCTATTTTAACGCCAAATAAATTTTAAATTTAAGTATCAATACTGCACTCATGTACTGAATACGACAGACGTGAGGGATTTAAAAATTAATCACTTCAAGAGGCTAACTGAATGAGGAGCTGAGTTGAGGGCCGTGTGAAATAATTTCCACGAATAATGGTTGTGGGTCATGGTGAGCAGCTATGTATATTAGGGAACACTGGAGGTCCCATTACGCTTCCTTGAGGGACACCAGAAATTATGCATGCATAAGTTGGGATTAAACAGTTTAATACTACCTTTTGTTTGCGGTTGGAGAAAAAGCCGTGACTCGAGTTGCATTATCTTGTAATTTATTCTTCGTCCTTGCATCTCATATATCACGCACCTCTTTTGCTGGCCGGCATTTGCTGCTTTAATTTTTCATTAATCCTTGCCTCGGAGGATTTCACTTATCCATTGTGGCAGCAAAAATTTCAATGGTCACAATGTTTCTTTTTTCGGTTGAAAAATGAAGTACTTGGCAATGATTGCATATTTCATCCACATGACCGAGATTAGACCCAGAGGTAGGTATGGTTGTCATGAATAGGCAATTTTTGCGAAGGACATGCAGATGAATCAGCGACCGCACGGCTTAATCTAGCATTACGTATGGAGTCTTTCATCACATAAGTGAAGAGCAAAATATCTCTGCACTTGTACCAATATGCGTAGTTGAATCCTTCACCTGACGTTTATTTATACATGTCCCTAGCTGCAGAAATGCAACTCTCCCCAATTTATGTTATAAAATGGGAGAAGTAGATACAATAGCATCCGATGAAGTAAAAAAACTGGGTGTGTCTCTGTGTCACACTCTTTTCTTGCTGTACTCACAAATTTTGTGCAGGGAGGAAGATATATGTGTAGCTATCAGTTCAGCAGGGAATGTTTAAGGAGTAGTCTCAAATTATAAAAACGTTCACGGCCACATTGTTAAAACTTTCCAGAGAATATGTATAATCCAGAATGTTCTGCACCCACATACACTCCCTTCCGCTTTCAACTGCTTGTGATTATATGAAGTACGATACGCCAGATAGGCAGAAGTCACCAAAACTGAGAGGGATCTCAGAATAAATTAAGTATACGTCAGTATAAAAAAAACAAATACACGAGTAAATACCGAAAGAATAAATCAAATTTCAGTGTATTTTTTAAGTTCAGCAGTGTAAGTATAGGAGAGGGATAACATTTGTCATACTTATACTCGTTTTCCCAACTCATAGCGGCTGACCTTGAATACGCTGCTGTGGCTTTCACTTTCATAGCCACGACAGAAGATTGGCATGAAGTGCATCAGGGGGGACTCTCTTTTCGACGGCTGTGAGATTCATCTCAGCGTGGGGGGTTATTTTGTAATCTCACCTTTTTTATGACTCTTTACGGGAAGGCGGGAGACCCGTTTTGCTCTCTTAATGATCGGTCCAATCGGCCAAGGTTCAATGGTGGCTCTATTTCTCGTTCCTAACAACAGGTGAGATGGAACTAATGAAATGCGGAGCCAAATGAAATGGGTCAAGAGTCGAAAGATACGGATCGAGAGTTGAAAGAGCGGATGAATCAAATAAATAGACCGGTAGTTCACCATTTGAGAGTCGAAGATGGTCGCGCTGCCTGGGTGGCGGAGTTGAACTTCGATAAATGACGTCATTTTCCACATTTTATGACGTGTTCTCACTTAAAAGAGATTGCAAAATAACTCCTCAGGTATCGTCTGTGCTGCTAAATTTACTGCGTGTGACTTAGACGTGACTCCTCGCCACGCGACGTTCATATATTCGTAAAAGCTGACAACGCTGTTCGGCCGCCGGAAGCCAGAAACTGAGGTGGACGGGGAACGCCTTTCATTGGCTATTGGCTCTGTGACGTCTACTTGCCATGAGTTGGGAAAAGGGTATAGTGAGGCGTGACAGGCTGGATATTCGAATGGACCGATGATACTTTGGGTGGGAGGCTATGTGGGAAACGTCCTGGACCCTTATCAGTGTTGGTAGAAAATTAATTATATATCTAGCAAGGTGATATGAGGAAAAAACACTTGGTCATTGTGAGATACCAAAATTACAAATAAACAATTATATATTCATTTACATCGAAGTGTTCCTTTGCGAGCCGCCGCAAGGTCGTGTTGCTGCCCCAGCAACACGACCTTGCGGCGTAAGGATTCCAGCGATGACGAATACAGTGAATAGAGAAAAGGAATTGGAAGGTGCAAAGGACAGAAAGTGGGATGTTTCTTGACAGATCAGTTTAAAATAATTAGTTATTTACTACTATGAGATATTAAGTTTTATGCGTGGAAGCGATTGCGCTGGAGCAAGCCTAGTTAAAAATGGTTTTGGTATTGCTGGAAAATTCGCACTTCCTATCCTATAGGATTAGAGGATATTAAAAAACAACATGTATATTATTGGATAAAGCGTTTCAATTTCAGACGAATTATCCGTTGAAATGTTTCCTCATCAGCTGAGAAACCTCAAATTAAAAATAGAGGTTCGTGTCTTGCTGACAAAAGTGAAGACTGTTTGTGTAGCGAAAAAAATTCACCTTACATTGCTATTTCAATTTTTCTATAGATTTTATTCATAATACAGTTTTTGGAAATTGTTTAGACTTTTCATTTTTATAGATAAACCTCTACGATGCCGCTACGATTCCATAACTAATACCAATGTTTTCAAGATGTATTAACTGCACAACTGAATTATGGCCGACTGCGCATTTTAATGGATTCAATATTCTCCCATAATAAAATCGTATGGCTTAATCTTTTCTCTTACTTAACCAATGAGAAAAACAAATGAACGTTCACACTATAATTTAAACAAATGCCGATCTCACGGAGATACTGGCACCGAGTTGCCCTCTGGTGTATAACTTAGTAACTTTCTGTCCTCTCAAAACTTTTCCCTTTGTTTCCCCAACCGAGAAACTTCTACCTTACCCCATCCGAGAAAATTCTACCTTACCCCATTTCCTAGAGATACACTGGCGAACATAAGAGGGATAATAAGAGAGATACATTGGCGAACGTATAGATACAAGGGTTCCTCCTTTCCAAGCACCATTAAAGATGACTAAAAAACAGAGCATGAAATTTAGCATGATAAAAAAAATTAATGGAAAGATGATACTTAATGGAATAGTACCAAGCGATTCCTTTTCATTCAGAAATGAAATATGGAATGGAATTAAATTCAGAAATTTACACAGGAAAACCAAGATTCGACTGTATAAAACACTCATCCGCACAGTACTATCAAACGGCAGTGAAACATTGACAATACAGCTAAATCTGCAGAGCTACTGGACAGATTTGAGAGGAAGGTGCTTTGGAGAATCTACGGGCCTGTGAACAGTGAAGGAAGTTGGAGAATCAGTTATAACAGCGAAATATATAGGGCATCGGCCTGCTACGATGGAAACACCGGTTCCCGATCAGTCACCAAAGTTAAGCATCGTTGGGCTCGGCTCGAGTTTGGAGGGGTGATCCTCCGATTCGTCCGAGGGCTGTTGCCCCTGTCTGCACGTGGCAGACAGTATGTGCGAAATGACCTTAGCCGTCGAAGCACATTAAACAAAACTACTACTACGAAATATATAACTTGTACAAAGAACCTAGCACCTCTAATCACATAAAGCTATTGAGAATCAAATGGGTAGGACATGTCCAGCTGATGCCTGAGGAGCGGGCAGTTAAAAAAGTCTTCACTGGGCAGATGGGAGGCAGGCACACCATTATTATGCTATTTTGCTCTGTCATCTCCCCCTCCCTTTTCCATATTCCCTCCCCTTGCATGGGTGGTGTCCTGACACCCCATGCCACATAACTCTTTGGTGGCTCACAGGATAGTATGCACATGTAGATATCCAACCAACCAGTCCCCCACATTCCTGACTTTGGACATCCTTGCATGATATTCTGTTGTGATTCCTTACCTCTCTCCTTTTTAATTACGATGGCAACCCGTCAGTTCAGGAGAAACTGACCTATCCCAAAAGGGGCGTATGCGGAGAGCTGCTGAGGACGTAAGCACAAAAGACTCCCTTCTGCTACAACGTTTAAAGCGACGCATGCCGGTAGACCCCACCCCGGAAAAGGGTGCTTAGCTACCGAAACACGGACGCAGGGCGTCTGGCGGAATTATCGGTCGGTGGGATTAAGAGTGAAGGGAACTGTACAAGGCAGCCTTGCAGCGGACGTCGTGATGAGAGCGAAGCCGACGGTGAATGGGGCGATGTTTGACTTGAGGGCGGAGTCTTTTTGAAAAGATCTAAAAGAGCTTTTATTTAACCCTTTAGGGTCGGGTAGTGGATACGAACGAGAGGAGGAGTTGGTAGGGCGATGGTGTGGTTTAGAAAGGTTGGCATATCGATTTAGGAGGCTCTAACCAAGAGTCCGGTTATTAAAAAAATATGACAATTGTCACAGGGCATTTCATAAGTGCCTTCATCTAGTGAAAAGACCAAAATGTCGACTTCCGTAGCTTTTTTACGTAAAACCCTAGTATTGAATTTAAATCTTATATTATAGATTCATATGGTCATACTTAACTAGAAAATGATTGTTTATTTGGATAGGAAAACATAGGTGTATACAGTTTAAGAAAACTTGAAAATTAATATTGATTATTCCTATTGATATTGATCCAAAAATACCTGCCTAAAATATTGTTGGAATACAAAATATTTCATTTTCAAATAATTTTTTATCCTGCTGTAATGTCACTTTACTACTTCTCATACACACGATCGTTAACATCGCTGAATTAGTCCCCCAATGTGAGCTTTCGGTCAAATTACCTCTCCTGCTAATTAGCTTATTTCACTAAATGCCCCTTATTTAAAATTTAAATAAGTATTGATATGGTGCAATTGAGTGTGCACACAAATTTAAATGTTCTATTATTTCAGTAAAGTCAAAGCACTTACTATTGCAATGATTTGAATATAGAAACTACTTGAGAGTTAATAAACTAAATTTAATCAATAATAAAAATGAGAGCTCTATGTAAATTATGGATGTAATTTGAAAAGCATTACTCTAGCTGCAAGTAAGAATAGTTTAAATTAAAGTCTAGATTTATAAAAATGGTAGCCGGTTTTGTTAAAAAAAAATATCCAACGAACGTGGGTATTACGCGAAATTTGCCCTGTACCGTTTAAAAAAATTAAAGCTATAATATTTTGTGTGGTATATTTCGCCCGTAGGTGTTTACAGACATAATCGTGGTACCGCGTCAATCTTTCGAGTTGTTACTCTGTTTGCGGTGCATAAATTGCGCAACAAATGGATTCAAAGTAAACCAATAAGTTTTTTGTTTCACATAAAATTTATTGTACACAGGACCTAGGTTTTGAGTTAGATCTCATCATAACGTGTTTTACTACGTATTTCTGTGGAAATTTACATATATTTGTACCCACTGCTATTTTTGATGTGAGTTTTCTGTAGAACAACAAAATCGCTGCTTATATTTCTGTATTTAATGCGTACTTCACAAAGATACGGCTTAAATAACGATGTTGACCCACTCAATATTTACATATCTAACGATTTGTGTACTGTGCTACAGGGCAGTATGATACCATCTAAACTCATCTTTAAGAACTTCACACCCTGAATTAGTAAATCAATACCTACAAATACTGAATTCCACTTTTTCGCTTACGCTTGTTAAATAATGCACATCTTACACCAATGACAAGTCGTGGCTCATGTAAAACAAAAGATACAAACAATGTAAACTATTCTACGACTATATCTTTAATGAACACTTTTTCCACCCAAAAGAGTCGGCTGCTTTGCTATTTTTATTGAAATAAAGCATTTTTCCGTAATTTTATCATCATTCAGGTGGAATTTTCTTCTTAGAAATACTTCTTCGCAAAAATTGAATCTGTATTTGATACAAGAGAAGCTAATTTTACTATTTTAGGATTAATTTCGTAGTAGTTTTTAGTATTCATAATTAAGATGAAGTATAATACTTTTCTACATTTTTTTTTATTTTCCCAACGCGATTCACCTATTTACAGCTCCATCAGGTACAAAAATCATATATATTATTTCTCAAGGGCTTTTTTTGTCGGTACGCCATAACTTCCATAATACTTCATCAATTTTCATAAATGAGGCATCATTTTAAAGCTTTTCTTAACCACTATACCGGAAAAATAACAAATTTCTCACATTTCAGTTGTTTTTCGAAAAATTACAATTGAAAAAACGGTTTTTTGAAATCTCGCCCTCGACCTATCGATTCTCTATCGAGATCATCGAGATATATCGAAATGAAACCGATTTCAATTTCATGCATCTCTTATCTCAATCCGCATTGAATTTCGACTTAAAATATTGATTTAAGGTATTTGATCTGCTGATCTAGGTATTTATAAAATGAACTAAATTAATCAAAACTTTAATTTATATTTACTTCCCCAAACCGCTCGCAGTCATTTGTTGTTACTTAGTCCATGACGACCAACTTACTTCGTCTCTGCTCTCTACGATAAACAAACCCGGCGATCAAATCAGATTATTCACTTTAAAGAAATCTACACAAGTTCAACTCAAAAGCAAGTAGATACCGTATGGATTCTGACGCACTTACTACACGGTACTAACTATACAGTGTGCACTTCAATTAAGTGGGATTTGAGGAGGATACAGTGCGAATGCTTCGCACGGGTCGACTAGTACAATCATAATAGTATTAGCGTTAAAATATACTAATACAATTTTGTTTTTTTTGTACCTGATAATACCGTAAGTTGGCGAAACGTGTTTAACAAGTGTGAAAAATTGAACGAAATTTACATGTTTTGATTTCAACTACGAAGAAAAACTATTTCCAAAATATTCAAAACTATATTTTACCCATTATCAAAATTGCGTTGTAATTTCGATAATGGGTAAAATAGAGTTTTGAATATTTTGAAAATATTTTTCTTCATAGTTGAAATTTTTCAATCAATTTTTCTTACTTGTTATGTTACTTGTTCAAAAAATTTCATGAAAAAGGTTGAATTTTTGTTACTTATTTGAACAGACGACACATTGTTCTATGAGCAGCCTGAATATACATAAAGAGGACAGAGAGAATCGAATTGATATAAAATGCTAGCAAGATCAAATGTCTGCTTTTATACTTGGACAATGGGGAGAATGATTATATTATGATGGAAAATGGTGAATTGGTTGAAAAAGTGGATACATTCGTTAGCATAGGCCGGAAACTTACGAAAGATGGAAGGATAGATGAGGAAATAAAAATATTCGTGCGTATGTGGAGGAAAAGTCTAAGGTAGTACGTGGAGCATACCTAGTAGTGATAGCTTGCCTATAGGATTACGGAATACAAATCACGGAAAATCACGGAATACAAATATGCACTTCTCCCCTCTTTATTATATGGTAACAAAACTTTGTTATGCCATAATAAACATAAGTGTAGGCTGAATAAAGTAGCAGTGAGTTATCTCAGAAGTGTTCCAGTTAAAAGGAGAGATAAGGTTACAAATGGGTGGGTGAACGGGAACGGCTTGATGGGTATGTATGTGGTGCAGGTCCTTCTAGTTTGCGTCCGGGAAAATGCCAAAATTGGCTTGCGTAGGATGCGGCCCATCTGCGACTTATTGGTGTAAGTGAAAAAGGAAGTGAAAGTATGAAAATATGAAAAAATTATTGCTTTTCGCATGTATTTACATTCAAAATGAAGCTTAATAGTTGATCGTAAAATAGACGGACACTCAAAAGTAACTTCAGCTAAAAGTTAAATGAAACGTACGGACTTACGATTTCTTTCGTAGACATTCTTGTCACTAACCCATTGAGGCTGAAATTGCACTAAAATAAACTGTTGGAATCACGCCAACCCTCAAGAAGTAATTAAAACGAATGTAAATAATCGCTTTCAACACTTTTCGTTGCAAGAAGCTTGGAGGCAAATTATAAAATAAAAATGGAGTTCCTGGCGGAAAATAAAAACAACAATGTCAAGGGGATCGCTCTAAAACCCTAGATTATTCCTTAAATTAATGCGTGGTTAAAGGTGGTCGGAGTTATTTTTACTTATGTACAGATTTGCGTGAAACTTTGTATGCATGTTTTCATTGTGATATCTGAAGATAAAATTGAAAACAGTGAATCAAACCGATTTGTTATTTTGGACCATAAAATGTTATTTTAGCACGTATCCTAATGGAAAATCTAATATATTTAATAATGGGTAATTCGTTTACATATGCACAAACTTTCCGAAATAATACATTTATTAATAATACAATTGTTGCATAACAATATATTTCAATATATTTTCGTCTAAATTTCGAAAACCGTGCCGAAAACTCTAGCCATAACATGGTTCAATTTCGGAAAAAAATTTAAAATACAAATCCTGTATCATTTCTCTTGCTGCCCGTGTGGCGAGTTCGAACACATAAAAAAATGCACTTAAGTGAAATGTAGTCCAAGAATATTTTATCGGCTTAAAAAGTATTGAAAAAGTGCACTCAGTGCACGATTACCGCTCCAGCATCACAATCCCTCAATAAACTCTTGTATCTTCCTTGTAATTCCTCTAATATTCTAAAACAGCAGTTATGTATGAATAAAATAATTTTTGAGTCATTTTATAGTGATACCATCTTAGCCTATGATTGAGAGTATAGTACGAGCGGGGACTGTGAAGGGTAGAGGTGTTCAAGGGGTCGATGCCGGGAAGGAAGTGAAGATTGCTTTAGAGGGGGGATTGCAGGGAAAGGAATAAGGTGGGGAGAGGTAGAATAGGAAGGGCAGGTGCGGGAGGTTGGGGAGCGGGATGGCGGCGGGAAACGAGGAGGAAGTGGTCGCCCTAAAGACGTGCAAGAGAGGCTATCCGTGAATATTTCATCGCCAGTTTACGTCCGATGGCTTAAAACGTACCTCCTTCCTCCGCCATCCAGAATACCCATGCCTCGCGGGCGAAAAAGAGTCGAGAGTGTTTGCAGAGAGGGGTGAACGGCAGGGGATTGGGAGGTTGCAGGAGGATGTGGTGGAAGGGAAAAGACGTGATGCGATGGTTTTCTGTGGGAGGAGGTTGGTATGGCATGGTGGAGGTGAAGTTTGGAAAGGAAGGGACGTCAGAGAAGATGTAAAACTATTGGGTGTGGCGAAGGTTTTGTGATGGCAAGAGGAGCAAGAGAGGGTGAAAGAGGTGGAGCTGGGGTTTTTCGAGGGGTTTTAAGAGCGCCTTAAGAGTGGTGAGATGAAGATGAGCAAGGAGAAAGCACGGCTGAAGAAAAGACCGCTCCACTTCTGCTGCTGGTTCCGAGGAATTTATGGTTCACTCTAAGGCTGGAATACGTCTGATCTCGCATGGGACTATTTAAGGTTTAAAAATAATTCCAGCCTATGATACGAGTAAGAGTTTTTTTTGGGAAGTCGGAAAAAGATGTAAAATAATTGATATTTTAAACGGAATCAATGAGGCATTAAAAATCTGAAAAATGTGCAGATAACAAAACTTGACCACTTATATATTCACTGCGAAATATTTGTTCGCGTCGTGAAGTCCAGGATGGACTCGGACAGTTTTTAGATACTTTCCAGAGCCTACCCATTACTTCCGAGCAAAAATCTAAAAAGTTCACCCATATTTATTGAAGACATTGTTGAAGGAAACTTGGATTGTATGATTATTCGTTTGTGGGTTTACGCGGAGGTGGAATGATGGTCTCTACATTTTTCGGGGAAGTCTTCCTCGTGAGTCGGTGCAGTGAGACAGCAGTTTCACCGGCTATCCTGCCAGCGTCTTCAGGTCGAAGGTGTCGTGAAGCGCATTGTGCTATAGTTATTATAATTATTATATTATTCAGTTAAGGTTGGTTGCCTGCATCCCTCATTTATACCCTGCCCCCTTACTACCTACTCTCTGTTCTTCATTATTATACACCAATTAACCTGGCCTATTCATTCATCCCACGAATTTTCTCGTGAAACTCTTTTATAATTGTGCTCCTGGAATATTCTTAGGGCCTTAGAGTTTGTAACATTTACAACAGGGATATTTCTTCCTGTTAGTACTTCATATGGTTTTCTTTCTATTCTTCCGTAAACTTCTTTGTCTCTGGTCCAATTTGTTCGTTTGATCTTAGGCATCCCACTCCAGCACCAAGGTATTCTCTTCTGTTAAGCTTTCCCACGGTCCATCTCTCTCGATAATTTAGTGCATTACACCACACGAGTGTTTTTACGTGCTGCTTCCTTGCAGGTAATTCCTTTTTCTTTGAACACTTTTTTTCTCATCAATAATGCTTTTTGGTTCAAGTTACTCTTCACTTGATGTTCCGTTGAACTTCTTTCATCGAATTTAATGCAGTTTTGAAGGTGGGAAAAGGTTTCCACTTGTTCTAGCACCTCTCCTTTTAGCTTTATGTCTACCTTTTACTTTTTACTTCCAAGTTTTAGGATTTTCGTTTTCTTCTCGTTAACCGACATGTTGTGTTCACTTAGAACTTGATCCATTATGCTCAGAAGTATGTGTTGGGAATTTTAAAACAGTACCGATTATAAAGATGGAAAAAAAGATAGGCGAGTAATAGGGAAAAAACGGTGCTTCAGCTTTAGAAATACGTAGAGGAAAGAATTATTGATTTCTAAAAGGACCCTTGCGCTCTTCTTACACCTTTTACTAACTATACGGTACGCATTTTGGAACAATGTAAAATTTTGAATCTTGGAGGGAGGGTATGAAGGGAGGCAAAAGATGCGATTTAAATAAAAGGTATTTAGTAATGGAAAGGGGATAGTTGAATGAAAAAAACTTTGAAAGAGTCTTCCCCATTTCAAGGAGATAAAAAGTACGACTGCCAATGAACCTAACAGCTATTTAGTAGAATACTTATGCTGTTCAATGTCAAGGTTACTCTTATATGTGGATGTAATATAGGAAAGCACACTCAACTCACCGACTGATTGCTATATCACCACATAGCTCTAACTTAGACTTAAAACATGCAGTTAAAAATATTGTTTTAAAAATAATTACTATAACAGGACTTTTAAAAAAATGGAACGTGCGTTACGGGTAATGCCCAGGGAAATTTGTGGGGGCAAACTGTTTACTCATTTATTGTACACTATGAATATTTATGGCATAGCTTGAAGAGTGTGATTGTACCAATAGTATCTGTCATCAAAGGAAAAAGCACTGCAGAAATTTTCATTCACAAAAAAGTTTTTCAAAACCCAAGCTTATTTCTCAAGCGCCAGTTGAATTGCTCAATTTATTTACTTTTTCAAATAGTTTAATGGTGGTTTGTTTAAAACTCATGCTGCATAGTGTTAAATCATTTTTTAACTGTAAATATTTTCTTTAACCTGCCGAAAAATGACTCTTAAACAGACTAAGAGGAGCAGTTAGTGAGTGATGAGAGGATATCAAAGTAGTTTAAATTGATGAAAGAAAGAATAATTTGACGAGCGAAACGAGCGGTAAGAGTGCATTATGGAAAAACATAGAAATATGTAACTGACACAAAGTTCCTACGGATTCCAGTATGACTTCCGGGTTCCTTTGGTGCTGGTTAATCTTGAAAGACGTACGTTTCTCCGGCATTCCAGTCGGCATCTTTCGGTCCACATCGGGCTTAGAAGATGCTGTCTGGAACGCTGGTGACACTGTCGTCTTTCAAGATGAATCAACGCGGAAAGAACCCGGTAGTCTTGCTGAAGTGAGACATTAAAATTCGGTAATTCTCCAGTTTTCTATTTGATGCTATGTGGAAAGAACCAAGCACCTCTCCGCATCCTCCTTAGATCTCTCTCGCGTTACCACATAAGAGATCGTCTTCAGTTAAGTTCAGAACGCTCTTTTCGCAGGTGCCTAGTGAGAAACGGGAGCCAAAGGATACGGACAGAGGTCTGTTCGCAGAGGCTACAAGTAGCGTAAACGGGTCACGCTCTGTTGAGTCAAGAGAACACACGAGGCTCATACTACGTGTCTATACACGTTCCCCGCGAAGGAGAACGCCCTCCGCTGCGCAAACAGCTCACGGACAAAGTTTTCCTTCGTGGGCGCGCGGACACCGTTTTCGAGCGGTTTGTGAGACCATGATGACTGCCTTTCCTCCCCCGATGAGTGGTACATAGTGCATCAAAGGAGTCGTCGGATCTGGGTTGATCGTCTGCTACCGTTCCGGCGGGAACGTATCCCTCTCAGCATAGAGGGAGAGAGAGAGATAGACTGGTGGATCCGGGTTTAAGCCCGCTTTGGTCTTCAGCCATTAAGCTCATTAGCTTACCCACTCTCTTCCCATGCTCCCAACGTCACTTTTAAATAACGCTCCCAACGTCGGAAGCAAACTTGCTTTCCACGTCTTCGGAATTATCTTGATGGTGGAGTATTAATGCCACCGTCAGTGCAGAAGCCAGTCGGTAATTAAAGTTGGGTGGGTACCTTTTGGGCCTGCGGTGTTTGACAACGCAACGTGAATCAAATATCACCTAATCTCCTTCTGCGTAATATTGAATGCCGTTCCAACTTTGAGTTCCTATGCATAGGGTTAGTACCCTTGATTAAAGAATAAAGTGGCTGGAATCACAGAGAACGATAGCAAAGGGGAATATTAAAGTCATTAAATGCGCAATCGGTCGTGTTGAATGGAACAGTTACGCAGTAAATACGCCCCAAACAGTTAGTAATTGCAGTATTGTAGCGGTGGTTGCTGTAATAATGTATCTAGAAAAATACAAAATGGACATTTTTTCCTTAAAAGCACTGCATTTTTCATAAATTTATGGAAACATTTCGGCTAATGCTATGTGAATAATTTTTCACACAAAAAGACGTCTCTTTCGTGCATAAAAACGCCATGTAAACAATGCTTTAATATATGTCCGGTACACAACCAGTTATTGACAGGCCTTCGCTAAAATCTTCGCATCTTCAGTCTACATTAGTGACAAAGATCACTCTTTGTCACTAAAGTGACCCAGCTTGAAGAATTTTGATGTCATTTAGTTCTTCAAGAATTTAACATGAAAATAAATAAGAATATTAGTGCATTTTTAGAGAATTAGTGCATGGATTAGAGAAAAGCTGAATACAAAAGTCACGCTAAGAGAAGACATATTCAAGAAATGAAAAGCAAGTGGCTTCCTTAACCTACCTTGAATGTATTAACACGTAGGTCGGAATGGGTGTAACGGACATCAAGGGTAGAATAGCCCAAGCTAAGAAAGCTCTCATGATGAAAAGGCAACTGCAGTGTTCAAAGAAGATAGGACTACGAACGAGGAAACAGTATGTGAAAGTATTCATGTGGAGCGTGGCACTCTGTGGATCAGAAACATGAACCATTGAGAAATCAGACCAGAAAACATTCGAAGCATATAAAACCTGGTGTTGAAGGAGGATGCTGAAAATTAAATATACGGATAATGTAAGAAAAGAAGAAGTATCTAGGAGAACAGAAGAGGAAAGAACCATATGGAACACTGTACAGAAAAGGAAAACCAGATGGATTGGGTACATCATGAGGCACTATGGGTTTGTGAAGAATATAATATGAGGAAAAATAGAGGAAAAGGTCCCAAGAGGAATACCAATGGATAAATACACAGACCAAATAAAGGAGAAAGGATATGAGTAGACCAGGAAGTAAAGGGTCTAGCATTATACAGGGAAGGATGGAGGGCTACAGTCAATTAATCTTAGGATTGAACGACCGATGATGATGAAATGGTATCTGGGTCCGTGCGTCTTTATATACTAGTAAATTCACCGTCCAGGACGAATTCTAAACATACTCAATTGCGAAACACTAGTGTGTCATTCAATTTGTACTGGAGGATATTACAGCTGGATGTCGTTGAAGATTTTGAACTCTTGTAGAATTTTTAACTCATCACCAAATTGTTCCTAAAATGATATTCCATGAATTTATAATCCAGATTTTATACTTTCCTTTCTATTAGTAAATCATTTTATCTTCGGAAAAAGATAGGTCTTGTAAGTAATACATAGTTATTACCCATTTTCCAATATTACGCAATTATTTTTTCCTTACCCAGGGCTAATATGAAATGAAAACATATTGGTAATTCACATTAGATAATATTTCATCAAAGTTAGATTTTTCAGGGCTAAAATTCAATAAAAAACCTTGTTGATTCACATATTATACAAAATTACAAAAGTACCTCATGCAGGGTGATAATTTCATTACAATTTATCGGTATGGCATACAAAATTTAATCCAAATTACACACAGAAAACGTTTACCGTTGTGTATTATTTGATAGCGTGTGTTTTTGCTAAATCCTCCCTTAAAGGTTCCTCCCATTATTTTTGTCAGGTGTACTTTCTTTGCCGTTATTTTGAATACTTAGATTTTCTTATGAAATATTTATGATTTCAGGAGTAAAGTGGTAGTGGTGAAGTATCAAAAGTGAATGTTTTCAGTATGTATATTTGGTTAAATATTGTATAATATTAGATTTCTCATTTTTTTCAAATACTTTGAATTGATAGTAGCCCATAAAATAGGTATATAATAGCAAAAATTGGCCATTGGAGTAATGTTTAATTTATTATTCCCCATGACCCATCTTCAACCTCAGAAAATATGATTTCTCCATAAATTTAAAGATAGCACATGGAACCACGGTGGTGAGTGATGAATTGAAAAAAAAAAAACATATAAAAATGAATTTTTACACGAAATACCCGGTGGCTCTCTGCAGGCTATGAAAGATTCACGGCCGAAGGCGAACAACTAAGCCGGAAGTGTAGAATGTAAAAGTGCAACTCAAAGCAAAGCCCTTGCTGCGACACGATTACCTTCTATGGTCCTGCTCATATCATTATTCAGGTCTCCTTCCTTTGGAATATGAAGTTGCTGGAGTCTAGTGCATTTGCAAGGGCTTTGTGCCGAATTCACAGGAATATATTCCGCTCTGATGTTCTGTGAGACTTTTTTCTGCTGTATGACAAGAAATGCGTGCGAACATTTTACTGGCCTTGTTCAAAGGTTTTGGCAACGAAAAAAATTAGGATCACAAACAGTTGTCTGGTTTTCGAAGAGAATGATAATTTTATGTGTATCTTGTTATTTCTTAGACAAATGTTTCGTTTGAATAATTGTGCTTGTGCTCAAAACGTTTGGTATCGATTTATGCTGTACAACCTTTTAATCATAAATTTGCACTTTACTGGTGTATTTAATCAATATTGAGCGAAGAGAAAACAGAAAACATGTGCATTGAACAAAATTAAATGAAATTTGAAAGTTTTAATACGTTTGAAACGTAGTATAACATTATACTGTAATTGATAGATTTTATGTTGAATTGCGTTGTAATGTAATAATTTTATTAAACTTATGTTGCAATCTAATGGATCTCAAATTTGCGAACACTATGCCTGATTTATTATAAAATAGAAATTTTGGGTGGTACCTCTTCATACTTTTACTTTGTGATGTATTTTATTCGTAGAAGGCTAAAGGCCAAATTTATTGATAATTAGTGTGAGTTATTTACATGGACCTCCAAAAAGTAATGTGAATTAGTTATTCTACTAGCAATCACCAATGGGTTTAGTTATTAGATGTTTCAATATTGTGCAAAAGCTATGCTTTTTTAAATTTTTTTATTTCACTCTAAAATTATATTTACGAAACTAGTAACATTTTAGGTAACAGGGAGCAAGGATGGCTGGGTAATGATCTATTGAAATAGATATGTCCTATCAACTGTTTCGTCACTGTAACTATTTACTCATTGCATCATAGAAGAGAATAATTTTATGAGGGATGGACAGGAGCGGAGAGTTGATATATCTTAACAGTTTGATTTAAAGTAACTCAGGGTTACGTTCGTCTATTAGTTGGTGCGTAATTTCTTCCTCAACTTAGAACCATGTTACCCTATGGACCCAGATCCTCGAATCACTATGCATGCACTCACATGATCGGCCAAATATTTATCTCTGTTGTGTTTTTCATGAGATCACGTAAAGTATATCGCCGTCGTTATGAATTGTACTATCTTTTTCGCCAATGCTAACTCAATATTCTTCCATTATCTGCGCCCACGACGTATGGATATCCCTCGTAACATCCTCAATAAACCTTATTTTTCTTTTTCAAATATTCCGCAGCAGGACATAATTACTCATTTAACTCGCTTCTGTTCAACATCACAATGGACGAGATAGTAAAGCAAGTGCGTTATCTTAATGGTTACAAGATGGGAGGACACAGCATCACACTCCTATGCTGTGCTGACGACGCTGTGACAGTGGAAGAGAACGAAATCGACCTCCAGAGGTGACTACATGGATTCAATTCCATATGCAAACCACTGAACATCACGATATCAAACTCAAAGACAAAGAAAATGGCAACGAACAAAGCTCATGTTAGATGCAAGCTCGTTGTAGATGCCAGTCTCACGAATTAAACTCTATGCCACCAACAGCATCCTATTTTTAATTGTATTTTCCATGTCCAGTTTTTTAATGCTTTGCCATTATATTAGTAAATTTTGAGTGACAATTAAAAATGTCTCTACCATAAAAATTTAGAAACCTGTGAGTTGGATCTTACGCTATACCTATTAGAATTTGCTTAAGACATTTTAAATTCTGACAGTCATAATGAACTTCCATGACTATTTCTATCATATAGACGTGATAATGACCACCAATAGGAATGATCTATGAACTATGAGAATATTTACGATACCCGATTGACGATTGGATCATTCCTGTTTTTGATTGATGATTAATTTTTGGTGAAACAGAATTGGCATTTGATCTTATATCAATACATTGATACGCAACAACTGATTATCAATCAACGAGAGGTTGATGAATCTGGTCCTTAGTCATTAGCTTTTCTCTCCATCCAGTTCACTCACTCCATGAACGTTATTGGGATAAAGCAGGATTCAAAATTTAATTGCTTGAGTAGAACGCTTGATCAATATGGATATAGTACGAAGAGCAATAGCAAGAGACAGGAAAATAAGTGTTTGATGATAGGAAAGGTTTGATGACGGGGACCTTGAGGAACGTTATAAGAAGAACGATAGCAAAGAGTGCGAAATATGGAGTGTAGTAAGGTGTGGTGCAGAAACCTGGAGAAAGGAGGACGAGAATGGGATATTGATGCTCGAGATGTGGGTGTGGAGGAGAAGGGGAAGGAAAGGAAGATGAACGAGGAAGTTCTTGGTACGGTGGGTGAGGAGAGGAAACTTTTGGAGAAGATAAGGAGGAAGGAAAGTGGTTGGAATCGGTACTGAGGGGCGGTAGGTTGCTTAGACCGTGATATAGAGGAGGATGCTGGGTAAGCGGGGAAGAGATGATGCTTAAGGAGATTCGGTGGTTTTACTCAACTAAAGAGAATTCGATGAAACTTACTGGAAACATTAATTTGGTTGTCTTAAAGCTACCTGATTTTTTTCAGAATTATTTGCCGCAGATTTCTTAAGATATTTCAACGAGAAGTGGGCATGAAAATACAAGGGTTGTTATGGGAACGCAAGGATTTATTCATCACAAAGAAGCTTTTCTAATGATTCAATGTATTATAATTTATATCATCGATAGAAAAATGTATATGAAACAGATTTTTACTCCGAGCGCTTGAATAAATCCTTCGCGCACGTTGCAGATCGTGTGAAATTGGCACCACGGGTGCTTTAACATAACACGCATGCATAACTTGCAGGATGCAGAAGAAAAGGCGTAAGAACGTGTAATTTCATGCCCAATTCTCGATCAACTATCTTAAAAAAACTGTGGTGAATAATTATAAAAATTTGCAGTTAGCTTAATAACAATATTATTAATACTTTCAGGAAATTTCATTGAATTCTCTTAAGTTGGGTGAAACCACCGAACCTTCTTAATGGACGGGGCGCAAAAAGTATGATGAGCTATAGAGGGAAATAGTTTTTGCAGACAAGCAACTTTATATTTAATAAATAAATGCATAAATTCCTACTTTTACCATCTAAACCTACTATTACTGGTAAATTACCTAAAAAGTGGTTTGAAATGATAATTATTGAAAGCCGTGCAGCAAGTAGTTGGAAGGAGCTTTGATTGGCTCATACCGATGTGTAAGAGTTCTTCACAGCGAAGAAGAGTCGGGGTATAGATGATCTCCCGCTCTCGATTTTGGAATCAGAATAAATCATCAGGCATCCAAACAAATCATTCATAAAAGGTATAAAATCCATGTGAATATGAGTAAAAAATCATAATATTATCTCAGCACGGACATTACGCGATTCCACAACTTTACGCCTGATAAACTACAGGCTTGGAGTAGGTAGTGCTCTTCAGATAAATAACGACCCAATAAATCAGCAATGGAAAGCAAATATTTTTAAATAATTAATTTTTAGCAATGAGTTAAAGTTTCAAGACATGTTTCATTCATTTAAATCCTCCATCCCCTTCAATTTTCATCCAGGTCGTGTTGCCGTGGGATGAAAAATACTCCAAGCACACACTGTCAACTCAAAGCATTCAACTTGTGGACTCAAATGACTCACCTGACGATGAAGGGAGACGACGACACTGCTGAGTTATCATTCGGAAAGCGTCGCTAGCATTTGAAGTACTACGTGGGATGCGGTTTTGTAAGGAGGACATAGGGAGTGCAGCGATAATGCGGATATGACGGTAAGAGCCCGACGGGAAATTAAACTTGGAAACCTTAGTGGAATATTTATCTTCCGAATCGTTTTCATCTTCAATAATTAGAATGTTATTCAAATATGCTTAAGTGACATTCATTTGGGACCCACCTAAACAATTCATGAAATGAAATGTCAGGGAGATCGATATCTTAGCAGCCTGATGGGTCAATCAGGGTTGACACTGTTGCGTGCAATCCTTTGGCCCACTCGTGGCCTTAACGAAGCATCTCCAGCGAAGTGCCTTGCCAACATCAGCTTGCCATTCAAATTTCTGCGTGCAATTCGGGGAGCAAAGTGAGCCTAGCCTCCCGTGTAGAAGGTATAACTGGTTGCGTAAGGTATTTCCTCCATCCAAGTAAACTTTGACTTTGTAGGCCAATGGGTCGCTGTTTATGCTTAAGATTTACCTTCACTCCGAGGTCGGTGAAAACATATAAGATGTTCCAACAATTACTTACAAATAGAATTTTCAAATATGCTATTTTTAGTTTCTTGCCAGTGCTCTATGGATTATTTCGTAAACCTATTAAATATTATTGAAATTAATGACAAACACACGATAATTTAATTGTTACGCTGTATTACTGTCAACAAGCAATTGGAAGTACTGGCGCAATAAACAATAAGTGCGTAAATTCTTTCAAACTATGACACAGAATGCCAATATTCTGTTTAAGTTGTTGAGTTGCATACGAAAAGTTTAAAAAAAATACCAAGGTTGAATCCATGTTCCCGCTCTCTTTGGTTCTTATCATAATTAATTTAGCATGTAGAACCAGTTAGTTTCTACTGATTAGAAACTAAATGTTAAAAACTAATTCAGTGAACTATTTAACAAATGATTATTCATAATCACATGAATCATTTACTTCACTGACTCGCACTGTTATTGATTTACCTGATGAAATGGATAATATTCTTTCCATTGATTAATGACAAATGATAAATTCATGTTGCATTAAAGCTGCTTGGATGCTGTAACTTAAGCCTTTGTATGAGGAGGTAGATAGAATTGAACATCAGCTATACATGAATATAAATGTTCAACAACGTAAGGAGCTGTAGAAATACTGACTTGATAATGTGAATGCCAATGATTGCTGGATTTCTTAACCTCCGAACGCCTAGTGATACGCTATGGCATCAGAAAACACTTATACACTATCCCGGTTGTGACTTATGTTATCCATTTCATGTATCCAATTTCTTTACTAAGTTTCCTCCATATGCTTCGTATGCTGGAAAAAGTCAATCTCTCACGATTGTTAGATTAAGGATGAAAGATGAAGAATTTTAATGTTTCCACTTATAAGTATTTAATATGACCGGTTTTTTATATTTTATATCCTTTTACCCTGTCAAAATATTTCATGTAAAAATTCGAAACCGGTAGCATTAATCATTTATCTGAGGTAAATTGCCAATTTTTTTTCGTAATTTATGAATTCCACCAGACCACGTTTATCTAGCTTTCTATCTATCTATTACATTACAACTGAAAAAGTAAACAAAAGTAATTCCGGATTTCGTGGGTAATGTAATACAAGGCTTTATTCAGAAGACGAAGGTGTTATCCGCTAAAAAGATTCTAATTATGTGGGCTACTCGTTAATAGGTAGATATTTCAAGTCTTCCTATTGGGGCAATAACTCTCCATCAGTCGAGCTGTTTTTAAGAGTTGATCGAATCAAAGGTAAGTGCGGAGTAAACACAAACAGGAACTGAACGCGGTTGGTTGGGCGAAGATGTGACGGCAAAGTTTTGGGGGCACTAATTTACGTGAAACAACAATCACTCGGGAGGGAGAGGGTTAAATGCTTCGTAAATCATGCCCTTGTTAGCCGCAATTCCCAGGGATAACAGTTTGCAGTTCTGGAAATGCTTCCAACCTTGCCGCCGCCGACTCCAGGTCACAAGTTGGGGTTTACTCTTTTACCAACTGGTAGAAATATTCTTTATTCATGGTCGAATGAAATCAGCCTTCTGAGAAGTAAAGGATCTCTCCGCAACAAAGAGGAGTGGTCAAACACACACAATGTAGAGAGTCTCATTGACATGGACGGATAAGATAGAGAAATGAACGCCTTGATTATATGGGGTGATATTAAGGCTTGTTGTTTCTTCTTTCACCAAACCCGATTTGACGTAGTTGGATAATATGTGCGTGAATGAAGTCATTTTCAATAAGGTTATGTACCGCTTAAAGTATTTTTAAATGAAAGTTATTACAAATCTTCTACATTTTTCCAAGTTCAGACTGCTATCTACCTCTACAATGCCTTTCTTTATATCATCATACGTCCTACGCTTTTTTATCCCGTCCATAAAACCTACTCCTTTTCTTCTCGTTCCCCGCTTACGCAACACCCTTCGTTATATCACAGTCTTAAGCAACTCTCTGCTCCTCATTACCTCCTCGAACCACCTACTTTACCTCTATTTAATATCATCCAGAAGTTTTCTCTCCTCAACCGCCATACCTAGCACTTCCTCGTTTGTCTTCCTTTCCGTCTGCCAGCTCCTCCTCAACACCTATATCTTGAACTCCCAAGCCTATTCTCATCCTCCTTTCTCAGAGTTCACGTTTCTGCCCCATACAACGCTATACTTCCTATTAAACTCTTCAAATCCCTACCCGAGATACCCGCCATCAGCTCCCTCCAATTACTAAACGCTTCTTTCTTTAACGCTATAGTCATTCTGATACCTTTGTTACTCAGCCCATTTTTTCTGACGCAGTGCCCCATCAAACATTAATGAAGACCATATAACGTCAAGACAAAGAAATAAACGTTATCATAGTTATATAATTAGGAGTTGAGTACCTCAACTTATAATGCCAGTAGAATTGTTTACAATCAGTAAAGTCATTACTTTGAAAAAGTTTAACTATCGCAGAATTAGATGGCTTTCTCTTGTGAAGAGCGGAACGTGAGGGAGAGAGATGCATACGATGCATTACTGGTATATCCTCCAGAGATTACGGTAGACCTCTCCTCCTATATTAACTTTCTTCTTCCACCTTGATCTCTAATTCTCCTTCAGCGAAGGCCCCTATGTTTTGCGGCTTCTGAAATAGACATGAAAATCTAGGTTATTTCAACACTATTTAAGTTAAACATAGTAATAATTACTATATGTAGGTTAAATGAAAGATATTCACCCAATTTTACAGAATAATAACTTAGAAAGTTAGCTTTTACTTACATGAAATATGTACAATCAATGAATGGATAAATTTGTATAAGATAATATAAATGTCACAACGGTTTCATTCATTGGAGTATTCAACTCGCTGATTCCTGACATTCCCAATTCTGGTATATCGTATCGCTTTCCCTCCAATAAGTATGTATCCCACCATTAGCTCTCTCTTAAATTCCTCATTCCATCTACCTTTTTCGATTTTCTCTAGAATTCCTATCCTCTTCCTTCCTCCTCCTCGCTTCCCCAGCGTCCTCACCTTTACCACCCGCTTCAACCTGCCCTCTTCTCTCAAAACATCCTCCATCCATCCCTTTTGCCTCCTCCATACCTCCGCCACACATCTCTCACCCATATCCAATACCTCCTCGTTCGTAGTCCTCGCCATACCTTATAAATTACATATGGCAATATATATGGTATTATGATAAATATAAACATGCGTATAAGCTATACTGGAAAAAAATAAGGATTTGGCTTTAACCCTTGACTAAAAATGCACTGATCGTATCAGTCCGGGAAGGGGTTGAGAAAAACAGAGAATTTGATGGGATGGTTTGAGTAAGGAAATAAGATCGAGAGAAAAGTATGTGGATGCGTTAGATACGGAAATGAAGGCATCTTTTCCTCAAGCAGTTGCCCGCAGTGGAGAGGCAAGGAAGGTAGGACGACTCATACTTTTTGCGCAAAGCCTCTGTGCCCCGTCGCATCACCCCGTTTTAAACGTCAACAGCTGCGTGCAGCTGTGCCTCTTTCCCGCACAAAGGCCCACAATATATTTTTACTCCATTCTCAAACGCAATCCTACGCCTAATCTCCGTCTTATCTACGGCGCGACGGTCGTCTTTGCGCGCGGCGGGACTTTCCACTCAAGGCTTTTGAGCGCAAGGCCGTCTTACGTCACCCCTTTACACGCCGTTCCAACCCGCCCGCAGACCCTACACGTCGTGCGGGGATGCATAAGAGTCCTATCATGTCTGTCGACCTTCCCTTCATCAGTTCATCCACGTACGACCCTGAGAGTCACCGAGTAAAGTTGTGTGAGTCCGACTACGCCATAGCACGCCACTCCACTCAATGCCACGGCCATCATCATTGTGTAGTCTAACAGCCAATTGGTAGGATTTTGGACGGTCCCCCTATCTTCGATTTTCCATTTTTTGCTTACTTTTTCGCCATCTCGCACTTAAAAATAACAATAATAATATTTATTGTCCTGAGAGTGGTACTCCTTTGGAACAAATATCAAAGTGCAATACACTTCAAACGAATGAAAACAACAAACTCTTCAAATAAATTAAAACAAAATATGTAAGTAAAATTTCAAATGAATGGAAACAATAACCCTGCGAATAAATGAAAACAAAATATGTATATAGGTAAAAACTGAGTCCCGGCTACCAAACAATGATCAGCAAACAAGAAAATAATTATTCAATTTAGATATTGCAGACATAGTCTTCAAAGTACCTATGCATTGAGTGGAAATTACATTCGTGTATTGATATGGCCTTGTGATTTTAGGATCTTGAGACCCAATATTTGCACGTTCACAACAATACAACATTTCTATTTTTCAACCAACGTTACAAGAATATTCAGTAACAAATTAGGATCTACTTGAACAAATGGTTGCACAGCCTCTACCTAAATATTTCCTGTGACCAACTGTCCCAAATTTTATTTTAAAGACCAATTTTAAATTCCTCTTTACTATGGAGATAGTTGACATAAAAAATGAAAGACGGACTTCCGTTCTATAGAAGGCACGATAAAAGATAAAAATAAATTACAATTTAAAACTTACGTAATTTAAATTAGTCTTTTGGGAAATGAGCATTTTTCATCCCATCTGTGAAGCCGATTCTCTTACCCCGCCTCATCAGCTTACCCAACATCCTATATTCTATCACAGTTTTCAGCATTACCTCGCCCCTCAGCATCTCGTGCAGCCATCTGCTCTGCTTTCTCCTAATCTCCTGCTGAAGTTTCCTCTCCTCACCTACGTTACTAAGTACTTCCTCGTTTGTCTACCTTTCCGTCCACCTACCCATTCAATTCTTCACCTTCTCCATTCTTCTCCCCACCCAAATCTCAAATGCATGATGTCTTTTATCATACTCCTTTTTCAGAGTCATGGTTTTTTCTCCTTAAACCCCACTGGAATAGGTTGATAGGGGTAATGAGATAAAGATCCGGAGAGCAATGAGAAAATCATGCATATTGAAAAATGGAGGAAATTATTTAGTTGATTTTTGATGAAATGAAGTGTGTTTGATAGTAGGTTGAGTTAAAGAGTTCCATGGTGTAAGATTTTCATATTTTACAGCAAAGAGGAATGTTTAAAAATGATTCAATTTCTATCAAAACCTAGCCATTATTGAAAACAAAGTTGTGGAAAACATCCATATACCTAGATTTAGCTTGATCATTTTAAGGCTTTTTCAGGTCCTTAAGGGACCACTAACGGCTATAAGAGCGGGATTTAGGCCCAGGTTTTATAATATCTGGTGAAATATATTGTATTTGTCTGAATACCTAAGTTAATAATTACTCCCATCGACACTGCTCACGAAAAATAACCAACAGTCTGTGGTAGTGTACAACACCTGAACTCTCAGTTAACATCATGCTAACGCAACAGCTTCGTCATCTTATAGGCAACGATAACCAGACATTATAAAACGGGACCTAAAAGTATGCTCGAAGCGTTAACTCCTAGACATTTGTTAAATGTTAGCTTACTGGCATCACATTCTTAATGCATATTTCCATTGTATTTTAAACCGATTTGAATTTTGAGTTGAGTGACGGCTAAGCATCGCATTATGGCTTTGCATGAATATTTTATGTCGTAATCAAAAACTCCCGATACCATCCATCCAGCCACGTCACACGCGTTTCGGGCGTCGTATTTCCTCACCCAGAGAATCATTCAAAAGAGTGATAAGCACTATATGCTGCAGAAAGATTTTTACGAAAAGAACTTTATTTTTATCTCTCCACGACGCGATTCAATTTACGATCTCCCCAGAATAGCTGACCGTAGATCATCCACATGATGTCCCAATGCCATTCGATCAAACCGAGTGAAATTTTCTTTTTTCATTTTTTCAATCGAGGCGTCATTTCGTATCTTCTTTCCGACTGAAACCTATAAACACGGTTTCTTCTTTCTCTTCTCTGCTGCGCTTGAGGCCTATCCCCCTCTATAGGCTTTAAAATGTTTTCATTTTATTATCCATTAAGTCCCCTGTGTTTTGGAAAAATATATATACTTCATTTAGTGCCGTCTTTACTTATGCTACGCAGTGTTAAAGTCGCTATAAATAAGTGTAATACTTGGGAGTAAACTTTTCACGAGGATATGTATTTAATTTTGATCGACGTTTTTGTAGATGATATTTTATGGCAGTGCTTCTGCGTAAGTTCATGATTTATGTCCCAATGTTAGAGTTTATAAGTTTTAAAGAGGCACATTTAATAACTTACGTGCGTTGTCGACTTAGGGAACTGGGGCGAGTTGTCATAAATATTTGAATTTCACTCTGTGCAAAATTCATTCTCATCATGAATAGGTGCCTATACCCTCGGTGGAGTAAACAGATTGACGGGAAAAAATTCCAAACTCGTTTCTTTCAGGGTTGTTAATTTTCATATACGTTAACATATGAATAATATATTCTCCTCAGTTACACAAACGTCACATGCACATGACGCCATGACGGTGCGTATCGGAAATACCTGATATATCCGGCCCTGATCTGATCCTTTGTGAGTTATAACATAAAACTTGGACCATCTTATTAGGCTTGAATAAAAGTTAAATTTTCATTTCAGTTTATTTTCTTAGATTCACAGAAAGCATCGTTTTGCAAAAATGTAGCTTAATATAGCATACACTTTTCATTTTAATTAAGGAATGAGATTGCGGGTTCCACTTTCACCACCATAGAAATCCATTGCGTATTTACCAATCAGTGTAACCGTCAAATTTTGTTCTGTCTCTGCATCAGTTTAGACAGAACTATATAATCACCAAGTAAAGAATTTTCCGAACATAAAGTAAGTGTTTAATACTGTTGAGACCATTGAATACACCAGAAAAGAATTATTTCCACTTTTTGCGGAACTAAATTCCTGCAACTACGCTAATATTTATTGATGACGTCGTCAAAATTTGTTTAACTCGAGGAGATTAGAAAAGAAATAAAGGCGACAATTCGCATAATTCTTGAAAGCAGTTCCTTTATAACAGTCGGCACAGTATAGTCCAGTACTTATGTATTATGTATTACACAGTACTTATGTATTTTGTGGTCGTGTTTGATTTTTGTCAAGTCTGCGTTAAAAAACAGAAGTAGTGCGATATTTTGTGCCTGGTAGCCCACGTCTACTTGTTACAAAATCCTTACTTATGCAGATATTCAATGATTCGCGATAAATATTTGTGGAATTTAAGGTTTATTGTAAAATTAAATAAATTTTGTGATTTACACATTGGTAAATTTGTAACAACTCCGACCGGTTTCAACAATTATATGCCATTATCAAGAGGGTAGTACTACCCTCTTGATAATGACTCGAACTCTATGCACCCCCGTTCCTGCTTCACCTTCGCCCGTGATCTTCTAAGCCAATGTCTCCTCATCTTCATTTTAACCTCATTGGTTTAACTTGAGCTTCACTTTTTGTACACTAGCAAAATCCAGAATTTGTTTATGCAAGGAGATGATTTCGTTTAGGAATTGGCCTCTCAGGGTCACAAAAGTACACAGTAGTGCAAAATATTAATTAAATGCCTGTTTGGATAAAGAAGGAGTGATTAAGCGGCGTAGTGGGAGGGACAATGGAGATGGAGTTGGTTAAATTCTGGGGGAGAAGGGGAAGTTGATAGGGAAATAAGAGAAATGGTTAAAGGGTATAAGAAAGGACACTGCGTTACTGAAACTTGCGAAGGAGGGGAAAATTTTGGGCATGTGAAGTAGTGATTGTAGAAGATTAGGAATGTTGGGTCTACATATTCGATATACCATGAAAGCCAGCTCAAAGGGTTGTGGAGAGGATTCAACACCAGGGATTGGATAGCGGATCCTTCGATCAGGTTTTCGTTATCGTTTAGTTGTCCTGAACGCATACCGCTCTAGAAAGGTGATACAGTTACTGTCCTGTAAACTGTGCGTTACGTCAAGTGAAACCTAGTGTTTTCTTTAATAAAAAGGTAAAAACTTTGTTTTTCTCCATTAGATTTTTAATTTAGACGACCACAAATTGTATCTTTTGCCTGATGATGACGTTAACCTTCGAAACTATGGTAGTCTAAATTAAAAATGTAGTGTGGAAAAAACAAATTTTTTACCTTTTTATTCTAAATGAATGGCACATTCCAAAATATTACGCCGTAAACCACCAACTTTAACACCAAGTGATTTTAAGCACTTGACAAAATTTGAAGATTAAGCGATTTAGCGTTGATAAGTGATTAAGTTGTCGCTTTTATGAGCGCAGTTGAAAGATAAAGATAACGGGAGCGCACGTGTTATGGAAGACCGCGATTGAGCCCCATGCATACTACACTCGTCCCAGTTTAAGATCGAACCTTGCACGCAGACCTAAACGCTGTCCGAGGACCAAAAGGAAGTCAGGAGAGCAATGCAGGACAAACCGGAAACTAGAGTTAATTAACATGCTAATATGGCTGTTTCAATTTATTGCGTCCTTTCAGAACACAAAGAGCGTTTTGAGAATGTATATCTTGACTATACTGCCTGTGACTTGACCAAAGGTGCCTACGCTCCTCGTTGCTGCTAGGAATGTGGATACTCACCGCTCATATCATCGCTCAATCCTTGAAGACGGGGAGTTGTTTACGTAATTGCATCCGTCGAACCATCCAACTCTTCAAGTCTATTCCCAGAGAATTTTTTGCGGTGCTGGAAAAAGGTACACCTACGTCTCCCCCGCATATCGCCGTCGTGGAACTCGCCAGGGATTCTGTCGCCACCGACAGGCGCGTTACCTCCCGGAAAGAAAAATGGACTGCATCTTGCGTTGCCGTAGGAACGTGGCTGGACAGACCTATCCTTTTCACCTCACGATGCTCATTAATACCTACCACAGCCTTTCTATAACGCCATCCACTCTTTCTTAGCTAGTCCCTTCGTCATTATCCCAGGCAGATCAAAGAGATAGGGCTGGGCGATGTTCAGATTTCAATATGGGAGTACGTTATAAATCATCGCTCAGGATGCGATGCATTGCATTGCGTAAAATCGTATTGCATTGTGTATCGAATAGCATGCGAGAAAAGAGGACGAGAATAGGCAGCAGGCGTTTTAAATATGGGCGTAAAGGAAGACAAAAAAAGAAAATAGGTTATAAGATAGGGGTCTGCGAATGTATATATTTTGAGGATTTTTACTCTCTAATATTTAAAGCTACCTTAACAGGTAGATTACTCTAATAATAACTATCTATTCCTCCTTAATTCTTCCTTCTTCACTGTGCCAAATGTAGTATATATTTTTCATTGCTTTCGTTGTGATATATTGCAATGTATTACGTATTTTATTGCATGACATTATATCGTATTTCATCACGTATCGATGCATTGAATTTCATCGTATGAATTTATTTATCGCACAAATCCCATATCCGAGCATGCATCTCATTGTGTGACACAAAGCCGTCCCTGAAAATTTGTTTGATCCTTTGAATCAATATTCACTTCCGTTTCAAAATATTCCCCTTCATTCAATTTATTCCTCTATCATTATAGCAATGTAGACGAAAATGCGCAGAACGCTGCTGCCAGATTGCTAAGAAATTGAGCGTGTTCTAATCCTTAGTAGAAAAAGAAAGTCACAAGCGATTATATCGCATGCCGGCAGGTGGTTTGCGATTTCGATTTTTACACAGATAAATGAACAGCCAGCAACTTCCCGCGCCTGCTCTGGCGCCAGGAAAGTCGCCTTGTGTTGAGGGCGTTACGGTCTGTTCACACAATACTCATGTGATTTATGGCTGGAAATTCGACGTCATATCGGTAAGACTTGGATATCGACATCTATGGTAGCGTCAAATATCACCTGTGTACACACACAAAGCCAGCGGTGTCATTAATTCAGTTGAGATCTTGTCCGTTTTTCAGATGGACTTGACGATTGTCTACGTATACTTTCACAGCTCTATTT
Organism: Pyrrhosoma nymphula; assembly: GCA_963573305.1. Classification (NCBI taxonomy): domain Eukaryota; kingdom Metazoa; phylum Arthropoda; class Insecta; order Odonata; family Coenagrionidae; genus Pyrrhosoma; species Pyrrhosoma nymphula. Next base: position 65,231,964 of record OY754333.1, read on the forward strand.
CAGCTATCCATGTATTTATCTATACAGCTGTGAATGATCAATTTATTTAGCTCATTTAACTTTTAAAGAACTCGGGCACATTTAAATGTACGCGGGGATGTGGGGTACTACGTCCGTGCGTATTTTATATTTTACGCTGGATGTGGCATTTAAACTCATCGAGTTCCTACTGAGTGTTCAAAATTAAATCCGGCCGGCAGCGTCCGAAGCGGGAATTGTAATCCGTACGATAAAGGTTAATTTCATTTTCCTCGTTCAGGCATTTGTATTACTCACTAGAGCAGCTGTGGTACTGATGTTGAAGGAAAAACAGTACACGTTTTTATTTCTAGCGATTTCATTGAATGTCATCAGGTGGCATACGAAGTGTACATACCACGGTATCTGTTGTTGGGAGCCTTTAGAGCAATAGAGAATATCTCAAGGGTCACTTATATGGAATAATTTCGCTCCAAATGTGTTAAATAAATGACTTTATTTCTAAGATCCGACCATGGCTTCGTCACATAAATTTCACATTGGCATATATGTGCCGAAATCATGGTCGGTTCTTAGGAATCCAAAGTGTGGAATAGGACCAAGTCTTTTACTTAACATGTTTGAAGCTTTTGAACAATGCCTGGCGCCAGAAATGTCTCCTCTTGCACAGGCCCTACTAGTCATCCCAGATCGGCAAAGAGTGAGATGGTACCGGATACCCCTCTCATAAAACTCCCTCGTCGACTACCATCTTGCCTTACGTAAACAATCCCATCTATTTTTTCCCTTAAAAGTAAAAAAAAAACCTCAACTTTCCCATACGCTGATCCAACCCCCGTCCCACTTCATTCTACACTCCATCCCCCTTTCCCCTCCCACGAAGCCACCCCTCTCCCAGCATCCCGGGAACTCACGTGCGTGACCCACTTAGTCACAGAGCCAGACCCCCCCGTTTCAAAATTGTTAAACCCATAAAGAGTTCGAGCGGAACGCTTTACGTGGGTGGGAGAGGGAGTCGGGGGGAGGGGGTGACGGGAAGGGTAGGGTACGGGTGTGGGTGGCTTTGTTGTCGGGGAAGGGCGAAGTAGTAGTGGTTGGAGTCGTAATGACAAAGGGGGTAACTTGTGGGGGGAGGAAATAGGAGGGTGACAGGGTCCTGTAGGAGGCAAGGGAGACCGACCGGGTGCTGGTGCTGCTGCGCGACAAAGGACGGCGAAGCCTTGGACTCGGGCAAAAGTGCGGCCATCAAAGTGCTCATGTCGTCTTCATGGTTACGGAGAGTCGCATGGGCAAAGAAATTAGCGAGAATGAATGGGATGTCATTAAACAAAAAAAATAATAATTGCACTATAAAAAAAAGGAAGCGCGCGTGAGAAGGGTGGAAAGTTTTGGTGTGGAAAGACGGCATTTTTACGTCTCGGAATGTGTTTCGTGCGGTTAAGTCATTTTGATAATATATCCGTTAGGATTCTACATTCAACATTCTAGGATGCTCATCTGATGATTGTGCGCGGGCTCAACAGAAACCATTTCGTTTGCTTGTTAACACTTTGTGTTATTATTTTTCTTGTTCTCGTGTCGAACCGGAAAGGGATAACATTTTTAATCCCCTCATCAAATTCTAAATGTTTTTCACCGTCACACGTAGCAAGCGTGCGCACAAAAAATATTATTCTGCGTCCTTCTATTAGGTATCACAAACCAGTAGAAGCATACATTTTGACAGAGGCTGGTGATGTTCTCTTTAACTTTTAATAGGGATAGAAAAGCGAGTTTAAGAAAAATAGGGCAGCTGGCATGATTGTTTTCCCCATTAACCTAGATGTTGATTAATGAACCTGTATCTTTAATAGTCAAATTTACCTACGTTAAAATGTCAAGTTTAATCAAATTAAATTTCTTTATGGTAAATTTGATCTAGTTATATTATTAAAAAAATAGCAAATTAATACGAAAACATTTATGGTCACAACCAGTGACGCAAAATTTCAGGAAATTTTAATGGCCAGGAAAAAACCGGAATTTTTTTCCTGGAAAAATTGTAAATTTAGGAAAAATACTCTGAAAAATTCCAAAATAAATAATAATCACACTGCTCTAATAATAGAAATATTTTCTGAATTTGGTAAAGTACTATAGCAGAGGAAATAACTGTAAAAACACTATATTTATAATTAATACACCATAGATAGTGAAATTCACCATGAAATAAATTATTTGAGTTGACCGGGATTTGAACCCTGATCTCCCAATTGCTGGTCAGGAGTGTTACACCACCAAGCCATTTTAATTCAAGACAAATTTCAGTTGTGGATTTATGCGAAAATTCTTGATCGTATAAACCCCCCGCTGAAATTCGCCGTGAATTAAGATGGCTTGGTGGTTTATATTGAACTAACTGGCTAACACAACTGACCGGCAATTGGGAGATCTGGGTTCGAATCCCGGTCAAGTTAAAAGATTATTTCATGGCGAATTTCACCGTATTTGGTGTATAACTTCGCACCCGTATCTGTGACTGCGTGCCACATCATTTGTTCAATGCAATGATTGTAAATTTGTCATTAAATTGAATGAATTAGGCATTTCTAAACAACCATATGAAATGGAATAAAAAAAGGTATAAAAATGTACTTGGCAGTAATAGGCTAAATTTGGGTTCAGTTGGAACGTTTTTGCTTGATTTGGGGATTTGAAAAAGGTGTTTGACAGATTTCATTGGGGAACACGAATGAAGATATTGATGAAAATAGGAATGGATTGGCGATATATGAGACTTATCAAAAACTTATGTGTGACCCAGAGGGCACAGGTGAGGACGGTTAATGGAGAATCAGGATGGGCAATTATATGTCGCGGGGTAATACAAGGATTTTCAGTTTCACCTTGTCTTTTTCCAATGAATGCCGAGGAAATGATATGAGAGGCTTGTGAGGATATAAATGTGGGAATAAAAGTGGGCCAGCTTATAAAGTCGGTTGGATTAACAGATGTATTCTCGTTGGTTAGTCGAACATCTAAAGGATTGCAAACCTTGATAGTTGCAATAGAAAATCAGTGCAAAAAATAAGGCATGGAGCATAGGCATAAGCAAACGAATTATATTACTCTAAAAACGAATAAAGGGGACTTATTTCGGACTAGGTATAATTTTGAGAGGCATAGTCATTCTGTCGCTACCACATTGCTTTAATAATAATTCCATTTCGATTTATTATCCAGAGCAAATTCCCAATATTTTTACTAAGCACACACTCAATGCAATCAACGCAGTTTCCTTTGGAATAATCCCCAGAGTAATAAACAGTTTTCCAATCACATATAATTCTTTTGGATGAGTCATAAACCATGTATTTCGTTTTCATCCTAAGCTTAAGTAGGCAAGTAAACTCTTACTAAGAGTACTTCGTGTACAGTACTTTGCCAGTCGGATGTGACATATGATGGTGGTTTACTTGCCGTTTTGCTTCAAAGTGGTTTGAGCGTGATATTTCCCTCATCATAATGGATACCATGGTCGAATTTTATTTTTCAATTTCTGAGTCTGGTAAATTTTGAAATATTTATGGTTCAAAAAATTATTATATATGTCGAAATTAGTAAAAATATCCTCATGAGTCTCTGAGTTGACACATTTTTTTCACGCCGTACGGTGAAAACGCTTTCACAGCAGAAGTTTTTTTTTGCGATTCTGTGGTAGGTAATTGCTGCGGTGGGAAATAAGTTTTCTTTTATAAATAGTTGATTTAATATAAAAACTGCACACCCATCATTTTTGACGAAATTTAGGTGCATAGGAAATATAAATTCCAAATATTTCTCAATATTATCCCTGTGAAGCTCACACCCGTAATCTATCCCATGAAAAACAGCTTATATTTGTTGGCAAATTGCTCAAAAAGTCGTACGGAAAGGGTTAATATTTTTATATTATTGAAAGGTTGAGAGTGTTTTCTTTAAAATGACGTGAAATTCATCAAATTCTTGGTGAAACGGTATCTCGCTCAAACTTCCCTCATAGCATGTTTTTACCAGTTACGATCTTTTTTCTTGCTGATGGATTCTAAGATGAGTGGAATATTGATAATTCCCTTTATTATTTTTTTACGAATAATATTGAATATTTATAGTTTCTCGACAAATATGATAAATTCCTGGTAAAGTTTGGAACCTACTTATTCTGCTGTAAAAGCTGTGGTAGGCAATTCTCTCATTTCAGATGTTTCTCAGATTTTGGCCGAAGTAGCAAGTTCATGTCAGGTGAAATATAAGAATTTACTGTAAATTTTCCAGTTGTAAAACAAATTTTTAATAGCATTTAGGAAATAATTTTGCTGTTAAGCCATATCCCTACTAACGGTTTTTTTTTAATTTCTAAACATAAGTGAATTGCTTTTATATGATGACATTTATTGAAAATTACTAGAGGATAAAGGTTTTCCTGGGCTTGGGATCAACCCATCTAAGTTTTCTGTGCATACGAGCTAACTAAATATAAAGCCACGCAGGATTCCCTATTCCCTAACAAAGAACAATGGGCATGATTTCAAAAAGGTCTTTGCCAATTATCGTGAAAGTTGATAAAATTTTACATCAATGACAAATATAGCACCAGTAACTAGATAAATTCACGCTTTGCAGGCAAGGTCACTAGGTGCTAGGGAACGGAGGTCTGCATGGGAATTCAAAAAACATACCAATCCAATAATTTATTGGAAAGCCCTTAAGAGCTAAGTTTTGAATCCTTGGGCAATTCCTTTTGCATTTTTCTTTTCTGCTTTTCTTGAAAAATGAATTAGTCACATTTAATTACCCACCATCAAAGAAGTATAGAATCAGATTAACAAACAAAAATGCTGAGAAGTCTGTGTCAATTTATAAATATCACCGAAAATATAAAAAAGGAATCTGCCTGTACTGTCAAACAGATAACTTGGCAGATAAAGTTTATTAAAATACATACTGCATACATTTGGACATTTTTATAGGAATGGAGTTCCTTGGATTAGAATTGAATCCTTTTGCACTGGATTTTAAGGGTTCGAAATGGAAAGGGAAAAATACTCAGCATGATTTAATATTAAAATTATGAAGATTTTTATCACTTGCTTTCACTAGACATGCCTGTCAGTGATCAGTTGTTTGCTTATCTGCTTAACAATGTTATAACAGTATTTTGTAATATATATCAGTAAAGTAATATGAATGTTATTATGTCTTAAGCGTAGCCTTCAGACTTTTAATTCAGCCTTTTTTGAGGTGGTATCATCCTTTATCTAAATTTATTTGTGAACTGAGTTTCTTTTCATCACTAAAAATACATTGCTTTAAACATGATAGCATAGAGTAAGCATATTATTACGTAGAATATCCATCATTGACTTTTATTGCCACTGCTAACTGATCTATATAGCTAATCATAACACTGGGATTTTCACTGTGGTGATTTAAAAAAATATTCATGGTAGGATCATCAGTATCTGTGCCTATTAGTAGCAGCTGTTTATAAAGTGACTATAGTTAATTTAAACTGGATAATGCAACCCTCATAAGTGAAAAACTCTGTTTTTTGACCTGTTCGAGTTTTCCGAAGCTTAAAAAAAACAGGAAAAGGTTTTTTCCTGAAAATGTCGGTTTTTCCACTCCCTCACATCACTAGACGCTACACATTTCGGCTCAATTAGCTATCATCAGGTGACAGGCACCTAATGATGGCTAAGTTATTCGTGGACAAGAGCTGCAACCTTTTATAGACATGGAAGCCTTCTATTACATCTCGCCTGAGGCTGTCACCTTTATTGCTAAAGATAATTATGATAAGTGGCATTATTATACATTATTAATGCAATCATGCTTGTTTTTGAAATTTCGATAAGTGCGTGACAGACTTTGTAGCCATACCTACTTATCATTTTTATTTTGATGCTTAAGCAATTGATTTTCATTTTTTGTACGAAACCTATCATAATTTACTCAATCATAGCGTTATGCCTTTGCTGTAACGACAAAACTCTCTATTTGCCTTTCTTTGAACTCCTTGCCAGCCTCGGTGCCGGTGGGTTAACGTCCTCGCCTGCCAACTCGAAGGTAGTGGGTTCGAGTCCCACCTGGGTGGGTTATTCTCCACTCAGGGAATGGGTGTCAATACGTGTGTGAGTTAAAAGTTAGATAGGAATGTGCAGCCCTACTTTCGCTCAAGTAAAGTTGTCATTATAATTATTATTATACTCCTCGCACCGCCTGCCGCCTCCGTTCACGCCGTAAAGTTTTCTTGTTCTCGTCCTTCCTCTTCCTCACTTAACAAATTATCCTCTCAATCGCTCTATTCATCGTTTCCTTTCCTATTATACGAATATTTTTCCAAAGGTATGTATTTCACCAGTCCATAGAGTAGAAAGTCCAACATGACAACAAATCCACGCCGGTTATGTAGGAGTTTGTTGCCCAGACATTATGCTTCCACTCTCAGGTCCAGGATTTCTAATTTCACCTACCTTGGTGAAAATGTGGATAATAATGCAATTTCCAATACTAACCTTAAATCATTTTTCACATCCTCCCCAGGTGGACTATCTCCCAGTCTGGGTCTCGGGTAATAGGTTTGCTCTTTGCAGAATACTAAAGAAAATCCTAACGAATTTCAACAGTCTTTATGTATTATTCTATATTCAGGGAAATTGATACTTTAGGGATTTTCTATCACGTTCACTGCCGCTTCGGTCATAATGACCGAAACGTGTACTTTATCATCACGCCGCTTCGGTCATTATGACCGAAGAATGAGTCAGTTATATGGCCTCTTACAGCACGTCACAGCTACTTCGGTGCCGCTTATATGACGTGACCGACGCGGCGTGCGTAGCCGAATGCACACGAAAACTTTCGGATTTTTTCGCAGATTTTTTTGCGATAGGAAAAAGAATAACACTTTGGCGCAGTGGGTGAATTCGTCAAAAAATCGGTGGCAGGGAACGTGCGTGCCCAGCGATATTTTTAACGAATCACCATCACGTGAACTACCTTTCGCCTAGCTCCTACCCCCAGATCTATCTGACATAGGTGGCCCTACTAGGAGTAATTAGTATTGTTCCAACCAGTCAAGCTCTAGGGCCAATTGGAACGCGCAAGGTTTATGTGGTGATGGATGGAAAGGAAAACAAACTAGGAAAGACTGAATATGGTGGGTGAGGAGAGTAAACTTCTGGAGGAGATAAGAAGGAGACAGAGTGGGTGGTCGGAAAAGGTAATGAGAGACGGGATGGTTAAGGCCTTAAGAGAGGGGAGGCTGTTGGGCAAGAGGGAAAGGGAAAGAAAAAAAAGATTTTATGGAAGGAATTAAGAGAGAGGTAAGTCGTATGCTGAGATGTAGAAAGAAATTGTGTATGTAGATAGGGACTGACCTAGAGGAATTTTACTCCTTCCCATTTAAACATACATTGGCCGGTAGATTACCCTAAAGTCTAGATTTTTTAAACAAATATGGGGTTATTAATAAACCTCTTCTGAGGAAGTAAAAGGAATTGAATGATAAACTCCGGCGAGTGACCAATAGGGCAAAAGAAAACTGGTGGAAGGGGCAATGCAAGGAAATGGAAAAGCAGCAAGGTGAAAATGTTATCGGGTGGAAAGAGAGGTCGAACGATATCAAAGGTTAAGGAAAAAACAGGGAATATATTAATAAAACCGGAAGATATCCAAGAAAGATGGAGAGAATACGTAGAGGAGCTATATGACAGGGAGAATACACACTTAAGCCTTGATCTAGAGGATAAAGGATCAATAGATAATGATAACCAAGGACCAGAGTTATTTGACAGCGAAATAGAAAGGGCATTAAGAGAGATGAAGGGTAGAAAAGCCGTGGGAACCGATAACCTATCTTCGGAGCTACTGAAGAATCTAGGTGGTAAGGGGAGAAAATCGTTTTGCGAAATTATTCGTAGGATCTACGAGGAAGGAGTATGGCCAGAGGATTTCGTGAAAACAGTATTAATACCTAACCCGAAGAAGAAGGAGAAAACGTCAGAATGCGAGGAGTATTGAACAATCAATTTAATTCCGCACGCGGCAAAAGTTGTTCTTAGAATAATAAAAAGAAGGTCGGAGAGCAGAGCAAACTACTATTTAGGCGATGATGAATTTGGGTTCAGGAAGAGGAGGGCCACCAGTGACGCAATAGCGGTAATGAGGACACTTATACAAAGAAACAGAGTATAATCAGGATGTTTTCACTTGCTCTATCGATTTCGAAAAGGCGTTTTACAGAGTAAACTGGGAGAAACTAATGCAGATATTGGGGAAAATAGGAATAGATTGGCGTGATAGGAGACTCATCCGAAACTTATATATGGGTCAGAGGGCTCAGATGAGAGTAGCTGAGAGTGAATCAGGGTGGACAGTTATAAGTCGTGGAGTGCGGCAAGGGTGCCCGTTGTCGCCTTTGCTTTTTAACATCTATGCTGAGGAAATGGTAAGAGAGGCATGGGATGAGCTACATGTGGGAATGAAAGTAGGAGGCCACTGATAAATTCCGTTTTATTATCGGACAACTAGGCGTTGGTCATAATATCATCGAAAGGATTGCAAGCATTAGTAGATTCGTTGGAAAAGTAGTGCGAGAAATACGGAATAAAGATTAATAATAAGAAAACAAAATTAATGTAATTCACTAGGGCAAAGAAATCGAGGATGATCATAAAAGTAGGAGGACACAAACTGGAGCAAGTGGGACAATTTAATTACTTGGGAAGTACGCTGTAAGAAAATGGGCGTAGTAGCAAAGACATTAGGAAGAGAATAGCGCTAGCGAAGGAAGCGTTCAATAATAAAAGGGAGCTGATGACGGGGACCTTACGCGAGGTCGTAAAAAAGAGTCTGGTGAAGAGCTTGATATGGAGTGTGGCGTTGTATGGGGCAGAAACGTGGACCTAGAGAAAGGAAGACGAAAATAGGCTGAAGGGTTTTGAGATGTGGGTGTGGAGGAGGATGGGGTTGGTGCTTTGGACGGAAAGCAAGACAAATGAGGAAGTGCTTGACATGGTGGGTTAAGAGAGGAAACTTATAGATGTGATTAGGGGAAGGCATGGTAGGTGGCTAGAAGCGGTAATGAGGGGCGATGGTTTGCTGAAGGCCGTGATCGAGGGAAGGATGTTGGGTAAGCGGGGAAGGGGAAGAACAAAGATAGGTTTTATGGACGGGATGAAGAAAGGTAGGACTTATGCTGACATGACGAAAGAAACACTAGAGGTAGAAAAGGCACGGCACGTGTAAGAGTTTGTTGGATATTCTCCGACTTTCATCATAACCTACCTCTAACCGGTAGATTACTCTAATGAATGTATTGATAAACTTAATTACATTACTAAGACAACTACATTAATAAGTTTTACTGCAATATAGTACACTTTGATGGTTGGAAGCATTTGAGTAGCAGATTTAGCTGAGGTCTTCATGGCATCGCATGCCGCTCCTGAGTCTGCGACCTGAGTAGCATACGCCAACGCTTAATTGAGTGATTAACCATGGCGCTATCGCGTCCTATTATCCAGGGGTATTGAACACGTAGCGCCCATGTAGTCAAAATTCTCGCTCTATGTGCTTCTCCGCTGACCTCATCTAACTGGAAGTTTCATCCCATGAAGGATGGGAAGTTGTTACAAGAGACTGAATCATTATTGAATGAAAAAGTGGAACGAGTTTTATATTCTCACAATATTTTTCGGAGTTTGAAGAAAATTTGACCAAGAAATTTTAACAAATGCCTGGTTCAAGATTTTTCTCCCGTATGTCAAAAGACTGGGACACCTTTTAATGGAAACTTAATAAGTAAAAATAGCCTCAAGGCTTAAGCGGGCTGAATAATATTTATATCAATCTAATGGAAAAATATCGAAATGCCCATCTCACTAATTGACAGCATGTATGTGTACACACATATGATAGTTTAGTGATGAATAACTACTCTATGTTTACTTAGCTTCTAAATACTTTATGAACTTAAAGCAGCTTAAAACATTTACATTTAATCCAATTACTATAATTCTCTTTGAATACCTCTATAGTTTCAATAGTTTATGTTTTCATTCAATGAAGTGATCATTAACAGTAGATATTCTCAACTTTGTTTTCCTAATTAAGGTTTCATTTCATTTCAAGGTGTTATGCTGAAGGGAACATTGAAGAGGAGAGTGAAAGCTATCCATTTAAAATGTTCCATTGGAATACTGGTGTCGTATTGATTATTTTGATTGCGGAAAGAAATCACACCCTTTACTCTTTTCGAAATATTTGTAAGTAAATACTTTTCAATTTACCACTGAATATCCATCCAGTAACTACGATCGGCGAAAATAATGTTTTAATTTATTTATTTAAAGATATAAAAATCACAGAATTAAAATCATACTCGTGTATCAGATAAAGGGTTATCTCAACTCTAAATATCAATAAGTTTTAAATTTCTATTCAGTCAATATCTTATACTGGCGAACATGGTACGAAGTGGTTGTTGATGATGCATCGTCTCAATTTCCTTGTTGTAAAAAAACATTATCCTGTGCAATAAGTACAATAAGATTATAATTCAGTTGTCCAAAAAAAATCATTAGCATTCAGAAACTACTAGATCAAAAATAAATTGATTTATATTGTTAGATGGAAGACAGATATATAAGAAGTCTCCCTCCAGGTATATCTGGTTGGTCTGGAGGTTTGGGTAATAATTTGACGATTGACTAAAACCCAAAAATACCACTTTTTCTCCCTGAGGCGTTTGGAAATCCGAAAATATGTTAAAATAAATCCAACGTAATATGGAGAGCACTTCTAGGTCACTTTTCAAGCGGAAGGTTGTGACAAAACTAAAGGGTCTTTAGTTTTGTCTTTAGGGTCTTCTTGCTTATAGTTTAGAAACGGCTGTATGTTCTGCAGGTCGAAAGTTGATAATCCGATTACATTCTCTACCACTTTAACTAAACCTCCCATTATAAATGGCAGACACCACTGGCTGTCGGTCAATTTCATTTCATAAGGGGTCTTGAATAATTTTACTGGAACCTAATATGAAAATTCGGAGAAAAGGTTGGCGGAGAGTTGAATGTGAAGTGTGGCTTCAGTATTCCCCTTGATTCCTTCCCATTTGATGGCTTCAACATTCTCCTGTGCTTTCGCGCCGTATGGTTCCATCTATTCTTTTCTTTAATCTATGGGGCCAGCATTGGTGTGGGTCAAGCTTCCGCTCAAGGTCTGCTGCACGTGAAACTTTCACTAAACAGTCTTTGGGGATAATAATTAATATGGAGTGCAGTTGACTGTCATCGTTGGCACTCGGAGATTGCCGTTGAAGTTCGTTAATAAAAAATAATTGCACTCACTCGGGAGTTGGATGAGTGGGCTAACAAAATAACAACTGAAATTTCATTCTGCTATGGAATAACACGAATTGATTACGAACTTAATTATCCCCAGAATTAACCTGGAAAACAAAATTATTCGGAAATTTTTTGTCTGAAAAATGAAATTGGCGAGTGTTAAAAAAAATGTAAGGACTAATGCCCACTTGGTCTTTATTTATTCATATTTCCCGTTTTCGTTTTGATGTATTTGTCAATGTTGTTACTCTTGGAACGTTTTCGAAGTTAAATGTATAATTTAGATATTTAATCACATTTTTATTACTTTAATTTAAATTTATCCTCGGAAATAAACTTTATTTCAGCATGAGGCGGAAGTGGTGATAGATTGAAAAAAATTACTATCGTTCAAGATTGCTAATTATAATTTGTGTTCTTTGTATTGAAAGAGTACTCAATATTTTTTTCTTTTTTATGTATTGTTCATTGACCTCCATAATATAAGGATTATGTATTTTACAAAATATGCTGTGCTGGATATTGCTGGCTGGATATCGTATAATGATAAGGTTATTTTAAATGACAAGTGGCGTTATTCCGGTTTATTTAGGCTTCGATGTAAAAAGGTTGCATTTTAGTTTTGGCTCCAATTATTAACAGCACAGGTCCTACATGATTTCATTCTTTCTTCAGACATACGTCCTAACTTTCTTCATCAAATCCATAATGCCTGTTTTATTTAAATAATTATTTACTAACTGCCTTTTTTACTCTCTCTGGACAGGATACCACAGAATCAAACGTAATACTTTTCATTGAAATAGTATCCCTTCACGACAGTCTCCACCATTCCGAGTTGGGTACCTTTTCTATTAGATTTATGGAGAAATATCTCGCATTATACGCTTAGCTGATCACAAGAGTAGAAGTGTGGCCAAACAGTTTCATCATTCCTTAATGAGGGTATTTAGTTCTTAGCTCCTAGAGCTACCTAGCTTCCTGAATCAATTCTGCACGAACTTTAAAATTTTTGTTTTATTTTGTGAAGTCTTTTCCTCGTCTAAATCTGTATTTACGTATGTTCACTATATTATCATATAGTTTTCTCATTAAAATAATGTGATAACTTGAAGAAATACATTGTTAAGCATGCCATGTGACAATATTACAGAAAACGCGTTTGTGTTGAGGATTTTCCGAGGACATCGAGGCAGGGCATCTGATGTTAGAGCAGTGTGGTACGGAAAATGATATAAATTTTTTCCCATAGACAGTTAAATGTGATTGATTATTACACTACAAAGCAACATTTTTGTCGTAATCATAGTAAAAAAAGGCTCACGGCAAAAGAACTCCTCGGAAATATAGATATGAAAAACAGCCCGGGCTGTTGGCACCTATTCCGAAAAGCTTGGAAACCTGTATGATAAGAGACATTTTATGTGCAGACAGGAAAATTATTGCCCTATTGGACGCAATTAGGCTATAACTTTCCTGGATGTTCTCAGAAAATTACCGAAGAAAATATGATGATTTTTAATTATAATGTTTCATTTTCCTGCATTTTAGTACTTCCTTTCCCTCAAAAGCCGTAACAAGTTTTAAAGGGCTAGTGCCACCTTAATCCTGACGGTGAATTGCCTTCACGTAACAGATTATTATTTAAGTTGGGGTACTCTACCGGTTGACGTAGGTTAAAATGGAATATAATAGTAATCCCTTAAGTTTTTACAGGTCTAGCCCCAATTTACCTAACCTGTTTCTTTCTTGATATCAAAATACGTCTTATATCCCTTAATCCCATCCATTAAACCTATTCAATAGTATTCAGTTCCTTCCCTTCCTCGCTTCCCAAACAGTTTACTCTCTATCAGGGCCTTCATCATCCCTCAGCCCCTCGTTACCTCTTCAAAACACCTAATTTTCCTCCTCATAATATCCTGCAGAAGTTTAATCTTTACCTCACCCAACATTCCATAACTTCCTCGTTTGTCTTCCATTCCGTCAACCGAACCTTCTCCATCCTCCTCCAAATCCATATATAGAACGCCTGAATCCTATTATTTCTGCACCATACAACGCTGCACTCCTTATAACAATCGCGCGTTACAGATCATCATTTGTAATTGAGAGAGGCACAAGCGATGTAATCTCTTATTTCTTAGTGAGATATTGTATCAACAACGCTATCGTATCACGGTAATATTACCCATTGAGCTTTCTATGGGGTTTTCAGCTCCACAGAAGCGTCAGTTGAATATTTTTAGGTGGTAGACAATAGTGGGCAGGTAACTAATTGTCGAGTCCGAAAATCCTGGGCATTAACGTGGCCAAGATACAAACTCTCAATTACGGTAGCATTTATGTTTCCAATTTGTGCTGACCGTGATGGAAGCCGCACTTTGAAACACGTAAAAACCCAGCTCCGAAATGGCCCATTTATTCTGGACGTTCTCTTATGTCTGGGTAAAGCGTATCCTCTGGCTAGTGTACTCCGCAACCGCACGCTTCCATGCGCTGCGGTATACGCAGTGATTTTCTCGTTTAAGTAAATTGTTTCGTCGCTCGCCAAAGAGCTTTAAGCCCTCGAAGCCTTTGAAATTTGCATGCTCCGTTTATCTGCAATCATTCCTGTCCTCTTCAGGGAAGGCAACGTGTAGGAGTCCTTCAAAGTTTTGGTTTTCTATTCCTTTGAAACAATTACTACACCCACTCATGCTGATCACAAATTTTGAGGATACCGGGACTTACTACGGCATTACCTTTTTACGTAGTCACACGCAAGTGCGCATAAGTACGAAAAAGTGTATATATGCGCCTCTTTCGGGAATCCATTCCAGATTCCTCGATATTGTTAAACATCTGTTTACTTTAAAAATCCACAGGGGAGAAGGACGTCTCGGTAGCTAAACTGGGTAGAGCTCTCCGCGTGATATTTAAGGCACCGACCGAGTAATTTTTCCTCTGTGGAAATTTCGTACACACCCAGGAACGTTATTTTTAAATTATCATAATGTACACCTTCTGATATGTCAACAGGATTGTAATGAGATTCACGGCTAATGGTCTTATGAAGCATTTTTTTCTCTTACTAGATACTACAGTACACCGAAATTACCAACCGTATAAGTATTGAACCTTTTCACATGAACAAAAGTGTATTTTTTTGTTTTTGTCGAAAGGATATTTGGTCACGAAATTGTGTGAAATTCACAGAAAAAATCTCATCCACCTGGACTGGGATGATGATTTTTTCACTGTGAATTTCACACAAATGTGTGACCATTAGCGGGTGACTCCGTTAAAATTACTGCGCTGCCAGTTCCGCAGTTCTTTGAAAGGATATTTGCTTTGATTGGCCAGTACAATAGTACATGTAAATTGCTTACAAAGTAATTGCAACGAATACTTAACTATAGCCATTCGTAATAAAATTTTCTTTTTCATAATCAGAAAATGTGTAATATCATCTTGAGCACGAATGATCTCATGGAGTAAATTGAACAGGAGGAAATACCAGAAACCTGCGACGGTTGATTGAAATTCTAGGAAAACTTTTACCTTCAGATGATTTCATGTTTTCCTGGTGTTATTTATAACTTATTCAGCCTTATATCATCGCCATATATTTCTTTATTCTTCCTCCTTCCCCATACCAAATAGCACAACCGTGGAGCAAATTATCTCAGCTCTTGGATGCCTCTTCAAACAACTAAACCGTTGAACCTAGTATTATCTTTTTTAACGATACTTTTATTGAAAGGTGATGACAAAGGTGAACGCATGTAAAATTGTCTGTTGTTTTAGTAAGTGAAACTTTTTCAATCGACCCAAAGAGATTATAGAAGGTGTGTCACTTATATAAAAACTTAATTACGTTGCAGGGTCATAGATGGGTAATGTAGTACTTTTGAATTACATCATATAAAAAAACATCATTTGAACTACCTAAAATATTTTAATCATAATAAAACAATTATGGTTTAATTCAGTTAGAAAGTTACACGCGAAGATGCAAATAATACTCTCCACTAAATGTTACTTGAGAATAGTTGATGACAATATTTGCGTAATTATCTACGTTCCTGAACATGTCGCATTCCAGTTCTCGGAAAAATGGACTAATTAGGTCAGATTTACATTACTGCAAATAAATATTACAAAACAAACAACAAAATAAACCAGTTTTACGGTGTTATTTCATATATACTGATACCGGTCCTGTAAAATTCTGGTACTTTTAAGGTTCCACCCATGCGTACTAATGATCTCAGTGTGGGTGGCCTCTTCAAATAACTAACCAAAATTCAAGTCATTTGGTCAAACTAACCAAAATTCCGACACCAGGTTTCTCTCCTCTCACTCTTTCCATACCCTGTGCAATCTTACTAACCCACATTTCCTCGATGGCTCAAATGACCTCAGCTATCGGCCGCCTTCCCTAATTACTCCCGCTGGAATATTTTAAACGACCGGCCCACAACATTCCTTCCTCTTCTTACGCTCCACTCTTCTCGGATCCTGGAATCGAATCCTTGAAGAGGGAAGGCCAGGAAAATTTTCAAACAAGGAACCACGCCCCAGCACCCGATCGCCTGAAGTTAATTGCTTCGATTCAACTCCCCCAGTGCTCGAGGATGTGTGTTCCCCGGGAAAGTCTGGAAGCAGAGGGGGTGATGTTGCTCGAGGAGGTCAGCCGGTGGGTGGGGAGGGGGAGGGCTTACGGGGGAGGGGGAGCCTCCGTGTGGGAGCAATGCGGAGGTGGGAGGGGAGGTTGGAGTGGAGGTCTTGTGTTGGTTCGACGACCGCGTTTACAACCCCCTCCCATGACTCCCCTCCTCGCCCCCACCCATCCCTCTGGTGTCCACCCCTCTCCGTAGCCCATGTCCCCCATCCTCCTCCTTCCCCCCCTTCAGAATGCACTCCCGGCTGGGTATTGAGTGGAGGCGAGGAGGACGACAGTCTGCTCCTTCCACTCCATCAGGTGTCGTGCCCTTATGCCGCGCGCGGCCGCATATAAGGGCCTCCCATCTCTTCCTCCGCCATCCCCCCAATCCGATGCGACCCTTTCTGCCGGAGGCGGCGGCATTTCGATGGGTGGTGGAAATGCGCTGGAGACGGGACGAGACGAGGCTTTTTAAAAAGGTTCCCTACCAATCTCTTTTTCGCCTCCTCCACCCTCACAATATCCGCTTTACTCTTCCCATATCCTCTTCCCTTTCTTTCCCATCCCATTTTCGTCATTCGGCTTTTTTTGGCGTGACGGGTCTTCCTCGTTCCCACGAAGGGCGATGGTACGGCCGACATGCGATACTGCTATGTCGAACCATCCAAGGCGATCTCAGTATGCCTCGCTGTGATTAGCTTTTGATAGATTTAACGCATCATTCTTGGGTTATCAATCGTATGTGTTGTTGAAAGCAGACAAGAGTTTCACATTTGTTTACAAATGGTGTCTTCATGTCGAAATTACGATGCGAAGTTATAGTATTCCTTATGTATGGCGGCTGAATGCTTGTGTCTCAATGATCGGCATTTCGCCGGAAAATCACGTTTTATGTAGACGGAATTAGGTTATTCCCACCTCGCGCAGCTTATTACTTTCAATAACTCAATATATGTTTGTCAAAATTATTGCTCAAATACGAAATCTGGGGCTGAAAGTTCAAATAATTCAGATCATTTTATTCAAATTAATACATTGAATTTGTGATTAAGCTAAAAAACATTTATTACAACACGACTGTGTTTCGACGTAAAGTGTCATCTTCAGAAAGAAGACGTTTTTCGACGGGTTGTGTTGTATAATTTTTTTATAGGAATCACACCATTACAATTTCATTTTAATACAGATGGGCTCCATAAAAATACGCCACTACCAAACTCTTTTACGAGGGTCAGTTTGATTAAGAAGAAAAATTACTCGTCTTCATTGATCAGGATTATTTTCTAGTACGCATCACTGGCCCTAAGGGAGACGCTCAGATCCCGGTATCTTAACCACTCCATCGGGAGGTGTTATGGTAAGAAGAGGTCACCTTCGTCACAAAGAGGTGATATCTACTCCTCTGGAAAGAAGAAAGCCCGTTTCCACGCGTTGTGGAGCTCGTAGACATATTACGAGCTAAATAATTTCGGATGCTTTGCAGTTTGGATGGTGTCAGCTATTAACTTAGAGTAATAGCGTGATACTTTCGAGATCAACTAATCCTCCTGGAGTATTATTTCGTGCCCTGACCAAGACGTAGCACGTTCCGTCGCGGCCGAGAGGCAGAACTGTTGGTTTTCCATCGCCCTCTGGAAATCCTGTAGATTCTGAATGGCTCTGTCTGATGGACATGTCTGATTTCCCCCAGCTACACAACGCCGGTTAAACGGTTGTCTGCAATTAAAAACACATACATTGGAAACCCGGAAATGAAGTTTTCAAGTTTAACTAACCGCGAAAGACTACGCATCTAGCTATCAATAAATATAAAGTGATGTACTCCCATAAAGGTTGATATTCATTCATTACAGTAATCTACCGGTTAGAGGTAGGTTGTGATGAAAGTCGGAGAATATCCAACGAACTCTTACACGTGCTGTGCCCTTTCTACCTCTTGTATTTCTTTCTTCATCTCAGCATAAGTCCTACCTTTCTTCATCCCGTCCATAAAACCGATTCTCTTCCTTCCCCTTCCCCGCTTACCCAACATCCTTCCCTCTATCACGATCTTCAGCAAACCATCGTCCCTCATTACCCCTTCCAGCCACCTACCCTGCCTTCCCCTAATCTCATATATAAGTTTCCTCTCCTCGCCCACCATGTCAAGCACTTCCTCATTTGTCTTCCTTTCCGTCCAACGCATGGGATGGTTGATATAGATGAAAGTATTCATGACATTACTAATCTTTTACAGATGGAGGTCATTGTCTCCGTACAATATTTCTTTCCTCAGCATAGCATTTGCCCTACCTCTCCTCATCCCATCCAAAAAACGTATTATCTTTCTTCCCCTCCCCGCGCACCCAAAATGTTCTCCTCTATCGTGGCCTGCATCATTCCTTCGCCTTTCATTATCTATTACAACCACCTACTATTCCTTCTCTTAGTTTACTCAAGCATTTTCCTTTGCTCACCTTCCGTGGAGGTCGAAGTACCTGTCGAGACTGTATGAAAATAAGAGGAGGTAACTTATGAAGAAACTAATAGAATATTACAATTCTTCTACTCCTAGGACCTACGACTCCTATCGGACTCCTAGCCTATGTCATTACAGCTTGTGTTCTCTGCAAACCGTTTCTCACCCGCGTATAAAAATCACAGTATTTCACTGACACATTTATTTCTATATGTCAATACAGGTCGTCCTTATGGTGTTTTATTCCAGATCTTACCTTAAACGACTGATGCAATTAGTATCCATGACACTACTGTGTCTATTGCAAATAACGTCTTCTAGAGTGTGAAGATGTGCATGAGTTGAATTAAATCGAATCGTCAATTTCGATTACTTGCACATAAGCTGACTCGGTCGTCGCTTTGAGATTCTATCCCCCCCAAATTTTTTTACAACGTTTTATCGATGAAATTCTGGGCTTCTTTTATTTATAACTCAATGAACTTTCATCCTGTTGCCTCTTTCTGTATAATTTTACTTTTGTATATTAGTATTTATCTAATTTGATACTTTCTATTCAATGCGCAAAATATTCAATGTTTCGTAACGTAAAATTTCTCAAATTATTTAACTTAATGAATTCATTTTATTTTGTTTTTTTATCCTTATGAATGATATAAACTCTTTGATATTAATCCACTCGTGATCTCTTCTCATTAATTTTCTCCGAGCGGCGCTTGTTTTACCTTGCCGGTGACATATGGTAGCATACCTATATTTGGCGGCCAGCCTATGACGCCATTTTCCCTTAGGTACCTCGCGTCACTTTGTCACTTTTTAAACCTTCTTCTTTTTAATGGAACTTTGGTTTGCTGAGATACCTCTTGTATGTACCTACTTACCGAGTTGTATATAAATGTTTGGTATGCACAATTTCTTAGCCAGAAGCCTTTGGAACCCGCAATCGAAATCGATATATAATCCGATTCACGTAAAAAATATGTACACAATACCACATATCTTTTCATGGACTAAAACCCTTTCCCGCCCTTATCTCGCCTGCTCCCTTGCAATCTTCTTTCTCGCGTCTCTACCATCGCTCCCTCCAGCGGCGGTTTTGTGTGCACAAGGGGTCATCCTCGTTCCCACAACCTTAGATGGTGCGTCTACCACATGATAATGCGTTGTCAAACAATAAGGTCTCAATGCGGGGCGCTGCACAGTGGGCCAAAATCCAAAAAAGCTGGCCAAAAGTCGAAAAATGTTGTTCGCGCAAACCAACCAAAAACAGTTGATTTATATTATTAAGCATATGCTCTTTAAGATAGGGTACTATACAGAGCATGGAATACGCCATTAAAATTTTTACAGCTGGTCAAAGTAGAGCATGTCAGGGTGATTTTGGCGACTGAAATTTTTCCGTGGAAAATAGCTAGATGTAAAGCTTTATTAAAGAGTCGTTATTTGTAATGTTTGTTTTAAAGTATTTTGATCCCCAAAATTGATATTTATTGCATGAATGAAGATAAAGTTTGTTCCGTTTTATTTGTATTTTGATATTTTTATAATTTTTCAAATATTGTGCTGTTTTTTCATTAAATTTTATGTTTAACGTTAATTATCGTTTTTATCGACATCAGGCTACACGGAGTTATTTGCACTGTGTGTTAGAGAAAAGCATATAGAACAATATTCAGTAGGAAATTTTTGCGATAACTTGCGATTCTAATTTTAACGACCATTTTTATTTATAACCACCCCGGCCACTCGGGCCACAGTGGCGGCCACTAATGGGGTCTAAACAAAGCAAGCATATAATTTTCGAGTATAAAGACGATGGAATGCCAGTTCAATGACATTGGTAATTTGTATAGATATTTTATGAATAACTTTTCATATTGATTTTTTCACATTGTACTTAAATGGCTAAATTCAATGTAAATCTTTTCGCAAATTGCAACTTCTCGCAACGTTGGCGACTGGCGATTCTACGATGAGGAGGTCGTTGGGACGCTTCTCAGCAGAGTTATGGGCTAAAATATATTTGAAAGGATTTTCCATGAAGTGTGGAATTCCCTTAGGCATGTTGAGCAGACTGTGGTCGAGGGATTTAGGGGAAGGCTCGTGGTCATGCACGTGCAGCGGCATGCGCCCGTGCCAGCTGGTTGAGGACTTGCGTCCCTCCGTGCTTGCTGGCCCCACAATGCTGGTTTTACAACCTTGCCAATAATGACTCTTTTCTACTTCCCCTAATCCATTGGTAGCTATCTCAAGTTTGCTTTTTACACCTTTTTTGCCTCTTTTTGCAGACCCTTGCCGCCACTTGTTCCGCCAAACAGAATGCTTAGTTAGTTTCCTTAGAGGTTTTCTGGTTGTTTTCGCGTACCACATGCATCAGTTGTCCTAGAGAGCGTCGAGTGAACATCCACTGTAAGTGACTGTGCTGTGCAACACTGGGTTGATCTGTTCAACGTTAGAACCGTTTCAAATGAGAATATAGTTACCTACTTGTACCTGGAAACCAAAGTCTCCTTGCACCCGTCTCCGTTTCGTCATGCCTTCACTACGTGTACGTCGCATCCATTGAGGAAAATTTTGCTTTCCAATCATACGAGAAGCAGTTTGGTAAGCAAAATTTTAATTTTTAAAATGGATTCCGAATTGGAGTCTGTAATTTGTTTTTTGCTACCCATGTAAGAATGATGATGGTAAGGCTGTCGATGGAAGTGATTACCCGCTATTTTTTATTTCGTTTTGTAGTGTTTTATACTAAATTTGTGATAAACCATGTAGAGTAGAGAAGTGACAGGGTTGCAGCTTCATGAAAAATTTTAGAGAAAAAAAATACGGCACGTGAGAAAAAATGTGATAGATTTTTTGATTGAAAAAGTTCAATTGAATGGAGATACCGTTGCGAAAGGTATTTGGACGAAGTGCCTACAAACATGGTTTTTCACTAGATATTTTGAGAAATGAAACAAGGTGCAGCGAAGGGAGAGCTACTTCAGAGTTAATAATAGTAAATGGCTAATAGAAAGTTGGCGTGATAATAGATGTACCAAAACCAGGATATGGGACCACAAACGATGGTAACACAGACGATATTTTTCGGACCCTAAATTATCAGCAAATATTACCGGTAAGAGAAACTGACAACTATTTCAAATTAAAGAAAACATCGCTGCTGAAGTTTAGTGAGATTTTTAGTTAGTTTAATATTTTTCAGGGCTTCATGAACAACTGATTTCAAGGTTTGAAAATATTTTGAAAGTAATTTCAAGCAGTCGATCACTCAATCACAATGAGTTCAGAAAATACTGTCTAGCAACAGCGAAATTATACGTGACGCAATACCCTTGGTATTATATGCCACCAACGGTGCACAAGCTTCTGATTCATGGTGCAGATATATCCAAGAAAGCAATTCTGCCCATCGGGCAGCTTCCAGAAGATGCCTTGGAATCAAGGATTAAGGAAATTAGGAAATTCCGGCATCACAATACGCGGAGGATATCAAGAGAGGCAACTAATAAATATATATTTCAGAGATTGCTGTTCACCTGCGATCCCTTGATATCTTCAATTTCATTTCAAAATAGTAAATCGAAGGAAGATTTAGATCCAGAAGTAAAAAAACTAATTGACTGTGGGAATGACGAATGTGAAGATGAGAGTGATGACGAGACATCAGAGGATGAGTAACACTAAATATCAATGTTATTATTGAAAATATTTATTCAAGTTTTTGATAATAATATTATTGAAAAATATTTGTTTAATATTAAAATTTAAATAATAAATTATCATGGTCTCTGCCTCTTGCTAACATTTATGTTGAGTCCTGATCCCATTAGTGCGACAAAAGTATAGAAAAATGAAATTGACTGGAATATAGCCAATTTCAAACTAAATTTGCAATAAAAAATTAATTAAATAATTATATTTTTGTGAAAATGTAATCTACGTAAGCTATAGTTTTAACATTTTATTTATTTAACATTTTAACTTTATGCAAGTTTATTTTCATCGAGAAACATATTTTCAATTCATCCATTCCGTTGCAGTAGTCATAATTAGTTAAAATGTATTATGCATTAAAATTCTACTTGGACAATTTTTTTACGGATTTTATAGCTCCTAGCATTATTAATTTCAGTATTTTGATAATTAACACAGGAAATTTTGAGTTTTAACTAGACCACTCAACCATCGACATTAAGCTTTGTCATTGCATATTTAATGTTTATACAATTAATAGCGCTGTATCCGTAAAATATATTGAAAAAATAATGATAAAATCATGTTTATCAGCCCAAAATACCTTAGAAATGCACTTCATTTTGCATATGGACTGGTAATTATTAGAGTTATTAATTTTGGCCAGCTTTTTTTCAGTTTGGCCCACTGTGCGCTGCGATTTAACCTACAGACATAGAGACACCTACCAGAAGGTTACTGAAAGTTCCCTTACGTGCATCGTTTCATTCACTGAAATGGATTTTATAGAGTGCACATTATAAACATTTTTTAAGTAAGCAAAAAAATACCTTGAACCACATTTCACTTATGTCAATCTGTTTATGCGTTGGAACTCAGCATACAGGCAGTAATGAAAATGATACAAGAATTGTTTAAATTTTTTTCATTAGTTAAAGCAAGCCCTTCTTCTCTTGGACTACAACCTTGTCGCGGTGGAAGGGCTTGCGTGCTCCGATGACCCCTAGAGCTGCAATGGCGGGAGCAATGATCCTGGTAGGGTCACCCATGCCAGAGTGGTCGAAGGTTAGGAGACAGACGAATGGTAGTCCGCGCAGCGTCTGTACCTCAGTGAGGTGGCTGCAAAAGGCGTCTGACCCCAGTGGGGCGGCCTCTGAAGTGATGGTGTCACGTAAAAAACACTATTGAGTAAGGCCACGAAATACTATCTCAATTTAAAAAAAACCTATAAATTATGGACAGTTCTCAAATTATAATGAATCCTGGCAACTACGGGACTCGGCCCAGTTGGCTGGGCGTCGTGCACGGCAGCAGTGGGAGCAAGGCCCCTGCGGTCGTCATCACACGAAATCCATGCTCAGACGTAGTAGTAGGAGAGGAAAAGAAGATAAAGGAGAGAAACGAAACTATCAGAATAGGCACGTGGAATGTTAGAACTATGCTGAGGGCTGGGAAGCTAGAGAATATAAAGCAAGAAATGGAGAGGGTGGGTGTAGACATCATTGGTCTGGGTGAAGTAAGATGGAAGGATGACGGGGACTACTGGAGCGACGACTATAGAGTAATTTATAGTGGAGGGAATGAAATTCAGCGCGTGGTTGCATTCGTAATGAATAGGAAACTAGGTAGAAAAGTAGTGTATGCAGAACAGGTGAGTGATAGGATAATAGTCATGGAACTAAAGGTAGATCCAACGAATTTAGTTATAATCCAGGTTTATATGCCTACCTCTAGTCATAAAGAAAAGGAGGTGGATGGGGTATACGATCAGCTAGAGGAAATAATTGGTAGGATATCTGGGAGTAAGCACTTAGTAGTAATGGGGGATTGAA
The DNA here is from genome assembly GCA_963573305.1 of Pyrrhosoma nymphula. Lineage (NCBI taxonomy): Eukaryota > Metazoa > Arthropoda > Insecta > Odonata > Coenagrionidae > Pyrrhosoma > Pyrrhosoma nymphula. The sequence goes on from OY754333.1 coordinate 65,255,946, forward strand.
ACGCGGTGGTGGGCGAAGGAAGAGATGGGCGGGAGGTGGGAAATTACGGGCTAGGAAGGAGAAACGACTGGGGCGAGAAAGCTGTGGAGTTTTGCCGTAGAAATTAAAAAACCTAGTAATTACAAATACATGGTTCAGACATCAAAATCGACGTAGATACACTTGGAAGAAGCCGGGATACACAGATAGGTTCCAGATACATTATATAATGGTTCGTCACAGATACAGGAATAGTGTTAAAAACTCGCATACTTATCCAGGAGCTGATGCAGACAAACACCACAACTTATTAGTCATCAAATGTCGGGTAAAACTGAAAAAGATAAGAATGGGAAGGAGAGTACGAAAGTGGAATACAGAGGCATTAACTTGCGCAATGAAGAAGAAGTATCGAGAGAAGGTGGATGAGATAATGGGTGAAGAACATGGAATTAGATCAGTGAAAGATGAATGGGGAAGTTTGAAAAATGGAATTGTCGAAGCGGTGAAAGCAACTGTAGGCGTAGTCAGTGCAACTAACATTAGAAAACTGTGGATCACGAAGGAGATGGAGTAGAGAAGGAAAAGGAGGAGCGTAAACTTATAGCTAGGTAAGAGAATTTACTGAGAATTAAATAACAGGCTTAGAAGAGAAACAAAGAAAGCAAGAGAGGCGTGGTGTAGTGAACAGATCGACTCGTTAGAGAAATACCAAAAAAAGGGAAGAGCAAATGCTTTATATCGGAAAGTAAAAGAACTGACGGGTATATATGAGGGAAGGGGAATTGCAACGACAACAGACAAGACGGGAAATGTGATCGTAGAACCGAAAGAGATCCAGGAGAGGTGGAAGGAGTATGTTGAACAGCTGTATGGTAAAGAAATAAGGCCCAAAAGGTTAGATATAGAAAGGAAAGACGATATCGAGAGAGATGGCATCGGACCAAGTATCCTAGATAGCGAAATCGAAAGAGCTCTACGAAACATGAAAACGAATAAGGTGGTGGGAATAGATGACTTACCTGCAGAGTTTTTAAAGAGCATGGGGAAGAACGGAAGAGGAATTTTTTTGCGCTTATTCGTAGGATTTATGAGGATGGAGTGTGGCCGGAAGACTTTGCGAAGACTGTACTAAATCATATACCAAAGAATAGTAAAGCAAAAACTTGCGAAGACTATAGGACAATAAGTTTTATATCCCGGGCGGCCAAAGTAGTTCTGAGAATTATGAACAGAAGGCTAGAGAAGACGGAAAATGAATACCTGGGTGACGACCAGTTCGGGTTTAGGGAGGGACGGAAACGCGGGACGCTATAGCGGTGATGAGGACGCTAGTAGAAAGAAACCTAGAGTATGGGCAGGATGTTTTTGCATGCTTCGTAGATTTCGAGAAGGCTTTTGATCGGGTGGAATGGACGAAAATAATGGGAGTGTTGAAGAAATTAGGGGTCGATTGGAGGGACAGGCGTCTGATTCGGAATTTTTATATGAACCAGACGGCGCAGGTTAGGGTAGCCAATGGAGAATCTGGATGGGTCACGATAGGACGGGGAGTGAGGCAAGGGTGCCCACTATCGCCGTTGCTTTTTAATGTGTATTCAGAAGAAATGGTAAGGGAGGCTTGGGGGGAGGAGGAGGTAGGAATAAAGGTAGGAGGGGAGCTGATAAAATCAGTGAGATTTACAGATGATCAAGCATTGTTTATTCAGTCTGCTAAGGGGTTACAGTCAATGGTGAATGAATTAGAGGTGCAGTGCGAAATGTATGGGATTAATATCAATCACAAGAAAACAATGGTAATGAGATTTTGTAGAAGTAAGAAGGCGGGGCTGAATATAAGGGTGGGAGGGCAGAAGATAGAGCAGGGCGAGCAGTTTACGTATCTGGGTAGTATTTTGGAGGAGAATGGGTTTAGTGGTAAGGACATCAGATACTGAATTGCGCTAGCTAAAGAAGCATTTTCGAAGCGAAGGGAATTTATGAGGGGGGTCACAGAAGAGACGTAAAGAAGAGGGTGGTGAAAACGTTAATATGGAGCGTGGCGCTATATGGGTCGGAAACTTGATCATAGCGAAGGGAGGATGGGCGTATACTTGAGGCGTTTGAGATGTGGGTTTTGGAGAAGGATGGAGAAGGTTAGCTGGATGGCGAGAAAGACAAACGAGGAGGTATTGGATATGGTCGGAGAGGAAAGGAAGCTTGTGGCAGAGGTTTGTAAAAAGGAGAACAGATGGATGGAGGAGGTTTTGAGAGGAGAGGGCATGTTGAAGAGAGTGATAGTGGGGAGAACACCGGGGAAGCGTGGAAGAGGAAGGAAGAGGATAGGACGAAATAAGAGGAGGTAGAAGATATGAAGAATTGAAGAGGAATCTAATAACGGGCCATCCTTAGGAGGGAAAGCGAGACAATGTCTATGAGGTTTGGATGCATAATTGCAACTGTCCATGAACCTACCAATCAGCTGGTAGAATACTTTAATGAAAAAGTTAAAGCAAGTTTTGACTACAGTTTTCGGTACAGTATTTGAAATTTAGACGAAATTATATTGAAATATGTTGTTTTCAAATATTTCTCAGCATGGCAACTTGATATTTGTTAGAAAAAATTATAATAATAAGAAATTTATTTTATCACGTTTACAAGATAATCTGTACGTATGCAATCGAATTGTTACGCATGTATGTCATGTGCCGTAAGGCTACGTGTTAAAATAGATATTGAATTGCCATTCAACAAATCGGTATGATGCAATTTTTTCACTTTTACGTTTATATATCACTAATGAGGACACGTATGCAAAGCTTCACGCAAATATGAAAATGAAAAAATCTGTCCAACCACTTTAAGTGCGCTGATCTACTTAACAAGGACGAAATACCGTGAAAGATATTTCCACGGTGTTTGGCATGAGGTGATTCCACAAAAGGCATGCAAAACTCGTCCCAGCTCAAGATGGGTAATGAAGTCTCTTGAACTATCTCCCGGCCGCTGCCAGACGAGGACCAGAAAGTAGTGAAGAGAACGATGCAAGCTAAAGAAGATTGCTGGGTAGTACTACAAAGACAAACATGCTTATATGAAGGACATGGGCCAGCATACTTCTACCGAGTATTATTCCTTTACTATCGATTGATGAGTTCTCATCTGCACTTTTTTCAGCACCTTGATTGTTAACTCCCGTTGTTTATCAAAAATACTCCCAATTTGGTCATAAATGTGATTTAATGCTTTGAAGAATTATTCAACACACAATGTATTGGAAAATTAGTCTGTTGGAGGAGGTAATGAGGAGCGAAGAGTTGCTTAAGACTGTGCTAGAGGGTATGATGCTAGATAAGCGGGAAAGGGAAGAAAGAGAATAGGGTTTATGGACGGGATAATGGCAGAACGTTTGCTGAGATGAAGTAATAATTATTGTAGGTATATGGCGCCCTGCAAATATAAAATATTTAAAGGAGTTTTACTCACTTCCTTTAAACTTACCTTAACCGGTAGGTTACCTTATAGTAATATATTGAACGAAGAAAAATTGATACGATTCGTTTTCCCGAAAGGGAGACGATTTCGTCCACTCGCGCCGCGATGCAAGAGTATATAGGTTTTCCCGATTCACGATATAGGACGACGGCGCCTTTGTTTGCCCTCCAAGGTCAAAACTGCTCCATCAATCGTGCTGGTGCCGTCTTCAGAGTTCCCATTCTCGTCCTCCCGTTGGTTTGTTTACAGTCCGTTCGGGGAACTCTGCAGTATTCCACCTCCTGCGCCCTACCGGGTCGGTGCTATCTGCGTTCGGATGCGAGAAAGCACTACGATTGGAAGCTGTGGTCCTCTTTTCAGAGTGGGTTTGTATTTGACGGGATAGAATTTTAAGGGCGAGGAGCAGTAGGGAGATTATGAGGGAAAATGGGACCTGTTTCAGATGTGACGTTGAAAAAATTGCTCAGTAATCTTGCCAAATTTTCATAACTTTTTTCATTTTGGGAGTTGAAACTTTTCATGGTTACTCCTAATGAGTTGCTGCATGTAATGTTTTATTTAATTTTCCATAATTACCGTTGATTAAAAACATGTTTACCCCTTCGTTGGGGATGGATTCTTCCTTATCTTTCTGCTGGTGAGGAGAAAATCCTCCGTTTTGCATGAAATAAAAACCTGCATACATTTTCTTATGCTTTCTTTTTAACGCAAAGGTTGTTTTCATGAATTTGTTAAAAATATGTTTATCACTTCATTAATGATCGAATTTGAACAGATTCCACAAAAAACCGGATTTCGGTATTATTCTACAATCTCCATGGCCGCCAATTTCTATCCGTTTGTCAAAGGCCTGGGAAAAATAAACAAAATAACGCTGATAATTTTTCATTCTGATCAAGTGCAGTAAGAATGTGGTCAACCACTTGAAATGGAGCTAATGAAGTTGATCTGCTTTTTTAAATCCATGCTGGAAGGGATACAGAAGTATACATTTCTCAAGATAACCCAATAACCTATTGTAAAAAACTTTATCAAACATTTTTCTGAGCTGACCAAGGAATGAAATGAGTTGATAGGAATTCTTAACAAGCCCCCTATTTCTATCTGTTCAGGAAAATTGTTATTTAAAGACCAGATTATTGGGCTAATAGTTGAATTAAGGAGTTCTTTACATTAAATTAAAAAATATGACAGCATAATTTTCTAGAGGGTAGGCTAGAAATTAAAGCTGTCACTTCTTTTCAACATACTTTCATCTTCCAACATCGGAGCATTTTTACTAAAACATTCAGACGCATTTTTAAAAACTGCCTGAGGAAATAACAGATTAAAATATTTATGTATTGTGTGTAGTGTAATTACGTGTGGTGTTTCTTCAAACTGTAGTATACACCTTAATGTATGGTGTTTTGGCCCTGAAAATGGAATGCATTAAATTCCGAAAAATTCGCAAGAAATTGAAGTTTTAATATCCAATATACCCGCAGAAAAAAAACTTTGCAATTTAAGTAACTTATTCATTTTTTAAAATTAGATTTTCATTATAAATACAATATAATGTTGATTTCAGATTCAGTTGTTAGCGGATTTATTGGTATTATTTTATTTGAAGTATTGAAAATAAGCTGACATGAATGCCGGACTAAAAAATAAAATATTCAGAATCAACTGCTGCCAGTTCCAAATGAAGAAGAGAGAATGGCACCAGAATGTTATGGATTGATCTTTTATTTTTCAGCTATGGTCGAAAAATATTTTTAAAAACTGATTTAATTTATGCCATGACCCATTTATTTACATTCCCTTCCCTCTCAGAATCAAATTTTGCAGATTTTTTCCTTCGACCTTGGTATTGTAATGAGGTGTTAAAAAATTGATCAAAACTTGAGACTTTGAATAAATTAATGAATCTTGTAATATAAAAATCATCACATATAAAATCTTGAAATGAAATAAACGTTACTCGTGAGATATAAATAACCGTTCTGCTAACATCAATGCGAGATAATTCAAGTTATTTCACTCATAGTAGAAAGAAATTCATTAACGATAAATCTCAGGGTTTCAACGGACTCCTTAAGTGAAAAATCTTGTTGTGTGAATGAATTAAATTTCAAATTTATGCCATATATTTAATCTCGTTCCAATGTGTATCTCACAATCAGCATTTTCGGGGATTCGGTGAAGTGGCATAGTAATTGCAGTAAAAGCATTTTTCACTAATGAATGGGAATAGTAGACTCAAAAATGTATTTCAGTCATTTCGGGACAAAATATCAGAAAAAGTGACCCTAGAACTTTCCAATTTCCACCAAAATTTCAGAAGATGGTGGTATTATAAGTTTTAGAATGAGCAAATTCATTGATTAGTTACTGTATGTCGTCGTCTCATCGTTTTTGTTATGAGAACGTAGTATCTATTTTTCTTTCCTACTAACTGCAACCTTGACGCGGTGGAAGGACTTACGCGTTTTAGTTACCCATAGAGCTAGACTGATAGAAGAAATTATTACTGTTAGGGCCAGCTATTCCAAATAGGTCAAAGGGTTTGTAGTCAGACGAGGTGTAATCCACGTGATGGTGTCACGTTATGAATATATTTTTTCCTACTACCGTTTTTACGAGAACTCGTAGTAAGCAGGACTGACTTAAATATTGCCGGCCTGTTGAATGGAAAATTTGGAGGAATGGGAAGACACATAATCGAATTTTGTTTAAAAAACCACTTGTAGCTTTATTATCTCACTTTACTATAATCTTGCTTAACTGATTATCGTGGTGTCAGATTTTTACCTTAATTTACACCTCGGCAAATTCTAGAGAGTAAAAACAATGAACCTGAATTTCTCCTAATATGTAGTTAGGTGCAGAATATATTCATTGTCAGCAACTGTTACTAGTCAGTCCAGCAGAATTTTATTTCCGGCAAAGGTATCATACTGTAGTCCATTTTCGTCACTTAAGAAGTTATTGACACGTTACCCTTTCTTACTTCAACAGTATTGTGCATAGTAGAATGTGATACAATAGTATTTCACGACAACATTAAGTGTAATTAATTATTCTACCATAATAGAGACTATCTTCCGTGAAAATTGTAGCAGCCACAGAAAAACACTAGTAAGCTAACATAATTTCATGAAAATAAATGGAAGGTAAATTTTACACTAAAATATTTAAGACCTTAACAAATATATGTATATATACCCATCATACCATACCCTTTCAGGGTAGGCAAAGCCAATTAACTAATTGAGTTTATGCCTGAGAAACTGGCACTCTTTAAATACTTTCCTCCATAGTGCCCTATCCTTGCTATCTCTCTATCTTATGCTGCACCATGTACTGTTTAATACACACTCTCATCTTCTTACGACTCCTAATATTCCTCCTCTTTAGATAGTTCAATTTCATTTATCCATGATTTACTTCCCATTCACTTCCCTAGCACTGATCTGCTGAGGTCAATACGCTGTTTCTGGTATTGATAGTTCGTCATTTGGCACAGGGGTGCCTAAAAAATAAATGGACGAATAGCAATGTAAGGCAAATCATTGCTGATTCCGAGTTAAACCTATTCAAAAAAGAGTAACTGCATGCTGCCGCATAACGCCAAACTGATGCTATGTTTCAGTTTAAATCGAGGTTTGAGCATCATAAACTGCTATTCAGCATAGTTTTAAGCTACGATTTCCTGGAAATGTCGCGGGAATGAAAGAGGTCAAGGGTCAATTTCCTAATTCTTTCACGTTTTCGATGGATTGAATAGAATAAATATCTCTATCCATTAGAGAAATTACATTAGCGCCGAAATGTTGTTGCTACAAAATAAACGTACACGCCATTTCGTATCTCATTCATTATTCTGCATCACACTGTATTGGAGCAGCAAATATTTTACGACTCGATTTGTTGATTCAGTTTAAAAAGGGTAGCTCTCCAGCTGAGTGTTGACTGTTAAAACACGCGAATACGAGAGCATGGAGCCATATTTCTGTATAAACGATCTGAAATAATATTAAATTGTGGAACAAGGTACTGCTAACAAACGTTCTAACGGGAAGATAAGTCGGAGAGAAGAAACAGAAAAATAATTAATTAATTATACCAAATAATACCGTAACAAGTAAAGATTGCAATGCAAAAACATTTTCAGGCATAACTCCCAAGATGAATTTAAAAATAAGTGGTTGTTAGTGACCTCTGGCAATGAATGTGGCTGACATTTCTGATATGAACATCTGGCCGACTTTCTCAGAGTCATAAACTATATTACCTATAGTTAAGAACAGTATTAATTCATGATAAAAAGTGGCTAATAACATATATAAATATAATAATTCTCTCTTTTATTGTATTTAACTGGTGACTTATCTATTTATGGAATTTTTCATTCCGCTGCCTCATAACTGCATAATTGTTTGTCGTTGAATAAAATAGTTGCGTCGTTCACGATGAATATTGAAGGCATGGAATGTGTGTCTGAAGGAGAGTTCCAAAAGTTCATTGAGCAGAAATATGGAAAAATGACTAAGTTCCTAAAATGTTTAGCGATGACTGGGAGCTGATGGAGGAAATTAGGAGGTAGTGTCTATGGATGAATGGTTAGTGCTGCGGTTATTTGAGATTATCTTATCTCCATCTTAGCCTGATTGTACCAGTTAACTAATTACGATTATAATATGACCGTCAAAGATTGATTTTTAGGGAAGAATAGTGTGTTAACGTAATGCGGTATGCGCGTCTTAGTTAGGTACTTGGTATTTTTATGTACCTAGAATATTTCGACCGCCACTGTAATGTATCGCCGGTCCTCTTTTGAAATGTTTTATCACTTCAGTCACTCATCCCTCGTGTATCGCTATTTAGAGAGACCTTTGCATCGCGTCGTCAAATGTCCAGCAGAGTGTCCTTTGTCGCGCGAAATTGCGTTCTAAAATTAGCTCATGCGGAACAGATAAGTGATCCGCTTCCCTCATCTTGCTTTAGGTGCTGTGGAAGACATAAAAAGGTCTGTGACCTCCTATTTTTCCCTCGCTTTGTTACAGTCGATCAATAACGGAAGTTTATACTGCAAGTTATTTTTGGCCATGAAAGTGATGAAGTACTAAATAATCTCCGTTAACATTGGTAATCCAAAAAGAATTAGTCTAAAACAAATAATCTCAGGCTTAACTTTGTGGAAACTTTTCCTTTTCATGAAAAACAGGTGTATTTATTTAAGCGTTTTTACTGTGCCAACCCAGGTTAAAACAGACATCCGTTATTTTAAACGTTGAAACATGGGTATGGCATAGCATCTACCTTGGAACTAATTCGTTACACAACCTTGAAAAAACATGGCGCAACCTTAAAAATGATGGTTACTCTTTGAAACCTTGGTCGGATTAGTAGAAAAGTGTGGATAAATTCAAGTGACCATTTTTATCTTATGAAAATAATTGGTACTTGGTAGGTGTATGGGTAGTCATGTCTATGATTTTCCGATTGCGGGTGGTCTTCTCATAGATTTTCTGAAAATCATCTGTTTTGGAATGTATTTGGTTTTGAATCATCAGATATGTTGTATAATATTCATATTTTTATCTACCTCTCAAACCGTCCTAAATTTAAATTCTCCTTCTCTACGATTACCCAGCATCCTCCTCTCTCTACTGCACTCGGTGAAATTTTTGGCAGGTCGACGGAATAAAATGTCCATGTGAACAACCAAATATCATTCTATCTGCTGGCTTTTGATAGAATCGCTCGCGATTTTCATTCTCTGGGAAGGATTAGAGCACGTTTCATTTTTGTTAGCTATTTGGCAGCAAATTTGTGTATTCTCCTTCATTTATGTGTCAATAGATCAATAAGTTGTATGAAGAAGATGAGTTTGAGATGAAAGCTTAGGCAAATGAAAAATAAAAATATTTATTTTTATATTTCATTAGTTTTATTATTTATTATTCTGTGAAATTATGCCATAATTCATAATGACGGAGCATTCTTCCAGTCACCAAGCATAGTAATAATCATGATGATGACATTAATTGGCTCAAATCAAATAAATAATGGATTGTTTTAATATTATTGCTAATGCAATCTGAACGTCATCCATTCAAAGTAGTCACCCGTACTAACTTGTATTGAAACATGACTTTTGTGGCTTCATGTCACATTGGTGAAATCATCAGTTTTCCCTATTCCATTCGACATGGTTAATCGCAGGATTCCAGGCAAGTTCTGGCACAATAAATTTTTCCATGAGCTTAAAGGTCTGTTCACCGGGAGACATTTCCGGCACCGGGCATCGCTTGCATAGATACTGGTAACAGTTGTGGTTGCCTGTAGACCTAAATCGTAGGCAGAGGCGGATTTAGGTAATTGTTTTTGGGGCTTGGATTGCTACTTTCAAGGGGCCTGGGGTGTATGGAATACCTTATGAATGCTATTTTTCCTATTACTGCTTTTACCAGGAATTACGGGGGGGGGGAGTAATCTTTAATCCGCACCTGGTGCCACTCTATGTAATCGCAAGCATGTGGCAAGAAACAGAGCATGTTCTATTTTCCTACCAGGGGGGTTGTTTTTTAATCTCACTTAAGTGAGAATTACATCATAAAATATGGAAAGTTACGTCATTTTTCGTAGTTCCACTCCGTCACTCAGGCGGTGTGACTATCTTCGGCTCACAAGTAGTGATCTACAGGTCATTTCCTTGATTCACTAGCTCTTTTCCGTGACTCGACGGCTCTTATGACTCTTGATCTGTATCTTCCCACTCTTGATCCGTTTCATTTTCTCCACCTTTCATACGTTCCATCCCACGTATCGTAAGGAGCATGAAATGAAGCCACCATCTATTCCACGGACCTTGGCCGATCGAGAGCCGATCATTTAAAGAGCGAAACGGTCCTCCCGCCTTTCCGAAAAGAGTCACGACAAATGTGATATTACACAATAGCCCCCATATCTGTACCAGTTCATGCATAGATATGAAGATATCAACAGCTAACAAAGTTGCGGAAAGGTACTAAGCCATTAAAACATCAAATCAATTTAAAACAGGTTAGATTTCATCGGTTTCAACGCCACCGTATGGATTTCGTGTGTACACAGATGTGACATTTGTCGCTGCCATAGACATCGCCATCAACGTTTTACAATAGAGTAGAGAAAACTATAAAAATAGACATTCCTAGTAATTTTCCCTAGAGATATATTTTTATCGTTTACAACGAAGCTCACACTAGCCGATTCAAATGCGATCGTTGTATCAAAAATAATTCTAACGACGCTAGCACGATGAGGTGAACAGATTCCAAATTACGTCAATTTTGATAGCGTGTTTGGTGTACTCAGTTAGCACTCTATAGTATTCTTAACTCTATGGTATTACCGATCAGGCGCCGAAAAGTCAGCCATTGGGTGTTATCACAACCCTTTGTTCATACAATGTAAGTCGTCATGTGCACAGGCCTTAACACACTCCACAGCATGTCGTTAGCTCAAGCAATGTATTCAGCTTATTTTTCTGCTTTCTTCTAATTTCTAATAACTTCCACTACAAGTAGGAGAGGATTATGAGGTGCTACCTTATTTGTTTTCCTCTTTATTCAGTCACATATATCTACAATCTTGCTTGCCTTCTGCGATCAATTTCTTTCCAAACAACTAAAATGGAACTTGTTGAATTGATTATGTACTCTTTGGTACGGTCATTGTATACGTTTTCACTGTAGAGCGACTGAGATTTTTCCAAAATGAAAGACCAACTGTATGTGCTATCGAAAGCACATTTTACGTGTAAACAACTGTGTGATAGCTCCAACCCTGCTTGAAACGGCAGTGCCGCGAATAACTTAAACCTATTTTTGAATGTGCCATAACAATTTCATTCGGGGCTGTTTAGAACTTTGCACAGGGAGTTAGTCATGTATTATTGCAGGTGAACAACTCGTGCATCTCTTGAACGTGAAAACTAAATTATAGAAGTTATACAGTTGGTCCTCAAGTTTTCGGGTCAACTCAGAATTTTGGCTACCTTGTTCATTATAAGCTATTTTCACAGCCGCGCATCGTGTTTTATAGAGAAGGTTTGTGCTGGGAAATGCTAATGAGAAGGCGAATGGAGGAAAATGTTGGAAGTAAAGATAAAGTTTGGAATACCTAGTCACGTCATCATTAGAAAGACAAACCAACAGAAAACAAATTTTCGTGGCCCGTCTCTAAACCCCATATTTTGAAGATAACTATTTATTCAATAAGCATATTTACTAAGGCGCACTTGATGTACAAATGATTTGTTACTCAAGCATCGTATTAATAACGTGTAGAAGTATTGCCAATTACTTAGACTAGATTCCTGTAAATAATGCATTAGGTATACACAATTGCTAATTAGTCGAAATTAGTTTATGCTATCATTTACTTTGAAATTGTCATATGGAAGTGCCTTCCTCTGCGCATATTACACTGGAGAGCACAGCAACATCAATTCATAATTCTGAACATCAGAATTAAGTTTTAAATTGATGTATTCTGAGTGGAGTACGTTTTTAATTAAAGTTCATGAATTCATTGATATATTTTTATTATCTTGATTTAAGTCCTCTAATTTAAATGTAGGCAGCAAGTATCCTTGGAAGAACATCACGGAAAGAAAGTGGGTCATATTGCCATATGTAGTCCTCCACAACGAATGCAGGTCTTGTTAAAATGATTAAAAAGATCATTAAGTGTTTATTAAACGTGCTGGAGGAATCTAGGGAATTCTCGGATGAATTTGGGGTCTCAGATGCTGAAGGATCGGGTAGGCAATATGGCTGGGGGATCTCGGGAAAATGAATGAGGATGTTGTCGATGGGAGAATTCCGGAGATGTTTTGAAGGATGGACGAAACGCTTAGACACTCGTATTATGCTATGAGCAAAATACAAACGCAAATCCTTCAGTACCTCGCTAAGCTTGTGTCCTGTAGAATATCTTCCTTAGAGATGGAGTAAAAATTGTTGGTATCCCATGATCGCATTCATTAATCGTGAGAGAATTTGAATTAGTAAAACAACAACACAGGGATTCTTTTTAAGCTGTCAGTACAGTTTTTTCAGCACTTTTATGCCATTATTCAAGTTTTTAGCTGAGGCTGTTCGTATCGGTATTGCAGTAGTTTTCACCTCATACTTAGCAGCTCAGCAGTTTAGAGTGCTATTATACTATGCCCGCGAGCGGTTATTGCTGGTTGACTAACAACGCAATTATTCATGCATGTTGTCAAAGATATGCATATATTTGAGGCGAGCATTACTTATTTTCGAATGCAATATTTTCATGTGGTCTTAGAACTGGAAAAAAATTGAACGCCATGATCATCTTTCTGGAATCATTCGTTTCTTGCCCTGCTAATTGTGATAAGAAGTCTTCTTTGCGTCTTCTATCGTATTATGCTCATAGTATAATACGATAAGAAGCTCGTTTTGACGAGTACCTATTCTTCAATGCTGACTGCCAAGGGGCTAAGATTTTGCGAGCATTATTTGCTGCATGTTTCCGATGCAATACATAAACCGTTCATTCAAAGGATGCAGTTGATATCCAGATTTTAATGGCGATATCGAAACTATGTACTTTTCTACAGTTTATATATTCCTGCTACAAGTGCGGTCTTGATAAGCCATGAAGACCACAAGATGCGTTATCAAGATAGAACCGGTCGCAAAGCAAATAGATTGTTTACAAGAAAAATGTAATGTTATTAAAATGGACATCCGATGATTCTACGAAGTCTTACTTGAAACCACGAAGACTGAAAACATTTAGAATATTATGATTGTGCTCGAAAATATCACACACTTTTGTCATGGTTGATTGTCAAAAAACATGTTCGGTATCAAAACAAAGCTTTGAGTAGCTAAGGCTCAAATGTTTTCTTATTAAATAATGAATTAATGGTTTTTGCGAATATTGCTCTTGCAAACTTTATAAGCAGTGGACGATTTTGGAACATGGGTTATGAAACTTTCGAAGTCCTACGAAACGGGGGGAGGAAGGCTGTTTAGTGTGGAGGGTCAGAAAACCTTTCTAATTGCTGTCAACACAAGCGCTTCGAGGAGTGGGATGACTCACCACTACCTGCGGTCCCATTTCGACTCGTTTCACGTAATATCTTAGTAATGGGTGATTTTAACCTCTTGCATTGCGTTTGCCTCGTGCCTTTTTCGCTAAGCAGTTTGGGTCCCCAGTCTCACTCTCTCTCCTTTCCTCCCTCTTTTCCCCTTAGTCCTTTCCCTTCACCCTCCTTGCCGCGCAGGTCTTCGCCAGGAACTTTTGCGGGAGCTATACATCACCTAATTCTCCGTAGGTATGACGTTTTAAGTGAAATGGAATGGAGGGAAAAGGCACGTTAAACGAAGAGGAAAAATTGAACAAGCGAAGCGTCAAATCTAGCGTCTAGAGCGTCTAGAGGAAGAAAATGTTGTGTAGGAGTGTTTGGAACTAAAGGCACTTGACTAAGAGACGGTTTACAAAACGCAGGCAAAAGAGTAGTTGACGTGAAATTCTGTGAGCAAATGCTTTAGAGTACCCGCATGTATGATAGTATTTTATGTTCAGTTCAGCAGAATTAACTTTTTTTGAGAGTGGGGTTAGTTTGTGGGAGTATGAATGTGTGAACGTTACTGCCTTTTCCTCCGTTTTCAATCGCAGTCAAGCGGAAATATTTCGCTCTGTGAATAGTTCGCAGTACTTTCCCTGCCAATGTGCGACGATAGCACTTTCAGTTTGGACTGAATAGATCTCATGTCTATCCATTCGTTTTAGGTCTCACGCCGCTGTTTCATTTTCTTTTCCGTTTAGATTGGTACTCTCCAACAGTTCGTCACCCTGTGTTTCCATTACCTTGCAATCAATTATCAAAATGAGATCCAACCAGATTTTATTCAGCTTGAGTATACTTTTAACTGAACTGTTGTAGTATGAAGAAGTTTCAAGAAAGTTTTGCCAATCTTCATAAATTTGATCAACTAGTCGGTATTTTTGGCCTGAAGATAAGCCAGATAAAATATTTATTATTAATCCAATTTAAGGGAATTTAATTTTACTGAAGGCATTTAAATGGTTTTCTTGTATGTCAATTTGGGTATTACCTTTCAATTGTATTTTCACAAAAACAAATATGAAAAAATATAAATTATATGTAACCTCATGTAATATATATTTCCTATCTGAAAATTCCTCTGAAGCCGTCTTCTCATCCATTTAGTATTTATTAGATTTTTAAATTAAATATAGCACAACATTCAAGTGGTATTAATAGTCATTAATGAACTCTAAAAATGAACTCTGTGTATTTACACTTATCCATTTAATGCTCAACAGTTTTAACCGAATAGGCGACATAATAAAACTCTGATTATGTTCCCTATTTGATAGCACTGGTAGGGTATTAATTTAATCAGATGTAATATCCGTATCTTTTATTCTCTCAAATAACCATGTCTGATTTGAAAATTACTATTGAAATTCTTGCCTTGAAGTTGATCAAATGCTTCATTATATCTCAAGAAAAACCTGGTGGTATATGAAATTCAATAATATCTAACACTAAAGGGTTAAAAAAAACATTTACTATGAAATGTATTTTTACTAAACTTTTAGCCAGAGCTTGAGAGCACTCCTCGAAATAATTATACAGAGTCGGCTAAGTGTGTCGCATTTCACTCGCTCTCTCCACGTAAAAGCGATTGAAGCACGTGAATAAACTCCCATGTCAATAAATTTAGCTCTTGGCCAAAAAAATTGCCACTGCCTGAAATGAAGACAATGCGAAATTCCTTGAAAGAGTTTCGGCGTAAATGCGAGAGATCTCCCGATGTTGTCGGAAAAGGGAGAAAAACTTGAGTCACGAATCTCGTAAAAGACTCTTCCAGGAAAATCAATGGACTTCAGGGGGAGTGCAGCGGCTGTAAAACCACTTAAAAGCTTTTAGTTAAGGGAATAAAACGACGCGGGTCGGATGAAGGTCTAGGAGAGTGCACGCTTCAGCACTTGAATGAGAAGCTATGGCTTTGAGAGACTTTCATTTTAGTCTCAAGGGCGATTTGCAGACTTAAGTCAGGTTTATCCGCATGTATATACTTAAGAATTTTTTTTTATTAAATGGAAATTCCTTTTTGTCAAGTTGCATGGCATATATATAAACGAATATATGTCTTCGATCATGGACCATGAAATTACCTTAGAAGTTAGGCAAGAAGGAAATGTATTTGTATTGAAGTTACCAAAGAAATGCATTTTGGTGCATTGCCATTAGGGATTGGACGAAAATGCTTCCGCAATCAACTACTATTTACTTAGGTGGAAGTTGAACTTATGTAACATTATTGACAGCTTAATGTTTATTACCTTCGTATTTAGCTTTAAATATTTTCAAATGATCATATATATGGTTCGAGTGTAATGAAAAACGCATCGGCAGTATAATTTCACTTTATATCAGAAACTCTGGTTTTGAATTTGTTTCCTCCGCAGCTGTCAATTCATCAGATGATACTGATTGGCGACAGTCCATCTCTCTCTCCATCTTTTGCGATTCTCCTCTTTAATTCTGAAAACCATCCGCATCCCTCGTCCTTTAATTACCTTCACATATCCCAATCTTGGCCATCCTTTTTTAGTTTTTGCGTTTTATCATCACATGCTATGCAGAGTTTCCCAAAATTGTAATACCTCAGAAGATAGATGATCGGCCCACTCGTCCCGCCTTCTTATTAAAGTTCTACAAAAGGACCCCACTGTTCCCCTACTTTGCTTGAGGTAGTTTAAGCGATATATCACTTCAATTAAAATTCTATGTATTTGGCCTCATTATAATGGATAAATAGCCCATATTTCCAATTATAACAAAATATCAGCCACTTACCAAAAACATATTTGAGATTTTCCTAATATTACCCGCCATTTTCCATGAGAAATGGTACTGATATGCACTCCAGAGAGACTTAATTTTAAAACATTGAGGACCTTTTAACACATAGATTTTGTCAGAAATGTCACAGGGTTTAGTTTTTTTATGTTTAAAATATTTAAAAAATAACTCAATTAATCACAGCAGTAATTATTACAAAGTCGCAATACATCATCAGCTTGGAAGTTTTTTTTCAGTTTACAGCGTAAAAACATTAATCACGTTAAATACTCATGTATGCATAAATTACGAGTTGCGAGAATTCCGGTCACCTAAAACAATACTATTGCACAGTTTATATTAAATTTACCTGGTTACCGAGCATTTCTCGATGTTTATTTGGTGTACTAAGAACTTGTATGCTTCTATTCTGCTACTTATTGTCTATTTTAATTATATTGGGCATTCACGTAGTGCGATTAAAGGTTTTTATAAAACAAATTTTATAAAGCATAACGGATAGCGAACCGAAGGCGGATATCAGGATTTCTTAGGTTGATGTCTGAAGGAAAATATTTGCCAAGTTGAAGTCTAAATGCTAATCGGTACTAAGCTAGTTCAAATCTAGTTAAATTTTGAAGACTGGTCTAAGGCGTTCTTAAAGGAATATTAATACAGAGAATCCAAAATTGCAAAATTTGGGTAAATAGTGGATAGGTAAAGGGCCCAACACAACTGTCAATATTGTTCATGGACTAAAGATAACTAAAGATTTCCCACGTTTACGAATAATTATCTCATTATCTGGAAAGCTTTGGTAAGCGTTGAGGGTAACAATGGCGCAAACGTAATTTTGAATGGGGATGTTAAACCCTCTGTGATCAACGGCATCAGGTAATGCAAAAAGCAGCTTAACATAAGCAGCACGTCTATTAGCTTCTTCTTCTACTTCCCGCATTATCATGTATCCAAGAGCAAACGGATTTTCGTATCTCAAAATATGTTCCAACATACTAACAAGATTCTCACTGAAACCATGATTAATGGCATTGTTTATGTGTGCACTAAGAGCAACCTGATTATCCAAATGTATATTTGTCCATATTGTGGCCGTTCAAATTTTCCATCATTTTTTTGAGTAGGGTGAGCTGCTACATTAAGTTTGTGATAAACTTAATGTAGCAGCTCACCGTTAGCAATGTAACTATTAACTCCTCGACCGTTGACTGTTCGATCGTAATCTACGGTGAATAAAGTCATTGCAAAATATTCATTAAAATTTCGAATCCCTTAAAAAAATTCATCAGAAAATGGATGACGTCGAAGAAACGATTGCGCTAACACGTTCGGAAATTCTGGATGTGGTAGATCTATCCTACCATGCAAGAAGCAGTCCCCAAACGAATTCAATGAATTCGAATATCCACACGTTCTTCGGGAAAATGCAATGCTCCATAATGAATGCAAGCAACACTAAAACGTTTCAAACTATGGTAAGAAATATCAGCCGTTGTAGGGTCCTTGTAGGAACTTATTCTGTTATTATTATGCTTGTTGTCGTCTTGAATTTCTCCTGCGTTCTTCTTCCACTGGTTGACGATGATCATCATTCAACTCCTCTGTACGCCTCTGAGCCACTCGTTCACGCATGTCTTGAAGCCGCTAATTTTTATGAGTCTGATTCTTCTGTTATTTGGTTATTTTGTAGTTCCCTTTGTTCGTTTGATTCTCCACTTCTCTGGAATTATGCAAGATCACGTATCATTTCTAAATGTTCTAGACGATCATCGGAAGACTCATATTCTTGCCTCAATTCTTTTCTGATCGTTCCTCTCTTGAGAGTAAGAATCATTTAGTTCAGACATCATCTCAATAAACATATTTTTACATGTAGTTTTTGCTACCCGGCTTGGTCTTGCTGATATCAGAAAATGTTCTTCCTTTTTAGGAATTAAACTACTTGAGGTACCAGGTATTGAGTCATCAACTTGTTCTATTTGCTCCGGAATAAAATTCTTTGAGGTATTGGGCATTGGGTCATCCATCACCTTGTACCATTTGCTCCTGAAGTTATCTTTTAGGTTGTTCTGTAGATCGGATCAATATTCAACAGCCAATGGAGGATTCACTTAAACACTTTCAAAATTAAGTTATCAATAACATTTACTCTGTGGCAGCCACTAACCACACATGGAGATGTTGGGTTGAAATATATTCCAGCTAAAATTTCAAAGTACATCTGTGAAAGAGATTTTTTTAAAGAGACGTAAATGTCTCAGGCAAGAATCTCAATTCCAGGCCTATGCTGCGGTTTCAAAGTAAGCAATATATTCAATTGTTGAAGTAGAGCAAAAATTTGAGCAAAAATTTTCGAAAAAAAAACTAAAATTCCAGGAAAATACGATGGGTATACGGAAATTGAATGCAAGAATTAAAACATTTGTTCTTTTATTTATCTAAAAGTATCATTTTTAATTTGTACCAAGAGTGTAAGCAATTAAACAAAGCAAACAAAGAAACCTCTGTATAACAAAAATTGAGTAGCCTATCCTTTTTACATGTTAAAAATGTAACTTTTTTTGCCCAATATCTAGTAAAAAAGAGTTTTCCCAGAATGAAGACCTAGGTAAATCGCTTTTTCGTATCCTATGTTAGTCAATTTGTAACTTTTATCAAAATCGTTAGAGCCGTTCTCAAAATAAAATTTACATATATACACACATTCATGTATACAAGATTTGCTCGTTTTATAGTATAGGATATATACAACTTATTTTATGCTTATTACAGTTGCTTAAACTTAGAAATGAGTATAACTGTTCCAGGCTGGATATGGTGGAAGTTCTCGATATTCATAATGAATAAAAACACTTGGTAATCTTCCACAGATTTATTTCCTTGACACGACGTGTTTCACCACACTGCGGCATAATCATGATTATGCCTCAGTGTGGTGAAATGCGTCGTGCCAAAGAAATAATTCTGTAAATAATTACCAAGTGTTTTTATTCATTATGAATTTAGAAATAAGGGGATAATTTTCTTAGGCCGGGATTATGATCGAAGTTACATGACGTGATGGAAATGCACGGTAGAGATTAGTTTTACTCTGTATACCGTGAGAGGAGTGTATTACGATTGACGGGAGTATCAGTCCCAATATTGATGGCAGTTTTTGTCAACGAATCTCTAAACGGATCCGAAGTAGCTGTTCCTTTTTTAATTTTTATAATCAAAATTTTAATAATCATCAAAAATGCTGAAAAACATAGGCCAGTCTCCGGTGCGGCGTTACCCCGCGGAAATCTTAGATATTCTCCACATTGAAGTAACTCAGTATGATTCCTAAAGTATAAGTAACCCTGAAATTTGCATAATTGACAGAAACAGGGGTCGGTGAGAGCAATAAAGAGTGGTATCATACCGTTACTAGTTTAAATATGAAGAATGCTCCATGATATTCATTAAAGAAGGTTAAAATTAATTTTAAGATTAAAAAGTGAAATGGACCATGTGGAAATTAACTAAGTTTTGAAAATTTCAAAAAATAAAAGCGCTCCTTTGGTTGGCTGCCGTTGACGAAGAGTAACGGTTAACTTAGATTTTGACAAGGTTTGCACATCGTCCATTAACGGCGCTGTCAAAGTCCGGCCATCGTAATAATGCATTCTACTACATCACAATCACAAAGCAACGCGAACGCTTCCGTATGTTTTCATCACTTCGGGATACGTAATCACGATATTGTTTCGTAACTGAAATCACACTAAGGGGAAAGAAATTATAATAAGTGAATTCCCTACCTACCTTTGAAATACCATCACATGGATGGAAGAAGTACAACGGATATTAAGCGTAAAATAGCCCAAGCCAATGAAGCATTCATTATTAAAAGGTAACTACTATGCTGGTTTCTCCATGTTTTTCGGGCAAAGCTGCGTCGGTGTATCTTTACGATGCCATTCGGACTTGATCTGAAGATGTGGCCTGCATTGGCTACGAAACGTCATCGTAAAGATACACCGACGCAGCTTTGCCCGAAAAACATGGAGAAACCAGCACAACAGCGCTGCGAAAGCCTCAAACAGAAAAAGGTAACTACTATGTTCATAGAAGATATTACTAAAAACGGGAAAGATGTGTGCGAAAACATTCGTATGAAGCGTGGCACTCAATGGATCGGAAACATGGACCAATGGAAAATGAGAACAGAAAATATTGGATGCATTCAAAACCAGGTGCTGGAGGAACCAGATGCTGAAGATCAAATAGGCAGAAAAAATGAAAAAGGTGACAGAGGAGTGGATGAGGAAAGGACCATATGGAACACTACAGAAATGAAGAACCAAATGGATTGGGTACCTCATGAGGCACTGTGGGTTTGTGAAGAATATAATTGAAGGAAATTAGAGGGAAAAGTCCCAAGAGGTGGGCCACGGAATAAATACTTAGACCAATTAAAGAGGAAATTGCATGAGAAGAACTACTATGGAGTAAGGGAACAAGTATTTGATAGGGAAGGATGGAGGGCTGCAGGAGGATGTGTTAAGATATGAAAGAAAATACCATTTCCTCGCCAGTAAAAGTTCATTGGCCACATTAAACCTTTTAGGACGACACCAGCCATACTGAATTCTGTCCTCAATATCTAGTACCTGCTAGTATACTAGGTCTTGTGTTGAATCATATATAATGTAAAATGGGGTTTTGGTGTTGAGTTCGATCGGTAATAAGCAACTTTAGTGGGAGAGAACAAAGTGATATCTTTTCACCATGCTAAGCGTTGAAACATTCTACGAAGTGTGACCTGCATCCACCTGTTTAGTTGCCTTTGATGTTAGTTGAAAGGATTTCTATACAGCAGCCATGAAAAAGGGGAAGAGGGAATGGACGAGAGCAAAATGCATGATAAGGAAGTGCCTTAAGCTACGTTTTCATGCAGCTGTTTTTGCGTTACCGGACACTGCGTAGCCAGTTAGAAATGAGATCTCCAACGCAGGCTGCGTTACCATCGAAGTGGCCCATCTTTTAACATTCGACGCAACCTACGTCGCCGGAGCTGCGACAGGTAGTGAGAATCTAAACTTTCTGACAGTCATTTGTCGGTCACGTGATTCTTTCCCTAAGAATTGAAGTTAATCCTCAGATTGCTGACAAAAAAATGAACTTCGGCGATGCAGCCCAAAGCCAATACTACTCGCAAACATCCATTTTTCTTAGGATATCCATAATGAACGTATATATTCAGGAAGACTGAACGTGTCTCAATATTCCACCGTCTTCACTTCTCATCCGTTGCTGCCGCTGACATAAAAATGAGGTACGTGAGTGGTCTACAACGCCGCAGTAAAACAACGATAATTTTGAGGATACCGGGACTAGCCACGATATTACCTTTACGGTGTACCCGCATGTGCACGAAGACCTCAAAAGTCCACAGTGGAAAAGACGCCTCGGTAGCTTAACTGGATAAATTACTCGGCACGATATCAATGGGTTTGATTCCCTTTCAAGGTGCATGATTTTTCCTTGGTGAAATTTCCCACAAACGCCGATAAATTGAAGGCATAAGAACGTGGCTTAAGTGTCACACTGTTTTCGTTAGAGTTACAATCTGTGCGGATAAGGAAGGAATTTAGAACCAATCCGTTCGGAAATGTATTTCTTTCATTTTGTCACTGCTATCAGTTCTAGAGATATTGTGTGGGGCTAAAGTAATATCCTCCATATCGTAGCTCAACTGATCTTAATTTTTCGAGTAACCTTGGTCAGTTTCTAGCCTCTCTTATCCGCACAGTAACACTGTCTCTGTAGGATTGACTTCCCAAAATCATCTTACGCATCAAACGTTCCTTATGGGGATAGATCTCTGGAAAGGAACCGAAGAACTGATCACCTCAGGTTTTGACAAACTAAGGCCGAGTGACTTTCTCTTCTCTTTGCTATTGTTGAACAGTCTGAGACAGTTTGAGGCTCAGGAAATCGCTGGACATTCTGTCCCATGGGTGGTCTCTCTTTGTTCGTATTTCCGACCGATTGACGAATAGCTTCTGCAGACTTTAGGGTTTCCGCACCGATTGATTGGCTGAAGTCGGTCCACAATACGGCGGGCTAGTCCTTCTATGACATCATCCAAGTTGGAGAGATGTTGAAGAAACTTTAGAGGAAGCTTTTTTAAGGGGCCTAGTTGATGAAATGTATGATGGGAACGTTACAGAAGGCGAGATGGGTGATGAATAGGCAGAGTAAGGTCCACCTGCAGCCAAGCCATAACAACTCCCAGGATTTGGGCTCCCCTTCCACAGAATATGAGGAGTTGCTGTGTTTACGAAGGGAATATTCCTCCCTCCCTTCCTCGGTAATCAGGGATTTTCATGATTTTTGTTCATTCCAAGGTTCCCGAGGCATTCAGCTACATAAGCAACTTCTTTCGGACGTTCTGCCGTGTACTGGTGATTGATAACGTTTTATTCAGCCATCTTGCTGTCATATTCAGGTCAGAATTCAGTTACTCTCCTTTAATGACATTCAAAATTTAGAGAATGTTTTTATTGGACATCAATTTAACTACTCTTCGAACCCAATAATAATACAATATGTGTACATTAAAAATATCGATAGTTGTTGGGAGTTTTTTTTATGATTTGCAGATCCCGAATCCCAAGAAAAGTTTATCGAGGAATCTGGAATAGTGCTTCTCAAACGATTTAGTTATAAAGCATGTGTAAATTTAAATAAGACAAAAATTATCTTAAATGTGACAAAACAGAGCCTAAATTGTAACATTTCTTAGAGCATAAGTGACCCTGTTTAGTGTTTTGAACAAGGGAGTAACCATTGCCACCGTGGGAGGAGGATACACGAGGACCTATGTACGTTCCACATTGACACTGGGAATGCTTGGTATTACATATTATGCATCGCTATCACATTAAGTTTTCATTCTTGATTTGAGTAGTTAAAAATAAAATCAAAACACGGTTGTAGCAGTCATGATATTGCGGTCAACCTCTTACTTATGAACTTCTGCCCTGTCACACTCCATTATGAGTATTCTGTAGGAGTGCCTCCATCCCTCTGCTGCAATGAGGTTGAAATGCACTGGAGGCGGTACACAGTACATTTTTCCGGAAAAAAATAGAATATGCTTCATCGACGAGGTGAATAGAGGCATTAGATATGTCGTGATGAGGAAAGAACCCGAGTATAGATATAGTTAATGCAGGCCCAAGACATGGGAAACATGGGAAAAGCCGTAGACGGACGATCGTAGGGGTGACCAGTCTGCGAATTAATATTTAATGAGGAAAGGGGACAGAAAATATGAAAAATGGAAAATGTTGTCAACTTCCAGCATATATTTCTGACCAAAATGGCCTTCTTTATTTTATGGTGAATGTGACCAACACCCACTAATAACTTAGCAAAGAAAACCTGCCTAGAAATAAAACCTACGGACTAAATCTTTCCTTCATTAGCATTCTGTCGCAACCCCATTGAAATTAATGCTTGAAATTGCACTACCGCTTACGGTTGAAATTTAACTCTCCCTCAAGAAGGATATATATATATATATATATTATAAAACGTCTGCATTTGTCGAATAGATTGGGCCAGCGCCTGCAAAAATTTCTTTTTACTCTCTTCCATTGAAACCTACCTTAGCCGGTAGATTACCATAATAATAATAATTCTGTTACTGGGAGGAACATTTTAAAACAGAAACAATCATTATAAATGAATGGACCAAATGGAGAAAACGACGCTTGTAGACATTGCTATTCCCTGTTCAAAAACTCTGGAAAAGGCAAATGAGGAAAAAATACGAAATGACTAACCACTATCAAATTAAGAGAAAGAAATTCGGAGACCAATTAAAGTAGTATTACTAAATATGTTAATGTCCTATACAAGAGTAATACCAAAGAACTTCATTGAAACCGAGAAAAATTAAATATGCCAGAAACTCAATTATAGCAAAATTCATAATAATAAATGCAACATAAATCGTCCGTCAGTTTCTAGGGCAAGAAAAGCCAAAGGAATAAAAAGTTAGAGCTTGAGAACAACTCCTCTGTAATTTGCAATTTGAAGAAACATCCAAGATGTAGAGAAATAATAAAAATCCTATCCTCGGGAAATAGGATGCCCCTCTTTCGATCCGTGGAAGTTTCTAAATGCCGGGAAATCGGGAACCCTAGCAAATCAGTCTGGGAAATCCCGAGCTTTGGAGGGGTTGTATTTTGGGAGGGGAGTCGCCGTCGCGCTGCTTTACGATGCACCTGCAAGCCGTGTTGCAGCGAGGACACCTACGGGTCGTTAAATATTCACGCATCTGATGGGTTAAAGGGTCTCTACCCCTAACCTCTCCCCCGGCACCCCTTACAAACTCCTCATACCCTATTCCCCTCTCCAAACCCTTTTAACAACCCACCCTTCTAGTCCGAACTCGACCCCCACTGTACCCTTACATCTCCCATCTCCATATCCTGGAACGCATCACACCACCTACTATGAGTGTGCAGGCTCCTCCCACCATCGGGGCGCCGTCGCGGTCCCCTCCCGGCGATACCCCACCTCACTTCCCGCCAACTCTCTCCTCTCCTAGCCCCGGTCTCCGTATCGCGATGAGGAAAGAAATGGAGGGGGGGCAGTGGTGTTGGTTGGAGGGAGGGTGGCGTGGGGATTGGCAAATGAAAGGCGTCTCGCGATTGTAATTTACTGCGGCCCATTGTTCTCTCGAATGGGAGCCACGACAACCCCGTAGGGAGATGATGGAATGATTTAACTGCCAC
The DNA here is from genome assembly GCA_963573305.1 of Pyrrhosoma nymphula. Classification (NCBI taxonomy): domain Eukaryota; kingdom Metazoa; phylum Arthropoda; class Insecta; order Odonata; family Coenagrionidae; genus Pyrrhosoma; species Pyrrhosoma nymphula. Next base: position 65,281,083 of record OY754333.1, read on the forward strand.
GTGCTCCCAAGCTCTTTACCCCGTCCTCCATTCCCGTGCCGACACAGTTCCTCGTGATTCTGCGACGTATCGATTGCGGAGTGCGATATTCACGAGATTTTGTATTGCGATTTAAGGTGGCTTTACCAATGTTTAAGATTCTTCTATGACAGTAGCTTTAAAAAAAGTGGAGTTTTTGAATATGGTTTTCACCTTGATAATGTCACTGTGTCTCGAGACCTGGGTCGGTCTGTATTTGTAACATTGAAAATGTGGAAGTTTCTATTATGTTTTTATCGCCATGGATATCAATTTCTTCCACAAAATTAAGCCCGTTTCACTTTTACATGAAAGTAGCTTTAGAAGTTGCTTGCAGGTAGTACTTTGATGTGTAAGCACGGACTTCTATGGCAGTTGGTGATCCTCTGTTTCAGTGCCGTCACAGTTCTGGAAGATTCTAAGATGCATCGGTTGCGAGATATCGCATTTATTAGTAGTAGTAGACTTAAGTAGGGTTTAAAAATGGAAGTAACGTCTTTGGCAGTAGTCAGAGAAGTCGCTTGCAAGTGGTATATCGATGTACAAGCACGGATTTACATGGCACTGGGGGGTCGATGGTGGTTCACATTGGCACAGAAAATAGACTGGCTTCTTCTATGACGTCAGGCAGCATTTTGGTGCTGCTATAAAAGTAAATCGCATCCCATCCTGATCACAGAACTGCGCGCTGGGATTAAATATGTAAATAGCGAATTAATTTTCCGAGGGAGAACTTAATGTTACATATTTAGCAATGTACTTCAACCTAGAAATACTTTTATTGTTGAAGAGAACGTAGAGGTAAGACTTATATGACTGTTCTAGTGTCGAATAAGAAGGAAAATAACAATTATCACACTTAGTGCACTTTAAATTTGCATATACAAGAAAAGGAAATGTAATTTAAGCAAATGTATACAATCAACAAATGCCTTTGGAACTCGAACAGTGTGATGTACAGACGCATTGATAGCTAAAATTAAGCTATATTTGAAATAGCTTGTTTTCTTCTGTCATTAATTTCTTTGAAGAAAAACGAATGTTTTGCGTAAGTAGAACTTGTTAGTAGCAATACACATTGAGCCATCGTTTCACTCGCTACTTCCATAGATATCAACTTCCATGCGTAAACTCACATTCAGGCCTATGAGAAATATAATTCATTTGGCTGTTACAGGTGGTGACAATCAATTGATTGAAACAAAAATTGGTCCCATCTAAAAGTAGTCGGGAATATGTATACGTGAGTCAGTGAGTGAGTAAGTCAGTCACAAATGCGGTTGTATATATTATAGATCCGGAATAGGGCCACAACATGATATTACAAACAGATTCTGTCAATTTAATGGTAGGTTATACAAAGTCTCTTCATTGAGAAAACTCTCATCCGCTCTAAGGGTCCTTCAAAGCGAGGAGTTTTCATTATCGTTTAATTCCTAAGGTAACGTTAGTTAGCGATTATTTTTTTCCCATATAAAGCGTCCATTCATAACGTCCAAATTCCCCTTCTTCTCCTAACTTCCCACGCCAGGCTAACATTCCGCCCTCTATCACCCTCTTCAGCGTCCCTTTCCCGATTAATACACCCTCCATTTACTTTAGCTGCGTATTTTGAACTTATCTCATCGAGCTCGTTCCCTCCCCTACTATGCTCATCATCTTCCCATTTGTTTTATTCTCCACAAAATATACTCTTTCGATACTTTTCCACAGCCGCATTTAAAAAGCCTTTAGTCTACGCTCATCCTCATTCTATAATAACAACAACATTTGAATTATGCGAGACTAAGCTGTCTATTATGATTTTAACCTAATCTTTCCTCTGTAATTTTTATTTGATGTACCTACTCCCGTTAATTTCCTAATTTTCGTAAACATTTTCTTTGTATAACTCAATCCTTCGATTTTGTGTCCGAACTCCTTATCCAACTCACATATAGAATACCTATTCTTTAAGTATGTTATCTGCTCCTCCAGTGTTATTTTAAGCCCTCCGGTTTCTAATTGTTCCTATTCCAACCTTTTTACTCAGGAGAATCTCATAACCTGTCATCTATTGGTTTTCGTGATGCGGTATGTGGTGACTCTTGAATTGCGATATTAATATCGCACTTCGATACTAATATCCGAATATCGAACGGCAATACCTGCTGTCTTAATTCCCCTCTCGGGTTGTTTAAATCATTGCCTAGCTCTTCCCGTCGCGCTCTCTGGCCCGAGATATGCCCGTCCCCGCGGACTTGGGTCGCGTCCGGGTCACTCGGTCCGGTCACACATCATCGGTTGGACGATAAAAACGGGACAGGTGGAGGGGGGAGGGGCGGGGGGCTGTGGCAATGGAAGTTGAAGTCCTCGAGAAAAATGGCCGAAGTTACGAAATTGGTCGTTCCATGCGAAGGCGGCCAACTGCGGCGATTGCTCACATCAGATGATGGCCAACTTCCCGAAATCGATACCAATTTGCCATTAATCCATCTGCCTTATCATTTTCTGGCTGAATTGTTGCCATTGCTGTCATATCAATACAGCAATCTGATATTTTTTAATTACCATTAGTATTCAAGCGCTATTTTTAACATTTATGCCGAGGAGAGGGTAAGAGAGGCATGAGAAGAGCTATTTAGATGTGGGAATCAAAGTAGGAAGCCTGCTGATAAAGTTGGTAAGATTGGGTAAGTAAAAACAACAGCATTTTTCACCGTTTGCATTTAAAAATAATTTAAAATTTCGTAACACCTGTTTCGGCTTACCAAGTCGTCATCAGGTGCACACTTACAATTTGTTCGTGAAAGGCGGTACCTATATATATATATATATATATATATATATATATAATAATTTGCACAGAAGGTGAAAGAAAGAGATAGGAAACATGTAACTAAAATTGGACGAAGACACTGGTGATATGGAAGATGGTACAGCCGAGAAATCAGAGGGTAAAAATGTGCCGTGACCGGGACTCGAACCCGGAACCTCCCGATTTCGCGCCGAGTGCTCTACCAGTTGAGCTATCAGGACACTTAGATTTACCATGATTTCGGCTGGGGCTTATAACAAAGAATACCCCTTCAAGCTTGAGCCCGTAGCCGTGGCCTCTGGATGGCACACAAGGGCAGCTATTCCATCACCAAGAGAGGAGAATTAGACATGGACACAAGAAGAAAGCAAAGATGAGTTCATTCACACAGAGAGTCGGACAGAGATAGGAACATGAACTGAAGAGGAAAAGAGCCGGTTCGGCCATACATTTCGTTCACTCACTCACACACCGCCTTTTAGGCGAATAAATATATAATAATTTGCACAGAAGGTGAAAGAAAGAGATAGGAAACATGTAACTAAAATTGGACGAAGACACTGGTGATATGGAAGATGGTACAGCCGAGAAATCAGAGGGTAAAAATGTGCCGTGACCGGGACTCGAACCCGGAACCTCCCGATTTCGCGCCGAGTGCTCTACCGTTATATATATATATATATATATATATATATATATATATATATATGTAACGGGAAGGGGATGAGGAAAGGAGAAGATGGAAAGGGGGGAGGGGGCGGAAGGGTGAAGGAGAGGTGGAAGCACGTCGAGGTGCCAGTGGTGTGAGGGGAGAAGAGATGAGAAGTACTCTAAGGAGTTTGTCTTTGGAAGGTAAATGGGAAAAGGTTTAGGGAAGTGGTGAGTGTAGGTCCTGTGGAAAATGGATAGCAAGCAGAGGGGAATAGTTTCGGAAGTTGGTCTTTTAACAGTAGATTATTATCACTTTGCACAATTTCCCACTTCTCCCACGATTTAGTAGATGTCTCATCACTTCAGTGCGGGAAATGCGGAATGAAGGTACATCATTGGAAAAAAGAAGTAATGAGATTCTCCAGAACTAAGAAAGGCAGGCTGGCCATAAAAAGTTGGTTGGTCAAACTGGAAGAGAAAACGCCTACTTGAGGAGCTAAAACTTAACGTTAAATCATAATTATATAGGTTGATCTATCTCCAGATCTACCAGAGGCTGGCTACCTGCGGTAAGGTTTATCAGTGCTAAAACGACACTATGAATATGAGTTTAACAAAATCACCGAACAAACTTTATTAAACCTGCCCGAGATGTAGTCTAACGTAACTTTGAATTAGGCTGATCTTTTTAGTGAGCGGAGAATCATCGGTAGGCGTTGTCCAAGAATCTACAGATATTGGTAGTTATGATGCCTTCAATGTTATATTCACCATAATTCTCTGGGATCATAGTCTGTTACTATGTGGTTATCTATTGGGATGGGCATACTACACGAGTATCCCATACACATCCCATATTTTATTACTTGCTCCATCCTCCTAATTTGGGTTCTCTTGATTCCCTTGAGGAACTCATCCACCACCATGACAATGGCTTCCTTTTTCTGTACCTGTGTCTTTCTGTCCTCCGCACTTTCTTCTCCACCATTCGCTGATCTCGAGCGCCCCCAATTCCGTCTCATCCTCATCCTATAGCGTTTGAGTTTCGTTAAAATGTACACTTGTACAGTGACAGCGAAACCTTGTGGAAATCGCCTTAGTAGTCGCCGTACGTGAGGAGGGGAAGGCGTAAGTAGAAGGGGTCGGATAAGGAGTGTAGGGGAGAGGACAGTACATGGTAGGCAACGCTGCCAATATTTGTCTGCATTTAACTTTGAAGGGCAGTAATTATCTTCAGCGCCTTCCGTTAAGTGATTACAATCCAAAGCTGGTTCAAAAAACGCTGCTATTTTCTGAAACCCACCGGAGAAGCCCATATAAACAATTGTACGAAGAGCCATAGTGTGCTAGAAAGTGAGTTGAATAACAGAATGAGTATTTTGAAATTGGCAATGAAGGTTTGCGGCCTTGGGGACCCCGGAGACTGCTATAGTCCCACGTCCAGTCAGTGTCAGGTCGTAGGCTTTCATGCACTCTTCCAATAAAAAGGGGTTCTGCGAAACTGCCAACATGTTTCGAAACCAATAGAAAGCTACGTGTCACATCAGGATACGCACTAAAGTTTTTTTTTACAATTATCTAGGGTTTTTGTTGTCATATCTTCCCTATTAATATGCTTCCTTCGCAATTTTATGTACATTTCTTCCTGTTTCTGCAACAATTTACATTCAGAATTCTCTTCAACTAGCAAATTTTTATTTTATAGCTTATACTATTGCTCGTACGATCATTGTTTTCGTTTTTTAAATATAAAATATATTTACCTAGTTAATTTTCTTCCCTGCATACTATTACGTCAAGTTAGTTTTTAATGGTTTCCTTTGAACCGCTGTTGAGGTCAAAACTGATGGGTACTCGCATTAAGTGGTATATTTTTGATGGGGACTAATACGGTTTGAGTTGGAAGAGGTTATTTCATCATATTTTCCGTTACCGTAAAAACTAACCTAATGGGATATACTGAAAGTTTTCGGGCACAAGCCACGCTAAAATTGATGTAGATTTGTCCATCTGATAGTGGAGCACTATTAAATATCACATTATTTTCGAAGATTTTTCACTGGTTCCTTTCATCGCTGAGTTTTTCAGAAACATGAGTTGCCAATTCCCGTGACGCCTTCTATTAGTGGGTATCATCTTATTAGGGCTGAAGATATATCGGTGTTATTTATTATCAGCTTGATGTGAGCGCACATTCAAGGAATATTTATCACCACTATCGATTTCTGGAAACGAAAAATTGGGTGGGATACGCTCAGTGAAGACAATTTAAAACTCTTTCAATTGAGTTTAATAAATTGGCTCTGTCACTACTGCTGTTTTCTTTTTACCTATTATCATCTTCCAGTGAATTTTACGCTGTTATATTGCCGTGTGACTCCTTCAAACCAGGCCGTCACTTCTGCCAGTTATATTCGCTTCGTGAAATATGTGGAGAATAATTACGAAAAAAATATAGGAGACCGTTGAATTGAAGGAGAGCTTTTCCTGAAAACTGATATCAATTTATAGTTATACGTTCAGTAGGTATTACATTCTGTATTTGAATATAAGACTAGAGAATATAAGCTAATTGTTGAATTTCGTATTTATGACCTCATACGTCGTTTACATTAATTATGACGTCATATAACTCACGTCGTTGTATAAACGCGATAGTTTCTGGGAATTCCCAAGTCACTGTGGATGCATAAACTATATGGTATTAAGTTACACGCACTGGGCTAGCACACTAGATAGATAAAAGGGAGAGATAGGTCAAATCCTCGTCAAGGAAAGTGGTTTTTTTTTCATGGCGAATTTCAGCTCCTATGGTGTATAATATTTAGGCATTCTAGCCTTTACACTGGGATATAAAAGAATACAATCTAGCAACTCTATTGGTCTCTCATACGTTTTGTTTATGATTATATCTACCATATTTAAATGACGTTAAAAGCTAATAATCCTAAAAATTACGGGGAAATTGTTATTTTTAGGTAATCTACCGGTTAAGGTAGGTTAAAAAGAGTAGCAATTTCGATTTCTATGGATTTTTAAATGTCCCTATGTCCATGGAGCATATCTAACTACTATACTTCTTTCTTCATCGTAGCGCACGTCCTATTCTTCTTCATCCCGTCCATAAAACCTATTATTTTTCTTTCCCTCCCCGCTAACACAACTTCCTCCCCTCTATCACAGCTTTCAGCAACCCTTAACCTATCATTATTTTCTCCAACCATCTACTTTGCCTCATCCTAATCTCATCTAGAAGTTTACTTTTCCCAACAGCCATACCAATCACTTCCTGGCTAATCCCATTAATTTGTTCGTACCTTTGGCCTTCTTACATCTAGTCTTAATTATTTTCCATACTCGCCTGTGCTTACCCAGATTTCCATATCTCTCACCCTCATCATCTTGTACTGGCGGTAGTCTTTAAGTATGTTCTCCATTTTCGCTGCCTCCTTCAAGATTTTCCCGTTAACATCTCCAACGTGCCCTCACTTATCTGTACGTACTATATCCACTTTTTCTATCGCCTTCACATCTCTCTGATAGTTTCCTTCTCCCGGATGACTATTACATAGACATGGATGAAGATATTAGTGGAATTATGTGGTTTAAAAATATTTTTCTCAAATACTAAGAAATCTAAGGGCCATTAATCATCAGCAAATAGATGGACCACAAGGACCCTAATGAGATGGGTTGATGGTAAAGATAGCTATCGGGTTTTCTCTTCCAAAGAGGTATTTTTATTACATTATATACGTTCTCTAGTGACAGTCTTGACACACTGATGGGATTTGATCCTTTAGTAAGTCTCTAACACCCTTCCTGAGTGCTTTCATTACTCAAGTAAAGCCCCAATCTCCCAGGATTTCTCATGTACTCTCATGCACATGCAATTATCTTCAACTTAATTGAATCCTAACTACTCACCACAGAAATGTTTATCAACTTTTCAAGCAGCCAAAAAGCTGTGTTAGTGCCATAATGTAACAGTATAAATTATCTTTGCCCAATCTTCATTCATCGTCAATTCGAGTCTCCTCAAGCATATCTGTTAACATACAACTGTCAATCGCCTAAATCCATCAGATGAACCAGCATTTGAGTAAAGCGCTACGCTGCAAATTTTTAAGTAGAAAGCTTTGATGCGCTCATTTTGGGTGCTCTTCAAATTCACGTTGACGTGCTCCAATAAGTAAAACGAAACAAGTCCAGGCGTATTAATGCGACTATATGGATTGACGTTTCGTGAATGTCGAGGAAGCGCTGACAATGACGAGGAATGAATGTCACGGTTTGGCGAAATCCTGTCATATTAAACGCGTGTTCTCTTAAACTTTCCTGGAGTAAGGTACAATTGCACTCTTGACTGCATAATTTTTGGATCATTCAGTGTGGTTAAATAGTTGTGTGGTGCTGTAAAATTATATTTAAGTGCTTTCCGCTTTTACTTTTATCGAAGGCAATGATTATAATAAACATAAGTATGAATAACGTTTTAGTTGATAAAAAGTTTTTTCCTTCATTTCAATATTTTTTTCTAGAGAATATTAGTGTTGTTGTTTCTCTCTAGAATCATGGTCCTCGACTATGCAACATGTATTTATAATAAGCTATTAATACCTAGGCATAAATTTTTTGATTGAATTTTCGTCAATGCACCATCCTATGGAGAAAGGAATGAGAAGTACAAAAATTCGTCAGATTTAAGTGGTATTCGGACATACTTGTAATATCCAGAATGTGGACCAAGTGTAGCATTTCATTGACTGGCACAAAATAATGATTTATAATTTTATTCTAAAAAGGTGCAATAATTTCCATTAGAAGCTTACAATCACAAGTTTCCAAATTAGTTGTTAGAGGGAAAAGAAGCTTGATCAAAGTATCATTAATGTTTGCATATCTCTGTTTCGAAGGAAGAAACTAGACCGCTAAAGAGCATAAACTAGTTAAGTGTCTTACTATCGCTGCCATTTCACTTTGCTTTGAAGTAGAGATACCATCGTTTAGGCGATCAATTTTCCAAAGTAACGCGCTAAAGCCATTACATCGGGCAGAAAGTGGCTTGTCAACACCGTAACTCTGCTCTTCAATCCAAGCCCTATTCCGATTGCCATTTCTGCCGGTGAGTTTTGTTGGGAACATTTACAAGACGACGGGAAATGGGCATTTGGGAATTTCTGATAGCCCGCTTGAATGAATGCTCATTGTATTTCAATGATATGAGACATCATCCGGTGAGGTTTGCACTGTCTGCAAGCTAAATCCCTCAGGTCTTGGCTGAAATAGAATTGGTTGGCCCTAAGTATCCCTAAATACAGTGTATTAATAATTTACACCGTGATGTATTGGTAATGCCGTCCTAGAAATATCTATAAACTATTTAAAGTTGGTGCAATATAAAACAGAATTTTTCAGCTATCGACTTAAATTTTTCACGCTTATGAAATTATCATAGACTATTATGACCTTGTAAAGTCATTACAACATTAATGAATAATTTCAATTTCATACATTTTAAATTTAATTCATTTTAAAATTTTGAAATTCGTAAATCTGAATGCAAAAACATTTATCTATTTTTATATGATATCAACAAGCAGTTTAGTTAACATTCTTTCTGCTAATATTTCCCATAAATAACTGCTAAATATAATTTGATTTTTTTCATCATTTGAGAGAGAGATAATATTTTTTGGCGGAGAAAAAAATTTATAGAGATGAAAGAAAAATGATGTCAGAAGTTACTCATACTCTCAAATTTGCAAAACTATATTTGCTTGGAGATTATTCATTAAAATTTAGAAATGTTTATTTGATGAAATTTATACAGTTATATACGATAATGAGACTAATATAACAACTATCAATAATACAAAGTAAAGTAATGAGGGAATTATTTACGAAATAAATAATGACTGAGGAATAATTTAACATTTTGAGTTATTTATTTTAAGGGTACCTTGCCTAGATAAATCACAATTTGAAAATATGAAAACATACAATAGAAAATATCATTGAATATTACAATTATAACATATGATTCCTCTAATTCTCCGTCATGGACAAGTTTCGTACCACTATAAAAAGATAAAAACATCAATCCAACAGTAAAGCAACAGGTTAAACTTGATGTATACATTGTTCGCTGAAGGTTTAGACTTTTTTATTGATATACAGGATATATATCAAGCATGAGGAGTGTTTCTTTCGTCCTTTAGCATATCCTTTAGCATATCTTAAAAATTAAGTTCTGAAAATAAATACTTGTGAATTTGTTATTAAGAATTATTACATGCGCAAACTGAAGGACAACTACGTTGTTTAACTTAAGGTTACATTAAGAGCGCTAATGTAGATCTTAAGAACAGGACAGCGTGTGTTAAGCAATGCATGCGTGTAACTGAATAAAGAGAAGTAACTGAATAAAAAGAAGTAACTAAGGATATGGCAGCATGGAGAAAATTATTTAAGCAGAGCCAGCTTTATAGGCCTATCACCGAGAAATAACCTTTTTGACTGTGCCTCCCCCGTAAGTGAACGGCGGGATGGGTATGTTTATATGAACTTTCATTAAGTTAGAACCATATAATTTCGTGAATTCCTAAAATATACCAATACTTATTAAGTCACCGTAAAATTTCTATGTGCCTTATTATGACCACGAAAACATTCGATTCCAAAAATCTATTTAGGTTTCAGGGTTAAGAGTAACGAATAATTTCTGAAGTTTTAAGGTCTCCGGTTTGCCATTGAACGAGTTTCAGTATATGAAATGAGGCTTTTTGAGGCGACAGATTGTTGAGCACTCCAAAATGCGGAGGAGATACATCGGCTGAGGAGTTAAGCCGCAGACTATAATGACCACCGTCCTCAACGTGTGAACCGTTTTAATTACGCGGCAAGGTAATTGGGACAGTCGGGACACTTCCGTGCACATTATCAGGAATGCGTTTCGCAGGGACACCCTTAGGACGAAGCGTTGAGGCATATTGTCTGGAACGGTTGTCTGTTCAATGATAAAGGGTGAATGGCAGCTAATAAGCGGTGAGGGAGGTTAGATGGGAGTGTAACGCGTGCTGTGGAGCCTACGGGAAGAGATTTAAAAGGCCAAAGGCGTTTCCTTTTACATTGCCCTGAGAGGACTGCGAAGTAAACTCCTTAAAAGAGGAGCTTAGGTTTTCGAACGAGTGAATTATTTATCCGAAGCCGATTGAAAAATGATTGGGTCAATTTTTATGGTTCGTTAACCTTACCCGGAGGTTGCTGTGGACATTAACCATTTCTGATCCAAATTTTTTATGAAGGTTTACTTCCTCCTTATCATTAGATAACGTAGGTTCCAGAAAAAAAAACATTAAAACTTTTATTTATTTTTGTATTTGATTAGGATTTTTAACTGTGCCAAATTCGGCTTATTGGGCATGGGTTAATGAAATGTTGTGGCATCAGAGATATGTACCAAATTCAGTACACCTGACATTTAAGGAGAGCTTGGGCATAATGAAGAAAATCAGATGCTCGATTAATTTGTCTACAGCTGAGTTGACGACGGAGAAACGAATCAATGATGCGTCCCATCTCGCAAAAATGCTGAATAAAACGTTATAAAGCGTTTATAAGTAACATATTAGCCTATTAAATTAATACATACAAATCATGTCTTTGATAGTTTCCGCTCCAAGTGACATAATAGTGCGATTGGAAACGTTTAGTATTTAGGTAATTGTGCCTCAGAAGAATGAGTAATACATGGTACTGTAAAGGAGCACCAAATTTAGTCATAAGTTTGAAAAATTAACAGTCCTTCAATTCATCTTTCAGATTAATTCATTTACGGTTGAACTATATTTTTAATCATTTGTTCAGTACTTTTGGGACGTGTCAAAGCTTCATATTTGTGATTTTTGCTGCGATTTCATTTTTATGTTTACTTTTTTGTAATAGTGTAATGGGCAACTGCTTCAGGACAACGTAATTACTCAGGTTCTGCTTGAGCAATGCATGAGGTACTATGAATGCAATGGGGAAGTGAGAGACTCCAACGAAGAAGACTGGTCAACGGCCGGCCACGATGGAAACACCGGTTCTCGATCAGTCACCGAAGTTAAGCATCGTTGGGCTCGGCTCGAGTTTGGAGTGGTGATCCTCCGATTCGTCCGAGTGCAGTTGCCCCTGTCTGCACATGGCAGACGGTATGTGCGAAATGACCTTAGCCGTCGAAGCACGTTAAACAAAATTAACACTAACACGAAGAAGACTTACAAAGGGAAAACCAATTTTAGAATTGATGACTCCTGAGGATGATGATGGGAAATTGCAGCCAGCGTGAGGAAGGTGTAGGATGCGGAATGTGGCGCCCTAACACTCCAAATCGGTAGGCTCTGAGAGAAGTCCTCACCCCCTTAATCATCCTTCCATTCGTAGCCACCTGGAAAAATCACTAACGTTTTCGTATTTCATTTTATTCTTGAAACAATCTTATTTTATTCCTTCCCTCGTCATCATCATCAGCTACTAATATGAGATTATTGATTTTTTTGCATCTCCCTACTCCATTTTTGCTGCAGTCAACCGCTTTATTCTTTCAGTTACCTTATTTTTACATCCCTCATCTCTTTACATTCCATAATTAGTCACCATAATGCATTCATTCCATTATTGGTTTTCTTGGTAATTTTTCCATTAAAATTTATTTCACCTTATATAATCGATTTTTGGATGCTGTTATACCTTAGAATGTCAACTGAGTTTGCTTCTTAATTTATCTTTTTGTCATTACTTTGCCTTTTTTCTGTCCTTACGTGCGCGCTTCCTTTTTTCACCAAAGTGGTTGAAATTAGTATTGAAAAAATTATTTCACTTTATCGGGATTCGAACCCCTATTTCCCAATTGTCGGTCAGGTGTGTTAGCCAGTTGAAGCAATAAGCCATAAAAATCAAGGTGAATTTAATCTTTTTTTAAACGTTAAAACCAATGTGAATTTTTACGAGCAAGATTTTCTCGTCTCGAGTCCGCATCTTAGAACAGGAGACGTGATCATGCGTGATATACCAATGTTATGGAGGGTACATTTCAGAATTTTTCTTTTAAATACCCCCCGGAAAGGTTTTTTGCTCTTTTTCTAGTCTACCACCACCAGTGTTTGTTGATCCTCTCCTTGATCTCCTCTAGATCTTTTTTTTTGCTCTCGGACTATTCTGGTGGTTCGTATGCCCCTGCGATCCCGATAACCATTTGGCTTGTCATCAGGTTTCTCAGAGGCCAAACCACCAGAAATTTACAGAAACATCTATGCCCTGGACAAGTTAAAACCCGACCCAGGCGGGATTCGAAACCGCGACCCTCGGATTAGCAGGTGAAGACTTTACCCCGCTGCAAACGGGGCCGGCTTTTGTGATTCTAATTTGTGATTTTCAAGGAATATAGTTATTTGTCAGTACTTTTGGATGTAGAATCAGACTCATTTTACCGAACCGATTTGTTATATTAAGGTTGTTATAATTAGCTCTTACATGTATTGAGAATGAATTAAAAATATTTATTTAAATTGAATCACGAATCAGCTCTGATTATCCATTTGATTGGAAACCAATAACATGACAATGCAAGTGGTCGTCGGTCATTTATATTAATCAGGAAGTTTATTATGCTTCAGGTTTTACCGCTACTGAAAGTTTATTCATTTATCATTTTCTCATTAAGTTAGGGACGACATAAGTAGAGTTAGAGGGTATGAGGAGCTAAAGAGAAAATTTATTGCAAGGAGGAAATTTTAGGAAGAGTGTAAGGTGCCCCCAAAATAAGGATGATAGGATCTGACATGTTATGATCCGAAGGACTGACCAAAAAGATACCAATCAGCTGTTAAAATACTAATAATGATGATCCGTTTAGCGAAATTCTCAAAGGAAAAAATTTCTTTATTCCACAAACATTTTTAGTTGAGTATCCATGGCCAATTTCGCAGTTCCACGGAATTTGTATTCGGCAGCTTGTCTATTGATGAATTTCTCGGAAATTTACCTTTTGAAAAAGTTGCGTGTATGTATTTAGAACGTAATAAATATGGAACTCTCATCTGAGGCCGCTCACTATAAACTTGTTAGCCAATGAAAAAACCGTCACCACTTTGCCATAGTGGCTAACTTGCAGATCACGACGTCAATAGAAATATTCGTGCCCTCTCTCCGTATGAGACGGCCTCCACGGTGGCAATCTCGCGTCGATTAGAATAATCGGTGAGGCTGCACCGATAAGGCCTCGGACGTCATGCGAGTGCAAATTTGCGATTGGCGCGGGGCAAGGTCGCTGAAGCATAATGCGCGCGATCTCTTTGTCAAATGTCCGTGCGCCACCGAAGCGCTTAAGCGAACCGCGGCGATGAGCTTACCGTACTGAGCCGATATAGCACCACTCTATCACCTCGTCCGATTAGAATCTTGCTGAGGAAATCGTTTCTTTCTGCAAGAGACCCCTTTATCTCCGCGACTTCATCCACGTCCTTGGGTCGTCCTTTTACCTTCAAACCACATTTCCCCACCTATTCCTAATATAGTTGAAACGTAACCTGAAGGTAGTTGCGCAGAAGACCTTTTTCCTTGGAAGAGTACATTTCCTACCAACTGCTCCACACAGGGGAGAAGGTAGTCTCTGAGTTTGACTACAACGATTCCTCAAGGTTGCAAATCTTCGTTTCCAACTTTAACCTTCCTTTTTCTACCCTTTTTGCGAACTCATTATGGCTGGACGTAACCGATCTATTAACCAATGTAAGGCGTTTCCCCTTCCACCACAGTTACCTGAAGTACACCTGGCTACCGGCGGCCAAACGGCGCTGTCAGTCTTTTCCATAGACCTTGAATATAGGTCCTATATTCAAAGTCTATGGTTCTTGCCATTATATGCATGTTGGGGGCGAGGAGTCGCGATAAGACACTGATTTTAAGCCTTAACCAACGAAGTTGTTTGGTAACTTCAACCTTCTCCTTTGTAATGTGGTATCGAAACATGGTGGCAGTTGCGCAGTGGCAGTAGTAGGCCATTTTAAGTGGAAGAGTCCATGGCCTTGCCAAACTTGCTCTGCACAGGGGTGAAGGTAGTCTCTGGGTTTGATTTGATTGACTACAAAGGTTCCCAAGGTTGCAAACCTTAGTTGCCAACTTCAAAATGCTCAATTTGTCATTTGCATGTAAACTGCTCTCTCGCTCAATTTTTGGATGGGATACTTCGAAGCCTTGCGAATACTGCTAGCGTATGTTTATCCAGCTTATTTTGGATCATATAAGTCGTGAAACGCACTTTCATGCCTCCTGAGGTTAAATGCAGTTATGTTGGCAACATTTCCCGTGCTGTGCTATCTTGTTCCCTAGACTCTTTAGCCAATCCCTTCCCTACGAGTCTTCCCCAACTTGACATCAAGCTTCGCGTAGGCTACCACGTTTCACCCGCCACCAAGCCACCTCTATAACATGCCTTTTTTCATTTAATGATGAATTAAATGATTTTTGAGTCTATATCTGTCAATTTATTTCGCTGTCAATGATTGTAGAGTGTTTTGGAAACTATGCGACAGCTTCTGCAGGAGGTGTTATATTAGGGAGGGAAATGCGCGCATGAAAAGGGTTGGCAAAGGAGCATAGGGTAGAAAATAGCACGTGACTGTCAACGCTGCCAACATAACTGCAACTACCAAGAGATGGATTCAAATTTGCACGTTAATTCTTAGGATTCAAACCATACAACACAAAAATACGCTGATTGTGTTCGCAATCCATTAGAAAAGTCCGTCTAAACAACTGGATTGAGAACCATCGTGAGCATTGTGGTTGATATGATTACGATATTAAACATTTAGAAGTTGGCAACGAAAATTTTGAACTGTGGGAATCTTAGTAGTCAATGGCGGAGAATGCCTTACTCCCCCGTGCGGAGAATAGAGCCTTCCGCGAAACTGTGGCCAAATTTCGATACCACTATACTTCTTTTTCGGAAAAGAAACAGTTTAAAATCGATAATGAGTCAAGGCTGTTCTTTCGAAAAGTAGAAAAAAACTTAAAGTTCTTTGGATGCTTATTTGTAGAGGCAGCGGCCAGTTGAGCTAATTTGTGCCATAAAGGATCGGCTGGTAGGGAAAGGATGGTTCGACAACCGGCGGCGTCATTAGCCTCCTCTTCAAAATAGGTGCCAAGGGAGCCATAGTATCATCTGATGGATTGTGTACTGAACTGTATGTGCACTCCACTTAACACAAACGTAGAAATTGAGTTGTCATCCTCCGGTATTAAAACCCGGGCTTCCGGGACGAGAAACCGGTACTCCAGCCTAATTAAAGGAAATTAAATTCAGTCATCAAGAATGTACAACTACAACAGAATTTTGAAGCTAAATATTCAAACGTTTGAGAACATACATACAGGGTTAATACAACAACAGATATTTCTAATTAATATTTTATTTTTATTTCTAGGTTGACTTCCCCACTAGTTTTATTATTTAATTTTCCAGAGTATTCCTAAGTGTTTCTTAAAGCTTTATGAAGTTATTTTATCTTTATATTCAAGACACATAAATCCACTGTTTCTATAAATATACCTTTTTTTCCTGACAACAAAAAAATGCTAATCATATTTTTGTCTATTTTTTTCTTCAAATATGTTTTTCCTCACTATGATACATAAACGTTACATTTGTCGCCATTCAGATAAAAGATACTGTAATGAATTTCACATTTGAATCATGGTGGATCAATAATTAACTTCCAATCCAGTGGATTTTGACAGATTACGTTATTACTGACATGGATAGAGGCTCTTTGGCAGGTGTTCTCATCTTGACTTAGAAAAAGTAATATAGCTAATCAACAAATATAAATAGGTAATTTAAAGCCATTTATATTGCGATGTGACAAGGCTGCACTTAGAAGAAGATCGTTCGCAAGGTCAAGTTCGAACGACCGCATAAACAATTACCAGCAGAGAGGGAGCGACAATTGGTCGTTGCCAGAGCAGACGCGCAGGCGATGGGGGAAAACAACCTCGACAATGCAATTTGCATATCTGCAAACCCCTAAGGCAAAGTCGTTGGTTGCACTTGCAAGAAAAAGGCGTGGGCAGAACCGAAGGTGAGAGGTTGGAGACACGTGCAGAGCTCAGATGGAAAAAAGAGCTGTTTAGGTTTAGGATTATAGTTTGTGAAGAATACATCTACATCTACAAAATACCCTGCAAGCCACCTCAGGGATGTGTGGCAGGGGGTGAGAATTCATCAACATGCATTACACTATACCCTAAAGTTAGTTTAACTACGACTGATTATGCATTAGCATAAATTGCTAATGCTTGTCACGAGTATGTATGGAGACAATGTTTATTATTGTCTTTTGGACTGCAAATAATTCATACAACCTGTGTTTTGGCTAATTTTGGTGATAGTGTCATTCACCCTGTACCTGTATTTCTTCCTGAGTTATTGAGAACAGCATGTTTATACATGTAACCGATATACTTAGACAGTTGAGAGGATACAAGATGTTCTGATCAATATTTTGTATCTCAAGTTATTGAAATATGAAACTGGAAAGGATGAATGAAGATTTAGAGCAAGATCTATTTCAACTCTCGTGTTGACGTTTGAGACTCAGGGTTCACGGATTTTAAAAATAGGGGTAATATTATGTCCTAACTTGCATATTACTCCGGTCTATAAATGTTTCAGTGTTTGGTCCCTGATTGGAATCTAGGGTTATTTTGTATGTTGTGTTTTATTTTGTGTTGTGTTTTATGATCCGAGAAAATGATGGAACTTTTTTTTTTTACAAAATCTGGAGATGTAACTTTATTTCCAAGCGGCTAATGTTATTTTATTACCTCCACTTAGCGGCATAATGGCCTGGCAAGAGCTGGGTAAATATTTTTATCCTTCGTATATTTTTGTATGCACATCTACCTTAATTCTCATTTTAACCATTTAGGGCCTCCTTTCAACTTTTTTACCCAACGTAATATCTTGAAGGCAATGCAATCATATCGGAAGTGACCGCACGCAAGCCCAATTCGGCCAGACTGAAACACGTCCTCAGAAATCGGATTCTTGCACCATCTAAACCGCACCAATTCTTTTACGAGAGGTCCCAAGAATAACATTCGTGATGTCGAACGATAAGCGAAGTTGTGAAATATGACGCACGCGCAGAAAAAGGAATTGCGGTGTACATGTTCAAATAAACGTTGGGTTATCCTGTAAATCCGAACACGAAAGAATTGCGGCTGTCTATCACGCAAGTAAAGTTTCGGAGCCCGCCCAATATCGAAAAAAGAACCACTGGCATTTTGATTTTTACAGCAGGAACGTTTTTTTGCCTTTTTCGCACGCTTACCAAGTCAATCAGACCTATCACGAGATCCTTGTCAATTTTATATGGTAATAAGTCGGATTTACACCTCGCAACCAATTGTTACTACGTTCGCTGATCGTCCATTGTCAGCGAACGCGTTGATGTGATACTAAAAATTGTGAAAAGTTATACTAATGAGGTGATATGAGAATTATAAGTGACAAAAAATTTATAAATAATATTAAACGGAGTTCGTTGAATATGCAGCACCGTAAACTTTAGAATGTATTCGATTTTGGATTCGGTTCGACTTATAGGATTAAGTACGTAGGGCAGTAAAAGTGTGATTCATAGCTGGAACGCCGAATTGTACGCATCACATGAGCACTAGGTCGAACGTAATCAAATTGGATTCGAGGTAAGAGCGTAATCTCTCCACTAACTTTAATAGGAGAGCCTTGAGGTTTTTTGAACTTATCTATGCAGCTTTCTCAAGAGCGTATACGTACCGGTTTGGGTTAAAAAATATTTTCACCGTTAGTAGAATGTCTGCAATACCTTGAAGAAACTTCATATGTCTTACTTCACAATGAAAAATTTAAAGAATAATCCTTGGTCCTTGGTTAATTGTATGGTCCTTAATCTTCTTTTCACGCTCCAAGGTTTCGTCATTACTAATTATTTTTAATCATATCATAAAAATCTTTATTGGTAAACTAAATAGTGAGATATTGTTTTCTTTGAAAGAATGAAACAGTTCCAAAAAGTGGGGCCAGATCCTCTTCAATATGTACCTTACGCTACCTGCATTGAAACGTAGTGTCTCTATTGCATTATATACCGTGGGATAATTAACAGATATACGCGTTTAACTGTCCGCAATTTTTTTCACCGATTAAGGTGCTAATGTTACCTTCACATTTGAGCCAAATTTATAAGTGAGATTGAAGAGTCATAACCATGAGTGATGAAATAGACCATGGTGGACACTACATTAATTGCATTTATGTTGATCATGAGATGGAGTATCTGAAAGACTGATCATAACTCTTAGTAGGAAGAGATAATTGAGTAGTATGAACAGGCTTAGGAATTGCCTAACCTTCCTCAGGATAAACGGCATCGATCTAGAATTACGTTTCTCTACAAATTGAACCCGTTTAGCGGAATTATTTAATACTTGGGTAGTATGTTATGAGAAAAAAGCGTAGTAGCAAAGGTATTACGAGGAAATCATTGTTAGCAAAAGAAGCGTTGAGCAATAAAATGGAACTAATTCCTTATGTAAGGATATAACGGAAAGGTTAGCGAAGACTTTAAAATGGAGTGAAGCGTTGTATGGTGTGGTTACGTGAAAAATAAGAAAATAAGACGAGAGAAGCTGCAGTCGTTCAAAATTTAAGTGTAGAGGAGGATGAAGAAGGTGCAGTGGATGGAAAGGAAGACAAACGGGGAAGTGTTTGTTTGGCATGGTGGGCGAGCTGAGAAAATTCAGGATAAGATGATGACGAGTTGCTGGTTGGCAGAGGTGATGAGGGACGAAGACTTGCTGAAGACCATGACATAGGCGAGGATGTTGGGTAAACGGGGAAGGGAAGAAATATAATTGGTTTTAATGGACGGGTTGAAGATGGGTAGGACGTGTGCTGAGATGAAGAAAGATATATTGTAATTGGATAGGGCCCTGCATATGTAAACATTTGTTGGACGTTTGACTCACTTCCATTTGACCTGTCTTAACCGGTAGATTACTTTATTAATAATAAGCATCGACTACAAGTGTGCCTTAACTTCTCTGTGTCATGTCTACGCCACTAGAATATCATGGGTCTCCAGACAGCAATATCATGTTTAGAAAAATACTTTCTCACCACATCATTCGTTTCGCATGCAATCTGACGTCCAACGATGCCTCACGGTGACGGTACCGTTGAAGATGTGTTAGCTCATCTGAAAGCAGAGGACCATAACCAGGGTAAATCTCTCTCCTTGGAAGAATTCCGGAGATTTAAGGGGAGAGTTGAGACACAATTCAGTAAAATATGATGCTTTGTAGATAATGTGGAACCTAAAAAAATTGTAGCTTGCTTTTATTTATTCTGCAGCGTTCGATTGTGTTTATAGAATGCCGTTGATTAATGCCTATTTATAAGCTTTACTATCTTTTGCGGAATTAAATTATAATTCAATAATTTATATTGGGAAGGGGGAATGATATTCTCCACTCTGGCGAAAAGGGAGAATCGAGCAAAAAAAATGTCGATAATTACTGCCTTAAAGGTTTCGACGCAAGACTTGCGTCCCCGATTATAAAATTAAAATAAAATGAGAGATTTTTTTCTCTTGCATAAATTTGGTAATCTATTCGATCACTCCGGAGCGCAAGCACTCGAATTTGCTAATCCGACTGGCTGCGAAACAACCATAAATGATAAACCGTCGGCTTTTTACCTCTTTCCACCCATTTAAACGACCCCCAGCCTACACACACTGTCTAAACCTTTTCCACCACCCAACCCACTCCCCATGCAAAACAATCATTGCCTTGGTCTCCTCTCCACCCTCTTTTACCCCTATCTCCTTCATCATTACTCCGCCCCCGTTCTCCACCGACCAGCTTTGAGGTATAAGCTCTCTTTCCTCTCTCCGGAGTGGAGCGATTTTAAGTCAATTTCCACCGCCGAAAGGGAAGAAACACGGGAGAAAGAAGCAGACGGAAGAAAAGAGTGGGAGAGGACCTATTTAAAGATCGAGCAAGGATTTTCTGAGAATCAACGAGTGATTTCACTTACAAAAGGGAAGAAGGGAGTCAATGTTACGTCGGGGTGAGAGATTTGGGAAGGGAAAGGACTTAGAAAGGACATTTTGGGGTAGCTGCTATTACAGTATCGAACTTCGATACAAAAATTATCGAGGAGTTAATTGTACTTGGATGCCACGATAATTAATTATATCGGAAAAACAAGCATAATTATCAATTTATTCTATAAATATCGATTATACGGTCGATATCTCAGATCAGCGTGGAAGAATCCTGATACAATATCAAAATTTGATACAAAATTATCGAGGTGGCAATGGTATGCAATCTTGGCTGTGATTAACAAATATTTCAGATAAAAAAAAATATTGATTGTTTCGAAAAATATCAATTATGCTGTTAATTTCTTAGTAGAATGGGTACTTTGAAATAGCTATGATTAACAAATATTTCGGACAAATAACACATCGACTGCTTGGAAACATATCAATTTTTATGTCGATATCTAAGTAGATTGGTGTGGGTAGTGTTGTAGTAAGAATTAAACAATATCAGAATTCATTACAATTATTATCGAGGAGGAAATGATTCTTAGACATTGGAGGGTTTGAGATTTATAGGTTTCCTGTTGACATGTATCAAATTGGGCTGAATTTGAAAAGAGCTGGCCCAAATTCGAAGACTGCCTTTATTATAAGTAGATGCTGGAACTTCACATTGTCATTTTCCATTGATTGAGGAATGGGTTGCACATGTCTTTTGTTTCAATTTTTATTACGTATTAACAATATATGAGTGCTCAAAGTTGAACTTTTTTGCAAAAATCAACCGCCTTCAATTTTCTCTGAATATTACCGAAGTCAAGCTCATAAAGAATCTATTAGAGTTTTTATGGAATTAAATACCCATAATTTTTTCCGGGTCGCAAACTGTTGCAGCTAATCTTTTTCTAATAACTTTCTTGTTATGGAGGGATTCCATTAAGAATATCTCAGTGGCTATCGATACCTAAATTAACTTTTACCCAGCATAATTGCAAAATATTGATTGAAAACAGTGTCCGTCATTGATTTATAACAGCAGTAGAAGTAGCTGTTAGCACATAAATACTGTGAAGCATGATACGATAGGTAAGGAACAATTCAATAGCCTAGTTTCATATTTTATTCCACAAAAACCTAAAGGTAGTTACTCTATGAGCTTCATTGAGGTGAATTTCAGGGAAATTTGATGGTGGGTGATATTGGGAAGATTTGTTTTTGCACATTTTGCACTTATTCGTAGGATTCATGAGGATGGACTGTTGTCGGAGGACGTTTTGAAGACAAAACTAATTCCAATACCGAAAAAGAGCATTGATAAAATGTGCAAAGACGATGATATTAATATCCTACGCGACAAAAACATTTCTTACAATTATAAAGAGAAGGCTACAGAGCAATACTAACGAATACTTGGGTGACGACCAGTTTGTTTAAAGAGAGGGATGGGAACGCGGGACGCTGTAGAAAGAAATCCTGGATATGGTCGGTATATTTATGCTTGCTTTGTAGATTTTGAGAAGGCGTTTGATAGAGTGAAAGAGAGGAAATTAATGAAAATGCTGAAGAAATTGTGGATCGAATGGAGAGACAGGCGTCTCATTTGGAATCTACATATGAACCAGACTGCACAGGTTTGGGTTGCCGATAGAGAATCGGGATGGACCGTGTTAGGATGGGGAGCGCAGGAGGGGTGCCCACTATCGCCGTTGCTTTTTAATGTGTATTCAGAAGAAATGGTAAGGGAGGTATTCGGGAGATGGAGGCATGAGTTAAGGAAGGAGGGAATCTGATAAAGTCAGTAAGTTTGCAAATGATCAATCATTGGTTTGCACGTCAGCCAAGAGCTTACAGTCAATGATGAAAGCGTTAGAGGTGCAGTGACAAAGGCATGGGATGAAGTAAGTTATAAGACGAATGGGATGTGAGTTTCTAGAAGTAAGAGCGATGAGCTGAAAAGGGTGGGAGGGCACAAAATGGAGAATGCTTTGCGGTTTACCTACCTGGATAGACCAAACTGAGTGAAAATCAGAGTGAAAAAATCATTTACCTGGACGGAGAAGAGTACTTAATATCAAGTGGTCAGGCAGGGTGAGAATTGTGATACCTTGGAGAGAGTGGGAGAGGATAGAAAGCTGTGGAACGCCATACAAGGGAGAAAGCGAAATTGGATCGGGTATGTTTTGAGGAGGGAATGTTTTCATGGGATGTGCTGGAAGAGAGTATGGAGGGGAAACCCAAAAGAGGAAGAAGGAAAAGGAAGAGGTCGAGTGACATACAGGGAAGGGGAGGCTATGCGAGGATGAAGAGAGAATAAAAATGTTTCCCCAATATACAAAAGCATTTATTGCAGAAATTAGGCAAATTATCGAAATTGAATTTCTAATTTTTTACCTCAGTCATAAACGTAAAAGCCACAGTTTAAAATAAAACCGGAAATTATATGTTAAAAGAACAATATCTTGCAGGTATTGATACACTTAGAGACTTCGCTTCTCTCGCAACTTCTGTAAAAGTCAATGTCCGTGAGTGAAGTTGTCTTAACCAAAGTATCGATCTGGAATAGATGCATCGATCGATCTTAAGCGCTCCTTCGTAAGGAATAAGGGAGTGAGGAGAAATTAGGAAGGGTTGGAAAAGGGATTGTTGGGGGCAAAGGGGAAGTGGTATAAGGGGTGTCAAGATGAGAGACTTCAAAGGCGGAATGGACCAAAAAAAAGCCCTCTCTCGATTTCTCTCTGCTTTGCCTCTCTGTCCCCTTTCCTCTTCACTCCCCACCCCTGCTTACTCCGTGTCGAGAGGGAAGTTTGCTGCTTTAAAGTGAAAATTGGAAATTACTCGCTCGGCGAAATGTTTTCCGAGTTTGGAAAGTATTTAGGCGTTCTTTCAGTGATGGGGGAAGGGGTGCCTTTATTTTTTTTGGCCACTCAGTCTTCTTCTCCCCTCTTTTGGCTTTTTTTGCGAAGAGCTAAGGACGGAGGGTGGTGGAGTGAGTGTAGCGAAGAGGGAGAGGCAGAGGACAATCTCCCTTGAGGACCCCATTTGCTTTCTCTTCTTCGATTCACCCTCTATCTCTCCCTCTCTCTCTATAGCTCTTGTTGGAATTGATGAGCAAGGGACTCGACTGCAGTACCTGTTAATGTTTACGCCAAATGGTGTGAGGAGGCTTCGGTATTGAGTATTCCAGAAAAAAATACAAGAACCACCGCATTGCACAATCGGTCCATGCTTTATAAAGTGATCAAGCTAGCCCCATGGACTGTGAGCTGGAGGACTATGAAATGCGATTCGTAAATAAGCCACAAAAAGTACATAATTTTACCTACAAATTATGTTAGGCATAGGCATTGTGCCAATGGTAGGCTCTATGACAGTTTCTTGCTTGCACCCTACCCATAAATCATTAGTCCATCTTTAGCCGATCCTGTCTTGAATCCCAAAATGTCTTTGAAAATAATCATCAGTAGAGCTCAATCCTAAGAATTGTTTGCAGTCTCCACTACACTCACATATTAAGCTATCCCATTCATTCATACGTTAGTCTTTTTATGCTGACGACCTTCATTTTTAATCGATTTTACGTATTCGATATTTGATCATCCCAGGTGATTCTTACCATTCATTTCTCCTTCCATTAGTGTTTAAAAAGTATTTTATATTGCAAAACCTGTCCAATAAATATATCCATCTTCCTTTCAGTTTTCAACATACATTTTCTCTCTCCAACTATTCGTAGGACCTCCATCGGTGATTCTCTCCATCTATTTGACTTTCATCATTCTATGAGGACTCCACATTCCCCATTCTTTCAAGCTTCTTTGCTCTGCAAAGAATACTGGTTATTACTCAGGCTTCACAGCCATCTAACAGCACGCTCAAAAAATATGTTTTAAGGAAATTATCTTTGAAAAAATCCGACATAACTGTGGCATTTAAACTTACAAAATTATCTTTATCATTGATGTTATACCAATGTTGGTAGGTCCTAGATAGCTCCTGACCAACACCCAGCCAACAGATCTTTGGTCCATCTTTAACCAATCCTGACTCGAATCACAAAATAAGTTTTCATATCATAAATTTTTTATATCTATTAACCTCAAAATGGCCTCATTCTTTTCTTACCTCTTTCGCCTTGGCTCAATTTGATCAAAGTTTGGGTTTGTGTGATAACTGAGTACTGGTCTTTAAGCCCGAGGGATTGAGTTTGAATGCCGGCAGTCGTGGATATTTTTCATGTGATATATGATCCATATTTAGATCCTGCTTTGAGAGAACTTCAACTATCTAGTTCCCCGTCGTCGAAATGTAAGTGCCCAGTGGTAAAATGTGATCCCCTAGGAGTCTTCGGTTAAGAGTAGGGAATACCTATATTGCCGATGGTGGGTTTTTCCCCACCTTTCCTCCATTCACAATGTGTATAAATATTTCCACACTGAACCTACCCACCTTTCCTCAGTTCTCGGTCACCTCCCCTCTCCTAATTTACCAACCAACCCAAATATTTTCATGTAATTTATTCATGCATTCACGCAGTCATTATAGCCAGTCCCTGCTTTGCACGGCGCAATTTCCACTGCACAGCAGTCTGAGTAAAACATGTCCTCGTGTAAAACGGTCTTTACAGTTAATATTTTACCCGATACATATATTTT
Organism: Pyrrhosoma nymphula; assembly: GCA_963573305.1. Lineage (NCBI taxonomy): Eukaryota > Metazoa > Arthropoda > Insecta > Odonata > Coenagrionidae > Pyrrhosoma > Pyrrhosoma nymphula. Next base: position 65,306,342 of record OY754333.1, read on the forward strand.
CAGCTGTTTTTACGTTCGTTTATATCTTTAGGTGCTTCTGTCCTTTGTCTCATGCCTTTAACTGACGTGTGCAAAAGGCACTCGGATACCTCGGATACTCCGCATAACTGGCACTCGGATCACGTTTGACACCGAATGATTTATAAACTGACGCTGGGAAGATAAAAACTAGTCATTGGAACTGGGAGGTATAATTCCATTTCATATCACTTAGTTTGACCCGAAATAAGGTGAAATCCTGCAACGAGAAATATCAGCTTCATCGGAAGCAATTTAGCCATTCGCGCTACTTCTCAACTCTTCACCTCTTACCCCGCAGAAAAAAAATAATTGACAGAAAAACAAGTAAGTAGGTACCCAGCTTTGGAGAGTCTCGCCATTTAGCTGGAGGAAACACTTTAATTCTCTGCTTGTTCGATTCATCCATGTTATAAATTATACACTATGTAAGTAAATTAATTTTTATTAAAATCCGTGGAATAAAAAATATTCAGCTGTGTTAGGTACGCTAAATAATACGACTGAGTCACGCCGTTTATCGGACATAGGGTGAGATATTTACGGAACAGTTGAAACTTGCATACAACTGTCGATGCTCTCCAACATTCTGTGAGACAGATATGTATTTTTTTCCTGGAAGCAAAGTCTATTAAATGTATCTCTGCATGCATTTATTTATTCACAAATCCGATCAGTCGATAACGATTGGTATCTCGGAGTTACATGAATATATGCTGAAGGGATGCTATTCTGAGTTGGACATGCTTGCGTTGTGTACTTCTGACGTTTATAATGTAATATATTTTACCTAAAGTAAAATTAAAGGGATGAATTCATTGCTGTATTACAATTAATATTAAAGTATTGCAGGTCAAACACTCGTTTTGACTTACCGTTCTCCTTTGAATGAATGTCTTGTTGGGTAATAAACATTTTCCCGTGCAATTAATTATTCTTTTTCACGAAAACCATGATTTCCAATGAAGTTCAATCGGCGATCCTTAGCCCCCTCGTTTTAATTGGCGTTCTTCCCATTGCGACAAAAGCTCTTCCAGCTGCATGCATCATTCCCATTGAATCGAAGGGAAATCAATACGGGTACCCCGGAATCGTAAACAGAGCAGTGGCCTCGTTGTTTTGTCCTCGTGAAAGTTCCATGAGAGCGTATTGTGACACCCACGGATCAAGTTGCACGCTTTCTACTTGATTTTCAATTACGAGGGATAACTTTACCACGATTTTCTTTTGTTACGGAGACAAGAGAAGCTATTGTCTATTCACTCGTCTGGTTTTTCTTTCTAAAAAAAGACAGAATGTCACACATGATCGATTGTTGACCTTCTCTCGTCAAATTTATTTTTTCAACGTACATTCTGAGTGCCTACAGTTAGTGGAAAATTTAACTTTGTGTTGCGTTTTAAAATTTGGGCGATTTCAGAAAGTCTGACGAAGGTTTATTCAAAAGTTGAGGCTCATTGCGGAGGTGTTTCATTTTTATTGATAACAAGCATCTTTTACAAGTGGTATTTGTGCTCTAAATATTTTAGTACTTAACAAGAGTACACTCGCTCCATATTCACTGAAGAGAGTTAAAAAACGTTTAATGATTCTAGGAGAAGGAAGAACATGAAATATTTTTCGGTAGATCAATCCCGTTCAAGTGTATGGCCATATTGTCACAAATTATGATACATGGGTGTTTAGGGCTGGTATGATGGATAGCAGTAGAGCTTTAGACCCATAAACGCGGTTTCAGCCGCAGCCCGCTATCAGAGTTTCTGCCATTAGACAAACCTCGATCACAGCAGCAATAAATGCGAAATACTGTCGGCAGGAGTAGCCGTGAACTAAACAACCTTGATATAATAATATGATATAATACAATATAATAACTTTATTTGCTCTGGGAAAAATCTGTCACTTGGAGCAGAAGAAACTTATACAGTCAGAGAGTACATTCGTCACAGTATTCAATAAGATACATGGTACATACATGACTGTGAACAAGACAAAAAGAGCCATAACGATAATAATACAAGTGTATGTACAGCACATCGAAAGTGCATAACTTCACAAATAAACTACATAAGTTGGGTGCATATCAATAACAAATATTTTCGGATATTTTTGCTTTAAATAACTTAAAATTATATACAGCATTTAAACTTTTTGGCAAAGGGTTCCATAATTTACATGAAGAAATGAAGAAGGACTTTTCATACAAATTAGTTCGATATTATGGAATGGACAGAGTTTCCGTCTTCCGTGTAATGTGTATTTCTGAATTAATGCTAAATGTTATTTGATTATACAAGTAAGATAGTAATTGGGTTTTAATCATTTTATGTGTGAAGGTAGCTTTCATTATGTATCGTATTTGTTCCAGTTTGGGCCATTTTAACAGTTGGTAGTATTGTGTGACATGCTCATACAAATTGAGGTCCCTGTGGATGAATTCATCATCGCGGAAATTAGGGAGAAATACACCTACGTATATCATTTTAGAGACTATAGAAATATAAGTTTAAGAGATAAAGCCTTTGCTTTTCCAAAAGTTCACCTCAACTGTTATAGTTCTTCTTCTTAAGTTGTCAACCCTGAGGTTTGTCTGCAGTAGCTCGCGACTGAGATCTTCGTTCTGCTATCCTTTTTATCTCTTCATAGGAGGTGCAACCCATATCGCTAATGATTTGCTCTATATAGGACAGTCTTAGTCTTCCTCGACAGTTTCTTGCTTCAATCATTCCACACAAAACACACTCCACAAACAAAATTCCACAAACAACACGATCCACAGGTATGCTTTCATGAATCTATTCCTTTTTTTTTAGATGAATGCTTCTATTGATAAGGATGTTTTCTTTTTAGTTAAAGGCGATCTTGGCTTTTTGTATCCCGCTTATTAATTCTCTTTTACATTTACCATCACTTGAGATTTTGCTTCCTAAATAGATACATTCTTGAATCTCTTCTAGTTGTTCTGTTCTCGTCAGGATATTTTTTCTCTGTTCCTGGGCTTGATATGTGCTGCATGTCATTGCTTAGGTTTTCTTGCTATTTATTCTCATATTGATATATTTGTTAGCAGGTAATTATATTAATTGGTCTTTGCAAACAGTCATGAAATCCAAGCATTTAAAAACGTGCTCAAGAAAACATGTCGCGGTACTTAATTACTGTGAAATCTACAGGTATTAGTTCAGTGGTTAAGGCGGTCGGCTGTTAGTGTTGAGGTACATTGATCGATCCCCTCCCGTGGTATTATTTTTTATCTTTTTCTTTTGGTTTTCGCTGTTTAACTTTTAAATATTGTTCTTATCACCGTTGCTTCAATGAAAAATATTTGTAGGCATTTTTTTAAATTATTACTAATAATCCCTATATACTGGTAGGACAAGCCCCAAAGGCTATCTCCAGCAATCCACCAAGGCCAAAACATTCTTAGCAAAGCGTCAAACATTTCCACGGACATTTGTAAATAATTAATGAAAAATGACTCGTGGTCAGAGATTCTCATCTCTTGAAGGAAGCGATGATAGTTTCCCTGCCGTCTCCGTTCCTCAAAAATTGGTCGTACCCACCACCTTTTTCTCGTGTAACGCCGTCTTCTTAGCAATACAAGTCCTAATAGTGCGTTGAATCTCCATTGCATTTGGAAGTGATTCAATGGTACCACTACATCCATTGTCTTTTCAAAAAAATGTACACCAAATTGGCGTGCTGATGTGTGGAATGGGCTTCCAGATAAAATGGAAGAACTATACTTAATTGTAGGATGCTAGGATGGAGTAAGAAGAAGAATAACAACACCGCTATACTGGGATATATTCACGGTCGTCACATTTCCTTTGTTTTATTGTTGTTTCTCTGCTGCAGATAGTGCGCGGGTGCCTCATACGCGCAAGTTCGCCGGGATCGCCAACGCATAGATCGCTTTCATGAGAACAGCTCACGCGAAGAGAGACGCGTCTCGTCATGCGCGTGCGCGCCAGACGCGTCCATGAAAACGTACCTTAAGAGAGTGTCCACCATATGAAGACTTATGTGTGTATGAATATGTATTGCATAACTTCATATTGCATAACCAAATCATTGCTACATAATTTTGATGCCACTCCGTAGAGAAGAGAAAAGGATCGGAACATACTACTATGCCATTTTATCAAATATATAATATTGGTTATAACTTGAAAATGTGAAAAAAATAGGAAGATACCCTTTAGAGGCCAAATGCAGCATTTAATAATTGCAATAACTAAGCAGTATGCACAAATATATGAGTTGAGAACGTTTCTCAATAAACTGAGAAACGTGCCTCATTGCAATTGAGAAATATCATTAAAGCACCCGATAAGGATTCGTTCATAGCCTTCTTGTTTGCGAGCATAAATTTTGCCATTTCTCAGCCAGAGGAATTTGATTTTAACTTCCTTTTTTAGTTTTCTAGCATTCGAGAAGATCTCTCTGTCGCGAGTGGTTAGGCGGGAGTTAACGTAAATCGGGAGAATTAGGTGATCTCTGTATTTGCTCTCGTTCCTCGCTTATTTGGAAACGTTTAGCTTCATTCGGTGAGGTGAAGTCTATAAAGTTGTGACATCAAAGATTAATGCTCTAAAAGTCGCTATTTAGCGTCCTGCTATTGTTTCGATTTTACATTTCCCTGTCATTGCTTGAATTTTGGAGCCATCGTCGTTAGTGTAGTTAAGGTAATAATAACTTCGAAGTTTTTTTTGTGTTTATCAAAATTGCGATCGCATATGCCTCAGAAATTTCACTCATTACCTCAAGCCGGGTCATATCTTTAGTACGCCGCAAGCTCTTGAAACGTGGTACGAATAACATTATCAGTGAAATAAACAGACCTCTCAAGAAAGCCGCGCACTTTGTTAGGGAGTGAGTTCTAAGAGCGAAAAAAAGTATTGCACATAGGTTGGAGTGACTGCGGGCTCGGGAGTTTCTCACAGGGCTCAATTTAACACAAAAATTTAGATCTAAGTAGTATCAGGTTAACGTGGCGGTTCCTTTTGAAGCCTCTCACTACCTACGAGTATATACGTCGCGTTTTGTGGAAAGAACAACTAAATGAGAGACATACCTTGTTGAAAAGAATTCTATGGATATTCCTTCTTCGCCCCATTCAACAAAACTTCTATGTTAAACATGCCGGATTAACGGTAGCTAAGAAAGTCTTTAGTGGATAGATGAGAGCAAAAACACCAGTGGGAAAAGCAAAGGCAAGTTGAAAAATAACATCAGCAAGGATTCACGAAAACTACTTGGGGGAGGAACTGGCGAAGACTGCTCAGAGAACAGGGAAGAATGGAGGAAGAAAATCGAGGAGGGCAAGGCTGAATTTGATCTTTATCAAATTCAGCCTTGGCCATCGGAGAAGAAGAAGATTGCAAATTAATAAAAGTGAATCAAAGATCAAAAAATCACAAGTCGGACAGGACATGGAAGGCAACGCTACCATCATAATTGCACTTTGCGGGAAGTGTCGGCAGCGTGTTACATGACGCCTACGTTCAAAACAGAGCCGCACGAAAATACGTTGATATTGTTCGTTTAACCCATCGCAGAGGGCCATGTTAGCAATTGATAGTACCAGAGTAAAGTTGTACTGATGTGAAAAACAGATATGGCAAGTACGTTAAGAAGGTTTGCAACTATGTTATTGAAATAAGGAAACTGCCATATTTCTTCAAGGAGATGTATTTATTAGGCAATGGGTCGTTTCACTGAAAATGGTCTTCTGTCAACAACCACCATGTTTCTCTACCATTGTACTTCTCAATGCGTGCTATGAGTATTGTGTGTGACTCACATATTTAAGTTTAAATGTCTTAAGCTATAGTCTTAAGTTTTGTTCACATGTTAAATATGAACTGGCCTTTTTGCAAATAGACACTTGAACGAGGAGGGAGGTAAAAACAAAGAACATATGTGTGGAAAAAGGCTCAAAAACCGCAAGTAATTAGTTTCATGATTGGTCATTTTTTATTTTGTCCCGTATGCACCGGATTTGAAATTTCAGAACCAATCATGGCACATTTGACACAGTGCCTGGGATTAGTCAAACTTGTAGTCAATGCCAAGTGGTTTATTTCCGCGAATGCAGAATGAGTCGAACTTATGGGAGTTTTCGAGTTTGATTACGCCATTTGCTATTTCGAACGCTGAGGGATAGCGTGTAGGATTAGGACCGCTTACATGAAGGATTAGCCCGATCAATGGAATGAGCAGTGAGCGAGTGTTAGCTGTGAACCACTTGGACTCTTAGCGCAAAAAGGTTGTCAATTGGCTTCAGGGAAATCAAATGACAGGGAAGTTTTCATTGGGTCATTTTTTCATATCGCGAAAAAGTTTGTGAACAATTTCACTAGTTCAAAAATAACCATTTTCAACGATTTTGGCCTTAATATTAAAGAACCAATCTTTCACCTATCATGCTGGAGGTTCCTTCAAGGAAAATAAATGTTATTCTGAATTTTTCAAAAAAGCAAGGAAAAGAAATAAAATTGGATTGCTCGATATTGGGGTCCGAACCCTAGGGTAGGGATCTTTTCTTAATGCTTTATCCATGTGTCTCCTTATCATTTCTCACCTATTTGAGAATGCTTTCTTTGTTAAGGCAAGCCCTCATTTATGGAATTAAATGCTAAATTCGAACAGGCTATCAATGTCAAAACAAAGTTGTTCTTCATTGATCACTTATTTTGGCCAGGGAATGTAGCAAAAGACATACTTTGACCTTTTATTTTTTCTAAAATATGTCTAACAAATACTAATACTTTTCATCAGCTCTTAACTTTAGACAAAACTTCTGTCGTAATTATCTGTGGGCATAACTTGGACGTCTTACATGGTATCTATTCGATTTATTCAAAGTTCGATTCAATATTCGATTCGAGTCCTAAAAAAAAAACATTTTAAAGGAAGGCTAGAAAAAAATTGAGAAATGAATTTATTTCTTCGTAATGGATCCATTTCTCCATACTTATGTACGTCTTTGGTTTGACGAATGGTTGAAATGATTAAAAGTGCTTTGGATAAAGTCAGAGACTGTTAAACACTGATAGTTCAAAACCATATGGTAAGGCCATAGATTTCATTAAACGAATAATTTACGTTTGTTTGGAAAATGAACATATGCGGTGTTAACAGTGTTTTTTTTTTATAATTGGTCAAATCATTGAAGTACCTTTGTTGTTCTTAAATTTTCTTGTGTTGAAGTCTCTTTGCATGCGACATGACGCAAGAACTGTGCGAAATTGCAATAAAATGTGCATGCTATCAGGAAATCTGGTTCTAGTTTACTGAATATTTGAAAGTATAGTATTGCTTCCTTAATAGGTCAACAATTTGTAACAGCATTGGAAATTCTCTTTTACTCCCTTCTTTATTTATTGCCTCGTCTGGATTCCTACTGGGTGGATATTAAAGTGAAAGTTTGCAGCTGAGCCCTCGCCGTATATTGAAGTTAAAAAGGATTAACGATCGGCGTTGAGTGCCGAATCCTATTAGATGAGTAGGTACATCTGTGAACACATTTTTTAATGACCATCTGGGCTGGTACAAAAGCATCATGTAATCTTTCAACTTTTTTCCTTAAAAACTAATTTCTTCTTTACGTCCGCTGGACAATTTGTGGATGACCTTAGCGATTTATTTCCGTTGAAAGTTTCTCACAAAAAATAGAATTGTAAATGAAAAAATGAAAGTATCAGGCGTGATGTGGTGGAATTGCAATTTTCCACTGGTAATGTTGATGATGTAGTGCTTCGAAACCTAGGTGGAAATTACACTATTTTACCTTTACCTGATGACGATGTAAGACATCGAAGCCTATGTCGGATTGAATCTCTTTTGCTAGTAGGAAACTACAATTTCTGTTTTCCTCATTAAATCCAAGATTATTTTTCATACCAAATCTGTGACAAACCTTACACCAATTAGGGGTCTTAGTTTAAGACAAATAGCATTTTGCTATACATTTTTGTCCTCGGATTCTTTAAAAAAATGCGAATCATGAGAATTTCTCAAGACAGATGCTGATACTAGTATATAAACGATGGACTGATACACTTAAAAACACGTAAACACGTAAAAAGGCCAATGCAGCCTGTGCACTTATAGCCGCAGTGCCATCCATCCATGCCATATCCCAAGCTTCTCTCCTTCTCGAGTCGTGGTAATGTTCTTATTTGGCTAATCTAGACGTACATGTTCATTCATTCAATTAGTCAATTAAATAAATTCCCACATGCATCTCTCATAACTGCAATTATTCGTTCTTCGGCACCAAGGGCAAGGACCCACTCTTTCGAAGTGTACCGCGTGTTGTGGGCGCCACGAACGAAGCCTGTAAGCGGCGTATCTCTCCGTGCCATGATAAAATAAATACAAACATATACTATGAATGAATTTTTGCCACTTTGTTAAATATCTTATGATAGTCCCACTAATTGTCGGAGAGCAATATAATAACGCGATTGGCTGTCGTTGCTGTGATGCTGTCTATTGAATCCAGAGGATACTAAACAAAAGCAATACCTAAATAGGTCCCGCTACTTGCAAGAAAGCTTTAAAATTCACGGGCAATAATAAGGCTTTAAAATCTGACATAGGCTTGAAAACAATCAAAGTACGAACTGTTTGTGACCTTGCCATAAACCTCTCATATACTCATTCAATCTGTTACATTTTCGATCCAAAGGCTCTTCATTTGTCTCCAAAATATTATAATACATTTATAATACAGCCACCGGTACAAAAATAATGGATACTTTTGATTTCTAGGAAAATTGCTTCGTTATTGAAAGTTAATTTTATTAGGAAGAGTGGATTATAGCGGCCAATAAATTTATTTTGCTGTCAAATGCACCTTTTAATTGGTGACCTACATGAATATAGCTGCAGCAGATTCTCGATCATCCAAGTCGCGATATACTGAAGCTCTATCCTACTCCTAAAGATGAAGTTGGCGAATTTACCTGCGGTGTTATTCGTAGGAATATTCATGACTTCTAAATGAAAAAATTATTCCCTACCATTAGGAATCTCAAGGCGCAACTGGAAAGTAATATGTGTGACTTTCTAGATATGTCCATTAGTACACTATGGAGGATAGTGAAAAAAATTAGATTCCGTTTTAAAAAACTGCAGAGGAAGCCAGTTTTAATGGAGTCTGTGACGATTGCTGCTTCTCGTCAAGCCTTTTTGAGAAGAATCAGGAATTTGCGTGTGAAGGGTTATAAAATATTTTACACTGATGAGACGTGGTGTAGCCAAAACCATACATCTTCTTACGGGTGGCAAGAAAACACAGTAGAGAGGCTCCAAAATGATTTTAGCAATTACAGTCAATATAGAATGCACTTGCAGGAGATATTTGGCTGGAGAGGCGGTTTCAGAACTCCTACTAGTGCTGGAAAAAGAGTCATCATTTTGCACATTGGGAGTGAAGACGGGTTTTTGGATGGAGCTGAACTCTGTTTTGTTGGGCAGAAGGGAAGTTCTGACTATCATAAAGAAATGACCGCCCAACATTTTGAGGAATGGTTCAGGAAAGTGCTAAACCTCCTTCCACAGAAGTCAGCAGTGGTAATCGACCAAGCACCATACCATACAATGATTGAGCCTTCGTATAAAAACCCGTCAATGGCTTGGAAAAAGGCGGAAATTATAGCTTGGCTACATAGGAAAAATATTCCCTTCCCAGTTGACTCGTCAAATTATGAAAGTTTAACTAAGGTTGCCCTTATAAACCATGGACGACCTCACTTCACACCCCACCTGAGGAAGCTCGATGTCCTAACTGAAGAGTTCCGACCTGATGTTGAGCTGATTTGGTTGCCAGTGGCCCATTGCGAGTTTAACTCAATAGAGCTAATATGGGCGTACGTAAAAAACAAAATAGCGAAAGTGAACATGGCAAATGCTGCGGAAAAAGGAAATAGTGTGAATGTAACATGCGATCTCTGTAAGGAAGCATTGTGGTCAGTCACACCCGAATTGTGGAGGAAATGTGTTCAACATGCCCTAAAAATTGAGGGGCATTATTGGGAAAAAGACCAATTGACGGAGGACATCTGTGAAGTGCAACCACTTCATATAAATGTAATGAGTTCTGAATCTTCCAGGGATAGTGACTTGGATTTGGAATCTGATGGCGATGATATGATATTATGATTAAATTCGTAAATGATTCTCTCTCTCTGTGGAGTCACCTTCTAGTTTAGGCAAATTTTGAGGATTTGAGTGCACTCTACTTTATAAACTACGTATTAAAAAAAAAGAAATTAAAAAAATTAGAAAAGAAAAAATAGAAAACCATTTTTAAGGCTGCCTAATGGAGGTCCAAAGCCCTCATGAAAAAAGCTTATGGGGAATGGAAAAGGAATTCTGACTTTGAAAAAAAAAAGATGTTTATACATTCAACGAGGGAATTACAGTAATAATATCATCGAGGAGCAAGGACACATCCAGCCGTGCTATTCAACGATTGACGTCCAGACTCAATGTGTGCCAGGAAGCGGCAACAGTGAGCGCTGCGACAAAAGAGAAAGTTACGCCGGGCAGGCTGTCGCCTCTCGACGGCCGGCAGTAGCTCCAGTGAAAAATTGACGATAATCTTAAATCGATATAAAATAAACTACTTACTGTATTATCAAAAGCACAGTAAGATCACATAGACAACGCCAAGACAAAGACGACATTGCGACGCGCGCGTTTCTCGGATCTTTCGTTGCTGAGAAAATTGTACGTCACATAGCTAACAACAACTCATGTTAAAATAAAGTTATAGAATTAAAACTTCGGAATCGAATTTATAAAAGTACGATCTACCCGTGGTTAAAATATAACGTTTATATAATTATTTTTTTGGTTTTAGAAGCCCGTCGAATCAGGGATTGCGCGGAGAGTGCCGAAAAACGGGTACTTTTTCTCTTTTCACCTCAAGAACATACCTTTAAAAATCGAATAAAAAATATTCATTACATATACTCAACGTAGATTAGAATAAACTACATTTTGATGTAAACTACATTTTAATCGGACGAGTCATCATGTAACTACACTAATTCAAACTCGGTTATATATACTTTTGAAACGGACAGTAGGTTCAGTTCCTAATGTTGTGGCTGTATTAAGACACTTTAGCTCATGCAAAAAGGAAGCTGGAATACGAAAATAAGTTTGTTCTCCTAATAAAAACGATTCACAGAAATGTTTTACCTTAATTGTGTCAAAAAATAGTACGGAAAAGCATATAAATATTTTAATTTTGTCGCCATTTATTCTCACAAACAAGCCTCCACACCCAATTTCAATTTCCACACCCAATACAGCGATCGTCCATTTCCTATCCCGAGAAAAATCATAATCAGATGGCGGAATATATTTACTTCATGAGCTCTCACACACATAGATGGGAGCCTTCCGAGAAAAGTTAATCAAAGATCTGGATGTGAAGAGCAAAGAAGATTAGGGTGACGCATGGTTGTTTTCAAGGAATTATTATTTCTGGACGGGAAACTAAAGTGGGCCATAAGTCATTCCATGGCGGAGAGGAGGAGAATAAAAAAAAGATATTGTGTTGGGTTTGACAACGATCCTCGGTGAAAGTTCGTAGACGGCGGCGATAAAAAACTTTTTGTTCTTATCCGAGTGATTGTGGATTTCGGTGAGGGGAGGAGGGGGAGTGGGTTCCGTTTTAAATGACTTTTCCTCATCACCCTCTCGGCTCTAATCGATTTACGACCACTTATCATCTCGACTCCTAGAAACTCTTCGAATCACAGTTTCCCTCTTGCGAAGGAAATGGAGCGAGAGGGGAAGGGCACGGTGGTGTCGAGTGGTACTTAGTTAAGCAAGCGAAGCTCGGCATCGCCATCTGAGCAGCTTTGAACTTGGTTCGGAAGAAAGGTCCTTGGCGTCAATCACTGCACTTATTTGGGGCCCTTTCCATTCGCTCAAGTATGATGCTCACTTCGCAACACAACAGCGCATTCGCTTTACATTTCTTTCGGACCCTGGGCAGTTCAAAACACATCGAGAACAGAGTTGAAGTGTGTTGGAGTGAGTTTGAGAAGAATTGTAGTTCGGTAATCGCGATTGTTGTCTGTGTGTTGAGTTCCAGTAAATTTGTCACACTAAATTTATGTAAAATTTAAATTAATTTATAATACATTGCACTCTTTCTTAAGTGTGTGGCTTAAACAAGCCAGGTAACTATTTCGAAAAAATTTGGTCCTTAATATTTGGTACCCACCAAATGCTACCTAATAGCAGATTATGGAGCGTTTAGCCTACTTAGCTTACGTGAACTTAGTTCGTGATGAAACAGATAATATTAAGCGTTGTTTGTGGGATACTAAGGTAGAATTATTTAGTAATTTTTAAGGGTCAGGATATTAGTTGTAGATCTTTTTTCTTTGTCTTTATCAGCTTAAATATAGATAAAGGGAATGCGCAAATAATTAGGTTAATGAGTTCTTTTAATCTTCATATCGGCTTTGGCTCTTTATATCCAACAAGACACTCTCTAGTCATCTCCAGGGCAGGTTTATCATTTTGAAGACGGTGGGAACTTTCTCTCGCATCCCCTCTCATCAAAACAGCCGAGGGGAAGAATACCGGCGGGAAGCCGTAATAAAATTTACCATGGAGTTTCACCTGAAAATGTTGAACCCATCAACAAATCAATAGGATTTGTTTTTTTAAACAAATTCCCTCCATTAAAAAACGGTAATTTATTATTTACTAGGTAACAATCCCTTTCCCTTGGACAATAATCTTGACCCGGTGGATGGTCCTGCGCGTTCCAATGACCCCTAGACCTGGACTCGTGGGAGCAATTACTGATTGGTCCACCCATGCCAGATAGTTCGATGGGTAGAAGCCAGATGAAAGGTAGTTCTCGTGTTAGTGTCATGTTAAACATGCACTACAATAGGTTGCAGGTGTTTGAGATGTGGGTATGGATGAGAATGGATAAATTTCGATGGACGGAAAGGAATGCAAACGAGGAGGGATTTCGTATGGTTGGTGAAGAGAGGAAACTTCTGAAGGAAATAAGGAGGAGTAATAGTTGGTGGTTGGAAGAGGTAGTGAGAAACGAAGATATGCCGATGGCTTTGGGGATATTATTGGGTAGGGCAAGGAATAGAATAGGCATTATGGACTCGATAAAGACTGATATGGCATATGCTGAGATGAAGAATCAAGTCATGTAAGGGGATAGGTTTCTGCATCTGGAAAGATATAGAGGATTTTTTACTCCTTCCCATTTTAACCTACCTTAACCGGTGGATTACCCTAATAATAAAAACTGAAGAATGTGCATCATGGATTTGGAAGCAAATCTTTGGTGAAGATTTAGGTAAAGTTACCATACCTCCATATTCCTCGTGAATAAACTTTTTAGTTAGCAGAGAGATAAGCACGAAGTTTGTGACGGTAAAGGTGAAAGGAAGCTAATAGAACGAAAGAGGAACTGGGTGATATTCAGTTAGTATTATTACATGAAGTAATTAGATAAGATACTTAATTACTTTAAGTAATTAGTTATTACAAATTATGACATTAAATAAGCAGCTTTGGCCTCGTTATATAGGTCACCCTCAGTCCGGTGTCAAATATTTTTGGCGCGCTTTTTCATTGGGGTGGTGGAAAATACGCTTCCAAGTGCTGGAGAGCGTATAGCCGTCTTATCAGTTGTAATTGTTTGGTGTCTTAGTGATCTCAATGGCCTCTCTGATCATTTTGTGAAAGTAGAGTTTTTCTTTGAAAATTAATTTGGCTTTATCCAAATTGATGTTGAGTTTTAGTCCACTCCAGGTATATCAGCGATTCCTGAAGCACGGAACTGTCCACTTTTTACTGCCCTTCTGCGCTCTCTAAGACGGACTTTGAGGACTCTCGAGATTTACGCCTTGCCACATTCGCACTCCACCTCGTACTCGCCTTCATGGTGTTTTTTGGCAGCATGCCTTTGGCTCTGGAGAGTAAATATTCTGTCTTGGTGACGCAGGAATATCTTGTCACCGCGTTATGTTTTTTGAGTACTCTGGCAACCTTCTCACTCAGTGGTATTTGCTGCGTGTGGCAGTGTGGCTAAGGCAGACTGTTTTGTAGTGACCTCAATGGATATTTTGGAGGTCCTTTTCTTTCTTTTTTGGTTCGGCAAACAGCTCTTTTATTTTGGCAAATATATCGGAAAGTAGTTCAATAAGTGGCTGATATTTTGGTATAATTAGATATATTAGAATTTTTCGGTATCACAATTCAGGTGTTCTACCAGTTGAGTTAGATTTTAATGGATAAGAATAAGAATCCACGACATTTTTAGAGGCACAGGCCTCTCTCCCCTTACACGATTTCTTTACTCACCCCAGCATTCATCCTACCTCCCGTCCATAAAACCTATTCTCCTTCTTCCCTTTTCCCGCTTAACCAACATTCTCCCCTCTATCACGGTCTTCAGCACCCCTTAGCCTCTCATTACCTGTTCTGAATACCTAATCCTCCTCCTTATAACCTCCTATAAAAGTTTCCTCTCCTCACCCGACAAGCACTTTCTCGTTTGTCTTCCTTTCAATCCATCGCTCTATCTCTTCTCCTCCAGACCCACATGCCATAAGTCAGCAGTATGCAAAGGCCTGTAGTCTATTCTTGCCTTTTTTCTCCATAATAAGGCCAAAGTCATTGAATTTTATGTGTAGCTATGTCTCGCTCCAACTCCTTCAAGAGATGAAGATGAGCTATGGTGGGTGGTGGAGGGTCGAAGGGGACAGAAGAATGAGGAGAATCTGCGAGGACAAAGTAAGGTGAGGGGAAGGGGTAAGAAACGCAAGGGTTAGAGTGTGCGACAGAATAATAAAAAAGGTTGAACGGCCCCAACATGAGAGGTCGCGCCGTGTGAATAAGGAGATGGTTTGGTAGTATGAAAAGATGAAGAGTAGGGGGTGGTGGCAGGGGATGTGGAAGTGGGGATATTTTGAAAGGAGGAGAGGATGGAAAAGAGTTAAAACAGGGTAGTGGGTGCTCTAAAAAGAGGTTGGGGATGATGATAGAGTAGGAGGTTTGCGTGGAAAGGGTTACGCACGGCCCAGACCCCCCCCTCTTTCTCCCTACCTCGGACGATGAGGAATGTTAGCAGTGGGTTTTCGGGATTGGGTAGGGAAAAACGAAGGGATGAAGAAAGGCGGGATTATGGAGCGGTCAATAGAATAAAATATGCAAGGCTGTAAAACAATGGTTTCGGGCTCAGGCAAAAAAAAAACTCTCCGCGGTTGGCCCCGATTTCGAAGGGAAAGAAAATTTGTGTGGCCGGGAAAAAAACTGAGGAAATCCGAGATTATTTTTGAGGAAAATTTTCCCTGCTCACTCCTTCCCACAAGAGCTTCCTCCGCCATCCTGTTCCGTACTTCCTCCTCCTACCCTCGCGAGCATTAGGATGGCCCTGAAATAAAAGTCTGGAACCGTAATCAATTTATTATTCCCGTGGAGATCCAAAAGGGAGGAATTAGTTTCATTATGATAATGCCCATGTAATGGGTCATTTCTCAAGTTTTTTTATTCATAAAACTAGGGATTCAAAAAGGGTTTGATCAAATGGCGCTTAGCAACCGTCCTCTCAAATGCAAATTAATACTATTGTGATTCAAGAAAAAATGTAATAGTAGAAGTCATTCATTCCGAGATTCACTTTTTTCTTCGCCACGGTAGATATATTTTGAGCATGGGTGTGATGAAACTTCTCCTTTAGATTCTAAGACCTGATTCTAAGTTCTATTTATGGAAAGTGCATTTGTGTTAAAAACTAAGTTAGAATAAAATATTTTAAATCGAAAACGGTGAAAAATTACAGTTGATTTTGAAAAAATATTTTCCTCGACTAAAATGATTTTCGTTGAGATTTGTGATGAAATCAATAATATATTGACTGGCATTTCAAATAAATAAGTTCCGTCTCTCGAATAAAATTAAAATAAAGACACCACATTAAAGTCCACTAAAGGATGCCCGGCATTAAGAGCAGTGTTTCACTTAATGATGATTCAGAGGCATTTTTAATCTAAAGATAGGTTCAAATGGGAGAGTGTTAAAACCCTCTAGGTTTGCACAGATGAAGGCCCCTAGAATTTGTATTTACAGTACATTAAACAGTAGCAGGAAAAATGACTTGATATAATGCTCACCACTTTTAATTTCTTAACTTATCCTATCACTAACAATATACCTTATCTCTAACATCAAAGTCAAAAGGTGCCCTTTTCGCATAGATTTCGCATTACTGCTAAAGTACAATCAAACAATAATTATGAGCAGCTTCTTGGGATTAATTTTAACTTCTCTTGGAACTTTTCTCCAATTTAGGAACACTAACTATATCCTATCTTCTCCGAAGTGCGGGAATTCCACGGAAGAAAAAAATTCGCCTTGAATGGGACTCATACCCGGTTTCCTCGGTATTTCGCCAAGTAGTTTAACCAGTTACGCTAGGCATACCGCGATATCTTAAATGACTGAACCGATTGGTGCGATTTCGAGGGATTCAGGTTTGAGTCCCGGTCGAGGCAAATGGTTTTCCGGACCTGTGCACTAGCGGGTGACTCCGTAAAAGGTAATATCGTGGCTAGTCCCTGTGCCTTCATAATTTATTTACTTCATTGCTTCACATCAATCGTTTCATTACAGACTCTGATCCAGTATGACGTCAATGTAGAAAAAGAATAATAAATATTTATTAGCTCTTGGTACAATACCCCTAAGAGCACCAATATTACAATTACAATTGTGGTGAGCTTAAACAACCAACAAAGTATCAAGCATAAACAATGAGTACAAACATATTTGAAAAAATAGAGGTACAAAGAGAATACAAAAATTATTATGCATATTCATGTCACAAAATATAAAAAAAAACAATAAAAGACATTTTCAGGAAGATTGCGCAAGAATAAAGTAGGACGCGGATGGTGATATAGATATAACAATGTGAATTAGAGATTTATGTTTATATGTGAAAGGTAAGAATAAAGTTTCGTTTTGAATGACTACATGTTTTTACTTTTCTTTAGGTCTATGGGGATAGAATTCCGTAATTTTGTGGATTTGACCAGGAAAGAGTTGTGGTATTTAGTGGTTCTATTGGGGGGGGGCAATATAAATCAGATGCATCTCTCCTTGTATTCATATTACGGGACTTAGGTTTGTGTATAAACATGTCCATTAAATATTTATGTTCTGTAACGGAAAATAAGAACAGAAAGACGATTAGCAAATAATTACGCCTGCCCTTGACAGTTAAGCAAGA
Source organism: Pyrrhosoma nymphula (assembly GCA_963573305.1). NCBI lineage: Eukaryota > Metazoa > Arthropoda > Insecta > Odonata > Coenagrionidae > Pyrrhosoma > Pyrrhosoma nymphula. Next base: position 65,323,665 of record OY754333.1, read on the forward strand.
TAGTTTTTCTCTATACGAAGAAACATGCTTACATATCGATGGTTAAAAATCTGATGCATGAATTTTGGATCCTCTGTAGCTTGTCATTAAGCTCTTCAGATAGGTCACCAAAAACTAGAGAACAGTAATCTAAATGGGGAAATGCTAGAGTTGTAACAAACAGCTTCCTAGTATGAGTTGGTAAGACGTATTTCTGGGTTTTGAGTTGATAAATTATACCGATCACCCTCTTGGAAATTTGGTGGATTTGATTATTCCAGGATAAATTATTGTTCATTAGAATTCCCAGATTTCTAACTACATCAGAGAAGTGAACGGAGACATGTTCGATCTCTAAGCGCGGAATGATATCGTAACTAATTTTAATTAACTAAGAGTTACCAATAATTATGGCTTTATTTTTAGTGTTGTTAAGGATTAATTGGTTGTCTTTGACCCATGAGGAAACAGCTTCTGCATCACGTTGGATTTTCGTTATTCCATCGTGAAGGTCGTGCAGGTGACATTGAATGTAAATTTGTAGGACGTCTGCATATAACATATACTGACAATATTTTAAGGTTTTTGGAAGGTCCAAAATGTAAATTGCAAACAACAGCGGGCCGAGAACAGACTCCTGTGGAACAACATGTGTAACAGGTAACCATGAAAACAAATTTCCAACGGAGTCCTTGACTGCCTGTTGGCGGTCCATTAGATAAGAATGGAACCAGCTTAAAACAGAGGCAGAGAAGTTTAGGCCCTTCAATTTTTTAAGGAGATTGGCATGATTAACTCTGTCGAAATCTGTACTAAAGTTAAATAGAACCAGAATGGTCACCATTTCTCTATCGATAGCCAGACGAATGTCGTCAGTACTCTTGAGAAGGGCGGATTGAGTACTGAAGTTGTTACGAAATCCGGACTTGTAAGGGTCCATTTTATGATTTTTATAAGGAAATCACTGACTTACTGTTGAAAAGGTTTCTCCAGAAATTTGGACAATGTGCAAAGTAGCGAAATGGGGCGATAATTGGATGGTGAAGTAGGATTTCTAGATTTTTTAATCGGTAGTACTATTGCTGACTTCCATACTGATGGATAGACAGATCCGGATAAGGAGTGATTGAAGATTTCAAGGATGATGGGTACCAAGACATCTCCAGCCTTAATAAAAAAGTCGATAGATATTTCGCCGATTCCCAATGAGTGCGATTTGCTGCGACGTAGGGTCCTGGTCAATATATCAGGAGTAACATGCTTAAAGTAGAAGTTGTTGTCATTGTATGGAACTAAAGGATCTACGTCAGTAATATGATACAGTGGTTCATTCAGATATCCAGTGGTGACACTAGTAAAATATTCATTGAAGTGGTTCAGTGAAAAGTCATGGATAATTAGGACATCTTTCTGCCGCAGTAAACCAAGTCGCCGTAGTTGTCGCCACGCCGTATTTCAAGAGTTCATTGGTTTAGAGAATACATTAGAGTAGAATTGACGCTTGGTACCATAAATCAGTGAATTTACTTTATTCCTATGTTATTTATATTTTCTGTGAACAATGGGATCTCTCGTGCGAATGTAGTCACATCTGAGTTTGTTCATCTCCTTGATAAGGCCTTTTATTTCCTCTGTGATCCAAGGAGAAGGAGACCGTTTACGGTAGCAGATGCGTTTCGGCGCCTGCATATTTACACAATGCAATAGGTTAGAATTTAATGCCTCTTTCCTATGCCTAAAGTCCAGTCTTTAACAAGGAGATTATTCTGATATAGCGAGGTGTCATAGTTACTCAGATTGCGTGAGAATATGTCCGTGGGAGAAAACGCTGAGAACTTATACTTAATACAGATGAGGTCATGGGCGGATAAAAACGGATCAGGATATTGAGAATAATTTTCGACCTTTTCACAATCGTCAACTATGCACAGATCTTAGAGGGTATGACAAGTATTGGTGTGGGGGGGTTGGTTCAAATGGGACTAAGTGTAGATTATTACTAAAAATAGGTTTTTTAGTATTAGCTTTCGTAGAAGTCTCGGCGTACATCGATGTTAAAGTCACCAACAATGACAAGGTTATTGTCTGTTGGATAATCTCTAAGCAGGGCACACTCAAAGTTACTCAATAAACAGCATTTTGGTGGACGGTAGATAATACATAATAATAGATTCGATGAATTAAAACCTGTAACCTCAACAAACACAAATTCAGGCTATGATGAGTAAAATGGAGGTGAGGAATACAATAATCTGCCTTTCAAACCATGATGGATATAAACTCTCACACCATCACCAATCTTCTCACATCTATCTAACCTAAATAAGCCATATTCTGGGAAATGTACCATTGCATCGGGTATGGAAGGCTTTTACCAGGTTTCAGACAAACATATTATATCATACACATTGGTCGAGAAATGAATGATTCATCGAAATGGCTGGTTTGGCAGTTAACATGGAAAATTTTGACAGACTTAGTTGCACTATTAAGATTCAGTGGTATTGTTCCCGTTTCATGCTATGCAAGTTTATCAATGTCATCGTCACTTTGAATGGAGAGCTTATACTTAATACAGATGAAATCATGGGCGGATAAAAACGGATCAGGATATTGAGAATAATTTTCGACCTTTTCACAATCGTCAACTATGCACAGATCTAAGAGGGTATGACAAGTAGTGATGTGGGGGGCATGCGTTCACTACCATCAGTTTTTCTCGCAAAAATTTTACCACCTCGAACCCAGAGGTATTTTATTTTGTTTTCTCCTTTGAGTTTTTTTAGCTTTAGCATACCGTTTACGATTAGTTTGCGTTAAAGATTCACTGACGTAGATGGGTTGATCAGGGGATTCATTCACTTTGGTAATAAAGTTACGGTTGGCCCTCCGAGCACTTACTATGCGGGGCGCGACACTTGATCATATGAAGCGAACAATTATGGGTGCTGGTTTTATACCACTATTATTCGCGCGAGGTTTGGCTCGGAAACAATAATCAATGTCCATGGCAGAAATGTTAATTTCTGAAGAAAGAAAAGAACATTATTAAGCATATAGCTTTTGCAAACGGTTATTCACCAGAAATAATAGACCATTTAATTAGTAAAAAGAAGAAGAAAAAAAATTTTGTTTATCTAATATATTCTGGTAATATAGGTTAAATGGATTGTAAAAAATGGAGCTCTGTAAGGTATTACGGTCGTGTAACCGAAAATGTTGTAAAAGCATTCCCCAAAGATTAATTCTATGTATCACATAAGTCAACCATGACCCTAAAAAACCTGTTTGTACATTGCAAAGATAAAGTGGACCTGTTGTGCAGAAGTGGTATTTACGAACTCTCATGTAACGACTGTGAAGGGGTCTACGTAGAGCAGACATCGAAAAGTTTCCAGACCAGAACGAAAGAACATTATAGTGCATTTAAAAATCACCGTGAAGAAAAGAGTAATTTTGCCAAACACCTTTTAACTTGTGACCATGAAAGTGGTTTTAAAGTTAAAGTACTGCATTTTACTGATAACCGACGTGAGCTAAATGCATTTGAACAGCTCGAAATTTTAAAACGAAATGTTGTCTCAGATGTTCATCTTTCAAATGAATGCTTGCTGCCCGCCAATTCCCCTATCCCTTCCTCTTTTGTTGACCATTCCCGTCCCCCTCGCCCCCCCCCCAACTGACTGCTAGTATATAAGGGATTGCTTTACATTTTTGATACCTGATGATGACGCTCAGCCGTCGAAACCCGGGTCGTGGTTGTGTGTAATGTTTTATGTGGTTTTGTAAAAATTTCCTCACTTTAATAATTGTTGTGATGGAATACCACAAAGTTTCTGAAGACTACGCTTTATTCTTACCATGCCTTACCTTATCGTCAGGGTAGGCTAGCTGAAATTTGGGAATCAGTAGACTGGCGCAGAGCAAGTCAAAATCTATGTCATATATGTAAATGAAATACTGAACATTGATATGAATTTAGTATCAAAATACTATTTAATTATTACAGGGACAAATTTATAAATTTTGATGACGCTGCGGATGAATGAATAAGCATTAAGTCTGCTCCTACGAAGTGAAAAAGACAGTTAGTAGAAAATTAGTGCTTAAAATAAAAGATAACACTATAGAAATATATTTCTAACTTCTATAGCGTTGTTCTATGGCCCTAACAGCATATGATGTTCGAAAATACTACGAGAAAACGCGACAAATGCTTTGCCAGAATATTTAGCTTCTACGGGACAACTGTATTGTGTAGCATGGTGTTGCAAAAGGGCTGAGATAGATAGGAAAACTAGAAAAGTTCCATAAAATGACCCAAATGGAGAATACTGTTACTGCTAAATAATAAATTTTATGTGTATCGTTTTAACCAGCAGTTGCGTAGCGGCAAAATATTTGATAGTTCCACGCACCGACGACGATGAGAAATAACTTTGCTTGAGGCAAGGAGAAAACATTTGAAAAAACATAAGGACTCGATTGTAAAAAATATAATAAATATAGATATGATGGGATAGGAAATAGGTTAGGGAATTGAGGGGTGAAAAAGCGGGGGACCGTCGCGATTCATATATCCGTGTCCACCGGAGGAAAACGAAAGGTTTTACTGTGCGAGTATAAGAGCGGTGAGCTTCGAATTTTCGTAGATGTGGAGTGAGAAGGATTGCGGAGAAGGGACCGAGTGGAGTGAGAATATAAGGACTCGGTAGGAGGATAAGGACAAGGGCAAAAAGGAGCGGAAGGAAGGGCTGTAAGGGAGGATAGATGGACGATGGTGGGGGATGAGGAAATGTTTTATGGGCCATTGAGAAAGAAAAGAGAGTAAAAAGGAAAGGGGCATGAAAATATGCGAACTGGGAGCGGAGGGGTTTGGGCGGTGAGACCGGGGATTTTGTCGGGGGTTGCAGAAAGAGGGGAGTCGGGAGTGAAAATGAGACAAAGGCGCCCAAGAGGGAGGGAAGTAAGACGCTTAAAATGGGGTGCAGGTTTTTTTTCCAAGAAGCCGAGGTTGTAGGAAAACGTTGGGGGACCGGAATGAGCAGTGTTGCCAGGCTAGCGACTTAAATAGCTGCTATATCTACCGACTTTTACTAGTCTACGGCGTTTATAGTTAATCGTATAATGTAGTCTACAGCTACAATAACGAGTATCTTCTGTTGCTAAATTTAAACTATACATACTTAACCTTATTATTGAACATAAAATATGTATCATCTTCATCCCTTTACATTGTTTGTTTAATCTTGGACTGTATTCCTATGATTTACACTACCGGTTAAGGCAGGTTTAACTGGAAGTGAATATAAACCTCCAGATGTTACATGTAAAAGGCCATATATTTCTTATAATATATGGCCTTTTACATAATATTTCTTTCTTTATCTCAGCATACGTCCTACTCCTCTTCATCCCGTCCTTAAGACCTATTCTCTTTTTTCCTCTTCCCCGTTGACCCAAAATTATCCCATCTGTCAAAATTTTAAGTAACCCTTTCACCCCTCATTACCTCTTCCAATCACCACTTCTATCACTTTGTCTCTTCCTCATCTCTTCCAAAAGTTTTATTTCCTCCCCCGCCATTACCAAGAGTGCTCTCGTAAAAGTATATATTTTAGCACTTAGTGACACATGAGATTACTTTCAGGAAAAATGTTTACTCTGTGTCAAAAATAGTAAATTTATGCATTATATTTCGTTAAAAAAATTGAACGCACAATAATATAATTACTTTGAGCACAATTATTTTGTTCATCTGCTGAGGCCTTGCTACCTTGACACAATGAAGGGATCCCCCAATTTTTGTTCGCACTTATGACAGAGTGACAAGCATTGGGAGTGGAGATGCCTTTATATTTATTATATATTTATAATAAACCCATACCCTCATAGTATATTAATTACATATATATTTAAATATATTAGTATTTATTAATTACGTGTGAAATATATATATTTACCGCATGTCCATCTAGTGGCAATAACTAGTGACTTGTGCTATTTTTCAACTAGCGACTAACTGGAAACGTTTTACTCAAAGCCAGCGGCAGAATCCGATTATGAGTTGGCAACACAGGAAAAGAGCTGGAAAGGACGAGGTAGAGTCTGGACCATTTCACGAGTCTCAAACACACACCAGATACTTCCCCCAATGGATTCTTCTCGCAGAAGTTGGGTACTTACAAAAGAACATAAAACGTATCAAAAGGCATTCGCCACCGTCCGAATATTACGAGGGAGTAGGTACGCGAGTTACTTACACACGATTTAAAAAATTTGGAGATGAGAGATATCCTCTGAAGTGAGAGATGCTACATGCTTTGATGGATGCTTGTTCACGCCTGGGCAAAACTCCCCCAGCCCCAGATGACGCAACGACGCTCAAAGTTGCTCATAACGAGTCTGTTTGGAGAAAATAAGGCGGTTCTCGGAAATGCGTAAAAGAAGTCGTAGATGTGCCAGGGTAGCGTGGGAGTTAGTTGTTAAAATTCAAGGAAGATATGGCAAAAGGATTGACTCGAAGCAACTGGGTGCGGAGGCTGTTTTACGAAAGAAGGAAGTTGGTTTTGGGAGTAAGAATGAGATATCCATATGGCATTTAAAATGTTACAAAATGAGGTAATAAGTTTTATTGAAAAGGTTAAAAATGATTTGATCTTCGTGGTAAAGCGCCTACTCAAATAATTTTCCTCTAAAATTATCATGAGCCCCTCCTTTCAATTACAACTGATTACTGTTCATTGGGATACGGAGTTGCTGAAGTCGTATTTTCAACATAAAGTTCTGAATGCTCAGAAAAATATGACTAGAATATTTTTCCATGATACTGGAAGCGTAATTAATTATGCTCAAATTAATTCATATAAAAATCTCCACCCGATGCTTTTGTTCAACTTTTGGAGTGGAAGATTCGGCCAAACATTGTGAAAATCAAATATACAGGGCAGGGTGGCCCGCTCTATATTCGTAGCCTAATTATAGTTATGTTTAGGGCTTTGGATCTCGAACTAGATCAATAGAATCATCAAGATGTATTGGAACCTATGAATTCGAGGTCAAAATGTACTTAATAGGCAAACACGCACTACGCCCACTACTGGAATTAATTTGGAATTATCGGACACCTCATCGCAAAAGGCTTTTTTTAGAAAATAGTTTTTTTTTTTTTTATATATTTACTCTCATTCGGAGTGCTACAAAGAGCTGGAGAGGAAAGAAGAATGACGAAAACTTTTCAAAGGAGAGATAAACGTATTGGGCACATTTTTTGACAGGACAATGTAATGAGAACAATTAGGAAGGATAAGTAAATAAGAAGAATTATAGAGGAAGACCAAGAATGGAATACATCAAGCAAATCATGAAATACGTCAAAGTAAATAGTTATTTAGGAAACAAGCGCTTAGCAGAGATTTTAGTGCAATGGAGAGTAACTGCAAGCTAGTATTTGGATTGATGACTACTGATGATGACGTACCTACTCTCACACAGCTGAGCAGCCGAAAGCAGCCGCCTGATCCTTTTAAATTTAGGTTTACTGAAATACTGTATCTGACGAACATCCGAAACTATGCCATGATGAGTCGAACTCTTACCCCACGCTGGCGGGACTCGGACCCACGATCTTATAGTTAGGAGGTGAGGGCTCTACCCCACCGGTCACTAAGGCCGGTAATCGGAAGGTAATAATTCAAAATACAGTTTTGTATCATTTGAGAAGAGTATTGACTTGAAACACACTTTTTGGAAATATTTCTTTTTTGGAAAATTGTCTCAGCCGCAGGTATATGAATTTGTTTTGAGTGAAATTCAAAAGGCTTTTGAAATGGTGAAGTTTTTCTTTCTTTTCAATCCCTCTCACGTGGTAGATGAATTTTCAAGGCGTAATTTTGTCGCCAAAGTAGAACGATGCAAGCAGATTTTCTTGGTAAAAAACTCTATTTTTAACTTACCCTAGTAGTTACCTTCCGATTGTAAGAATAGATATTTCGTAAATAGTGCCAAAAGCCTTAAATCGATCGAACGAACCCGTCCTGCAGGCGTGTCAGATGAGCAATATTTTACTGAACCACCGTTGTTTGTGGTAGGTGCTAGGTGAAGCTAAAATCTATACTTTGGACGAAATAATTGTAACTAAGTCCCTGAATACCTCAATGACTTTGTTAAAAAGCAAAGGAGAACAATTTTTTCCTGGAAATGTACAACTATTCGACATAAATTGTCCGTGGAATCTGCGGTACCCTTCTATATAATACTGTACATCTTATTAAACTCTTCGCTAATCTTTTATTAAAAATATTACTGTATGTTCCCATCAAAATTGCTGTTTTATCACTACGAATGAGCACCTCTTTCGCTCACGTAACCCTGTTCCGTGACTACCAAAGATTATATACACAGGAACAGGTAACTACACTCTTTTTGTCGAATATTCTACAGCTAAAAATCACTACATAGCTCCACATGCCTAAGTTATTCCAAGCTTTTCAATGTTTAGCTTGTATTTTATATAATACTAATTATAAACTTTGTTTCGCAAAGGATATAAATATATTTTTTTATCAGAAGGCACCGCTTTCGAGGCCGCATCGGACCCTTATCGGACGTAGTAGTAGCCCCCTGGATTTAGCCGAGTACTTTCCTACCACATTGGTCTGAAATGTTTTTGAAAAAAAAACTATAATCTAATTTTCAATCTCGTTATCGTTCGATTTTGAAGAGGAATAAGTATGAATGCATGTTTTTCACTTATCATTGTCAAAATAAGTTAGGGATTTTTTAAAAGCATACCCAGAAGCACCACGACGACCATTCGCTCTGACGATGGGGGACGGGGCCTAGTCCCCTTTTCTCATTCCGTTGGTCGGTTCTTTATTTGAGATAATATTGTCCCTCGATCCTTAGAAGAAGTTGTCTCAAGGAAGGAGGGATAACTTTTTCTACTTTTATCCCTCCCTCATGTCCGCAAACCCTTACGCCATCCAGTATCTTCCCTTCTCCCCGCCCCCCATTGTTCGCCCGCCCTTCCCTGCCTCCAAATCCCCATCCACAATCATTTAAATCACGCTTCCCTCTCTCCTTCTGCGCCCCTGCGAACTTCCGTAGGGAAGAGTGGCAGCGGGTGAGTAGGGAGGGAACGTCCAGAAATCTAATGAAATGGAAGGGCAAAATGAAATTTTAATGAAACGGACTCCGTTGTCGTCCCGATAGTTTTCCCGTGAAAAAAAAAATAAATTTTCTTTTTATCAATTTTTTTACGGAACAGAGTGGAGGGGTAATTTACGGGACAGCATTAAAGCTGTTTAATTGAATACGGTCTGACATCCTTGGCTCAGATTTTTGGGGGAAAACCCCCGGCCAGTCCTAAATGAGGCAGAAAGTTCGATAGCTTTGACAAAAAAAAGTTTGGCCAGGGGCGATATATCCGTGAAAAGTTTAGCTCTTTCTCCCTATGGATATTTCTCTGCATATATAACCGGCGTACATTCGAAATATTTCATGTCATGGGATATTAAACTGGAGAGGTTTTTCCAACTTCTAATTCCCTGCTTTCAGTTTTTTTATGCATGGTGTATCTGCCCTCATTGCTATAGCGGTATGCTCTCGCAAGAATCACAAAGCTCACTTCATAATCATTTTCTTATAATCTTGGTTTTTAGTGTAGGAAGTACAGTAGCTTTTTCTACTTTTCCATTTTACGTGCATATCAGCTCCACGTTTGAGCTCATTTTGATTTTTCAAGAGGAAAAATAATTATGAAAATTTTTAATTTTGATTCCAGACTAGGGTGACATATTTGTCGCTAAATGTATCAATGCTGAACTATTTCCCTGAGAGGTAAATATTAAGTGATATGCACTTAGAATTAAAAGCCCAGTACACTTGCAATTAGATTTCAAATGGTGATTATAAATATGTCAACGTAAAGAACATTAAATTGGTATCAATTCAAAAATTATTTTCGCTTTCCATTAAGAAATTGATATTAGTCTATTTTAACAATAAATACAATTATTTTTCCATCTAAAGCTATTAGAGGCTGGCATTAAGTAAGAAAGCGATGGGTACAAATTATCCTTGTAGGCTATAAAAAAGGAATGGTCAAAACAACAAAACGGTTTTCATATGTGACCTTTCAACGATTCACATTCTGTGTAAAATGGTCCTAGACTTCATTTCCTTCTCCATAGATAATTTCACACAATGACTAGCGATGATGAGCCCTAAAGTTACCTTTATGCTATATAAAGTTATCATTTAGTGACAATCACCTTAGTCATACCCTGCTGAGCTTAAATCTGCTGAGGGATATAATAGACTTGGACTAATAAATTTACTGAAACTTTTCGGCTCTCTAAAATTTCGAATCGATAATAACTAACATGGAAACCATGAGTTCTAGGTGAAAAATCTGCAGTTCATTTTCCTTCAAGCAAGTACAAAGTACCTGTCAAGCAAGCCTCGTTTGAACAAGGCATTGGATAGAGGATTTTGAACCAAGAGTTTATGATACGGTCAAAATGTCTAAACTGGCAAGAGTGATGTAATAAAAATTTTGAAAAATTTTTGAATTCACTATTTCGAAATTTCATTAAATTGAAAGATTTTTAGCAGATACTTATCATGGGACTACAAAAGATAAACATTGAATAGTAACTTCTGATAAAAATTGAAATGTAGAAATAGTGGACACAAAAAGGTTAAAAAGGTGAAGGAAGCTCTTTGTAAAATTAATTGCTTAAATTTGCGGAGACAAATATATGCTTGATCAGCATCCTCTGAATCCTAAGGCTATATGCATGAAATAGATGATAGTGGTAGATGTTTTAGCTAGTTTCTAGCCAGAGAATTCTGCTGAAATGTATGTAAAGATATTTTAAATAGATTTAAATAAAAGATTAAGTTCTGTTTTAGATTCAATAAAAAGTGAATCCTGCGCAAAGCATACATGGGATAGATAATTGCAGACATACATTTTCTAGGAGATTCATTTATCAGAAGAGTGATTTTATGATTTGTGAAAATTACTACCATAGAGTTATTTTCAACAACTTGAAGTTTGTTTTGTGATTATTTGATGCGAGGCTTTGTGCTACATATTCCTACCTCACATATTTGCTTATATTCACATAAACGATTATGACAAAAGATTAAAACATCAGTGTAAAAATGTAAAGAAATTTTAACTCTGAAGATGATCATGATGATTTTACGTCGAAACCGGTCAGTCGTATCAAAAACAGTGTGAAATATTACTAAGTGATTCATTTATTGACATACGTTGGGATCACCTTGGTTACACCCTTCCGAATGGTGCAGATATGAAATTGCCTCAGTTGCATTTTCTTAGTTTCGTGCCCCCCACGTTAAGTTTGCACAAGGTATCACGATCCATCTTGAATCCGTCTCTTTTTCGACTCACACTGCTCGTCTCACTGTTGTTTGTCTTTCGCTTTCATTGTCTTCCCTCTGCTTTCTCCATCACTGACTCCTTTCATCTCTCCCCGTGATGCTTAGGGTCCTCCATTCTCAGTCCCCTCCTCTCTCTTAGCTCTCCCTCTCTCAAACGCCCCAGCACTTTTTCACCTCACTCACCTGACGGTGCGACTTCTGTTTGCTCTTTGCATTCTGCCGAGCACTCTCTCCCTTTTTATACGAGGGGGGGTTGGCTGAGCATTAATCTTTCCGCCTCACACCCTGGAGAGGAGAAGTTCCGGCCAAACAAAGAAATGTTGAATCTACCGAGGCTCTGCGATTTGACGTTGCCATCTTTCTAGCTTCCTTTTCATACGAGAATTGCAGTGCAATATTTTAAGCTCTCAAGATACAGCTAACCCTGATATTTAAGGTTTTAATTTCGAAACTACAGTAAAGTTGTCTGAAATTCTTCAATGAATTATGAGGCGTAATTAGTCACCCCCCCATTTGATAATTGACGATGTGCAGTTAGCTAACTAGCATATTTATGTGGAAATCTTTCATCCTTGGAACTAAGGTGGACTTAAATTACTGTTATATCAGTCCACTTTGTGTTTTGTAATTGGCGATCATTGCCTCGCTGCAAAGCAGCATCATCAGGTCTAAGCCGCTTTTAGATGTACCTACCTTTAAATTTACAACTGTATCACGCTCTGGCTCAAATGGAACACTATGGGACAATTTTCATTATGTTGAGTATCTGTAGTATGATTATGTACAGTATCTACTAAGATAAGATATTCCTCCCCTCTAACTTATAACCTATTGCTTTATCATATCGCATCTAGAAACAGTCTAGACCTGATGATGATTCTTCGCAACTAAACCATAATCGAATACTATAAAATAATTTCCTATTGAAAATACGTAGTGCTTTCTTGGTTCGCAGATATATGCAGTGCACTTTCGTTCCAAAGATGAAATATTTACACATATCTACGGTAGGTAGCTATTTTGCGTACCATCGGCTGTGAAATGAGAGAATTATTAGTTACAATAAAAACTTTCAAAAATCATTGTAGGAATTCAGAAATTTTCACGGTGGTTTTGTATGAAAATATAAGTTGTCATCTATTCCGCTTTCTATTCTTACGTTAACTGCAGGCAATAACTTCAGCTCTCAAGCTGCAGTTTACCGTCATAATACATTTTTTCATTGAAAACCACAGTAGAGCTGTCACAAATCTTCCTATGAGTTGTGAAACGCTGTATTTCAATTCGTTATACTATTATTTTACAGCTGACAGTGTGAAGTCAGCAATATCGCTTATGCAATATTATCGCTCAGCAATATGCTAAGGACATTTGTCATTTTGTTTCGAATAACTTCAATCAGTTTCAACACCTACACATTATTCCCTTAAGGATGACACATATGAGTTGAAACCAGTCGAGGTATTGAAAAATTAAACTGTTTAGAAAAAAAATATTTTATTTCACGTTTTGGGAATGGTGAGGTTGTTGGAGGCCTGGCTTCCAATCCTGAGGGCTCAGGTTCTTTTTTCGGTTGCGGCAAAGATTTTTATGCAGAATCCTGATCCCTTATTGAGTTTTTCACGTGTAGCACTCCGTCTGTCGGTTGGGATGTTAACCTGCGAATCTCTTGACACTTTTTTTAAGAGTAGGCTATCACAGATCTTAGTTTTCCAGCCGCACTGCCTCGATTGCCTAAATAGTCATGCCTTGATAAAATCTACCTACCTGCTCCTATACTAACAAATGGCTTAGCAGTCACCTTTTCATATGACCAACCAATATGAGTCATTTCTTGAATGAGCATAACAGCATTAACTAATACATTCCTGAGTGTTAGATAGTTTTGGATTTTTAGAGTTCATTTATAAAACTATTAAGGCAACCTACGTTCAATTCAGTGTGCACGCATGCATAATTTTGCGTCAAATGAACGGATACTTTGCTTAACACCGTGTACGGTCTCATTAACAAAGGTAAGCTCTATACCAGGGGCCTCGTCTCCACATTTGGCAGTTGGCTCTGAAATCCGATGATCAATCCAAATTTTAAAAATCGAACCACCTACCCATATACTGGCACAAATGCCTTCAGTTGTCAGCCTCCTCTCCAAAAGACCAACCAACACCAAGTTCTTCTCGTATGAGCATAACATTATCATCATCATCTTACAATGAGTAATCAACCGGTTAGATATAGATTATGGTGAAAGTCAGAGAGTATCCAACAGACTCTTACACGTGCAGTGCCCTATCTACCTCTAGTATTTCTCTCTTCATATCAGCGTAATTCCTGCATATGGCAAAAGAATCCTGCGAGTAAGATGGTGCTGAACTGCCAGTTTATTTAAAAGACTATTCAGGTATATACTCGCTAAATTCAGTGAACACAAACATACATTTTCATCAAATACACGAGTACTTTACAAATTAATGTTTCAGGCTTATCTTTGTGGAATCGACTCACGTGAAATGATTTCTCACTTTATATATTCAATACTTTTTTTGACCATGGTTTCGGCATCTTTAATGCTCTTGTCAAGGTTATAATGATAATGGCATTCTAAATTCCGAAACCGTGGTCGGAAAAAATAAAAATGTATGGAATTTACATGGTGAGAAATCATTCCATACGAATACTTTGCTTCGCACCGTGAATGACCTCATGAACACGCAGGAGCTCTACTTCAGGGGCCTCATATTTGGTGGTTTTCTCTGGCTTCCGATGTGGCACCATATTTGACTGCAGACATATATCTTCTCCTTATATCAACCGCAATCCCTCTCACGTCACAACCCACGTAGAAAAGTATCCGAATCCGCCCCATTCAAGCCCACTCTTTTGCCCTAACCCCTTGTATTCTTTCTCACTTTCCCAACCTTTTTTCCTCCTTGTTCCGTACAAATCTTTTACGACCCGTATTCCTCAAGAAGGTGGTGAAGGAGAGGAAAGCAAGTTCCTTTCCAGGCTTTTCTGAGGCACCCAATCATTATCCTTCTTAGGGCAACGCAACCCACGCGTCTTCTTTGGTTATGTCAGTTTCAAAAGTTGTGATTTTGTGTTGAATGTCAGCATAAAATCAAAATTTAATTCGAAACACGACGGAAAGTTGTGTTTTTATGTTGAATGTCAACATATCTTTAATTCGAAACACGACGGATTGTACCATTATAATATTTTGATATTCTACAAATCATCACCATTGGTCGTTCAAACCTAAGATTGGATGGCTGCAGATTCCCTAATGCTAGTTCCCTACTCCCTGGTAGTTCTCCTTTCCCTTATACATTCCTCTGTATTCGGTCTATGGATGTCCTTGGTCTTACTCTCGGGAGTTTTCCCTCTATTTTTCTTTCAGTAATATTCTTCATGAGCCCATTTTACCTAAGGGTGTACTCACTCGATCTGGTACTTATTTTATGTGTAGTGCTCCACCTCATCCTTTCCTCTTCTACTCTTCTGAATACCTTATCTCTTATTTATCCATTAATTTTATCCTCTGCATCCTCCTCCTACAACAGATCTCGAAAACATCTAATTTTTTCTGGTCTGCTTTTCCAATGGTCCATTTTTACTGTCCATTGAGTGTCACGCTCCACGAATAGGTTTTCACGTACTGTTTCCTATTCTGCAAATGGATTTGTATACTTATGGACAATCAACACATCAACTACTACCCTCTCCCTGCTTCAGATGTCCCGTATGATTTTCTTTCCTGAATTATTATCTAGTTGTATGATGAATTATTAGTGCTAGTAGCCCTAATCAGTAGTAGTATGTTGAGTCATGTTTGTATGTTCACCAACGTGGCACTCTCCCGGGATCTGATTTGGCAGTGAATTGTTATCCTGACTGCATTTTGGTTCGCGACAAATGGCCAGGAGAGTGTACTTTGATCGACCTTGAACTTTTTATCTTTTTATACGTCTGCATATTATTATTAAGGGGATCTACCGGATAAGATTGGTTTAAATGGGAGAGTGTATAAATCTTCAACTTTTAACTGGCGCTAGCGCCTAACTCCTTACAGGACCTCTTTCATAACCTCAGTGTACGTTACCTCTCTTCATGCCGTCCATTAAGCTTATTCACCCTTCCCTGATTACCCTACCTCCTCGTCTCTATTACGGCCTTCAGCATCACTTTGTCCCTCATTACCCCTTCCAACCATACACTCTGGTAGCATTTGACACACAACTCCTTTTTCAGGCATTACGTTTTCACTAAAGGGTGAACTGGGTATTTATTGGAATTTCCTTAAAATGAAACATATTTGCATCTGAAAAATAGCAGAGGAAACAATACTTTTAAATATATTGTATTCCTTGTGTTATTTATTTGGATTTAATATTGTTATTGCACTCCAAATGTCTGTTATCATAGTAAAAAGAAAAGTATTAGAATTTCTCGTTAAACTTATCACTTACATTGACAGTTAAAAACTATAATTTCATCCACTTAAGTTTTCACCCAACATTGTGATTACGTATTATTTTTTATTTGTAGTAAAATCCGAGTAAATTTTTCCGTGTTTTTAAACATAAAAAATAAACTTCGGAATTTAACCCCTTCAAGTAAATATTTTCACAGGGTTGGGCATAGGTTAGTACTGAAAAGGCTATGCATGTTGAATGTCTTTTTGCTTAAAATTATGAGATGCTTGCTAGTAAATATAAATGAAGGTTTGAGTACGAGTTATAGAGGTTATTTGCTGGGACATTTTATTCGATGGGCAATACGAGGAAGAAATAGGTGTTACCTGTTTATGAAAGATATGCACGATTTTTCTCGGGTAATGCTATGAATCATTCACTTTTTAATGCAATGCTATTATTATCACCTACTCAGTGTGGGAGAAGCAGGTGGTTATTAATAAGAGGATTAAAATGGTTAAATAGAATGATAATTTAAATTACAAGGTGAGGGAATCCGCCGGCAACAGCTAGTAATGCCTTCATATTTCCGTAGCATATACCGCTAGCTATCTTCGGTGAACACGAACCTCAGACGAAAAATATTTTCAGAGGACTCAACATAATGGGGTTATTTTTACTCTGCCTTTCTCTAAAGTAATCAACGTGAAGGGAACCAATTATTTTTTATAAGTTTGCATTAAAACACAATATTTGAATTTGAATTGCACTCAGTCACTCAGTATTTGCGTTTCTGAACGTCTTTTCCCGATGAATACGAACCCTGACCATCTTTTTCCTGTCGATTCTCGGTTTCATACAACCATTCAAGGCACTCCAGAATCCCTTTCCCATGGCGCTTATCCGTTCCACGTGCGGCAATTACCCTACCCACCGCTCCCAATTCAATACCAGGCGGCGCGGGCGCCCCGTCGCGTCGGCACCTGCCCCACTACAATGCCCACGCGCGTCGAGACCTCTCCGCCTCACCTCCGCCCACCGCCTCAGACATCCCTAAAGCAGTCGGGGTTTCTCCTCCCCTTGCTCCTCTGCCACTTTTTCTCTTTCAGACGCGACTCTCAGCACCACACCATCGCCTTCTTACATCCCACGTTCCCCGTCGTATAACCTTATACCTTCTCCGGGCGGCGCGGCGTCTCAAGACTTGGGTTTTTTTAGAGGCGGGATTCGTCCCCTTCCGTGCCACTGCCTCTCTCCCCTCCTCTCAAGCATCCACGAGCTTTCCCTTTTTGATGGACGTTCTCCTGTTATGCCATTTTCCCTTTATCTACCCTAAAGAGATCCCTTTTACCAGAAGAATATTCTCCTCCATTGGGTATACATGTTGCTCTGTTACACATCCTATCCTCTTGGTCTCAAAAAATATTCCCTGATGTAAGCTAGATGGAAGTTATACGAACATCGGAGCACTGGCTTCCTATCCATATGGCCCGGGTTTGACTCATAACAGTATTGGAGATTTTTAATTTGGATCAAATCGCCTCCTTAGGTGCTTGGTGGAGAGTACTTCAAGTGAAGTGCATCACTCGGTGAATGGGATATATAATAGTGAACTACTAGGGGTTCTTCCCCAGGTTTCTCTCCACCCTTCCTCCATTAAAAAAAATTTTTCCTTGCATTACTATCCCCAATGGAAGAATAATAGTAGGGAAAGCTCTACGAGGTAGAATAAGAGACCAGTACTTAGCCCAGCTAAAACGGGACAAGAAGCAGAAGAGATATAAGGACATAAAGCGGGGGGGAAATAAAGAGCGGAAGGCTGAAGTCAGAAGGATTGAATGAATAATGATGATGAAATAACTCTCTATATGCCCTAAATAGGCTAAATAACCTTAGCTGTTGGTCGTCTTACCCATTCAGGCCACAAACCAACAAAGGATTACTTGATATTGGTAAGAGAATGATAGAGGGAAGTTACTGAAGCATATTATGGAGAGGTAGAGCAGGTAGATCTGATGCAAATGGATGTGGAATAATTACTGTTATTGAGTAATGAGTTTAAAATGCTACGAAAGTGAGGAAGAGAATAGGAAATAAATACGAATATTAGAAAAGATGCAGAGGTTTCATGTGTGTCACTTGACAGACCTAAGCCGGTTACCGTCCTTGATTAAACGATTAACCAACACGTCCTTGATTAAACGACGAAACGACACGGAGTACGATTACCGTCCTTGATTAAATTTCTAAATAAGCGACACTCCAATAAAACGCTCAAACAATTAATCACATGTTCTTGCTAATCTAATACTTCCCACGTACATAACCATAAGAAAAATTCACAAGTCTACTTTCAGAGATGGACATCACTAGGCACTCAATACGACTCCACCCTCAATTTTAATAAGTACCTACAAAAACTCCTTAATAATCACGAATCGAGAAGATACTCCTTGATAGATGGTTGCTGGATTTGCTTCCAGACAGACGTGCTGTATAAACCCTCTTGAGATAAACATCTGTTTCTCCCTTACTCTTTAAGTGCCCAAAACCTGAGAGCTATTGCTCAGCCACTAGGACGGTCACTTTTTGTTAATCTTGCCGTGCAGTGATTTCGCTTGGAGCTTGACAGAAAGGTAGGAAGTATGAGCAGATGAAAAGGATCTTGGAAGAAAGAAAGAGACATAAGGAAAAGTGGAACAGGCTGCAATGGCGGATCGAGTACAGGCTTCCCATCCCGAGTGTCTGGGTTCGAATTCCGACCGAGGACGGATATTTTCGTATTTGGGTATGTACATTTGAGAGTGCACATCTAAATCTAGTTTTTCACCCACCGGACGGGGAGTTGAGTCGTGGGCTCTTAAGCGTCTTTCGTAAGAAGAACGCTAATTCACACTCCAGATTTCTCTCCATCCTTCTTTATAATCCCTTAAACTCCTACCCACCTATCCTAACGGCTCAAATGACCATAGTTATCGGCCTCTCGCCCTGGCAACCAACAAACAAAATTACGAGGATTGAAACGGGAATGAGAGGTATAGGGAGATGTATATTCAGTTGACAGTATCGGCTCCTATGGTGATTTATTTTCTGTGTAGGCCTCCATAAGGCCAGAGGTGCAATGTTGTAAACAGCAACAGGAGAACCGACATTTACCTCTGCAGTATGCTGACTGTACATCTAGGGGTCTTCCAATTTGTAAATAATATTCCCTAAGTTAACTACCTTAAGTAAAGCGTGGAGTTATAAATGGTTGTTTACCTGGACCAGACGTGAAAAAACTGAACTTCAGTTGGGCAACAGTGTTCTCTATAACGTCCATACTGTAAAATAAATGTGAAAATCTCTCTAATATGTTTGTTGAGATGGAAAGAGAAATTATGTTTGACGTGAGGAACGTTAAGAGGGAAAATCTGAGTACTAACGCTTCATACGTAACTGCTGAAATCGTAAAAATCTCTGAAGCTCCTTATTATGGTTAGTTGTTTATTTATATTGAAGCTTAGGTACCGAATACCAGCTGAATTCTCGCCATAACATTCAACTTTGAATAATATTATCTTAGTAATTATGATTTTGCAGAAATCGATTACCAAACAACACGCAAAAAATTTAACATATTATACCTTTAAAAAAATATCTCTTTGGTCCACGGGATGACCTAAGGTAGATGTTTGGGAAATTTATCATTAATGAAACTTGATTGAAAGTTTTTTCATATAATCTTGAAGGCCAATTCCCGAAAAGCCTTAAAATGATTGAGGTGATAATATACCTGTTTGACAGCATTGTGACAATACTCTCAACTTTGACCTACTATTTCGGTCTTCAAAAATGGCTAGTGTAGAATGAATGAAACTTAGTTGCTATATTCCATCAACCAAAGTGCTCTAGGAAATAAGCGGTAGATCCAAGTGATCCGGCCCTGCTTTTAATTTCCCCTAACTTGGAGATTCTTCTGAAACGTTTCCTATTTGCAAAACTATTTAAATTTCAGAGTTTAAACCCTTTTTAAGTTTCGTATCTTTTTCCTTCTTCAAGTTCAAGATTACTCAAAAAAGAGTTTAATTACATGCGCCAAAGGGGTACGCCATTCGATAGTGTTACACCTTCTTTCCAGTTATTACCTTTTTGGCATGCCTTTCAGAATTGATGGGAAGATGAAATATTATTAGGAAGCTCACGAGTGCAACAGAAGTGAGTACAACATAAACATTATTTTTTGAGCTCCACGGAATCTTCAACACTTAAAAATAAACTTAGCTTAACTCGTGGAAGGTTATTCGGGATTTCCACTGGATCAGGTTATCCATCACGCTCACGGCCGACGTTTCTATGAACGAGTCGTCCATCGTCATGTCCGTCGATAACCGTCCACGATACAATACGCCGGGAAAGCCTGCGATCATTCTTTACTTAGCTTAACTGCTTACGCAGGTCAAGAAAAAAGAAACACAATCACCCAAATTCCGCCCAAATTCCTTTGAATGATTTTTGTATCATTACGAACATCAAGGTAGTGGAATTTTTTCTTTTATTTTCCTCAAGGAGAGGAAGGCAGTAGAGTTAAAGAGTAAAGATAAAGTATATTGGGAATCGCGATATGATTGCCTGCGATTAAATTTTATATGAACTGAACTATTAAATCGACTATTTGTCGTGCGAAGGTGGAAACACATTTGCACTTATGCACAAATTTTCCTGAGTATCTATAGTCTACCCATAGCCCTGATTTTTACTCTGCGTATAAAAGAGTTTAATTTGGAATACACATTTGCCTGATAAATTTGACTGAATATTAAATATTTTGTACAGAGAATGGGTGTATTACTATTGCCTTCTCTCTTGACATAATTTGAATCTTTGCTAGAAAATGGGCATATATTTCTGAGGGTTTCATTATTTCATCATATTTATAAAACTCTTTCGTTTCTCTCCGTTTTTACCGTTTAAAATGACTATTTATCACAAAGTTTGCTAATGAGATGTCAAATAATAATTTCAAACTCATAATGGGCATAGTATAATGGTAATAGGGCTTACAATTCAGCAGTGCTCAATCCTTAATTTAGAGTATTGTGCATGATTAAAGCATTTGAATAAAAAAATGCAATGCATCAAAACGCGCGTGTTTGTGACTCCATACATTAATTTATTTAGGTGTCTATTTTTAAATTCATGATTAAAAACCAATTTAAAGAATTGCAGCTAATTTATTACACAATGTTTTTGGTCTCAATTCTATTATGTCAGTGAACCCAGTTTTTGTGAAATTCCCTTTACTCTGCTGTTAGACTAAATTATTTAGGTTAATGTAATTGGCAAATATAATATTTAATCTCTGTCATTTCTTTGATGACGACATATTAAATACCCGGTGCTTTCCCTTTTGGTTACGTTTTGTATTTTAACAAATAATTAGGAACTATATATTAGTGAAGTTATCATTTTTGCGAGCGCATATTTAGGTTATAATTCCACCCTGATTACATTGTCACTCGAAAATGTCGAGGGATTTATTGATGAGGAAGAGGGAATTAATTTGAACCAATGCTCTCATTTTAATTCTCACATGTTTGTTTGTATTACTTTTCTGTACCTACCGTTGCCCATTCTCCTCGCCACATCTTAATACTTAGGCCCACTCTCTCTGAATTTCTGAGCTTTAATGGAATAAAATCCCCCGATGCAAAAATATGGGCCACTCGTGAAAATGTATTTAGTTCAAATTAACCCTACCTCGTTCCAAAAACGTACTATTGCGTTTACTTGGCGTTTGAAAGATACCTATTGCCATCAAAAGACTTCTCAGCAAGTTCGCAACAACTTAATTCTGCGTTACTTGGCATATTTTCGCTCCGAAAACAAAACAGTGCGTGTAATTTCTAACCAATCACGGCACAGCATGGCAAAAATCGATCTCACGATCTATTGATGAGGCCTATCGATAGGGTTTGTTTCGAGAGTTTCTCGAAACAGCTCAGTTGAGGTGTAGTATCAATTATAAATAGTTTGCTGGACTATGGAAGTATTAAAATGGAAGTTGAACTAATTCTCTCAACTACTCCGTATCAATTTGCGCTGAAACATACTCACAGGCGACTTCATCATACCCCAACGTTTTCAACATGGCTGCACGAGGAGAGAGGACATATCGAGTATAGCAATCGATTGCTTCCTGACTATCGATTGTGCAGCAGGCCATGCTAGGCTAGGATTCACAGAAAGCTGAGCTGGGCTAGTCTCCAGGCTACGCCAGGTCGAGCTACGCCGCTTTAGGTCGTTGTGAACTGGCAGACGCTATTCTAAAGGTCTCATCTCCGGCGTTGCGCCGAAAAGCGCTAAGTTATGCCGACTTAACTTGAAAACGAGACTTTATAGCCCTTCTAGAAGTTTTATGGCTCGATTTTACCACGCAAGTTTCAAATTCTCGCACTTTCTTATTATGTGAATCCTGAAGTTCCTGCCCTAGTCCTTCTTGCCATGCTGAATAGGGAACCTTGGAGGAGGTTTATGATTGTGATGCCTACTTATTCTAACATTAGGTATCATGGCTAAAACTTTATACATGCTTGTATTGTTTGGCACATCCAATTTAAATCAGGATACAGCCAGGCAAGTAATATGAAGTGCATGTTCCATTAGTATACCAGGTAACATTTACCAATTATTAGGCAAGACATCTACACTAGTGCTCGGAAATTATTACTTTCCTCAGCACGCGGAAAAAGATCGATCCCTACCAGCAAACTCTTCTGCGCTGGTTGGGGTGATCATTCCCCTTACGGAGTGTTTGCGAACACATGAGACTCGCGAATCTCCTGAGAGTAATATTTGCATTTTTTTTACTGAATTACACGTACGTGCTTCATTCTTCTTAGTCTAATTAGTATGGCTTATTTAATGGCTTAGTCTAATTGAATGGCTTCTCGCATTATTCTCTATCCAGCGGTACTCCCCCTTTTCATTTTCGTCGCTCTTCCATTATTAATCTTAGATTTTGACGACATAGCTTTAAACTTCCGTATTTAGAAACAAACTAAGAAAAGTCCGTAGCATTATAATCAAATAACTAAATAATTTAGCATTTTAAAGTGCATTAGACTTATTTCCTAACATTAACGTTCCTTTACCCAACAAACCTTTCCCATGGACTACAAACTTAAAGTGGTTAAAGGGTTTGCGCATTCTAGTGACTACTAGAGAGTAATATTTGCATTTCTTTTACTGAATTACACGTACGTGCTTCATTCTTCTTAGTCTAATTAGTATGGCTTATTTAATGGCTTCGTCTAATTGAATGGCTTCTCGCATTATTCTCTATCCAGCGGTACTCCCCCTTTTCATTTTCGTCGCTCTTCCATTATTAATCTTAGATTTTGACGACATAGCTTTAAACTTCCGTATTTAGAAACAAACTAAGAAAAGTCCGTAGCATTATAATCAAATAACTAAATAATTTAGCATTTTAAAGTGCATTAGACTTATTTCCTAACATTAACGTTCCTTTACCCAACAAACCTTTCCCATGGACTACAAACTTAAAGTGGTTAAAGGGTTTGCGCATTCTAGTGACTCCTTGGGCTGAATTTTTGGGAGCAGTGATATTTGCTCCTGAGAGGGCCACCCAAGCCAGGTAGGTTGAAGGGTAGCGAAAAGCACACCAATAAATCTTTATTTTACGTGGCATTTAAATGCTTAGCTCTAATGAAATTTTCGAACAAGAGAAGTCGCTTTCAACAAGAAATTTACCTAATATGAAAATATAGTATTCCTAATAGCAATATAAAGTCGTCTACAATGATAACGAAATTGTATATGTTGCTGGCATGTCTTAGCACAGAATCGCGCTACAGGGCCTTTAATGGAATGAATTAGTTATTTAAAGTCTTCTGCGAGCGTTCTTGTGTCCACAGCATATTTTTATCGAGGGAAGCATCGTCTCTGCATTTGCCCGGATGAAATGAGAAAACCAGCAACACCTCCGCAGTCAAGTGCCCGATCTTCAAACCCTCGCACGCAAATATCGGAGCGGTCCGATGCGCCAGCGTCAAGCACCGGTACACTGGGGAGTGACGAGACCCGGTGATAGTGCGTGGCTGGGGAGAGCCAAGGTTTGCTCGCCTTTTAACTTGCGGGCCATTCATTCAGATGGATCAAGGGTCAAATGCATGTTTGAGCGAACGAGGTGTCGGCCAGCTTCACATCCAGGCGATTGAGTGATGACGGAGATTAGTGTTGTGTAGGAATCTAGTTGGGAGTGCTATGCTTCAGTGAGTGGGCTGCCTAGTGCGTGGAAGGTTGGTCGTGTCACGATCCTTCTCAGGGAAGGAGAACGCGGTGAAGTCGAAGACGAGCAACCTCAGTGCCATAAAACTCCTTGCTGAAGCGAAACCGCTGTTGGTGAGTAGAAATTTCCTTTCCGTGGGCGTTATTTGGGTGCTCAACATTCTTCAGGTAGTTAGGCGAACTTTTTCCTTAGTCGTATTAGAGATGTACTACATGAAAATTTTACATTTATATACGAGTGGTAGTGATTAGTCTGAAGTAACTTATATAATATTAGTGACACAAAAACATTCTTTTGACGCCCAGCTATAAAATCGCCTTCACAATAGAGGGTATTTTTTACAATTTTGTAAATAGCATTGTGGTGAG
This sequence comes from Pyrrhosoma nymphula, assembly GCA_963573305.1. Classification (NCBI taxonomy): domain Eukaryota; kingdom Metazoa; phylum Arthropoda; class Insecta; order Odonata; family Coenagrionidae; genus Pyrrhosoma; species Pyrrhosoma nymphula. The sequence goes on from OY754333.1 coordinate 65,348,129, forward strand.
CAATTAATTTAGTTTATAAAATAGTTAAGAAAGCTTACGAACTGCACACCGTTAAATTTCTGACGTGATTCATGCGTCAGGACCTCCTTGTTTTTAACGATGCCTCTCTGGACAGCCTAACCATATACCATTATGAACTGCTTGTATTTTTCTGGCAAATATCTCAAAACTTTGTACTGATAGTGGCTTATAGTTTCGTTTCATTGGAAATATTAGATAATTTCCTTTGAAACGAGACCAAATTCATTCATTATATGGGACATTATATCTCGCTGAAAGTAGCCTAAGGCCGTGTTTTACGGTAAATTATCTTGCGAATGATCATTAGAGCATTTCCTTGTGGATAACATTAAATGATTACCTGAAGAGCTTCTGTATTCGTTCCCCGTACCATAGAAGAGTATCCGAAGATTTGCGCAACTTATCCTTGACCATCGTTCCTTTAATTACGCTAACTTCTGTAACCTTCCTTTCCTTCTTAACCCTTGTTATTTTAGCAACCCGCGCCAATTCTGTTCTCCAATTCTGTATGTATACTGTTGATAACACAAGAGAATAACAATTTGTAAATGCACATAATGCCGAACTCATGGTTGATTAAATTATGTTAACATTCTATAAATAACCAAATCTTCTCTGAATTAAAATATCGCAGGATAAATTCACTGAATTTTATGTACTGTGATACCTCGCTAAAATTTCTTTAGCTAAATTACGGTCCACTGACACTTATTAACACGTTATCAATACATATTAACAACATTTAAAAGTTTTATGATGAAAGAAGAACTCTTCGCAGTTTTTCAAATTTTCACTGATTAATGCTATTAATACGACCGGTTTCAATGAATTGCATAAACGTGAAACCCATCATTGTCAAGGCTTGACATCATAATCATCAACATTGAAACTGGTTAAATAAAACATTTATCAGTGTAAAGGTTCCACCATATCTGTTTTGACATATCATTATCATTGCGCTGGTGGTGTAACAGGAAAAAACTGGCTATCGTGGCCTGCTTATTGAAGAGATCTCGATTGGATGTGAATATTCATGCCATACGCATTTTCATGTATTTTTCCCGATAGACATAATTACTTCAGCAAGTATCCTTGTTTGCATTATTTTTTACCTCAAAGTAGGGCAACCACATTCTGATTTCCCAAAACCTGGGCATGTGTAGTTTGGAAGAGACTTAAACTGGGATGAAATCATTCCGTTGTTTATAAAAGTTAAACTAATGATGCATGTGGTAATTTCATTCATGAGTTGCAACTACAAAACATATTTTTACTGACACCGCTCCGCTACCGACTCGTACTCCTCCTCTCGAGTAAAATGAAGTTTATTTTGGCAGCGTTGCCAAACAAGTGCTGTCCACTCCTCACCGCTCCTTTGAAGTCCCTTTTCACCTGAGCCATCCCTTCTTTGACATCACACTTCTAGCAGGTGACTCTCACTAAGTTCCAATACCATTGTGTACAACATCTCACTACACTTTGTTTTGAACCTTGGAAATGGGGAACATGAATAACTTAAAAAAACTTTTTAATTGAAAGTTCATATTCTCAAAAGCAGAGGACCCAAGTTTTTGTCGAAAAACCACGTCATTCTATCAAAATATTTCTAGCTTATATTTTTCACGCACTTGGCGTCTTCAAAACATCACGTAATAGGAAATCTGTGGGTTGATGTCATGGAATGGTATAGCTTCCAGTTGATACGACATATTTCCACGCGAAGTTTGCCTGGTTCACCAATTTAGTCGAGAACAATCATGGATGGAATCATCTAGATGAAAGATAGCGAACTAATATGATTTGATCCTTTTCGTTGAAGTATCTAAACCTAGAGAAGAGAAGGGCTTACCGTGCGTTGACGCCACACAATTGAGATACCTTTTTGGATCAGGCGACTTATTAAAAGTTCCACCAAAGGTTGCTTGATGCTTGTGGTTGATGCATGTACGATTGGGTTATGTATTTGAATTTGTTGCAAAATCTGACATCGCGCACGCAACTTGAATATGAGAAGTAAATTTAATGCATATTCCCCATTACTGACGTCATCGAAACCTGGTTGATTAGTACTTAACGGCGTGAAATCAGTTCAAAGTTTTAAATTATTTCACTATGAATATCGCAAGTTTTAAAAAGGCGAAGCTTGAAGTGGTTTCGCATACGACTACCTTATTTTCCATTCGTAGAGGAAGCTCGAATCCATTCGCAGCCGTTTCATCATGAACCCCGAAAGTTCTATATCCATAAACAAAGACCGGTCCATAAAATCCCAAGCCGTTACTCTCCTGTCCCCCTTTTTAAACAACTGACTGCCACCACTCGCACCCGATTTAATTATCGTCCCTTTTTCGCGGCTTTCATTAATGTCAATATCGCATCGTTTTCCCATCATCATCTTTTTTACCGTCCTTGTTATTCACGGAATGAACTCGTTTCTTAGCAAAGCTCAGTTTTATTTCACAAGATAAACGAAACTCTCGCCCCTGCCCTTCTTTATTTGCTGTACTCGAGTTATCAATCGGCCCCCTCTGTATCCCTAAGACGTGCACATCATGTACACATATGTGTGCTCGTGTTTGAGGAATATTTTGAGGAGTATCAAATATTTCTTACCATAGCCACTTATTCTGATGAAGTAGCCCATCGAAATATGAAGACATAGGCGGGAGGACAAAGCAGTGGAGACAATCTGATGGATATTCCTTAACTAGACGTCGCACATGGAGTGCCTTTTATGGTGGTTGTAGTCATTGAGTGCACATTTTAATGATTTTTTTAAGTAAATCGAAAATGTACTCTAGGGCCTAATTTCATTTAAGTGCATCTGGTTATGCTTTTAAACTAACAAAACAGGCATGGAAATGGTAAATTATAGTATACATTATTTTTTCCTTAGTTAAAGCATGTTATGACTAGAGATTTCGGCACGGCATTTGAAATTTCGACCAAATTATGATTTTTTCGAGTATTCAACTCCTGTGACACCTTGATATATTTAGTTACAATTATAAAAAATATATTTATTATTTCGCGTTCATAGAAAAATTGTACCTGTGTTTTCAATGTAATACGAAATTTATGTGCCATGTGCCATAAGGCTACGTGTTAAAATATTACTGAATTGACAAAGAAACCAAATCCGTATGATGCAATTAGCAAACCATCGCCCCTCATTACCGCTTCCAGCCACCTACCCTGCCTTCCCCTAACCTCATCCACAAATTTATTCTCCTCACCAACTAGGTCAAATACTTCCTCATTTGTCTTACTTTCCGTCCACCGAGCCTTCCTCATCATCCTCCACACCCACATCTTGAACCCCTTCAGTCTATTTTCGTTTTCCTTTCTCAGAGACCACGCATCTGCCCCATACAACGCCACACTCCATATCAAGCTCTTCGCCTGCCTCTTTTTTACGACATTACGTAAAGTCATCAGCTCCCTTCTATTATTGAACGCTTCCTTCGCTAGCGCTATTCTCCTCGTAATGTCTTTGCTACTATGCCCATTTTCTTACAGCGTACTTCCCAAGTAGTTAAATTGTTCCACTTGCTCCAGTTTGTGTCCTCCTACTTTTATGATCAACCTCGCTTTCTTTGCCCTAGTGAATTACATTAATTTTGTTTTCTTATTATTAATATTTATTCCGCATTTTCCGCACTGCTTTTCCAACGAATCTACTAAAGCTTGCAATTCTTTCGATGATATTATGACCAACGCCTGGTTGCCCGATAATGTAACGGACTTTATCAGTGGCCTCCTACTTTTATTCCCACATCCAGCTCTTCCCATGCCTCAATAAGAATACTTATGTAATGTTTCACGCAAATAAGTGCATAAACAAAACTCTCACTCCGACCACCTTAACTCAAAAGATTCCATCCAACACGCGTGCTCACCTCACCCTTACCCTCTCACGGGCGAATGTCTCCACATTTGAGACCGAGTAGCGCGAGTCTGTTCCAAGCTCTCGCGAATTCTCTTGCACGCATGCGTTTCATCCTTTAGCTCTTCATCTCCCACCCCGTGCGCGCTCCCTGATATATGTTACACTCTCTTGTCTTCGCATCCTTTTTGTCCCCTTTCCTTTTCTTTATGTTTGCATGAGAATACATTCCGGCGGCTCACATTTCTTCCTTCTTTCCCTTCTCCATGCCCGAGTTCCATTTCTGCTTTTATTTCCAGATCTCCCCAATTCCCGTTTCATCCCTCCCCACTTCCCTCCACCTCGCATTCCTAAAACTCCTCTACCTCCCCCCCCCTTTTGTCTACCTTTTTATATTCTCTGTACGATATGTCATTCTTTTCGTCCTTTTTGAGCCCCGTCTCGTATTTTAGCCTTAACTGTAACTCACCTATATATTATAGTAGACGGTCCATTATCCCAGTCCTGATTTTCGGAGTGTCCATATTATCGGTGGTTCAAATGTCGTTGGATAACAGCATTACTTACCCAGCTTTGTATGCTTTGTTTATAAATCAGATTTTCGATTGTTCATTATATTTGATTCAACAGTAAGTTGTTGAGCAATTTTACATACTTTTCTCCTTCGATCCCCAAAAACAGTTGGAGAAAAAATGTAAAAACTGCATCTGGGTAATTGACACATATATTATGGGGTAAAATAAATATTTTACATACATTAATTAAACCTCTAAGATGAGTTTAAAAAATTTAAGTAATACGTCACTCAGTGGCAAGGCATGAGAAAACGCAGCGTGTTTATTACATACTTTACGGACTCTAGACGACCCTTCCGTATATTCTGTGTCTTCGGCTATTGATGTGGTCTCATTCTACATTAGCTCAGATAATCGGCATTTCACTGTGCTTTGAGAGCCACTGCGGTGGCGTGTGACAAGAGGTGTTACCCCGGGTTCACATAGAGACGCTCTGCAACGCTTCTAAGTGGTTGGCTGACAGCGATTTTACAGCGCAACTACCGAGCTTTGAACCGACGTTTTCAGATTTTATCGGTTTTTCTAACGCACGTACGTGGTGCTGCTAACGGGTGCAAGCAGCTCTAATAACTAGCCTGGGTGGCTGCGAACCGTGTTACAGTCTTTGATTAACAATGGATCTGGAAGGTCATTCATCGCTGGCTGATGTTATTAATTTGGAGGAAGAAACGACGAAATAGAAGATTCTGGATAAACCCGTCTCTTCTCTCTTCATCCCGTCCACAAAACCTATTATCATCCTTTCTCTTCCCAGCCTAACAAGTATCCATCCTACTATCACGGACTTGAGCACCCATTCACCCAGTATCACCTTTTTGCAACAACCTACTCTGCCTCCTCCAAATCTCCTCCAGATATTTTCTTTTCTCATTTCAAACCAAGCCAAACTCTTCCTTGTTTCTCTTCCTTTCTGTCATTCGAACATTCTCCGTTCTCTTTCGCACTCACATCTCAAAACCTGTAACCCATTCTTGTCCCATTTTCTCAGACACTGTTTCTGCACACTAAAAAACCGCTCTTCATATTCCCTCTGTATTCCTTAAACTCTTTGCCAACTTTTCTTAACTGTCTTACTCAGGATACCGTCATCATCTCTCCTCTATTGCTGAACGCTTCTTTCACCAGAGCAACTCTTGTTTAAATATATTTGCTACTGGGCCTATTTTATTCCGACGTACAACCAAGGTAGTTCAATTGCGCTATATGTTACAGTTTGTGCTCCCCTCTTTTTTAATACCAGTCTTGTTTTCACTGTCCAAGAAAGTCCCAATACTTTTGTTTTCTTTAAAGTTTGATATGGTGACACGAAATTCAGTAACGATCATTAATGGTATGTGTATAATGTATGGCCCCGGCTGAAGTAGGGAGTTCATATCTCAGTATGATTTTGAAATTCCAATATCGAACGGACTGCCCTTCAGCGGCCTCTCTGGACCACCTCCATTTCATTCTTCCTTTCCTCATGCCCCTTTCCTTCACTGAACGTCCTATAACACTTGCCCAATTATTCCATACACGCCCTTTGATCCTCCAAGCCCTTTCTTTTCTTTGACTTCTTCTGTCCACTTTTCCTGCTTTTCCCTCCTCCTGCTACGCCTTTTGAAATATTTATTGCATATCCCTTCCTCTCCCAAACCTTTTCGTCTATGAAAACGTTAAGGCCCAAACAGTGTTGCTTGTGCTGAAAGAGAGGACGAAAGATTCCTCGAAAGGAAGTGGAAACTTTTTTTTAAACAAGCATTCCGAGAAGCAATAATGCAACAATGTGGCCAAAACTTATGGCCTCATTGTTAATACAGTAGGAGTCTTCACTCTTGGCTGATTTATGTACACGCAAGTTACAAAGAAATCCGTTGTTCAGCTCCTCAAGTCTAACTTGACATGAAGGCTCATGCTCTTGCTCTCGTGTAAATCAAGTGACATCACAAATCATTTCTTTTATCGTTTCATAATGTAAGAGAAACAATTGCACTTTTCCACAAAATGGTTTATTGCGTACTACGCGTTTCGGCTCACAGAGCCATCATCAGGTACAAGTCTTGTACCTGATGATGGCTCTGTGAGCCGAAACGCGTAGTACGCAATAAACCATTTTGTGGAAAAGTGCAATTGTTTCTCTTACATTATGAAGAACTTCCACGATATCTCGCCTGAATCTGTTGAATTTTTTATCGTTTCATTCATTTATATAGGAGTCTGTTTCGTTTTACTCCACCATTTTTCCTTTAGCATAGTTCAAAAAGTCTATCAGCCTTTGATTTTTTTACTTTTATTTTCATTGAGTATTATTACCTAAAACTCATGATTTATATCATATTATAAAAGAGGCCGAGAAATTACATCGTGTGAGTAATATTACCTTGATTTAATATTCAAGCTATTACATTTAGGCTTCTGTGCAATTTTCAAGGACGTAGTTAATGTTGAAACGAAATATTCAATAGAAATGTTTTTGAATGATAGACAAAGATGGAAAAAAATTTCAACACAATGGATCGACTATTGTCAACATTACCCATGATTGCTCTCGTTTTCCATCGCGTTGGGTTGCTTGTTTTACAACATTTTGCCTCTTTTTTTGGAGGTGTCATCTCTACATTAGAGAATAATGCAAACATGGTTCTAAAAAAAAGTGAAGATAAGGAAAATACAGCAAAACACTACTTAAATCTGCCCCAAAAGAAGTAAGTAAAAACCAACTGCATATAGCATAATTCCATACGTTGCAGGAACGTCATAAAAGATTAGAAAATTACTTTTAAAGCAAAATGTAATAACCAGATTCTCTACTGCTAATAAAACAGGCGACGTAATATCTAAGCCTATGGAGAAGATTCCCGATGTCATGCTCGAAGGAGTTTATAAGATTATGTGCTCATGCGGGCAATGTAACATTGGCCAGACAGGAAGGGTAATAAAATGCAGTGCCAAGGAACACAAGAGGGTCACGGAAGAGAAAAACGTTCTGTCTTTCCACCATTGCAGATTATGACTGGCCAGAACTAGGGCACAAAATTATCTTTGAAAACGTTAAATTGCTGGCAAAATAAAACCGATATTTTCCAAGACTTATTAGAGAGGTCGTGGATATTATGAAGAACCCGGAGAACTTCAATCAGGAAAACAGTTACACCCTCACAACGACGTGGAAGAGATTAATAACTCCAGCCAATCAGGGCGCACAGTTTGAATTTAAAACTACAGCAGCCGTTGACAATGAGCCTTAGCAATCAGCTACTATATATAATGGCCGAAATTCAAACGAAAATTCTTTATCTGACGATGCCTCCAGGAAGAGAGGCGAAACGTTGCGTTGCAAATAAGCAATCAAACGCGATGGATACCGAAATTAATCAAAAGAAAATGGTAAAATATTGCGGAAACTTGAATAATAATTTCACTACCAAAAATGCTTCTATAAATCCTGCTTTCTTATACATCTCCTTAATCACTCTTTCCTTTTTTTAGTTGCAAATTTCATTATGAGTATAGTTACCTTATTCTGATACCCCAAAACCGGGTCATGTCCTAGTTTTGGAGATAATGAAACCGGAAAAAAATCGGGATATTGGTTATAAAGCTTAGCTCATGGTCACATATATTTCATTATTTTATTCGTAATAACAAAATAATATTATTACCTACAACAGCGGTGATTTGTTTTAGTAAAAAAACTCTGAAGTACCGAACTCGAGTTTCGGTACTAGTGGGGTGGCTCAACTCCTCGTTGCTCCACCCAGGTAATTGCTCCACCTTCAGGGAAAAGTTAAAATATAAATTTGCTCAGTCTAGCTTCTATTATCTATCATAGGGGTCCTTCATCCAGCGACTAACGTTTAATAGCCAGTCAAGAACCTTCGAGAATGCATGAAACAGTTTCATACAATATTTTCGATTTACATCTTTATCGCCAGTAATATATTTATAGTTGCTCATTTCCCCTTGCAGTTAACGGCGGCCTTAACCGAGAGATTGTGGAAAATGTTTGAGACAGCCGGGACAAATTAAAATTCCATGCCATACATTTCAAACCAGGACTGTTTCGGCCCAACCGGGACGTATGGTGAGCCGAGTGAAATACTTTAAGTTATGTGATGGTAAATCAACCTGAAATTCGTGTCATTGGTGACATATCGATGCTTTATTTCACTATTCATAGCGTGCAGTACTACTATACAGTGTTAGTTTCTTTTTTTAGAAATGCTCTCCACCATATTACGACTGAGATTGTTTTCATTGTGTTATCGAAAGTAAAGGAAAGCTAAAACGAGAAACTTTCAGCCAATTTCGGGAGATGAGGGTAAGCAGTAGACTACAATTTTCTTTATATTGCTAAGTCATGAAATTTCTTTAATTTGGGTGTCACCTTAAGTGTTTATATTTCTGTATAATATATTCGTGCAGTCTTGTGTGAATAAACTAATTATCTATTCTAGACAAATAAAAAAAAATTAGACTGGGATCACATAGGTACAATAACCACGAGTTAAAATGCAGAGTTTTTAAAGAACTTGGCAAGAGGTTTCTACAAAGCGGTAGTTACATATATGCTGCTGTTGAACTTAAAATGTAGCGCGCCCAATGTGTTCCAGTACTTTTTTTCCGAAACGAGGATCGCAGAGGGTAAAATATAAATATTTTAAATAAGTTAAGATAAAAAATATGAAACTTTTTCATCAGGTTAGGGAGGTAGGTGGAAATTACGAAAGGAAAAAAAATAAGGAATTGGTCACAGCGATATACTTTTTTCCTGCCATAAGAATGAACGAGGAATATTTGGAGAAGATTGAGAAAGAAAAAATTAGGAATATGTCACGGAATATACGAAAAGGAAATAAAAATTGGGAAAATGGTGACAGCGGAATATGCTTATAGCTCTTCATAAGAATGTGAGAAGAATACTTGGGCGAAGATTAAAAAACAAATTTAAAAAAAATGTTGCTACGGCAAAATTATTCTTTTTAAATGGAATAAAGAGAGTCAAACATGAATGGGAACGGAGTTTGAGTGGATATGTTTATTTTACCGGGACACTTCCTGAATTTTTTGCGGGGCTTGTAATGCTTTTTAGGAGATATTCAAGAGGAAAATCTACGCGGTAGTCTACGCATGAATAAAATCATCCCTTCGTGGAAGCTATAATGTAAAATATTCATGACTATATCCTGAATATTTGAGAAGACCTTATGGTCTCAGTATCACCCCAATAAAGACTTTATAATCCATACCCGAGACCCTTGAGATCTCTTTTACTCATCCTTGTTCTCCTTTTTGTTTTTTCATCTTGTTCTCATCTCTCGTTTCATTTAAGCCCTGTATGTACACGGGAACATTTATTGTGCCAGAACTGGCCTGAAATCTTGTGCCTAGTCATGTCGCTGGAATGGTGGCAACCGATGATGAGCAACACTTTACCCCTGTGTACACACGAAGCCACAGGCAGTGATCAAGTCGCGGAAACGGTTCAGCGCGATCAGTGTTTACATTAAAGTATGATTTTTTAATGTCTTATGAGTTAATTCATCATCAAATTATTACATTAATGCTATATAAAGGGAAACATACTCGTTAATCATGCGTATGTGCATAATTACTCTGAGAGAGAATCAATTACGCAAAATAAAAATGAAAAATGTACTATTTTAATGCTCACTGATTACATGCTGGAGCTAGTTTTTCTGGAATTAGAAAATTTTGTCATGAAAATTAACTATCACTGCTGTTCCGGAAAAAAACTAGCTCCTGCATATTTACCAGCCACTGCGAAAGCCTTCGCTCCAACGACACTTACTTATTTGTTGGATCAAAATTCAGCTCTTCCATTTCAAAGTTTTACTCTTCATACTATTTTATTTGTCAGAGACGCTTTGAAAGGCAATATGTAAATTAATGTGTGTAGTATTTCTTCTTCCAAGAATCGCGAAATAATTATCAGCGTTCTTATTCCATTCACGCCTCTCTGCGTTTTTTTGTTACTAATTCTCTCTCATTGATGAGATAGGTTATCAAACGCAATGTTAGTCATCGATCTCAATTTTTTAGTTGATACAATATAGCGGATTTTTACACTTAACGATGTAGAACCGGAGCAACATGGAGAGGAATGAGAACCAACTATTATAATACCAGTTGACACGAAGGTTTCTGGTTTCGGGGATTCCTCCTCCTGGTGAACATTAAGGACGACAGTTTTGCCTGCCATCCTGGCGTTTTAAGGTGCGATGCGAGATTTTGGTCCGTGTTATATAGTCGTGTCTGGGCAGTTGAATCGTCCTGATTGGTGAACTGGTCTCCCGGGAGGACGGGTACAATCTATTCAGTGCCTGAAGGAGAATTTTTAAAGCAGAAGATGCAGGAAATCAGTCCACCAGCCAGTATGATCAAACACGACCACCACTGTCCGAGAAGTATAGGGAAAACATTTCGGAGTAATGACAACGCCAACCTTTGCTGAGGTGGGTTCCTTCTACGTTTTGAGCATCGTTAATTAATTGTCATTGATCCAATAGTTTTTATTTTTTGATATAATGTTTCCTGCATAGTTTTAATTCAATATATATGTAGACTTGTAGAGATCAACAATGAAAACATCAGAACGCTATATCCGTAACTGTCGTACCGAGAACTGCCATAAGAACTGCGAGACCAACATAAACAAATAAGATTAGTTTCTCGTTAAGCGTTTTCAACTGCGACTAACTGTGATAACTGAGCGTAATTAAGGATAGTGTTTCCACTTAAGGTTCGTTTTTGTTAAATTTGACTGTCTCCCTTCAAATACGCGATTCTTATGCGTCTCAGGAATGTAAATCCAACGGATGCTAGTTTTGAAATTTCGTCGTTACGGCAGAAGGTGAAGTTTCGCCTATATTGGTTGTCTAATGTTTCGTTGCTTTATTTTTTGCATACATAATCGTAGTTTCAAATAGACTGACTTCTATCATAGACTTATGCCATTCAATGCAGTCAGTGTTGACTTCGGCATTCACGGGAATAGTGATAAGAGCTTTAAAGTAATTACTCTATCCGTTGGTGCTGTATTACATTTTCTGATAAACATCCTAGTTGAGTGATCTAACCAAAAATCGTTTTATATCGAGTACCCGATAACCGAGTCATTAATCGTAATTTACCAGTCGATAGACGTATTGTATTAAATTAAATGATGAAGTTCTTAATGTGCCTCTTGTTGAGTGAGGTGATCAATCGTGAAATAGGCGGATTGTTTTAACGAAGGTTTCTATACATTGCTGTCGTTCATTTTTAAGTATGAAATTGGAATGCAAATAACTAAAACGAGTGAGCAGTATCATGCATTGCCATTCTTTCATTCCATGTACTGAGCGATGCACGTACCATCTAGCATTCCTGTGATGCCAGCGCCTCGCCTGTGAGGTGGAAAATACTGCCCACTGTCAAACAAGAATAGCGTTGAGCCGGCACTCACTGTAAACGGCTACATAAAACGGACCAAAAGGCAATAGATTGCATGCAATTTGGTTTTTTTATACGGAGGAATTTATCGTTAGCGACTTCTCGCGCCAGCTATGGCTCCAGAAATGTCACCGCGTGTACAGGGGTTCAAAGATTTCTTTCTGTTCCCCCGCAGCTCCCATTTCATGCCTCCCCCGCTCTACACCCTTTCCCTCGCCCATTCTGGCCATTCTTACTCCTTACCCATAATTCTCCGGTCGCTTCCATCTTAACCGCACTTCCATTCTCTCACTCTTCCCCAATCCCAAAAGGCCTGGGATGAGCCTTCCAATGGTCCCTTCCTTTTCTTTTTATTTTTTTATACCCTTTCATTCCCAAGACGCAACCGCGTCGAATTCTCATTCTCATAACCTCGAATACTCAAGCCCTTTCAACCTTCAAGTTTTTCCTCCTTCAACATCGACTTCTCGTGTCCTCTCCCTCGATCCCAATATACCCTTTTGAATTCATCGACCCTTGACTCGCGTGACCATTACAAACGTAACCTCTCAAACGGTGCCGTTTTGGTGTTATCGTTCCGCTGTATTTTTATCCTCCTATCCATTCCCATGTACTGCTGTTACTCAAGCATGTATTCTTCTTCGTACATGTTCTACCAAATAAATGACAGGTGCATGTGCTCTTCTGCCTGTAATTTTCCCAAAACCAGGGAGTTTTCTCTTAAAATACCATCATCATGAAGATCATTTTTCTAAATTAAATCGTTTTAAGTTTCTTTATATTTCAAATGCAGTCATATCGTATAAGTTTGCCATACGCCTGCTCCCTCTGTCATCCTTGTCCATTATTGTCCCCTCTATTGCCCATACTGCCCCATAAAACGATGCACTCAATATCAAGGTCTTCTACAATCTCTTCGTCATTTCCTTACACAAGGTCCCTGTTATTAGCTCCCTTTTATTAGTAAACCCTTCTTTCGCAAACGCAACTCTCCTGATAATGTCTTGGCTACTATGCCCAATTACTTATAAAGCACTACCAAAGTAGTTTAATTACTCAGCTTGCTACAGTTTTTGCCCTCGTACTTTTATGACCAGCCTCGCTTTCTTAGTCATAGGGAATATCATTACTTTTGTTTTTTTATGATTTATCTTCACTCCGTATACCCCGTACTGAATTTTCAACGTATATACGGAATCTTGCAATCCTTGGATGAACGAGCAGCCCCTGGTCGTTCGCGAATCTAACCGACTATATCAGCTGGCCTTCTACTTTCATACCCTCATCCAGTTCTTCCCATGTCTCTCATAATTTCCTCAGAATATATATTAAAAGTCCAAGTACGAAAACAGGCAGTCCTGCCTCATCCCGCGACCTACAACTGCCTGCCTTAATTATTCGTCCGACCCCTCACCGGTATCCCCCTTGACAAGTTACGGATGAGTCTCCTATCTCGCCAATCTATTCCTATTTTCCCGAGTATCTGAATGTGTTCTCCTCAGTTAACTCTGCCAAGCGTATTTTCAGTATCTAAAAATCAAGCAAAAACATTCTGTTTATACGCTGTAGTTGTTTTCGATAAGTGTTGTCATCAGCTCAACCATAATCTATAATCCTATACTTATCGGCGTTTTTTATTTAACATATTATATTGCCTCCTGTTTAGTTAATTGTTGAGGTTTCTCCACTTCTTTCTTCCCTCTTGTTTACTAGTTGTTTCTTCAGTAACCCATTTCTTCCTTTTTATGCTTCCACTGACCCTATGGTTGTCTCTGCCTCTCTTGCTATATCTGATTTTATAATCTTCCATTTCCTCTCGATCGTTTCCATTTCCTTTGATTCATATATTTTCCTTTCCACTAGCTCCTAGGTTTCTCTTCTTTTCATGTCTTCCAATAATTCCACGTTTCACGTCCTTATCTTTTCCCTAACCTTTTCAAATTATTTTCAATCTAACGGAAAATTTCATCATTACCAATTGATGGTCCGAGTCCGCATTTGCTCCCGGATAGCTTTTCGAGTTTTTGACAGTCTTTAAACCTCTGAATTACCATGATGTAATCAGTTTGATATCTCCCTGTGTTACTCATTATGTTCAATATGTAGGTACCTACACCTGAGCTGATGTTTTTACACTGTTTGTTACTACTAAGTTATTTCTCCTACAAAATAAAACAGCCTTCTTACTGCAGTCATTTCTCATTCCTAGCCCATTATCTTTCATATCATATTCATATCTCCCTTTCCCCACAACTGCATTCCAGGCACTCATTGTTATCAGGTTTTTCTTGCCCGGGATTTATCTCATTATTTCTTCCAGTTGCTCGTGTAACCCATTCACCTCTTCCCCCTTATGATTATTTGTAGGCATGTGCACCTGTACCAATACAAAATTTGTCTGGTGTGCTTTTTTTCTACAACTAGTATACAGTTACTCACCTGTTCAATGCTTACTGCTCTTTTCCCCAATTTTGCATTCAGTAATTTATCTACTGCACTTTGGTTCTCATTTCCACCACCTGTAGATTATCCTGTTATTATCACGCCAGTAGTCCTCACTATCCCTCTATCTCACCTTGAACAGCCAAAAAGTATCTTTTGTCCCCTTCTTCATTTTCTGTTAAATATTTGCTAGCTTCTTTTTTTTACTAAACATAATTTACTGCTGCTTTCCACCTATTTTTCTTTATCTTCTTCCTCTCTCTCTCGTAGTCCTTGTATCCTCTGATAATGAGTTTGCGCAAGGATCTCGTGTGAAGTCGACTGCGGATGCCTTGCCTCCTCCAGCGCCTGGCATGACACTCACCCTAATGGGCGCCGTCTCGTAGTTGCCACGATTCAATTCTCTGTAATTGACTTCCATGCCCAGAGAAAAGTTTTGTTGGGTGGGCTCCTCTTTGCCATTCCCAATAGTATTTTTAACGTGAAATCATTACGTGAACTACCTTTAGTTTGGCTCCCACCCTTAGATCTATTTGGTTTGTGTGGCCGTTCCAGGATTAGTAATAACTCTCCTGCCATTCCAGCTCCAGGGGTCATTGGAACCCGCAAGCCCTTCCGCCGCGTCAAGGTTGTAGTCCAATGAGAAAGGATGTATATTATACAATACCACTATCATTTAAGTCCTCCCTAGGAATGCGAATTTTTCCACCTTCTCCTCAAACACTTTAAGCTCAAACCCTTTCCTAACTTAACATCACCTGCCCTGCCTTCATTTCTTATCCCAATATCCATCCATAGCCGCTTAAGTTCCACCATGTGTGGATCTAGTTACTAACCAAATATCTCCATATGTTTTACATACATACTTCATCTCAGTACATGCCTCTCATTAGTAGGTCTTTTTTAATGTCATTTATCCATCATTTACGTGGTCTTCTCCTAGGTCGCTTCTCACTTCCTTTCGCTTCTTCCCAAATTCATGGGATTCTAATTACTTTCATGCTTCTTTAGCTTACCAGCCATAGAAATCTACTGTCATTTATCTTGATTATTTAGCTTTTTACTCCCGTTTCATTTCTGAAAAAAATATTTCTTTTATTGTTATTCCAATGTACATACCTTTCTGAATTCTTCAACCCTTGAAAGGCTTGCCCATCACTACCATTATTTCCCAAAATGCGCTCTTTTCTTTCTCTTGGATATTATTTTGTTCCTCTTCCCCATCTATCGAACTATTTTTGCCTCGGCACCACTGTCTACCCTTTTCTCGGCTACGTGGAAAGTCATTCACCGCGCTCGTCTTGCTCTCCTATCGGGCCTGCCTCGCTGGCCGTCTCAATTTCGGGGATCAGGACTTGTTTCGTGAGGGCGAGGAAGAAAATAGTTTCTCTCTGAATCATTTTCGTGGAGGCGCCCACGAACCTCTTCCTTGTGTGAGTTGATGGCGGCTGGAGATGAGGGTTCGCCATGACGATCTTTGACCTATATACGAACGGCCGCGTTCGTGAGCTACGTTTCCATCATCCCTGTGCCTTAAACCGTTTTTTATCAGTATTTGGTTCGGTGAGGTCGTCTTTATAGGTTTCATCCCAGGTGAACTCTCCTATCTCATATTTTTCTTTTTTCTTCAGTTCATAGCTTTTATTTTGATGAATTCTGAAAATTGAAATGCCTAAAATGCAGACGATATATTTACCGTTGCAGAGTCAATCCCGAACCCGAATTGCCGCGAACAAGAACTTGTAATTACCACCCAAGACCTCATTAATTTTTAGTTAAGGATCAACAAGAATAAGAACAAAAACGATGGCAATGCGTCAAAAATGACATAAAAATAGAAAATATTTTCTTGAAGCAGGTGGAGACGTTTTTATACGTATAGAGAATTAATAATAATTAAAATAAATTACGCATATAGAAAAAACAAATAGTCTTACATAAAAAACTAAAAATGGTTTTCAAAACAAAAAGAAAATACAGATTTATATTGATAATACATTGAGACCAGGAGAAAAAACTCTTAAACGTTCGTTTGGAGTGTGTTACTATGTATATGTGAGACATGAACAATAAGAAAAGCTGAGTTAACCTAGCTTGAGGAAATGGAAACGTAGTTGTGGAGAAAACTCAGGAAAACAAGCTGATAGAGAGAAAAAGCAATGAAGTTAAAAAATAGAAGGGAAAGAAAATAAACTTTCTTTTACAAACTATAGGACGTATAATCGAACATCCGATTGGACATGAATTAGTACATAACTCGTTATTCAAAAATATTATTGAATCTAAAGTGGAAGAATGGAGACCAAGTGGACAACCAAAAGCTGCATTATTCAAAACATGGAGGAAGACATGTAATTGACTTCGAACGCTTACTTGAAGGATGCTGCGATGAAAAGCTAGACGTTGCTATCTAGGCAAAGAATCGCTTTTAGAAGTTTTTAATGATATTGAATGCTTGAAGATGACTTTTGGGAGAAGGGTGGTCACATGATCACAGTTTATCCGGGAATTAATCCATGGATTTTTGGCTTCTTGGCCGATGCGCAGTCCACTACGCTACCCAGGCTCCCCAGGCTTCATATTTTTTGCATTAATATTTGGAAAATTAATGGAAACTGAATGCTACTTCCTCTTAGCCAATCAGTGATGACAACGAAAAGGAAGAGAGGGATTCAAATAAGTCACATATCACGAGGTTCTTTAACGTATATTGCCAATATTATGACGTGAAATCGTTAATTTGAATGAAGTCATATTTCCCGCCATAACCTTATGCAGGCCTAACCCAGGCCCAACTTCAGATACACATCCACAAATCTAAAATGGGCCTGACTTTTTCTCCTGAATATCTTCTCACCTCCAATTTTATTAAATAAATTAGGATTGGAGCTAGAACATAAGCGCAATTAGTATATAACTTATAGAAAACAAGCACATTAACTGTAAAATTGTTGAACTCCTGGTAAAAATGATTTGGAATGGCAATGCTGGTCACAGGACTTACCCAAAAATAAATCAGACAGTAGCATCAAAGTGGTCTCTCGTGATGATATTTTTATGCATTAATTCTCTTATGACATGCATTGGATGACGGAGAGTCAGGATGGACAGATATAGTTTGCGGGGTAATGCAATGGTTCCCGTTTTAGCATTATTCTTTCACATCTATGCTGAGGGAATACTTCGTGGTCGAGCAGGTGTTGATTAGTCAATCATATTAGGGGTAGCGAGCTTTTTGCAGATTTATTAGAAATTAAGTGCTGGAAATACATATTGTAAATTAATAGTGGCAAAGAGTTTAACATGGAGTGTAGCGTTGTACGGCACAGAAGCGAGGACTCTGTAAAAAAAAGAACTTTGATTGACTGCGGCGTTTGAGATATGGGTGCGTAGGAAAAGGGGTGGTGGACGGAAAGGAAGACAAATGAGGAAGTTCTTGGTAATATAGGAGCTAATGAGGGGTGAAGGGTTGCTGTAGGCCACGATAAAATAGAGTACGTTGGGTAAGCGGGGAAGAGGAAGGAAAAGAATAGGCTTTATGGACGGTATGAAGGAAGGTAAGACGCAATAAGATGGATTTCCCGCAGAGGATTATTCATGAATATTCTGAATAAGAGGCAAAACCCGAATGTTGAGGTGATGGCGATTTTTTGGGTTATCCTAGGCGTTGATCGCTATCCTGGAAGAAAACCCGGAAAACCTTCATCATCTAAAAGACTGGAGAAGTCTTCACTTCACCGGAATGTTGAGTTCTTATACGATGAGTGTGTACGGATGGCTGCACTTAAAAAATAACAGGCGAAATGATCACTCTCTCCGTTTGCGTAAGTTTCTGCTAATAATACCGCAGTGTTTGCACATTTTAAGTAATTTTACTGTCCCTTGATTCATTTCAACAAACCTGATCGATAAAGGAATCGAAATTATTCAAGAGAAAATTGAAGTTTTACGGTTACTGGATCCAATCATGGTAATATTTTAGGCGTTATGTCTCTCTGGCTCAAGTAAAAGGATATAAGATTTTCATATGGCATCAATTCCCTTGCTTTCATCTTCAGCCTTAGCCCGGACTATTGAAGTTCTTCTTCTACGCTAGAGGAAAAGTCCCTGGAGGCATTTACCCTCTTTTGAAAGGCCGAGAGCGCCGTCTTTCGAACGAGAATTCAAAGTCATATAATTTTTAGTTTGTGTCATTGAGCGTTCTCTAGGTCGGTATGTATTATTTTCACACTCTTTCCACTAGATTAGCCTCAAAAGACAAACATTATCTCAGCCATAGTCTGATTTTCATATCGCATTAAAAAGATTATTTTCCTCTCAGTGAAAGTGCACTTATATTTGTTTAAAATGAATATCTAAGTGATCCTAAGAGAGTCCAACTGATGAACAATCTTTCCATTACAAAGGAGCCTCAGGAAATGTATCACAAATGGTGGTGACTGACAATATCATATTTTAGTCATCTTTGATCTATAAAATGCTGTTTGAAAGTAAATTTATTGAAAATAATCAGTAGCCATAAAAATATTACCGGCAATTGATTCAAATATTTGAAAAACTAATGCTTTCAAATAAGAACAATCAAATCTGAATCGATGCTCGAGTACACACTTAAGGACACACTAGCTTACAAAAGTTGGTGCAGTGTGTGTAGTATCAAACACCTGCGACCTTTTGCCAAATTGACATACATGCTTCGTGTGCTGAAACTAGACAGCTAATCAATTCCAAAATCGAGGGAAGCGGCCTTTGATAGCCATTTGCATTTTCGAGATCATTGTCAGTGTATGTCGGTCCCAGTTTCAAATAGATGAAAGCACATCATCCAGATGTGTACTGGATTTTAAATAATGGCATTTCGTTGGCAGACTTACATTTTGCCATCCAGTGCTGTTTTCTGTAATCAACCACTCACGCAGTTCTCATCTCAGGCCACTGACTCTTGCAAGATCTTCGTCACATATTTATTTTACATGGGCAGAAATGGCTGTCGTGCCGTTCTAGTGAACACTACACTGTCACTCTACTATTTTTATCTAATGGAATGGAAAAATAATTGGAAAAAAAAATACTTATTAATGAGGCGTATCGTAAATATGGAATAGAATCAGCGAAGAAGGGTAAATAACATTTTAGTAATTATGATTACATTCTTTTTCGTTAAAAATTCACGCAATATTGCTCTAAAATAAATCATTAATTTATTTATATTTTAATCTCTTACTTCTGCAAGCTCTAGGCTTCTCCTTCGCTTTAATATACTTCCTATTGTGGTGGGACATGCGAAGTCTGTAATCACACACATCATTCCATCTGCCCTGGATTAAGCCCTTCATAAGGTCTTCTCGCCTTCCACCTCCCTTCCTGACGCATTGAAGCCCTATTCTTCTCTATCATACACGTTTACTCAAAGATACTCCCGTCTGCAGATGAATTCTTGCCAAGTTCCACACCGAGTCAGATATTACATCTCCGTCGACAAGAATTCATCTGCAGTATTCGCCGGGGAAACAAGATATCTTAAATTCTCCCTTCTATCACCTCCAACTATAATTCCCCTTTACCTCTCAATACGTACAATATGCTCAATCCATTCTGTCCTATAATACCTGCACTCCATAATATGTATAATTTTTATCTTCCTGGTTAACATCAACCAATTTCCTTATCCTATCATGATATAATAATGATATGATTTATTTATCAATTTCAACAAAGAATTTACGTCTTTTTACAATGGCCCAGAAAATGATAGATCAGTTATCCTTTTCAGGCATTGCCGGCGTGCGAGATACCTCGAAAATAACATTTTATGTTTACACAATATAAGAAAATAAACTGAGGCCAATTTAATAACAATGTTCATTCTCATAATACTAACAAGATGTCTAACCTTCCTCCATACTCCTTATTTTTGCAATACATTTTCCACTCCATATAAACTGCTCTTTAAAAAGGTTATTCTTGACATATAGGAATTAAATTGGTAGCTGACCTCATTCTTTATTTATCTTTCAGCGTCGTGACTGCTGCCGTAGGCGTACTTTTAACTCGTTGAAAAAATACGTATTAGGGTAGTAGTTCGTTTTCCCAATTCCTTAATGTGTTGTTTTTTAGACCCTGTTTACTACTTTTTCCACGTGTGAAATCAAAGTAAGTTTCAGCACTATTTATTTATTTGCACCTTTTAGAATAGAATGAAAAATGATACAATGATCTCTTCCTGGAAAGCCTCTTCCTCAAGGATTCCAAGGAGCTAAACCAATCAATTGTCTACTCCGTTTATCGGTAACATTTGAGAAACTCTGCGGGAATATCGCCCGTATCTTAAGAGTTGTTTCCACTTTTCCGGGGAGATTATCCTATTCAGTATTCCTGCTCCCATGATGTTCTTATCTCTTCTCTTATCTTAGCTTCTTTCTCATTCTAATTTTTGATGACCAGCTTAATACCTTCACTTTAATGGTTCCCTTCTTATTTCTTTCCCCTTCGTGTACTGACTCTGATCTACTGCCATGGAAGCAAAGTCTATTTTCATTTTGTCACACAAATAATTCTGTCACTTTCTAGTAGACTTTGGCTCCTTTTGATCTTTCTTAAACTCCTCCAGATACCTTCAGCCAGATATTTACTCAATTCTTCTTGGAACGGAATCAAATTGAAAACCTAACTGAAATCAGGAGCTTAAAATTGAGCCGTGTAAAGTGTTATCATTTCTGCTGAAAGACACGACTTTGCTAATCAATACTGGAAACTTGAAAACGTTTGAAACTCACTTTCCATCCAACTATTAGATCCAATGACACATCACACGTAAGCAGGCGCGTCTAGTGTTTCAAGAGAATACCCCTGGTGAAGCTGGAATGTACCAAAATTATCTTCGGAGGAATTGTGGAAACTTAGATGAGGAAAATATGCTCTTGAGACTTTCAGGACTGGTTTAGTGGAGCGTGTTTCGGATGTTTTGAACACAACATAGATAGTAGGCCAAAGCAATACGGCGCAGTTAATTTAGGTCGCGTAGTTCAGCGAATTCCCGGACGGCTGTGCTGTGCACTGTGCACTGAAATTAGCGTCGGGTAAACTCAGGCTCCAAGGCATCGTATTCGATTCAAGTTCCACATTTTGATTCCAAGTTTTCTGCGCTGATTCCAGAACTGATTAATGTGCCGTTTAAAACAGCATTTATTATATTTTCAAGCTTGCCTCTTTTGACTATTGCGTTTCTCACCTTTTGTATTAGTTGATTATATGCGCAATTCTTTTCCTGTATATTTATACACAAGTATTATTTTATCCACTCTAGTATTTTCTGAATCACCCGGGTCATGGTTCATGGTTTACCCATTCTTGACTCACCTACTTCTTTGCTTTTGAAACTCCGACATGATATTACGTGAAACGTACTGCTCGTACATCGTTGACTTTCTTTGAACTTCGTTACTTCTAATGTTAACCTGCGTTGGCTCGTGGGAAGTTATGTTAGCTGTTTCGCGAAATTTACGCCTAGCCGTTACAATTAGATTTGTAACTTCCAACATTCTCTTGGTGATGGTGATTCCAAGTTTAATTCTCTTGAGATCATAATTCAGGTAATTTATAGCCGGAATCATTCATCGTCTCGGTTAATGCTTATCCACGTTTAAATAAACATCTTGCTAGCCGTCACGGGTTTAATGATTCAACTGGTACTATTTTTACTAACATATCAATAATATTATTCAAATTTTATGCAAAAATATATCTTGGAAACGTCAGGAAATTAAAACATTCTAATAACTTATCCTATCATATGAATATGTCACTATTTATAAAGAATCGTCATTCGATATTATTATGCATGTTACACTTGGTTGGCTGGTGATGGAAAAATGAGGTCATTTGAGCCATAAAAAGCAAATAGGAAGGCTTTTATTATTATTTCAAGAAGCAAGTCATTGATATAGACTCATAGCAGGCAACCAGGTCATTTGGCAACTCGATTGTCTCATTATTTGAATTGACATTTCTCTGAATAATTCCCAAAATGAAAGAGCTCCTCTTTGCAAGCAGCCCAAAGCGCGAAACTGGTGGGCTTGGTGTAACGTCAGTCAGTACAGCAGAAGTAATAACAAAGTCCGTCGTACTCAACTATTAAAATCAAGGACAGGACAGTTTTAACTGTATCAGAAATATTCAGCTGTGCTTCAAGAGAGGATGATAAGACACAAATATAGCCTACTCTAAACGAAAGGCTCCCAAGAGATCATATTTTTAAGCTCCATTCTACGGACGGAGTGCTATACTTGAAGTGTTTTACATTGATCATCCAAGCACAGATCAAGAATCAATGGATATCCTGGATTCTATCCCAGGCCTTCTGAGTTGTGAGAGAAATATTCTAGCAACCACACTAACCCGATCCCCAAATGCTTGATTTATTTGTAGGCTGCTGTTAACTTCTTATGCATCTACATCTACATATTACCCCGCAAGCCGCCTCAATAGGCGTGTGGCGGGGGGTGTTAGGACACCAGGCGTTTACATATAAAATGGACACGCTCTAATGAAATTACGCCTAGCATTTATTATAGTCCTTTATTGTTCGGGGAAAAAACGAATTCCCATACCTATCCGTTCGGCAAAATATCTCTCTTAATTTAACGTTTCTGTCGGACCTGGAAATATAGTGGGGTTCTAATAGGATGTTCTCCGTGTCGCTCTGAAAGATATCTATTCTCAATTGTTCAAGTAATCTAAGCCTAGCGCGCAGCCTCCGAGTCTCTAATTAAGCATTCTAAGCCTCCAGCCTAATTCGTTTAACATCTGTGTAACGCTGTCTGTACGCCCGTAGCTGTTTTTGACGAATCGCGCAGCTTTCCTTTGTATTTTATTAAGTTCCCGGACTAAGTCTTTCTGCACCGGATCCCATATGCTCGCTGCATATTCAAGGTGTGGCCGGACGAGTGCGAAATAGCACCTCTCTTTTACTTTTTCATCCGAAAATCTTCCCACATTACGCTTGGCGAATCCTAGCTTCTTCAGAGCTCTGCCACAAATATTTCTTATATGTGCTCCCCACGATAGGTCCGAAGTTATCGTAACTCCTAGATACTTCACTTCATCTGTCGCCTTTATGTTAACACCATCCAAAGCATATACATGGGAATAGTTGGTCGACCTCTGCAAGAAATGTACCGCCGTGCATTTGCTCAGGTTAAGTTCGAGTCCCTACTCTTGGCTCCACACATGAACGTTGTTTAAATCCGATGATAGAGTTTCAAAGTCAGAGTGATCACTAATTTCACGATAGATGACAGCGTCGTCGGCAAATAGTCGTATTTTACTGCTAATTCGAGAGCATAGATCATTTATGTATATAATGAACAAAAGGGGTCTGATCTTGCTTCCTTGCGGAACACCTGATGTCACTTTAACTACATCAGAGCTAATTCCGTCAAGAACTACCTTTTGCTTACGATCACTCAGAAAGTCGCGTATCCAGTTTACTACTGTTTCGTTTAGGCCGCATGACTGTAATTTGTATAAAAGTTTGTTATAAGGTATCGTGTCGAAAGCTTTCTTAAAATCTAGAAATAATGCGTCAACTTGTCTTTTCGATTCACCAGATTTGAGAACGTCATGAAGAAAGAGCGCGAGTTGTGTTTCACATGATCTACCTTTCCGGAAGCCGTGCTGAGAGCCATGGAGGACGTTACGACTGTCCAGGAACGTCATGATATTGCTAACGACGATATGTTCGAGTATCTTGCCTATAATCGACGTTAATGAAATTGATCGATAGTTCCCTGGGTCGTGTCTGTTTCCCTTTTTGAATATTGGTGTAACGTTTGCAATTTTCCAGTCAAATGGTATCCTTCCTTCAGACAATGACTTCTTGAATATTATGTGTAAGAACGGTGCGATCTGTGGCGCTAACTCCTTGAGGACACGCGCGGGTATTCCCTCCGGACCCGGAGATTTACTATTTTTTATCGACTGTAGCTGTTTAGGACTGAACTGGTTGCATGAATAAGGTGCACGGGGAAAATACCTGTAAGTAATATGTTTAAGTAGCCATGTGATTATATTGGCACTAATGACTTTCATTGTTTTTTTGGGCATCAATTAGCTTTTTTATAAGTTTTCAAAAGGCCATTTCGGCCGTGCAACAGTAATTTCTCAGGAGTTTATGCAATTTGCCACAGGTTTCATATCAAGTGGGGATTAAGGATATGTCGATGAGCACTGAACATATTCGTGGATTTCTATGGTATGACTGTTGAATACTCTTTTCCACAATTTACTAGCATTTTAAGTGAAGCCTTTTGTTTCTTCCAGTCATAAGCTCAGGATTTCTCCCAGAGAATTTCCGGCAAACGACGTGTTACCTATTGCACTGCTGACACTCCTCTGGTGAGTAAAAATTTCCCTGCCCTCCCACATCATATTTTATTTAAATTCCCCTTTTAGTCACTTACGGAGATAACTGGGTTATTTTACGTTATATTACTCTTTTTTCTCTGCTCCAAGATGGTAATTTCCCATTTGATATTTCTGAGAGTAATCATCTACATCTACGACACACCGTGCAAGCCACCTCCAGGGTGTGTGGCACGGGATGATTCCACACCAATAATACTACTTTCGTCCTAATTTGCTTCTTCTTTTAAGACGTTTTCTGTCTCATGGAAGCGTTTTTTTACTTCTCTTCCCTCTCCTAAGGGTTTGTCTGCTCTTAAATGAACTCTTTAGCCACTCTTTCATTTTATAGTTTATCTATACATCATCTGCTTTGGTTTGTTATTATACGTTTTTCTGGCTTAATATAACACTTCACTATTGCGGCTATATGTTCGCTATGACATTTAAGTCCGGAGTAGCTATAGCATGATTTGTAGCTATAGAAAATTGACTTGTGTTTTGTATATTTTCATTATATTTTAATATTTTTGGGCTCTTTTGGTATCATTGAAGATTTTCAGGTAAATCATCTTCAAAGATGAACTTTAAAAATGTATTGGTGATAAACCAAATCATTTATTTTTACAAAATTTATAAGTTTTTCTCCTCTTTCATTAGATTTAGCTTATCCAAATTTTCCCACAAATTGCTGATCTAGACAGGCACCAGCTGCCGCATTGAAATCTTCCATAATGATTATATTCACGATATATTTTACGCTTTTTAATGTGTTGACTATTTGTTCATACATAGACTCCACATTCTTTTCTGCCCTACTTGAGGTCGGGAAATATACTTGCATAATAAATAATGCCATTGGTTTGGCAGATACTTTGATTATAAGTATTCTGTCATTGTGATGGTAAATATTTGAACCTTGGGTTTCCAGTCTCGTCTTACTATCATAGCTACTCCACTTAATTCGGCATTTTCTCTACCACTATAGATGACTCTGAAGTCTGCCATTGTCTGTCAATCTAATTTAACTTGTTATTTGTCAGTTATTATCCTTCCATTCCTCTCTTGTGATGAGGTAGGGCGAATTACTGGAAGGTGGCTGCGGGGGAGGAAGTCATAGCTCTCTCGCCGAGAATATTTATTTCCAATGTTTCCATTTATTTTTTTATTTTATCTAATTTCCCTAGTACAGACGTTCCATGAACCCATTTGCAACTCATGATTGTGCTTATGATAAGGTTTTCGCTGGATGACGACTTGAGAGTTGTGATGTTGGCTGTCTCTCTCTTGCCAGATCTTGGTTCCCGATTCCCTTGATCAGTAACTTTTAATATGCATCTTCCGCAATTCATGGCTAAAAGACTAGTTGGAATATCGTAAGCGGTATGATAGATGGCATCCATTGCCTTCTGCATTCCTTGACCATCTACTGGTAGTGATTCATCCGCCTTTATGGGTGATTTCTCACCCCAAGGGCAATAAGGTGCCCTCTCCTTTTCCCCAGCTTGGGAGAAAGGTTTATCCAAGTGATTATAAATTATTTCAATCATTGAAATTGAGACCATAAGGCATTTCTCAGATTCTCCGTTCATAGAAGGGGGAAATAAACCTGTTGCACCTCCAATCTATATGATCAGTTGGTAATAGAGTCTAAAATAATAGTTTATAGGTGATTCTGAAGTTATTGCATCGAATTTCGCTAATGGTTTCATACCTAGTGTGCAGTTTCCTCTCGTGGGCATCAACTTCTGACCTTATCGTGGCATTAAACGTTCGATCAGTAACAGTCGAGGCTATCGGCTTTGCAAGCGTAATCGAGCAACAGACCTTCCCAGCTTATTACGTATAACGATGCATCCCAGAAATGGATGTCGTTTACCACCCCCCTTTCAGCCCTCGAGAATGATAGTATCGGGATGCACATCAGGGAGGCTTTTGTAGGCACTGCTAGTGTCCTCATCACAAGCACTAAGTGTGCAATGCTGACATTCTGTCATTACACGTTCTGGCGTTACACTACCGGTCAATGGTTACGGAGGCCATTGATTATCCCGCAGCAAATGAAAACGCATGATATATGCTGCATAGTTTTGATCATCGCAACAGGGGGCAGCGAAATGCGATGAAATGATTAAATTCCTCCATTTAAATTGTCAAGTTTAATTCTAATGTTACGCAATATATTGTCGTTAAACATAATTTTCTATCGTTCCATCAAATTTATGTATAGCATTGCGTTCATGTAGAGGAAGAGTTTCCATTCATCGATTTTCGTTCTTTGAGGCATGACTAGTTCTTTTTAAACTTTGAGTACTATTCAGAATATATACTCAGAAACTTATTCTTTGCAAAAAAAGGTTACGAACTATATATATTTGAGCATGGAGAGAAAGGGTGGATATCAGTCGGAGGATGAATACATATAACATGCATATAAAAGATATATATTATATGTGCAATAATGATTACTCGCATCACGGATGCTCAAGCCCATGTAGATGCGTAAACAGGTACGTGATTGCTTGGGCGATTGGTTCTTAGACTAAGTTCATGATAGGTTTACACTTGCTCGTGCATTTTCAAAATTTTCCACGTAAACGCATTGATTTACTAAAAAAACAAGCATGATGCCATGTAAATACTTAGTGAACTTACTCGTGTAATTATTAATGCCTTAAGACAAGTAAGAATTGCCAATAAATTAGGGAGGGATACCGAAGAGAGGCAGGGAAAGCAGATGTTGGAGGAAATAAGTAGTCACGGGATGTTGAACACCCCAAAAAAGGTGTAGTCTAAGCTTGAGAGGTAGGGAGAAATATTTTAAAGAATTTACTAAGAAAGAGAAATATTTAATGTGATTGAGAGTGTCGAGCTAAAAAGGGGGAAGATGTGAAGCAAGCGGAATGCTGGCTTTGAAAGATAGGTTTTTATTTAAGAAATATCAAATTTTCGATGAAAGAAAAGTAATATTGACTCATATGCATGCGTTTCAGTTACTCAGATGGCAATAGGGAGAGTTAAAATGCCCATGACCTCAGAGAGAGTTAAAATCTGGTAAACACGTGCGTTCTTGAATTCGCAAGGAAGTGTGGGCAAAGGATTAAAGTCGACGGAATCCCCTAAGTCTAAATTAAATATTAAGTGCTACATTCTGTTTTTTAATTTTCCATGACTACGGATTGTTAATGAGTAAATAAATATAATTTGACATTCTTGAAAAAAAACCAGGATTGTCCTTTCAATTTGACTCCTGCTAATTAAACTCGGAACACTTAAGTAAGTATTGCAAGTAATGTACCGACACAAGCATACCCATCGTACCGTTCCCTTTCAAGGTAGTCTAAGTCAAAAGAGCTGTATCCTCCGTGTTAGGCCAGGAAAACTAGCTCTCATAATAATTCATTCCATATACTGCTTTAACCTTGCACACCTCGTTTTCTTCTTACACATCCCTAAATTGCTTCATCTCTAGATAGCTCTATTGCTCTATTGCTTTCCCGACTCTATATTCTTTCTCTTCAGTTTCTTCCACAACATTCACTTATGGCTTTCTTCTTCTGGCACCCTTCACTTCTCTATCAATACTCTGTTTCGTAATTTAACTTTCATCTATTCTTTTAACGTCCCTATTCCAACAAAGCACGCTTCTATGTCAATTACTAGATAATCCACCAGACATTCTGTCAGTATTCACTCATTCCTAACCCTGTCCCTATTACTTTTACCGCTAATACAGTACTACTCAGATACCCTATTACCCCTGCAATCTGCTCTCACTTATGCTTTAGAGGTACAATAGTGGGTATTTTTATAAAATCCTCAAAGAAACTTAAAATGGTTTCTATACGTGATTTACCTCAAACCTCCCATCCATTGTTAGGAACCCAATGGTAACCACGATAATTTACTTCTTCATTCCTTAATTGGTCCTTGGCATGATGTGAAAGAATTTTGAATTATCTAATCACGGGATATTGTACCTAAAGGATAGACGTTTACAAGCAGCTATTTATCATTTATGTCCACGTCAAGCTTAGGGAAGTTACAGACGGGAGGGAAATAGAGGCATCTTCGGTTCTTTGAGGTCGGTCGGCGGCGATAGACAATGCGGACGACGCGACGGTAGTCCCGTGAAACAGTTGTGGACCTAACTTCCGCGTAATTGAATTCGAGCAGACTACGGCCGGACGAGAGAGCCTTTTGGACACCCAAATATTCCCCGTAATTTTCCCCGAGCTATCCGGACATTATCCGAGCAGTTGACAACTCCATTTCGAGTTCGAATGGGTAGTAAGAGAGGCGATGCGACGGTGGGACAAACGTTAGTTGATCAACTCTCGCCTTGCCGCTGGTTGGCGAGGAGAAAAAGAGCTGGAAACACGTGCCAAATCTAAGAGCAGGCTTGGATTGTGGTTAGATATAGAAAACAAATAGTTTCATTTAGGGTAGTTTGAGCGCGATATTTCCTTTAAGAGATTGTCATATTAAACACCGTATTCAAATTTTATTTTATAATTTAAGCAGAAGTAAGAGACATGAAGTAAATATGGTAACACAAATGACGCAAAAATTTCATTTTAAATAACTGATATTCTCACAAATTAACTAAATATGCATCATTATGGTTTCAACTCGTCTCATTTCTTTCACGTAGTACGCTGAAAACACCTTTACAATTAAAGACTTTTTTGCGTTTCAGTAGAAATTACTGCGGTAAGATATTGATTTATTTATAAAAAGAGTTGAAGAAGCATAAAAACCACACACTTTTAATTTTCTGACTTGAACTACGGTTAAGAATTCCTAATTTTTAAAATATAGTCTCTTTGGAGTGGAGACTTGTACCATTTCCAATGGAAAATGGCTCGTATTTTTGGCAAACATCTCGTAAACTATAATGTTAAGTGACTGGTATTTTCTCATCATTGGAAAGATGAGAAGACCATTTTCCTGGTAATGAGGCCAACTTTATGTAATTTTGTGCAAAGTGATATATCACTCAAATACCTTTCTTTTTACTTTGTTGTGCTAAAAATGGGAAATATTATAAATACGTTGCCTAAACCTTGGAAGGAAGGATGATTTTAATTTAAATTTTAAAAATATATTAAAGGTTGCTCTAAGAGTGAGTTGGGTGAATATGTACCTACTGATTACTAGCTAAATTAGATGCGTATTCAAATTATCCTTCCCTGCAACTATGGCAATTTTATATATAATTTCCCCCCTTTTTGGGACAATTAAGTAAATGATTGATTAGGGTAATATAACTGTTGAGGTAGGTATAAATCATAGGGTACATAAGTCTTCTAGGTTCTTACTGGCTCGATATCTCCGTATATGATTTCCGTCGTCATCTCAGAATATGTCTTACTTCCCTTTATCCCGTCCATAAAGCCCATTATATTTTGATATCTTTATTCCCTTCCCTCGCTTATTCAACGATCTCCCCACTACGGTGGACGTCAGCATCCCTTCGCCCCTCGTAACCTCTACCAACCACCAACTTTGACTCCTTTTAATGTCATCCAGAAGTTTCCTTACCTCACCAACCATACCATGCACCTCCTTGTTCACCTTTCCTTCCGTTCACTACATTTTTTCCGTTATCCTTCACACACTCATCTCAATCTCCTAGAGCCACTTCTCAATTTATTTTCTCAGAGTCCACTTGTCTGCTCCAAACAACATTGCACTCCATAGTTACTTCTTCGCCAGCCCCCTCATTGCATCCTTACCCAAGGTCGCCATTATCTTTTGTCAAACGTTTATGTGACGATCTGTGAAAACGATTCAGCTCCCGATGTCAGTGAGAGAAGGTTGGAAATAATGAAATTGAAAAAATGAATTAATAGTGGGAGATACCAACGTAATGCGTGAAAACTTGCGCGAGCATTACGGCAATGGAGGTTTGCGAAGGGAAAGTTGGAAGGAATTGAAGGTAAAAAAGAAAAAGAATAAATTTGATTGGTTCAATATTTTTACCGAATACGGAAAATATTTGGAGAGAAGAATTGGGTTGTCACTATGGTATGCCTGTATTGGGATAGCCATCAGTCAAACCATTTAATTCCCTTAATAACAATTGAAAAATTTAAAAAAATTTAAAAAAATATTTGCTGGTAAAATGTAACCAATCTCTTAACATAAATAAAACATTAGCTTACCACCAAAACATACATCTACTTATTCAATTCACAAAATATTCATCACGTCATTTAAAATATTATTCGCAAATAACCAATAAATATACAAATGCATATAATTTTATGCAGAATACTTACATAAAAACAATGGCAAAAATTAAAAATCATTAACCATGTAACTTTAGTTTGATAGCATGAAGGTCACTGAATAGATGCTATTCGTCAATTATCCTTAATAATCACGTTTCAACGTCCAGCAAAAACTATCTAACATTATTACTTTTTCTTTCCAATCTGGGAGCAATTTGAATGTTTTTTCCTGATTGCAAAAAAAATCTATAAAATAGCGTTATACTTGGTTTAGATGATGGTAAATCTTTATTTCCGCAAATAAAGAGAATGCGGGAATCGGAGCAAAATCGAGTTTTTTAGGCGAAGTAGAGAGGCAGGAGAATTGAAAGAAAAATGTGAATGAGTATGAGAAATCCGTGGAATCCATTGAATAG
Organism: Pyrrhosoma nymphula; assembly: GCA_963573305.1. Taxonomy (NCBI): domain Eukaryota; kingdom Metazoa; phylum Arthropoda; class Insecta; order Odonata; family Coenagrionidae; genus Pyrrhosoma; species Pyrrhosoma nymphula. The sequence continues at coordinate 65,379,540 of OY754333.1, forward strand.
AAAGAGAGAGAGAGAGGAGAAGGTGGAAAATTATTATTATTTTCCACCGAGAGTTCCGAATGGTTTCGCTCGGTGGCGTAGCCCGTGCATTTTTACCTCCCCTCCACAACCCCCTTGATCGTTAATTAAGATGCTTGGCCAAAAGCGGCAGTGAGCGACGTACACCCAAAACGGGACGAGGAAAGGAAGGGAAATGTTTGGTTTTAGGGAAGAAGGGAGGAGGAGGAAAACGTTTTCTGGACACAGTGAACGCTCCGGAGTGGGAGAGTGTTGTTGGAAGAAGCGCGATTTAATTGGGGGAACGGATTTATGGTGAGCAAAAACTTCCCGGGGTAAAGCGGGAGCGAAGTCGTTACTCTTGCACAAATGGTTCCTTTTTATTATCGTGGCTTTTGATACCTATTACCCACATTCTGAATTTTTTCCCTCTTTCTCTCTTCTCCTCTGAGCTCTCGGTTTCCCAAAATGATAACTTTTTTTCTACATAGAACTCGCTGAAATACCACACGGATACATATCGTCTCATTATTGAAAACTTTCGGTCCTATTATTGGCGTCCGTGCATCTAATTTAACATGAAATATCACTCATAAAGTCGGTAGATTTTTCTCAAGCTTTCGGAGAAAGAATGGAATGGATGCCATGTAGGTAAAAACGAATATGAGAGTTTACTGGAGTTAATCACTTTGATTGGATTTTTATGCTCTTAATGGAAATTTACTTTGAGCATTTTTCATCCCAAAACCCCTGAAAAGAGTTTAAATTTTAGAAACATATATTTCAGTTCTCATACTGCATCTATCATTAATTTTCCTGCTAAATTAGATTCGCCATTGTAACCAAAATGTCACACTACGGATTATGGCCGCGAAAAAGCATAATTGTGACGTAAATATGCGAGTTAATTTGTTATTACGACGTTAACTCTGGTGAGAGCTCAAATGAGCACTAAATGTTTTATTATTATTTACCATGAATATAAAGTTCACGTGCTTTCACGTCTTTTGCGAGGAAAAAGGTTATGTGAATGAATGTTTTATTAGATATAATTAGTCCTGTTTTCATTTCCTTCTGAAAAGGCGCTATAAAATTCCCAGGGTTCAGTTGAAGCATATTTTTATTTGATAAAAGAAAGAGCAATTAATTTGAGTTTCCACATTGTTCTCTCTCTGGTGACCAAAATAACCCAAGCCACACATGATAAAGTTTTTACATTATTTTGGAGCGGAATGGCAGCTACATGGTATGGGGTCGGAAATTTGAAAACTCGATTTCGCTTGAAACTGCCGGCAATGTGTCTCCCCAATGGACTCATTACACGGGAATTAATACATTATTCCCGAATGTCTGGATATACTACTGATGTTTGGACCGAACGTAAGGTTTAAGTAAAGAGAAAAAGTTGTATTTTTCGAAATACTTTTTCTGCCTACTATACCGGTACAAAACTGTTAAAGACATAGCATTTGTTTTAACTATAGCCTATAGCCTTTTAACTTTATATGGTTTCAAAAAACCACTTACTACTAATATCTGTTTCTATAAACTGCCCAGTGAGCCCCCACAGAGACTAAATCAGATGGTGTTAGGTCGATATCCATGAAAAAAGCAGGGTATAGGAAAAAATATAGGGAGAGTGAGAGGACAAAAGTTAATTGCATGTTTTCGAAAAGTCATGTCCTGCTCTAATCTTGTCATGGTCCCAAATGGGGGTGTTTACTCGGAAACGAAATTGCTATTGTATTCATGAAATCGTTAGATGGAAGCAACATATGAATTTTAGTGAAAAAATCAATCTTATAACCGTAGCCATTCACTAATAAATTAAAATACGCAAAAGATGACGCCCATCGAATGAGCTGCGCTGAGACCTTCTACGTCATCTACCTCCCCTAATTGGCTGTTTTAGGGACTGGAGTAGGGGTGGAGTTGGGGAGGGTAGGTCTACCTACACAGCTTCTGGCACAGCAGATTTTGATTGGACGAAGGAGCTGCGCAGTCTCAGTTGAGATTGGACGAAGGGATGACGTAAGAAGTCTCAGCACGCCTATTCCAGCGAAAGGGTTAAGAACATCAGTTTATCGTCGCTGATACAGGTAACTCGCCTGTAACTCGAGAACTAGGAGATGGATCGAAAAACGGAAAAATACGGGTATTTTTATTTTACAAACTCTTATCAGATTCGGCAATAAAAAAATTTGTGTGCGTAGAAAGAAAGCGTGGGATATTTTTACCGATCAGTTTGGTGGGGCATCGTCTTTGTTATGTGACTTCAATTACTTCTAGAGATGCGGTGTGGGTCTAAATCAATATTCTCTTTATAATCCTGAAACTCTACGAATCTCAACTTTTCAAGCATTCTAAGCATGGCGTGTATCCTTCCAAGCCTCTAGTGGCTCCCAAACAAGCCCATTCATCATCTTTCTCATTTTTCTGTTTGTTTGTAGCAGTTTTAATCGAAGTCTGCGGTTTTCCGTTGACATTTTTTTATATTGTGAATTAAATCCTTCCATGAGGGGTCCCAAATTTTTGTGGTGTATTCTAGACGTTGCCTAATCGAAATTAAATGAGTGCTTCCCATATTAAACGTACCTTGCTTACATATACAACATTTGAATTTGGATATTTCAGACAGAACATTTAAGATAATTGCAAATGAAATCGTCACTTCTTTAATCTTGAATCAGGTCAGAAATCTCCCATTTGAGCTTAAAAGATTTTAACTTTTTTTCTTTGATCCCACATGCCAAAACTAAATTACATACGTCAACCACTCCATGCTCGTCAAAAGCATGGTAACAGATGAATTCGGTACGTTTACTTTATCTACTAAGAAAATAGTCTTTGTGAGACATGGGATTTAATTTCAGTATCGACCTCCTGGAAACAAAAATATCGCCTTATCAATATTTTTAGATGATTTCTGCATTTGCTAAAATTTAGGAGATGACTGTGAAATATAAATATGTAAAAATCAAAAATATACGGACAATTAGTTTTAATCATTGCTCCTTTGACTGTACTTTGAAGTTACATGATATAATAAAAGCGATAGTAGCTAATATAAATAATAGGAAGAAGGTGATGCTAGGAGAAATGGATTACAGCTGAAGTTAAGTCGTTTGCGTCATTTTCTTATTAATAAATTGATCAAATTTGAGGATACCGAGACTAGCCGCGGCATTCACCTTTACGGAGTAATCCGTAAGTGCACATTAGTGCGATATTCCACAGAGCAAAAATCATTCACCTTGACCGGGATCTCAGTCAAGTCGAATGATTTTTCCTCTGTGAAATATCGCAGTAATAAATTGATCTGTTATTGTCATCTTAATCCTAATGCTGTCAAATGATTTCATCCTATTGCTATAAATTATCTCTATCCTATGACTCTCTCTACATTTGTAGTGAGTCGTTGAACTCAAATTGCTTGGCATTCTCCAAGGCTGGCGTATTAATCCCAAATCTAACCAAATTAACGACCTCTGATACTATATTGTTCTGCCTTTATTGGCTCTACTTTTATTCCTATTTTTCCATCAAATTTCATGCCACCTCTTTGACATACTTAAGGAAGACCGCATGTGACGTAGGGGAAATATATTATTGGGCGAATATGCATGGGCATTCCTAAGACGACATAAGGGTTTTTTCCACTTATTATTTACTTGTAACGTGCAGAGTTCTTCAATTAGAAAAAAGAAAAGAAGAAATACCAGTAGTATATAAAAAATTGAATTCTTTATGAAAATTCATCTTACAAAGCATATTTATTAGTGCATGGTGATTCTATATACACAATTTCACGTTCGTGCATACTTTTTAATCCACTGTCGTATTTATAGGCCTACAAAAGAGGCCTAATTATTGGTAGTGGACCGATAAAAGGCCATTATTTATTATTGCTACCTGGCTCTATTGCAGTGAACTCCTCTTCCGTTGAATATTTTAGCTTTCACGCACTACTTTCTATTTTTTCCTAACTTACCGTCCACCTTCTCTTTTTTATTCAGTGAGCATCTATTCACTCAGTATGACTACACCATGGGGGCTAGCTTCTTTTATATCTGCTCATCTATCTATATGATATATCTTCTATATACATAAAAATGGATGTTTGATTATTTGTCCGAGATTAGTAGCCTTCGACACCGTTTCATCGATCACCATGAAAGTTGGTACATACATGTATTTATTCAAGGAGAAAGTTTTTATACAATCTAAAAAGATCTCAGGACCCCAAAAGGTCCCAAAAAGGGGCCCTTTGGAGGTTTATGCTGTATTGGGTTTTGTGCAGTGGTTTCATTTTTTGCTTATTAAAATTACTTCCTCTTAAGAGGGTAGGGATTTATTGATCAAATGGCTGAAAGAATGAAGTTTATAATTCTATCAATGAATTATCATTTAAAATTTGTATTTGTATGAATATAGCGTTTTTTTCTGCAAAAGAGCGCATTATTCTCAGAAATCAACGATAGCATATTTCCCTAACAACCAGATTTTGGTCTTAAACGCATTTAAAATTCATTTTGATTTATTAAGTTGATTAGGAATGATAAACATAGGGTTTTTTGCAGTGTTTTTTGATTTTTTAAACTACTTTCACTCAAGATACAGAGCTAAAATTTACTTTATCAGATACCCGGCAGAAAGACGTTTCTCATTTTATCAATCGATTTTCCTCTCATATGATGAGTTATGAAGGAATTGTGATCCCGAGCAACGCCAAGTATTTCAGCTATCATCATCATCATACTACTATATAAAAATTGAATGGTGTCTGTCTGTCTGTCTGTCTGTTGCTCAATCACGCAGCAAAATACTGAACCGAGTGAGTTGAGATTTGGCATGTAGAGCGCAAATGTATCTGAATGTAACATAGACTACATTAAAAATCTCTCAGTGCCCCCAAAGGCCCCACCTGAAGGTTCCTGGTGGTCCATGCTAAGCATTGGGTTCGGTGCAGTTGTTTCATTTTTTGCTTTTTAAAATTACTTTCAATCAAGATAGAGGGCTGGAGTTTCTTTTAACAGATGGCTGAATAAATAAAGTTTCTAATTCTTTCAATCTATTTTCTTTTACGCTTCTTAATTGTCTGAATGTCATGTTTTTTGCTGAAAAATCTCACATTTTTCTCTGAAATCAACAATAGCCTATTTCATTTACAACCAGAGATTTTATTTTCAATGGATATTCACGCCCCTAGCATTTAAGTTTTCCTGCAGGCCCATAATAGCACGTAAAAAGAAAATCTGCAGAAGGGCCCAGAGGAGCCCCATGATAGATTGCTTCTGGGGGTAATCGATAAATTCAATGCATATTTATAAGTATGCTCTTCGATGTCTATTCTCAAAGTAGCTCGCATAGGGGCACTGAATGTATATGTGAGAACACTTACGCAGAAAACGATACTTATAAAGGAATTACATAGATTACACGAGCAATTAAAAGTTCTAGAATATTTACGTGAATAGTAATGGTAAAAATTCCTTTATTGCTACAACAAACACGGCGTTGATTATTATCGTTTAATACTCAGGTATATTACACGTGGTGGAGCTGTCTGCATCTGCCTCTCATTACGATTTCGAACTGTTTTTAGACCAATTCCCACATCATAAACGTCACGAGTTATTTATATATGCAATTTTCGCAATATATTAGCGTTTTTGAGTCATCGTCTCCATAACGACCATAACTACTTATTGTTTAAATCGAGATTCCGTGTAAACATCCATTAACTCAATGATTCATTACACTGAATATGATATGAATGGTTCATTTCAATTAATTTAAATGTTAATATTCTTCCCGTTGATTTTCAACGGGCACCTTCTCTAATACATGTATATACAAACAGACCCCGTTACTTTTTATATATAAAAAGTAACGGGGTCTGTTTGTCGCTGTATCATGCAAAACTACTGGAACAATTGAACCAAATATGGCATATAGATAGAAAATATAGGTATTTGCATGTAACATAGGCTATATTGAAAAGCCCTTAGGGCCCCCAAAGGCCCCCCATGGTGGTCCATGCAAATCATTGGGTTCGATGCAGTGGTTTCATTTTTTGCTTTTTAAAAGTACTTTCACTCAAGATAGAGGGCTGGGATTCTTTTTATCGGATGGAGGTATAAATGAAGTTTCTTTCAATTGATTTTATTTTAAGCTTCGTATATGTTTGGAAATCATGTTTTTTGAACTGAAAAATGTCACATTTTTCTCTGAAATCAACAAAAGCATATTTAATTGACAATCAGAGATTTGATTTTCAAATGATATTCATGCCTCTTATATTTCACTATCACGTTGTTCTGCAGGCCAATCATTCATTCATTAGAGTAATCTACCGGATAGAGATAGGCTATGATGAAGTCAGAAAAATATCCCACGGACTCATACACGTGCCGTGCCCTATCTACCTCTAATATTTCTTTCTTCATCTCAGCATAAGTCTTACCTTTCTTCATCCCGTCCATAAAACCTAATCTCTTTCTTCCCCTTCCCCGCTTACCCAACATCCTTCCCTCTATCACGGCCTTCAGCAAACCATCGCCCCTCATTACCGCTTCCAGCCACCTACCCTGCCTTCCCCTAATCCCATCTATAAGTTTCCTCTCCTCGCCCACCATGTCAAGCACTTCCTCATTTGTCTTCCTTTCCGTCCAACGCACCTTCTCCATCTTCCTCCACACCCACATCTCGAAAGCCTTCACTATTGTTCCTTCTATCTTTGTGGTTTTCTGAGAAAATAAGTTCAATGCTTTTCACACCCGTTGAATTTCAACGGGTACTTTCCGCTAGTTACCTACCTAAAAATTCCATCCTCTTTTAACAAACTCTCTTAATTGAATTCTTACTTGAGTGAAACTCACTCTTATTACGTCATTTTCATGTATTTATATAAAATAGATGTAGATATAGTGGGATTATTTCGTATGCATCGTGTGAATTCAATGCCATGTGGTGATGTAATATCAAAAAGAGCCATCTTTTAACCAATCTCATCATACCATTAGAGCTTTACCGTGAATTATATATTTATATTTGACTTGGTTATGAGATCTATTGGAAATGCTAATATGTCACTGGCGTCTGATTTATGTCCGGGAGTGGTTCTGTTATACATATACGTGCGTTGGAACACAAGGAAACTGTTTTGATTTCCCCAAGATTTAAAGCGATTTATTTTTTTATTATAAGAGGTGATCTACCGGTTTATATAGGTTTAAATAGAAGATGAAATGTCCATGCTGTTATTTACAACTGCAGGTTCTTCTTAACTAGAATGATTCCTTCTTAAGCTCGGAATACTTCCTTATCCTCTTCATCCCATTCATAAGAACTATTCTCTTCCTTGTCTTCCCCACTTACCCTACATCCACCCCTCAATCACGACCTTCAACGTCCTTTCAACACGAATCACCTGTTTCAACCACATGGAATAGTAAATAACCAGAGAACTTATAGTCCATTTTCAGAGCACTTTTCATTAACAGCGGTCATCAATTGGAAGATAGGTTTGCTACAGCTTGCAACACTATTCTCATTTCAGTCTAACTCTTACTTCTTTATTAATTCCTATCATACATTCCTCATGATGAGCTTCATCCATTCCATCGTTTGCCCTAACTCACTCATATTCCCATTCATTTTTATCCTCAGGAGGCTACCATTGTCTCTGACTGTGTTTCCTGAGTCTCTCTCTCATGCTTCACATATTCTTCATTACCTTTTATTTTCCTCAGCTCTTCGTAGGAATTCGTCATTGGTGTTCCTCATTTGATCAATAACATTGTTTTTGTGTCATGAAACCATATTTTACATTCCTCCTGTCTTATCTGTCACACTACTGTTATCATTGAATGTTGATCAGTAAATTTATTATAATTAAGGATAGGTTAGTAAAGGTCTTAGTAGTAATTATTATTCGTAGAAAGGATAATGGATGTAGTATATGGTATTAGGAGAAGAATTGCGATAAAAAAATTATCAAATGGGAGACCTAATTACAGAAATTCTTAATGAAGGTGTTAGGAGGAAATTTTGTGGGAAGGCTAATTTGTAGCGTGGCGCTTTATGCTGACAATACAATGGACCCATGGGAGGGGGGACAAAAATTAACTGGAAGCGTTCGGGCTGTGGATACGGAGAAGGATAAAGAATTTAGCAAGGTGGAGGTGGACGGAAAGGAAGGCGGTGAAAGGCATGGTGGACGAAGAGAGAAAAAGGCTAAAGGAGATCAAGAGTAGATTGAACTTTGGGTACTGGATTTTGAAGGTATATTTTTGGAAGAGAGAATCCTGGGAAAGAGAGGATGAGTAAAGTTAAAAACGGATATTTATTATGCATTGAAGAGAGATATGAGGTATACAAAATCAGAGGAGCGATTTTTTCGGAAGCATTTCAACCTTAGAGAAGGAAATAAGAGTGCAGTATATTTTTTTGTTGATTTAACGGTAGAGGTAGGTTTATATGAAGGTAGGATATCATAGGCTATATTTAATGTATCTGTAGTCCCTATCTCCTTATACTATTTCATTCTTAAGCTCTGCGTATTAACCAAACCACATCCTCTCAATAAATCTTGTGGTCTTTCTTCCACTCTCCTGCTTACCTTACTTCCTCCCCTATATCACGGCCTGAAGCATTCCTTTGCCTATAATTGCCTCTTTCAAGCAACTAATTTGCCTCCTTGTTTTCTGCAGAGGTTTCCTCTCCTCACCCGCCATATCAAACACTTATTCCTTTGCTTTCCTTTCCGTCCACCAAACCTTTCTACATTCTTCTCCACACTCACATCTCAATCGCTTGTAGCCTATTCTCATTCTGTTTTCTCTGAATCCTCGTTTCTGTATGTAAAAATGGTACACTCCATACAGGATTCTACGTCAGTTTATTCCTTACATTCTAACACAATATTTCAAGGTCCCTGCCTTAAATTTTCTCCAATTTGTGAATGCTTGCTTTGCTAACGCTCTTCTAATATTTTTACTGCAGTGGGTATTAGCTATCAAAAACCTAATATAATTAACAAATCATCAAGTAATAAACATGTTCGAGTTCTTAATTATGACAACTTATTCTAAGGGTGCCGAATGATAAAGAAATGGCTTTGCGCTTTGACACTTCAGCGTGCTCTTCCCATTCTGTTTTCGCAGCTAGAATAAAAATTAGCGAGTTTTCACTTTTGGGGCCCGTGAGGAATTAAGCCGTGATAACAACATCTGAAGAGCCGGAATACTCGGTTGGATAAAGGGAACGATAAACGTCTTCCCGTATTACCCAATTACAAGGGATCCGTCGCATTCCGGAAGAAAAAAAAACCTACCGATCCACTCGGATTTCAATGTAAGTTCACCCCCCCTCCCCCACCTTCAGATCCCTTCCTTTTTTCTTAATTAGCCTAATTTACCATGCGAAGAGGCGGAAGAGAAAGGAAATAAAAGGACGAGAGGGTGTCTTTCTCTCTTTGACGCGTCAAAAGCAGAGCTTTCTCTCTATTTTTCGCACGCAAGGTGGCTCCAGAGGGGCTTACATTGTCCTCTATTACCTCCCGCACACTTCGTTTCTCCTGCTACAACACCGACCTACAGGTAGGCTTATGGGTGGAGAGTGAGTCAACCATCCGCACAACGCTGGGTTGGTATACGAGGGTTCATTTTCACCGAAAAATACCTTGTCTGCTCCCCGCCCTTTTGATTTCCCACTTTATACTTAATTGTCGTTCCCAAACAAGTAGCAGGTGTCGACGACCCTTTTGCCCGTGGCGTCCGTCCCCCCCCCCCCTCAACACACCCGACGCCAATTATACTCTCTGAAATCGTCTCCCTCAGTTATTTGGATATAATGGCAACCTTGCTCTCCTCAAACCCTGCCATGCGTTACATTCTTTCTCCTGCCTGCGTATTTGAAATAGGATGTATGAGAGGCAGTTGTCTGAGAAAATATGTGATTGCATTGTTGAATTAGCATGATTAAGGAAATGAGCATTGCGTTGATAAGATTATATAAATATTCTTTGAGCTAATTTTGAAATAGCGATAACTAAAAGAGTTTTGTATGCCCTCTGCAGATTTCACACATTTTTCTCGACGATATCATTCTTACAGGACAGGATTTTAACCGATGTGAACTCGTAAGGAATAAATAACTCTATAAAGGTTGCTGGAGCGGTAATCGTGAGTCACTAAATGCACATTTAATTAACTTTTCAATTGAGCCGAAAACAAATTCTTGGACCACATTTCACTTGAGTACATCTATTAATACGGTGGAAATCATCCTACAGGAAGTAATTTAAATGATGTTTAAATGATAATTATACATTTTGCCTTCAGTAAAGCGTTTTGTTGGGTTTTTGGCGCGGAATTTGAAATTTAGGCGAAAATCATATCCAAGTGCGCTTTTTTTACTCGGCATGATGCCTTGACATTTGTTTGAAACCAAGAAACCTTATCGGTATACCATGAACGAAAATCGATTCAACCACCGTAAAACATAAGAAAACGTAAGATGAACAACAACAGAGCTTGATTATCTTTAGCTGTAAGTAGCATGTGTTTGTGATAAAATTTGGGTATTCATATTGAGTTCATGTGTACCTGCACTTAATCTGTTTAGTAAATAAATAAAAAGTAAATTCAATGTTTTTTTGGACGAGCAGACCTAGGAGCTGACCTAAAAATATAAGAAGAAAGGAAATTCAATCGTGACACAGGATATGCCCCTTAATCAACTCTTGGAAACCGTGCCTCCAGATAATAAAGAGCACAAAAGAAATGAAAAAAGTGACTAATCAGGTCAACCATGATGATGACGGCAGAGTAAGACGTAAAAACGTTGGCAGGAGACGTTTTTCAGGCCTGGTTCTGAATCGGAGAAAACTTCATCAGCATCGTATAGTTGCTTACAAATTGGTTATTTTTTTTCCAATTTACAAACCGCAGTAGCAGAAAAACATTAGCACCTTTACAAATATATATATATATATATATATATATATATATATATATATATTCAATCGACGAAGTTCCACACGTAGATCCACAAGTAGATCCACACGTGGTGAAAATATACCCAATAAGGAGTCACAGGCGTGACAAGTAAAAACATAGTGACACAAACAAAAGAAACTCACACGAATGGTTGTTTAATTTTCGACAGCAATCAACTGTCTTCTTCCGAACTGGAGAGAGTACTGGATGCAGATGTGGGTAAGGAGAGAAGAAAGAAGAAAGGAGAGGCGGGGGCAGGCAGGGGAGGGCAGGTTGGGCCAGGCTGGGAAGAGATTGGAGGAGAAAGAGGGGAATAAAGGGAGGGGCAGACAGGAAAGGGAATGGAGGGGGAAGAGGGGAAGGGAGTTTAGTGAAAGACATTGATACCCGGAGTTTGAAATGCTTTATACAGCCAAATAAAAGATAATTCCACCGATTTCAGTTCAAGGGGGGGTGCAGTTGGGGGGAGGGAAAAAAGAACTGAAACATTGTAGCAGTGGTTGAAGGATTTTTTGTGGAGGGAGGCGTGTATCGCAACGGGAAGAGAAGCAGATTGGGAAGGATTTTTACAATTAGCACGGTGATTATTAATACGTATATTGAGGGGAGTCGAGGATTTACCAATATAGTAAGCTGGGCAGAGTTTGCATTGCAAGTGGTAAACCACATTGCTGGTGATGCAAGAGGCGGGAGGAGGGTGAGGGAGAGAGGGGATGGAGGCGTTGGGAGGAGGGGGTGTGGTAAAGATAGGACATAGTTTGCATCGAGCACGATTACAAGGGGAGGGAGTGGGTTTGGAAGCAACAGGGGTTTTGGAGAGGGGCTTGGTGGATTTGAAGATATCGGACAAGTTAGCCGGCCGCCTATAGGTGATTGAGGGGGGCTTAGAGAAAATTTTGGCGGTGGAAACGTGGTTTTTAAGGATGGGATAGAGGTCTTTCAAGATGGAATTAAGGGACTGTACCCCTGGGAAATAGGTGGTACAAATGGAGAGGATGTGGGAGTCTTTGGTGGGAGGAGGTTTGGTGGAGCCGAAATTTTTCTGAGTTTTTTGAATTTTTTGATGAAGGAGGGATTCTGGGTAGCCACGCTTAAGAAGGGATTGATGAAGGTTGGTGAGGAATTTGTCGAGGAAATCTGGGTTGCTACAAATACGATGGCCACGGATAGATAGGGAGTAGGGGAGGGAGCGTTTGGTATGGGAGGGGTGGCAGCTGCTATAATGAAGGTATTGCTGCTTATTAGTAGGTTTGATGTGAACCGAGGTGTGGAATTTTGAGCCTGATAAGGAAACATTAACATCCAAGAAGGTTATTTGGGAGTTGGAAATCGTGGAGGTAAAGGAGACGGAGGCAGAGGTATTGAGGGCGGAAATGAAGGTATTTAGGGAATCAGTACCATGAGGCCAGATGAGAAAAATGTCATCTATGTAGCGGAGCCACAAGAGGGGTTTTAATGGATATTTGGACAAAAAAGATTGTTCTAGATGGCCAAGGTAGAGGTTAGCATAGGAGGGACTAAACCTACTCCCCATAGCACAACCTTTGGTTTGTAAGAAGAATTTTTTATTAAAAGAGAAAGAATTATGGGTGAGGATGATATTTGTGTATATATATATATATATATATATATATATATATATATATATATATATATATATATATATATATAAGGAAATTTCTCTACCGTGCGAAATCGTTTTAGTTATATGGGTGCTTTAAATAATGTGGCAGGTGCGTATATTCATTTCATGGGGATCCCCATCGTAGTAATCTTTAACATTGTAACTTCCTGTGTGCAATCCAATTACTTGGACTCCTCTAAGCGGACTCGGTTCTGAGAAGTGGCCTCGTTATCGAGTAGACTGAAGCTAATTTACACGACCACGCACCAGCATGCAAGAGTCTTGTGATTTGAGAAAATTATGTTTGCGTAAAAAAGAACTCGGCGCATTTCCGCAACCCTCCCAAGTGAATCTATATTATTCTCTTGATCTAAAAAAAACAGACGAAAGGCTGACCTTTTTAAAAATTTAGTTCTGATTGAAAGTATGCCAAAAAATTCGACGAATAGCTCACAATTTTTGAAGAAAAAAGATTTTGATTTTTTTATTTTGATTGAAAATATCAGTATGATATGGTCAAGATGGTCACCCTGTGAGGAAATAAATCATTGGGTGAATTATTTTTTATCGTGTTCGAAAAATATGATTTTAATATTGGAGACCATATTGTAAGACATTTTCCAAATAAATTATGGACGTATGTATCAGAATTGAGAAAAATCTTTCACTGCCTGCATGCAGGTTATTATGGAAAAAGTACAGGAGGACATTGGGGTTAGCGTCCCATCAGAAAAATGGTCGTATGTGAGTAGAAGGGTTGACAGAACCCTGAGAAGAGATGTCAAAAAAGAGGAGTAAATTTTTGGCAGCTGTAAATGGAGGAAGAGACTGAGAGTAGACTGAAAGGAATGGTGAAGAATAGAATCTGGACAAAAACTAAATTTTCGAAGACTGAATACATGTTGGAAATGGCAGGTGAGGAAAATATAAGTTGCTAAAAATCGGGAGTTCGTTACTGAGAAAGAAGATGAAATATAGGTAAGTTGAAAAAAAGGAGTTGAAGTCCATGGTGGAAAGTAGTATATCCGGTATTCTGGGAAGGCGGAGGACATGATTTTAGATGATGGAAGCGTTGTAGGAGGAATGGTAAATGAAGAAGGAAATTGATTCTTCTAAATTTCAGAACACTAAGCAAATCAAAGACGCCGATTCCAATGTCAATTTTTGGAGGATCTCTGGCATTTGTAATAGCCCAATGGATGTGGCCTTCGTATGAAAGTGTGTGCTTGAAAGGTTCACCGAAAAAAGGATTAATCCTATCTAGTCCATCAGATGGCTAGGGATTTATTTGTTCTCCTAGGTGGATCATTTTTAATTGTTTTTCGAATTTCCAAACGACATTGGGCAGAAAAGGTGCCTCTTGAGGTGGTAGTTATCCATGCCAAATTTCAGAAACATTTTAATATGCCTTACCCTGCCTACAACCGATTGATTGTTGAAAAGTTGCCGAAAACCAGGCAGAATCTGAAAATATATTCCAATAAAACTTATTATTGGTTCAGCTAAAATATCTCAACGATTAGGAAATGTAAATGCTAACCTTACTAATGCTCTGAACTAGATATAATTTTGAAAATTTGCTGTATTTGACGAAGAAACTAAACGTTTTCCCTATATTTCCTGTGTAAAAATATGCTTCTCATGAGAGTCCATGAGAACTTTCTGGGAATGGTGAAGATAAATGTCCAAAGGTCTTTTACAATATCCAGACGACATGTTGACATTTGGGCGCAGTTTCTCCTCAATTGAGTGAATGACTCCACCGTTTGGATCTGTATCGCATGCAGGCAGGGAAGGACAATTTTCTAAAATTTGGCATCGATCATTAATAAAAAGGCAACTTTCTCACCCATAGCCGTTTGGTAATTCGAAAAAAAAGAAAATCGATCCACCATATTGCTCGCGCGGAGAAGTTCACCGCTAGTCACATCTCGCAGCATCTGTGGCGCCAGAAATGTGACCCCATGTGAATAAGTATTTACTTTCAAAAATCATCCAAGGATCGAGCTCATCACGTAGCGCTCTTAAGTGCTCTTTCTCATCACCCATTTGAAAACAAATCATCTTTCTCAATCCAGAGGGACCGATTTTAAAGATTCTCGCCGTCAGATTTTTTTTCCGATTAATATTTTCTCTCTCCTTCGTACCCTTACGTCATCTCCTTTTAACACGAATCGACTCTGAAGGAGCTTCTGCACCCGCATGGATGATTGGGAGACAGGGAGGGAATCGGGAGAGGGAAAGAAAACGTCTGAAGCGGAACCAGTCGTCTCCCTTCCCCGGGTGATTAGTTTCTTCGGCAGGCAGAGAGAAAAGGAAGAAGGAGAAGAAGAGAAAAAAAGAAACACTCCTCAATAATGCCATCGCCTGGAGATTTTTCTGATCCGTTGTCCTTTGTGCTCGTTTCTCTTTGTTGGGATGAAACGGGAAGAAGGGGCTTCTTTTCTTCGGTGACTTCCTCGCTCGAGGCGGATATTTTAGAAGCGCCTCGTCCGTCGTATCTTTTCCATAAGTTAAATCCCATCGTGGAACCTCAGGAGATTTGTCGACTCGTGATATGCGCCATCCCCCTCGACACTATTGCCTCAAGCGCCGTTTCCACGACTCCCCTCCTCCTCTTCTCAAGTTTTTATTGCTGGAAGATTTTCCACCAAAGTCAAACGTATGACTGAAGTGCCGAATCGAGCATGTCGTAAATCACAACAAGACAAGTGATGTCATTCGTCGACGAGTTTAATTTTCTCTGCCATCTGTGTCCCCGCGAAAATCAATTTGTGAAAATCGATTTAATTTTTAATGGCGTCACATTTACCGTCGCATTTACTTTTAATACACAATAGGCTGGCATAGAGAATAGTTCACACTCAGTTTCTGCAGCCAATATTGTCTCCAAGTTTATGGAAAAAATGAATGTTTTTCATTAGAAGATTGACAAATGCGATTTCGTGCGTGGATATATTCTGGAATGGATCTCAAAACTACAAGTGAACTATGAAATCACGTCGTATCAACTTTTGAGTCTTAAAGGAAGCTCTTTATTTTGAATTTTATGGCTACACTTTTATTTTAATAGTTGAACTCTGCTTGCATTACTTGATTAGTTATTTTTCACGAAATGTATGGTCGGCAAGGACGTGGACTTCCTTTTTGAACTTCTCCATTTTGAGAAGCATATAGGTAGTGAGTAGGGCTAGCAGGCAACTCAATATTTCTGGACATTGGCATAGTCCACCTTCATTCACTGCAGTGTGCTTGCAGAATATCAGCGGTCTAATAAGTTGATCTTTTTCACCACTAGTCATTCAATGCTAAGTTTGGTAAAATGCATTACTCCATTCTACCCTGCTGATTTATTAATGTCCTTGTAGGAGTTAAGTTTCATAATCCGTTTAGTTGATATATGTATTCGTCCGTTGGTCTTTCTCATGAGGCTGGTCTTTCTACTCGTATTTTGTTCCCTACAAAATTTTGATGGCTAAAAGTGCGGTCTATCCATCTGAACTGTCTCTCTGATAGTGCTCCAATTGGTTTTCCCTGTTTTACACCTTCGTACAGTTCCTCGTTTGTAATTCTACCCGTCCATTTGATTTTAAACATCCGTCTCCAGCACCAAGTGTTCAAAGTCCTCTCTTCCCTTAGGTTTCAGCTTTCCTACGAATCAGTTTGGTGTGGATATACTCTTTCATTTTATTGTTAAAAATGTGTCTTTCCCTATTTACTAAGAAATATGATATGTACATTCAAATAATCATCATAATTCACTCATATTCCCAAACCCGGTGTTAGTTTTATTTTTGTCATTAACTATTTTATGTTGAATTACGGCATCAATCTGTGCATTAATTTAATTTTCACGTCTAGATTATATTCATTAAATATTACACTATTGTACTAAAGCAATTATCACTGGTTATTTTTTCAAAAATTTTTAAAAGCTGTAGACTGCACGAATGGACATTTCAAAAATGATAGAAATAGAGTTTTTGCTTAATAAACTATAGCTAAAGTAGGCAGAGGTAGGGAATCGGCTAAATGAATTAGCTGATTTCGAAGTAAGCGCATGAGGAAAGTTTCTCGCTGCTAATGGAGATTCGGTGTACTAATGAACCACATTGTAGTATTCATGAGAGTGCCGCGAGAAAGATAAGAAGAAGCCTTTCTTGTCGAAACGTGAATATTGTGTCCTTTGAAGAAAACTTAAACGATCCTGCCATATTTCTTTTTATCTAATTTAAATTCTTGTGGAAAACGAGACATCAGTGCTACATATTTCAAAGTCCAAGCCGTCGCTTTGGGCACATGTCGTATGAAGGACTCAGTAGTGTTATTTTTATGTCTGCGGAAGTCCGAAACTAACAAAAAAGCGGTCAGTAAAGAGAAAGGTGGAATGGAAGAACCCTTTTACCTCTTCGGCATCCTTTGTCCGATCCTATCTGCCCGTCTGCTTCCGCGAACGAGAGGCCGATGGCGCGAGACGTAGAAGTCTTTTGTTTTTTTACACGTGCGCGACTCACCGCCGTTGTGTGTCCGGGCATTGTGTGGGATCAGCACACGAGGGGTCAGCCGTGTCTCATTTTTCTTTTCTACACCACGCTGTTCGGCCATGTCGGAGGAGAGTGAACCTGTCCAAATCCACGAGCGTGTTTCGCCGCATTTACGTCCAAGAAAAACTTTTTAGGCAAGTTTTTAAATCGAAACCACCCGCCCAATAATTCTAAGCGCTCTCGAGTAAAAATAACATCAACTTCGATTTCTGGAAATCTTCGTAATTTTTATGACGACGCTGAGATTTTTTCGTCTTTTTTTGTACGAAGTACAATAAATATTGATGATTTGGAGCCCCAGGATTTTTCAGGTCCCCACACTTCAGAGCAGTAACATCTTATTATAGCTTATTATAGAATTATAATAGTGAGCAAATTTATAGTTTGGCAACCTTCTACTACCTCGGAAGTACCCAATTCGGGGTTATTGTAGCCCTGGGGCCTTTGTCATTTAGACTAATATTTTTTTAATATTCCAAGGAGCATGTATGCAAAATTTTATTTGAATCCATCAAAAAGTTCGGAAGTGGAAAGCGTTCAGACAAAGAGAATTCCAATGTTATTTTAATTTTTGCATGAATTTTATGATGATATATGATTCACCGGTTAAGATAACATTGCTGATTAGTATTGTTAATTTACTACTAATTCATGGATACACCGGGATATTACAGAAAACCAAATCATATGGTACATGCAATCTATCGTTTGCGGTAGGTTTTTGATTAATCATTTATCCTCTCCTGTTATCCTTTTTAGTGTAGCAAAAGCTATCCTTCTCCAAAATCTCCCCTATTTTTGAGTGTTTTTCCTTTTTAAAGCAACTTTCATAATTTTACTACTTACTGTCATCATTACTCCTCCATCTAATTATTTTGCCAACTTGTGATTTCCTAAAGTAACTTTCTTTCCATCTGTCACTATTTCCACGACTGACTTCTTTGTTAATCTTTTGTCGTGTCTCTATCCTAAGCATTCCATCCTTCTGCATACACTAATCTCTAAGGAATCTAATTTTTTCTCGTTCTCTCCACGGGGCCAAATTCTAGCCCTGGATCCATGAGATTATGTGATAAGCCGTCTTATATCATTGAACGAACATATTACAAACGAAATTCTTACTCTTATATCCTTTGTGTTTCGTCATATGTTGCTCAAGTAACAAAAATGCTGTAGCTGTTATAACTTATACCCTCAAGTTATTGATTATAATTTTGATTTCCTCAGGCATTATCACCTATCTCAATTCAGTATATTCAAGCGAGCTTTGAGGAAAAAATCACGTTTGAAGGCAAACAATTTCTTTATATATCGGCTCTCTAATTATAACGTGGTGAACCCACATGCCTTTCCTTTGTTAATTAATTTAAAAATAAAACGAATTACGAATGTGTCAAGTCTTTTTACTTTTAGTATTGGATGTTGTTTTGAGATTTCGGAGAAGCTAATTTGCCTGAGGGCCCGATCTTCATTTGTAATTTATTTTGTAATCATTCTGGAGATGTTTTTCGTCGACTGTTTGTAATACCGATTCCATATTAAGGGGAAGTTGATTAATTCATTCCGGGGAATATAGTTTTTTAGGACCACAGATGTACTTTTAAATGGTCTTTTGTGATTTCAATTAGGCAAAAATTAAACGACGCCCTTTGTTCGTAAAGTATCTTGTAACCTCTGCACTAAATGGAAAACCTCAGATATTCACGATTATTATTGTTTTTAGTTCCTTAATCTCTTCGTACACAAATCTGAATCCCGATTTCTTTTGGTTTAGTTTTTATAGTGACTGCTTATTCCTTTGCGGTCGCTGAAGCAAACTGGAAGCTCATTAAGTATTTTTTATCTTTTAATTGGGTCAATGAGTATATTAAAAACTGCGCGTCTTGGTAAGTTTTGTGCAATGCAGAGTGGTCATTGATCCCTACATTCAACTTGCTGCAGAGGAGCACCAACAAAGGCATAGGGACTTATTTCAATTGCAAGACTCCTACGCTTTTCAATAATCCCAACGTTTTTCCAAAGCACTCCTATGACAATTAGTTCAAAATAAATTAATGATGAGACTAACTAAAGGAAATGAATGAATGCCATTGATTATCATGAAGAATTTGGCATGCTTGTGCTTCTGATTGACATAGTGAGGTAATTCATATTCATAGGAGAGAAAGGTGAATAAATAAAACTGCAATTTTCGCTGTGTACTCTATTGCTCATGACCATGGTTTCTTTGCAAATCAACATCATCGGGTTAAGCTCATGGTGTTACTTTGGAACCGAGAATATTGAAGGACCATCTAGAAATTGCAGTGCTATAAATAGGATGCAGGTGTTTAAGGTTTTGGTTCGTAGGAGAATGGGATAGGCGCGATGGACAAAACGAGTAAGTGTTTGGTTTGGGTGGTGAGAAGAGGAGGTAAGGCACTACTGGAGGAGGTAAGGAGGCCGAGTATACTATTGAGAGCGGTAATGAAGGGCAATGGGATGCTGAAGATCATGACAGAGGAGAGGATGTTGGGTAACCGGGGAAAGGGGAAGGAAGAGATTAGGTTACATGGAAGGGAGGGAAAAGAGGTATGGACGATGAGATGAGGATAGTAAGAATTGGTTTTCAGTAAATATGGGCCTTCGCCCGTTAACATTTTGAGGATTTTTATCCCTACCATTTAAACCTACCTGCAACTTAACCGGAATATTAACATAACCATAATAATAACATTATATTTCATACCTATGATAAATGACTTCCACAGAGTTTTCGTGAGAATGACAATTATATATAAGATTAAATTCAGATCAATTGAAATGATGTTTAAACAGTGAGTGTCAACGTTTTGCTCTTTGGAAAAGTTTCTCTTAAAAAAGAAAGTCACGTGACATTCGAAACCCGAAATATTTGAGTTGTTGCGTAGTTACGTATGTTCAAGCGCTTCGAATAAATTTACAATACTATCACTTGAAGGATATAGTTTAATTTCACATGAATATTTTAAGCCTATGTATATTTCTTGTAATTATCGTTAATGTATAATATAATTTTCATACTCATACCTTCAGAAATATCGATTATTTATCCTCATATGTCAAATATTTTAAATAAGTATTTTATTTCATTGTAACCTTTCACTAAACGTCAGTTCACATACCGCGGATAATATATGCTATGTCTCTCTGTGCATGAACAGAATTTCAAGCGTTAACCTCCTCAGAAATACTCGAATCATATTGAACTCGCAATATCATCGTATAACGATGTAGGTACAGATGAGTGACTCAATTACCCGGAAAATAATGAGTTTCGGATCTATTCTCTTGAATGTGACTAGGGGTGGCGTGGGCGCTCAGGGGCCCGGGCCGCTGCACGTCCAAAGGGGTCCGGTTTTTGTGACCCCCCCTTCTGAAAATATTTATGCGTTAATAACGCGTTTCAGGTTGTTAAGGGCAAAAGGTTTGCAAATAATATATAAACCTAGTGCGTGGCCCGGGAGCCGGGGCCCGGAGCCTGAGCCACAGCCCGGGCGTGAATCCCCGCCTTCCCGCCCTTGCCACGCCGCCCCTGAATGTGACTGTTGTGATACTCAAGTATGGTTTGAACAACGGGTGCATATATGTGACCTTAGCCGGCCGGAGCAACTAAATACATATTAATTTAACCACTAATCTATCATTTCATGAGCAGAGGTAATTGTGGCGAATCAGCCACATTAATGTGGCTGAATCGAATTGCTTGATTAAGTATCAGTAATAACAAGATTGATATAGCTTTGGTGCAAACTCAGTCACTACGAACATAAGGACTTTGGAAGATGGCCATGATATAACTGTAGATATTTCACAATCCTATGTTTTTAATGCATGAAACCTTGCATTAAAAAAAAGTTGCATATTTAGATTAACTGTTAAAATCTCAAATTATGAAATGATGGCGGAATTCACAATAGTTGGAGAACTTATAACTAATTATAAAATATACTGAAAATATTATTCATCTTAACTCGTATGCTAATTTTACGAATATGTGGTATATGTGTAAGGTGATTAATAGAACATAATCCAAAGTGATTCATTGTCAGAATAATTTAAGAGTTTCTTTAATTTATTTGGACAAATGTGTTTGCGTTATAAACCTCAAGCCAAAGTTTCTTTTAGGCGCAAGTTCCGCTGTGTCGCTAATATGGTGAAGTAAGCTGTCATTTTATCGAGAGAATATTGCTTGTTGACGTGAGAACTTTTTTAACTTTAACTTGAAATTTAAAGTTTCAAGAGCCGCAATTCCGGAAATTCTTAAGTGTTTTATTGATTCTTCCCGAGAAGCCCATCTTTATCATTAGCAGGACCAGCATCAAAAGATGCAAGTCTTTCTTCCCCTTTCTACTCAGAAAACCACTCAGCCCCTCATTATTCCTCGTTTTGACGTCCTTCAAAATATTCTTTCATGTATAGCTCGATTTAAAGCTGCCGGAAACTGCAAAGAATCTGTTTTCGGCCTGGGTGAGTCTTTTTTAGCGGCTTTCAAATATATAAGGAATTGGGTGGTAGTTTAAACTCTCTTTCGAGATTATACTCTCTCTGCTCTGTTCGGGATCAAACTCTGCTTTGGCTTCTTTTTTGCGCCGCATCAATATTTCAGGAACTATCAACCGAGCTGCACTCCGTCCTCGGTCTTTTCCGGTTATTCTTGTCATTCATTATTCCTTCCACTGTTATCTTCGAGAGGCAATGCATTGTGTTAACCCAATTTTGATTTTTCTTCAGTTTTCAGGTTACTTACACGACTGGTTTCACCTATGAAAGGCATCTTCTTGCAAAGTCTTAAGCATAGCAAATCTTCATATGTATATATGGGAAGGAATTATGCAATCGATCCCATAAATATATTAAATACTTTGAAAAAAAACACCTAGTATTTCTCGATAAATCTTTCCATTCAATGATGCTCCTTCTATTTTAGTCTTCAAGAGCCAATCTAAAGTTAACCCTTAAGACGGGCAAGGTGAGTCTCTCGGACTCATCGCATCACATTTTTTTCATTTTATTTTACTATTGAAATGGTAGCTTAGCGTGAATTTTAGACTTCTTCTATTTCTATATCATCTATAAATTTTAAACATTCAAAATAATTTCAGTATTAAAATAACTTTGGAATAAATTATTTTATTGAATTGCAACAAATCCGGGCAAGATGAGTCCGTGAATCTCATGATGTTTCTTGCTTTTCCTTTGTGTACAACTTTCCTTTACAGCTATATCGGGTTCCACATTTCAAGGTTTATATTTTTAACGAAAAATATGCCAAAACACGCCGTATTTCTGACATAAGTTAATTTTTTTGCATGTTAATAATAGTATGAAATGACAAAAAAACAAACTTATATGATGTCTGATTACGTCGTGTTTGGGTTCATTCTTCTATAAATTTGGCGTAGATTACTAATTTTGTTATTCCCTTGAAATAAAACACACATTTGAAAAGTTTTTATTTGGTAATGCTTAGCCCAATAGGTGACACATGCTTCGTAGCCTGGCGAAAACATTGGGGATCAATTCTGGGATTAGTGAGGCAGGTATCCTGGGTGTCAGCGAGGCAGTGTCTGTGGGTGAACGGGGTGGGAGAGGACGGCAATCCGCCAGGTCTCACGGTAGCTTGGACAAATAATAATCTTTTCCTCTTCCCTATTACATTTCCTGCAGATATAAATACAGCAAACCACGAGCGTTGTCTCTATAAATCCAGTATTTTAGTTACCATAGTGAATTACTTTATTTCTTTCACCCGTAATTTCTTCGCCCTCCACAAACATCTATTGTGGATATAAAACAGCAGACCCGTGAAAATCGTCTAGCCATTTGGCTTTCATGCTCTTGGTATGTCGTTGACACCGCACGATGCACTAAATTTCAATAGGAGCAATCGCAATGTCAATTGCGACAATTATTTTGCATACTCGTATTTAGACTTGACAAAAACACTGCTATCAAATAGACTAATGTTATGAGGAACAGTAAGAAAGAACAAAATATTCATCCCCTTTGTTTTTCTTACAAATAAATCTAGACCGAAAGGTTCGCCACTTTTAGGCTTTAGAGAGAATGCCACATTAGTTTCTTTTGTGCCGAAGAAAAAGAGTGTAACACTTTTATCCACTATGTACCAATCTGTTGAAATTAGTGAGAGCGGTTAACCAGCAATAATAACTTACTATAATCAAACTAAGGGATCAGTTGAATCCTTAGATCAACTCGTTCACGAGTATACGCGCATGAGAAAAACCAATCGCTGGCCATTCGCATCTTATGAATGGGTTAGACATTTGTGGAGTTGAGGCATACGTAATGTGGTGCTCCCAAAATTCAAACTGGAATGAGACTAAGGTAAATAAGAGGCGAATATTCATCCTTAGCCTTGCAGAGGGTCTTATAAAAGCGCAAATTCATTCTCGATCATTGATAGGTCTTCAGCGACCGACACAAGCAGCAATGTCTGTTTTTCATGGCGAGGTAGAGCCAAATTTAGCCATTGAAGTGCCATGGAAAAAAGAGATATTTTATGTTTCCAGCAACTAGAAATAGGATTTATAAACAGTCATGAATACCGTAGTAATGTTTGTGGTGAACACAGCAGAAAAAGTGTTGTTAATACCAAATGTAAAAAAGTAATGTAAAATGTAAAGTAGTAATGTACGACAACATGTGAAGTTTAGCGATCCTTTTCGATGTACAAAATTATTTTGAGTGACCGTCGCACAACATTCACTATGGAAAACTTGGAAAAATATCTTTTCTTCCACTACGCTATGACTAGAGATGGGAAAATTACCGTAATTTTCCAATATTTTTCAGTTTTAAGCATTAAACAGATAAATGTATGGTTAAATGAGATAGCCAATAGCAAAAAGGGGAGGATACGATGTTTAAGCCATACCTAATGCAACATTAATCTATTAGAAATTTTCAAAATTGTAAAAAGAAATACGGCAGCAACACGCAATCTGGCTTTCTTTTGTCAAAGTATGAGAAATTTTCAAGAAGAATATTCTACTAATAATTACTCAATAATGTTATAATTTAAGTAAAATATGCCAAAAATGAGTTGAACATTCCTCAATTTAAAATTAAACACGTCAGAAATGTGGACTTAGCTTAAAAGAACATGTTGGGAATTTATCTGTATGAAAAATTATCTCAAAGATGGGTGAATTATTTAGAAAATTACCGAAAATTATGGTAATTTTCAAGGGGTGCGGTAAATTATGAAAAATAACATGGTAATTTACGAAAATTACCGTGGTAATTTTCAAAGTGGCCCATCTCTAGTTATGACGTGTCGTCGAGGCAATGAAACTGAAAGTGAATGAAAGTAGGGAAACATTTTTCCTATATTTTATATTATGCAATATAAAAATAAAATCTGGAATCTCAAACTTATATTTTAACTTTAATTTTCCCTTCCCCAAATAAAGATATATTTTTATCAGCTATAAAAATAATAGGGATTAACATTTGTTCTTCCACAATTGGTGGTCATCAAACGAATTGTTATTCAGCATTTAAAAAATAATTTGTAAATTGTGGTTTTTCCTTTCTTAAATTCCATGTAAAAACTCGTAAACCCATGAACCCGCTACCACCTGGGCTCTTATTTACAATAAATAAGTTAAATTTAGCCAATTTCTCAAAAAAATGCCTCAGACTTTTGAAAGACTTTTTTCAAAAATATGTGCGAATTTTTCGCAAAATTGAGGACTTTTTTCCGCGCTCTAAATATTATTATTAGTTACTCTCTAAATATTTCAGTTTCCTTTCCCGCCAAGAACTCAATTTTTTTTTCTGAATAAAGTCGTCTCCCATGCTTTAAGTCTCACGAAGAAGTCTTTTTAGGAATTATTTATACATTACCTACTTCTTGTGGGTGGATGTTATTTTACCAGAGAATTGTAGTGCAATTTAGCCACAGCTACTTTCGATTGGCTGGTGATGATAATAATGGTGATGGAAACTGTTAATCTGTAGGTTTCATTGTTTCTCATACTGAAGTTAGTTATGCGTGTGTGTGTCACATTTACGATATTATGAAGGTCACTACGATGGATGGAAATGAACGCAGAAAGTTATTCAACTTTTTTCTATTTTCATAATATCTTTCGTCTTTTCACATTTATTATTTATTCGCAGGATTATTAATGAATATAAAAAGAGGGACGCAACGTGTGGCTTTTGCCCACGCTGTTCACACTTTGGGCCTGGACTGTCAGCTGTGCCCAGCATTGTTTTCGTCAAGCATCTTATCTTCCCAAATCATTGCTGGACTTCTTCATTGGAGATTCTCTCCTTTCATTCGATCTACATCTTTCTTCGAAATATATGGTGTGAAAAAGAAAGTGACGCATTGTTCGGGGAAATGAAGATGTTAAGCCACCCCATTAACACAGCTGTGCATCTGGTTACATAGATGTCCTATAATGTATCATGCTGTCAGCATGCGTGCCTTTCGATTCAACGCCTTCCTCTGTTACGGGGCCATGTCTAAAATCCTTCATGAACGAGGCGGCAGTAAGCAATCATCCGTCATGCGGATTATATTGAGGGAAATGTGCTGAGGTTTTGGACTCGGGCGCAGAAACTCGCTCGGTAAACAGGGACCCGGGTCTTCCTTGGTGAGCGATTAATCAGGAAGTGAAGCGCGCAGTATCTCCTGCTCGGTATATATTTGCGGTGCCACCTCAGCAGTGGGCCCTCGTGTGTCAACATAATTGGGGCCCAAAGACTGACATTACATGGTGAACCATTTGATGGGCACGGAATTCCATTTCTCCAAGGAGGAAGTCAACAATTCTCCGCCACTCGGGATACAATTTTGTTTAGTGTTTGTCGGGAGATGTTTGCACACGGTGTTTTGACATAGGCTCTACGCGCTTTAGCTTTCGAAGAATTCCTCTTAATTGCTCGGAAATAATATCGCTCTTCAGTTCACTGTGATCACCGCTAGGGTTTTATTTAGCTTTGAGCACACTGCTATATTTGGGTATAATCAGTAGCTACTGAGTAAAGTAGGTTAAAGGTTCATAAATGTGTTATACAAAATGGAAAATTATATGGATCATTATCAACGAGATTGAAGTAAAGATGTTTGGCAAGTGCTTTGGAACGTTTTTGGCTAATGAAAAAATATTATGTACCGTTTTGAATAATACATACCGTCGTAAAAAATTAAGAGGAGAATAGAAAGCTAAAACTGATTCCGAAGTTTCTTCAAATAAAACAAGGTTCGGCATAAAACCATTTGGAATAATGAAAAAAAATTTGGAGGTCCGTATTGAGTTTTTGAAGGGCCTTATGGTCTGTGAATTATAAACAGCGACAAAGGACAGAAGGGACTGATGCCTGGCCCGGGTTTTCATACTCTTGAACAAATGGCTCCATTTCAATCAAGTGTTTTCATAAGGGCGTGAATTACAACGGTAGCTCATCGCGCTTGACAGATAGCAATTTTCTACCAAATTTCAGTTAAAGGATAGGCTCATAGAACGCTTTATTGTCAAAGGAACAGTAATGTTTGAATGTCAGAGCAAATATGAAAAGAAGTTTAGATATCATACATTAATGGAGAATCAGGTTTTCCGGTTCAAAAGTCTGGCCTCCTAGGAAATTGAAGGGGATATTAATTTGAGACCTTTAGACGTACCTTTGAAGAGGTATATAGAATAATCTTTTAAATATATTGGCGAGAACTCTAGATAAAGTTAAAACTATTGAGTGCGTGCATCGGATTGCAGATGGAGGGATGACCTCAACATTATCTAAGATGTAAGCATATTAACTCAACAAGTGAGCGGTACTTTGAGAGTACATATAGACAACATAGGGTTTAATGACCCAAAACAATACTACGAAAGCCCCCGAAGACGCCATGACTTGGTGCGTGGCTGCCGCCAATGGATAGGCAACTAATAACTCAGAGAAGAAGGCAGTGGCACACCTTCAAATAGATTAATATGATAATATTTATTCTAAAATGTGTTGTTTTATACAGCATAACTCATTACTCTTTGGATGTGACAGAAATATTTGCAGAAACGTTTGTTGTACTGCAACGAGGAAGACAACAGGAAACCATTGGGAAAAAGCTAACAAACATCTAGCAACACAGACTAGGATGTTAATAAATACCTACCTGATTTATTAAAAAAGATATAAGTCAGTAAATATTGGACTATAAAAATAGGAAATAGAGGACTGGAATCATTGAAATGTTTAATGGGTTCAGTAAAAATAATCTCTTTCTTTATATATTGCGATAGATTGGAGAACTTCCCACTAGCACATCATTTGCAAAAGAAGTGTTGAACTATGAATCGCTTGATGAGAAAGTAATTTAGCCATCAAATAATTGCGTAATGCATCATATCGTTCAGTAGGATTAACTGAGAAGAGAGATGGTGCCAGGAATAAGTGCGATCCCAGAAAGAGTATAAGTAGAGTGCTAGCAATGATTCATCCAAGCAGGCCCAGACAGGTAGGTAAACAAGTACTAATCTTATACCTAATAAATCTTCATTTGATGAATCAAAATACATTAAATGACCTATAATATTACCTCATTGCCATAATTTGCAAGATATTCAAATGATATTGGTCAAAGTCCAATAGTAAACGATAACTAATTACAAGGCGATTGGTTTTGATGGGTTCCTCGAGGAAAATAAAATTGGTAAAACCTAAATGGGTAAAACGTTTGGTTAATTCTTAAGTAATCGTTTCCAGCTTAATTTTGTGGAAGTTGGTAACATTCATGATAGAAAACAACTTAGTTTCAATCCACACAATTTATTACATACGACCCGGGTTTCAGCAACTTACACTTCTTGCCATGACCTGAAGATTGCACGAAGTGTAAGTTGCTGTAACCCGGGTCGTATGTAATAAATTGCGTGGATTAAAACTACATTGTTTTCTATCATGGAGTTAATTAATTCATCGTAACGGATTTCCAACAAGCCTTAAACAGTAGTATTCAAATAAAAGTAATAACTGCGATAGCCGTGAAGCCTCTGTTGAAGAAGGGGTTAAAAGAAGAGGTCGTTGAGAGTTAGAGAAAGATTGAGAGAGATCTCTCAATAGCCCCTTATTTAACCCCAACTTCGTTAACCGAAAGGTAAACAATTACTGCTATTGGAGTTATTACCTTTAATTAATACAATTTTAGGTAAGAGCCCACTTTTTTGTTAGTTTTCAGGATTTTATTGCCAAACCTCCCGGAAAATATGCATAAATACAAGTCATACGGGTACATTTCGACTTTCTGTGCTCCTCGGAGAAGACTAAACCTTTGAGCAGGAATGACTAAGATCCCAGGATCTACATTTAATATTGTGTGATAGGAGCCAGGTTACATGGATGGTGCAAACATTTTTCATCATCGAGATGGTATTTCATAAATTGGCACCACGTTAAAAGTTGATTGTTTAATGATTGAGTGATTATTGAGGAGTCAACTCCCGTTGCATAAAAAAAGAAAATTTCATTCTTCTTTGTGGCTTCTTTTTCCATGAAAGGAGTAGGTAGCCATCTGCGCTTTTTTCCAGTAAGCTTAGAGCCTGGCACACTAACCCCTCTCAAATCCACGAAAAGAGGTTTACAAAATTCTTTATCCGCAAATAATAATGAGAGAAAAAATTCCGCTCGTGTTTAGTCGTTTCTTTTATTTCGCTTCTTTTCTCTCTTTATCCGTCTTGCCTTCTCATTCTCGCTCCCACCCCGAAAGAACAATTTGACTAACCCCTTCCCTCACATGCCCTCGGCATTTGGGCTTTCTTAAACGTACACTACTACTCCTCCATCATGACAAGCGTAGCATCCTCTGAATAAATAAAAAAAAAATAAGAAAAAAGACACCACCCCGAGGATTTGAAATGGAGAGGGAGAAGGGGACTGAAATACGAGAAATGGGGAATATGGGGTAGACAAGGGGGAGGATAAAAGGAATTTCGTTGAACTTGTTCTGATTTTAAAACAAGTTTGCTTAATTAATCATAACACAGAAAAGAAAATATGAAATTTTGATTCATAGCAAGATATCAATACCAGATTCATGGGGACATGGGGATACATAGCTGGCTCGACTCGAAAAACACGCACACGTCTACAAAGCAAGTATTGCAAGAACATTTGTGATTACAATTAACTAAACGCGATGTATATAATATCTACATGTAGATTTAATCTGCATTATATATATATATATATATATATATAATAAAAAATATACTTGACAGGGGATGGGGAAAGAAAAGTAAAAAGAGAAGACTTACAGGGAACGTTTCGGGCATGTAAGCCCTTCGTCAGCTGGAGAAAAAGTGCGATATATATATATATATATATATATGGAATTAGATTGATATATATATATATATATATATATATATATATATATATATATATATATATATATATATATATATATATATATATATATATATATATATATATATATTATATATATATATATATAAAACTTCCAGGAAAATCACTCGGGTGATAAATATACAGTATGCCAAGAGGGTGGCCGATAAAAAATATACACACGGAAAAAAGAACACTTACACATAAAAACTTCCGATATTTCGGTGAAGACTAGCTCCACCTTTCTCAAGGTTTAAAGTAGGAATGAAGAAAAGGAGAGAGATTGAGGTATGGGAGGGGAAAGAGGGGGAGACGAAGGTGTAAGAGGGGAAGGAGGGGAAAGAGGGAGAGAGAAAGGTGTAAGAGGGGAAGGAGGGGAAAGACGAAGAGCGGGGAGAGGGCGTGGAGGAAGCAGGGAGAGATGAGATGAGGGGGAGGGAGAAACTAGTGTGATTTATTGAGTCCGGGGGGCGAGAAAGCCTGGTGGATTAAAATACAAGAAGATTCAAGATCTTTGAGCTGAAGGGGAGAGGAAGAAGGGGGAAGGGAAGCAAGTAGACCGACTTTAAAAGTGTTATTGAAAGTGGAGTTGTGGGAGGAGACGTGAATGGCGACAGGGAGAGAAACAGAGAGGGAGGGGCAATCGTTACAAGACGAGCGGTGCCCATTCATTCTAATATTGAGAGGAGTGGTGGATAAGCCAATATAGAAAGAAGGGCAGTATTGGCAGAGGAGGATGTAGACAATGTTAGGCGTGGTGCAGGAGGGTGAGAGGACAGAAGGGAGGGGAAAAGCGAGGAACTTGTCCGGCAAGGGCTGGGTGATGAGGATGGGGCAAGTTTTACATCGCGGGCGGTTGCAAGGGGTGGGAAGGGTCTTCATTCCTACTTTAAACCTTGAGAAAGGTGGAGCTAGTCTTCACCGAAATATCGGAAGTTTTTATGTGTAAGTGTTCTTTTTTCCGTGTGTATATTTTTTATCGGCCACCCTCTTGGCATACTGTATATATATATATATATATATATATATATATATATATATATATATATATATGGAATTAGATTGAGATCCGTGAGAGACACGAAAGCTACACGCTAGGCTTAGATTATTTGAAAAACTCCGATAAATCGAAATTCAGTATGACAGGGACAATATAATTGATGTATTTATCCCCGCGTTATCTAGAACTCATAGGAATGACCAAATAAGAGAGGTAGTTATACATTAACAGATAAAACACTTTGTTTTTTTCGCACCATAACTTATTATAACAAAAACAGTGTGGCACAAACATAAGACACACCGTTAACAGAAAAATCACCTCTGTTCTCTTCCCCCTCCTTTACCCTATTCTCCCACCCTTTCCATGGCAAACACCCCCTGCCATACCCCTCTGTAATGGCTCACAGGGTACTATAGACATGTAGATAGAAGTAGTAGTAGTCAAACGATACAGGACGCTGGGTTGGTTTGGTTATTTTGGGAGGTGACCGACCATTGGGGCAATTAACGCCATTAAGAACAGTTGAGCAAGTTGGTAAGTAAAGGATCGTCTGGGGAATGGAGAGAGAGTGGAGAGAAACTCGGCGTTGGCATTATCCTGTTGTTAACGAAAAGCACCGCAATTTAAACGTCCCTTTCGATGGACGGATTATTGTACTAGAAATTACTTCCACATGGCAGCCAAGTAGAGATCAATTGCAGCTAATAAATCTACACTACTGCCGAGACTCGAACCCGAGTTCTCCGTAATGAAAGTCAACACTCCAGTCGCATCACCATCCAATCACCCGTAAGCACAAATTTGGGTCTATATTCGTACTTTATGTACATTTATGCTCTTTTGGATGCTATTTGAAAAGCCTGTTGAAACGCTAAAATATTGACTAATTTTCCAAAAACGTTTGAACTAAGTAAGCATTGAAATAGAAAGTAAATATTTTGACAAATGCATACGCCCGTCCCATGTGCCAGTTAGTGGAGAACGTATATGGGAGCTTTTTTTCCAAATATTGGTGCTTATCTTAATCATGTCCAGCAACTGAGCCTGTACGTACGCGTAGCCTAGTATACAGTGGATAATTTTATCGCTGAGCTAATATATTTGGTTTTTACATGTACTCCAAAGGTGATAATCTGAGCAGAATTTATACCTAAATATGCTATTGTAGGCTGATTGTTTGTGGAGGTGTCCGAAAATATATTAATTTGCATTGAGAATTGGCATGTTCGAGAATGGAGAAAGGATTTAGATAAACCCGGCGTTGGCGTAAGCTTGCTCACAAAGAAAGGCGCCAAGCTGACTTTAGCGTCCCATCTGACGGACGGATTAATACACATGTAATACTCTCCACATAGGTAGTCCTCGAAGAAAGCAATGGACAATTAAATTTAAAATTAAGATAAATCGAAATTTTCCACAAAAGCAAAGGAATTTTAACTCCATGAATGCATTTCGGTCATAAAGGTGACCGGACCGACCGACCGAAAGGCGAAAGATCACCGGTGAGGTGATCGATGGGGAAGGTTTAAGTATCGTAAACTCGTGCATTTTGTCCGAGGGAACTGGATGTTCGATGGTCACGTGGATGACCGAAATGCATGGATAAGATTCAAAATTCATTTGCTTTAATTGAAAATTTATATTAATTTTTCATTTAAACTCTCCACATAGGATCCTGAAAGGGACTGGGATTTCCACTACTAACTCCATCTTCGAGATTCAAACCCGGGTCCCCTGCATGTAAATCGAGCACTCTAGCCCGATCCCAAATAATGGACGGAAATCTTTTTTTTGTCTCTCTCTATTCTTACCATTCCATTCCTCTCTCACGCACACAACTGCATTCTTTTTCTCTCGCTCCGAGGAATGGAACGGAATGAAAAGAAAAGAACGTGAAAGAGTAAAGAAAGAATGAGAGAGAATAGCGTATAGTAAGAGGAGTGTTCTTTTCCGTTTTAACAAAAGGAGAACGAACGTTGAGGGTGATGGGCACAAAGGATTTATGCGCGCACTCTCTCCCCAACCCTACCTCTCATTCCCTCCCTCCCAAACGCCATCCCTTGGAGGAATACAGGAGCAGAGGGGGATTCGTAAAAAGGATTGGCAACTGGCAGGGGTTGTGCGGAAGTAGGGGTTAAGTATTACGATGGGAGGAGGGGGCAGGGTCTCGCGGGACGACAGTGGGAAGGGGATTAGCGAGAGAGAGAGAGAGAGAGAGGCAAAGGGTACGACGGGCCATGAGAGGGGTGGCACACAGCCCCGAGGGATAAAGGCACCAGGGTACAGGCGGGGAGGGGTCCAGAGGGAAGGAAGGCGGCATTGGAACCGGGTCGTATTCGAGTGCAAGAGAGGGGACATATACGTACACACAGAGGTACTCAGTCCGGCGAGTGAGACGACAACTGGGGCAGTGACAAGCTGACCGGTTGACGGAACGCCGTGCTGATAATGGTGGTCCAGAGACGCGGAGGATATCTCCATTCCGCTCACGGCCGGGATTTATTGGTCCCCTATCCTAAATAGCACTTATTCCCCGGGATTTTACGAAATGAAAATCTTTTCGGCCAGAGGGATTACCCACCGCGAGCGACCGGTGCGATTCCTCGCAAATAAAGAACGGCCAGTGAGAGTATCGCGTTGTTCTTTTTTATTGTTCAACACCCTGTATGGAAGGCATCACTCATAAAAATAAAAGTTTAAATCATATATTTTCCACCCTCCTCCCCTGTTTTCAAATCCCCCCCCTCCACCTACGGATACCTATATAAGTGTAAGCCACCCAACTGTTTGTACCTGATGATGGCATGACATGCTGAAACCCGGGTCGTTTTGTTTCCAATAAAGTGTGGAATAACAACCAAGTGTTAATTATTATTAAAAATGAAGGAGTTCCACAAAGTAACGCCGAAGACAGTGTCTTATATATATTTTCCAATTGAATAATTTTTACATGAGATGTGCAACGTGCCGAAATCAAAATTTACTAAATGATATCGCCGTTAACGATATACTGGATAGGCGTGATCGATAAGCGATGGCGACTGCGGAAAACATTTTTGGGTACAACAATTCAATGTTTTAGCTATTCAAGAAAAGATTCTGAAAGGCACTACTCATGAAAAATTTGGTTAATATGTTCCACTAAATAATTTTTACGAATAAAATCATGCAAACGTCGAAGTCACTTCTACCCCGAACGAGAAATATGAGATAGGTTTGATATTTAAACGCTGGTGACTGTGAATTTCATTGTTGGGTTCAGTAATTTGAACAGCACATTTTTAAAGATAACTGGATAACGGAAAGCAACTGGTTGTGGTACATGTGGAAGAAATTCCTTTCTCTATGTAATGATAGCTGGTAGTGCTACGATGTCCCATGGGCGTATGTGTTTAGGATTTTCTAAGTTGATTACGATTATGGTTTTTCTGCTGATTAAAATTTGGCCGGCCCCTGTGGCAACG
This sequence comes from Pyrrhosoma nymphula, assembly GCA_963573305.1. Taxonomy (NCBI): domain Eukaryota; kingdom Metazoa; phylum Arthropoda; class Insecta; order Odonata; family Coenagrionidae; genus Pyrrhosoma; species Pyrrhosoma nymphula. Next base: position 65,413,571 of record OY754333.1, read on the forward strand.
GGGTAATATCCTCACCAACTAAATCAAGGGTCGTGGGTTTGAATCCAACCGGAGTGGATGTTTCACCACTCAGGACATGGGTATTTGTGTTAATCCATTGTTACTTGTTAAATAAAGTTTTTATAATGTAAATAAATATATAACTGTAGTAGCTTGCATGCGTCACGCGCTTTGATACCATTACTCTTCGCTAATTGCTAAAATAACATTTTGGTAACAGCGGACTTCGCATATAAAAATTCTAAGGCCACCAAACTTAAAAGCGTTGGAATGTTTTTGTCTGTAATAGGTATATTTCGAATGAAAAATGGCAAATTAAAAAAAAGATTTGATGCTTATAAATATTTTTAAGTCTTAAGACGATTATATAGATTTTCACATGCATTATATAATCAAAAATATAGAACACGCTTTTATCCAGGATGGAAACCGAACTAAATACTTCATCAAATCAAAGGGAATATAATGTACTACATGGACTAAAGTGGAGGGGCTTCGGCAAATTAATGGCTAATTGCACAGATACACAAATTGAAATTTATCGTTTATGTTTCACTAGAATATAGAACTTCAAGTGTTTTCCACCTTTTACATTACGGTAAATCTAATAACCGATCCGAGTCATTTGAATTGCGTATACGTTTTAAACAGGAAGTAGAAAGGGTTTAATTTAATTTATTATATTATGCTCACAGTTCTTCATCTGTTCATCTTCACAGTTGAATTTCAACGGGCACCTTCTGCTAGTATTTATATAAAGATACATTGTTGTTGTTAGGCGATAACAGGAGAGGTTGTGGGAAGGTTGAGGAGGGCAGGGGGCAGTGAAACCTTGGATCAAGTGTTGGAATGGAGGGGGTTGTTGTTTTGTCAGGATATGTTGAAAAGGAGTGGGGAGGGGTGTGGGAATAAAAGTTCATTGCATAGGTCCTTGTGGATGTCTGTGGAGTGACTAGTTATCGTAATTTTCTCAAGAGTGAAAACCCAGTTTTTCTTTCTAAACAAGGTTACTGATTGTAACTGCTCCCAAGAAGTCTGAAGTAATGCAGTATAATAGTTTCTCTGGTGGAAAATTCAGCGTAGGGAATGCTGAAACCGTTTGGTTGTGGGCTGATAGTTTTACTATGGTCCTGCAATTTAATGTGTAGACCATATAGGGATAAAAACCCTATTCATAAAATGTTATTAAGGATTGGTGTAATTTATCCTTAAAATATTTTATTATCACCATTGCGATGCAGTTACTAATGTAATTGGTTGTAGAAGTGCCTTTATCCTAATGATTCAACAATGTTTGGCTGTGATTTTCATTTCGATTTAAACCGTTTAAAGTTATATTATTTCTACAAAAAATGGGGGGTAGTAAATAGCGTATAACGGAAACTAAAAATTTGGATATCAAGAGATAATTTTCTAGCATTGTAAGTAGTGTGTCCCAAAGGTGAATGCCTGAGAGCCTGGGATAGAGTATAACGGAATTTCTTAAATAAAAACATTTAGCGCTTACTTTAACAAGCGCAACATTTAATGAAAAAATCGCATTTACACGCATTTATGTTCACGAATTCTTTCTCACGCGCTCGATAAAGTCGTTTTCATTGCTTATAAATAGATTTTCTCGAAAGCCGTTTTATTCTCCCACTCAAATGACTGCTGGAAAATGCTCGGGTAATAATCAGGAGGTTTCACGAACAAAACAACTTAAAGCATTAAGTGCCCATTCAATATGACGATGACACTTGAATGCGGTTGTAAAACTGAATGAGTTTTAATTTTAGTAGTATGCTCGACTTGCAGCCGATTGGATGTGGACGAGGAATTAATCTTGGCAAGCACGAGTCTAAAATAAGCCACTGATAATGAGGACTTCATGGCTGCACGTATGCTTAATTCTTTTAAACTGGAATGTTTTTAAACTTTAAAAGAGAGACCAGGAATCTCTTTGGTCATGTTTTAAACATTGCATGAACCTATGAATGCCGCTTCTGATTTTCTCAACCTCTAGAAGGAAGAAAAACTTTTTTTCGCTCGTTCTCTTCCTCTTAAAAAGGATGTCATTCACATGCAAATGGCAAGGTATTTGCGTGGTTGGCCAATGGTTCTTCAATTATGCAGAGAGACTTAGTTACTCCATCCACGATTGCGCTTATTCGGTCCTTGTTCGTTCAAGGCTTCAGTCTTTTGTGCTTAGATCGAAATCGCGAGTGGCTCGTTTTATCGTTAATGATAATTTCTTTGGTAATTATAAAAAATGGACCAAGGAGCGAGCGCCATCTCAGAGACAATTGCAAGAGGCATGCTTTTCCTGCTAGAGATTAGGCAAAAGACTGGTTGATGACTATTAACAGTCGTCTTAAATAGTAGAAGTAGAAAAAGGAATCATCTTTGCTACTTTTTTGTGCCCATGAGCCTATGAGTTCTTTGATAACATTGGTTGAAAGTTAGTACTTTTATTTTCGTTAATTTAAAACAGAAGGTTGTTGAAGAACAGAATTAATCACGTTTTTTTTAATTCGTTAGTTTATTTTCGAGGTACCTTCTCGGCTATACTAAGAAAAAATACCCAGTAATATTGCGTGACCAGAAATAAGCAGGTAAAAATAACACTTCATACAGATATTTAAAAAGTCCAATTCATAGAATCTCAAAATCTTGGCCAAAAAAGTCTGTGAATATCTGACCTTCTTACGAATTAACTGATAATAATAACAATAATTCATCTACATAGGCGCACTGTCACAGATATCATTGGCATTATCTCTCTCACGGCTCATGTCTAATGCCTTGCTAGCCTAGGATACGCAGAACTAATCTCTGCAAAATACATGCTATAAGCAAAAATGCGCTGTCCATTATGACACAGTTACCGTTAACTTGAAATAGAGTGAGATAGCCTCTGATGACGAGGTAATTCTTTATGTCCGATCCGAAACGATTGGAATTTATGCGGGGGGAAAATGCTGCTGGCATGGAAAAATGTTGCATTAAATGGTTAAGGATAGAATTTTGAAATTACCGCCCTCATTCTCCTCTTTTTCATGCTTTCGCCATAAAACAAAAACTCTATTCATCATCACTTGTTTCTTCCTATTTTCTATTTCTTTACAACGTGTATAGTATTTTTATCCTTTTCCCTTCTTTAGCGATTTTTCTGTTTTATGCTTTCACTCCCCGTCTTCAGAGCTCCGCCTCTGTTTATGTCTTCAACTCACAGTCTGCAAATATCTGCCCCTTTCTGTTGCTAACCGGCGGACAATTATTCTTTTTTCTTAATATCTGTAGGTACATCAAAGCCTCTACGTCCTTCCCAATATCTTAACTTCTCTAATTTGATCTCATTCTTTCTCTCCCGATAGCACGCATAATTTATATAATTATAGAACGTATAGTTTATGGGGTGTGATTGTAGTGTGTTGGGATAGTTTATTTCAGGCAATGAATTTGAGTAGAATTCTGGCAAAAATTCATATTTTTTTTTCATCTGCTTGTAATGTACTGTCCAATTTAAAAAAAGAAAGAGTGAAATACATATAGAGTAATGTCTTTTCAAGTAATTAGCTTCTTGGGTTACTTGACCCGTTCAACGCGGCACTATTTTTTGGCTTACCTATCCGGTGGCTGAAATTTTAATTACCTATTTTCCGATAGATTTTAACTCTAAAAGTCGTTATTCAATGTTTAAAAATTTCTAATGTTAAAATTGTAATTAATAAAAATTTTTTAATTGATGACGGGAATCCCCGTCATGAGTCACCGGCATGGACCTGTAGTGCGTGTTGCATAGATTTCTCCCGTTCCTTTCTGGCGTACTTTTTACATTATGTCTCTGTATTTTTTCATATTCCCATATTATTTCATTAGGCTTATATGTACAGTCAAATAATGAATTAGAGGAAAGTTTAATGTGGAAACTGATAAAAGAGACATGTTTTTGTAGTCGTGGCTTTTCCTTTCACATCCATAAAACTGCTAACCTTTGTGTATAAGAGAGTACTAATTCCTACATTTTGGAATAATGAGGTGCAATTTCCACAAAAAATAACTTTTAATGCAACCGGGCTTTCAATGTTGATACATCATCGTCAGGGTACAAATGGTGTTAGGTGTAGCCAATATGTACAACTTTTGGAAGAGGTGGGTGATAGGAGGGGAGAGAGGAGAGGTGATGAGTAGAAAAACTGGTGGAGGTGAATGGGGATGGGGAGGAGTGGAGAGTTGGGAAATGGTGGGTTTTTTTTTCAGGGTTAACAAACTTAGACAACACACCATTCAGTGACAAACAATAATCGGTGGTGGTCTTCTTCTCTTCTTTCGGATCAGGTCAAATTTTTCCCCCCTTCTTTCCATTGAGTTGCAATTGTGTGCTCCAAAAACCAGTTTCCACCCCCCTCTCCCCACCTCTTCCTCCATTCAAAGTGTTGAGGCGTCTTACTGGGAACCCCCCCCACCCGCCCGCCCTCAGACGAACCCTGCCTCGAGTGGGCCACGCCCGATCCGCGCGGCTGCCTGTGCCTGCCCAGGGACACTCTCCCTCCACCACCACTCACCAAGGGCCTTTGGAAGCTACACCACGAAATTTTTGACCTGAGCCGAAAGAAGAGAAGAAGACTGCCACCTAGTATTATTTGCCACTGATTTGTGTTGTCTAAGTATGCTAACTCCAAAAACACCCACCATTTCCCCGCTCTCCACTCCTCCCCATCCCCTTTCATCTCCTTCTTCGGTTTTTCCACTCATCACCTCTCCTCTCTCCCCTACCTCTTCCAAAAGATGTTTATATTGGCTACACCTAACACAATTTGTACCTTGACGATGATGTATCAATATTGAAAGCCGGGTCGCATTAAAAGTTAATTTTTATGGAAGATTGCACATGATTTTTCCAGTATGGACAAATTCCACTCCATCTCGAATGAATCCTCGGATTTTAAATAATTCTTACATCTTGACACACCTTCGTTAATAGGTGCTTATGTACCTGCTTAAAAATGTCTAAATCGAAGTACAGCGCGATAGTCTTCTAATTACCTACATTGGTAGAATATAGTAATATGTGTAGTTTACGTATTCAATAAAAGAATTAAATCAATGAGAAATAACATTTTAACGCATTTTACATTAATTTTTATATAAGAGGCAAAGACACGTTTACATTTAAACTGGTTTACACTAAAACTGGAACAAGCACATGCATTACAAAAGTTTAACTAACATCAAATATATATATTTTCATATATTTTCCGCAACCAAGTTTTCAATATTAGAAGATGAATGATCTATTCAAAGGAGCAACATGTATTTTTGATGCGTATTATGTAGGAAATTATTTTTAAAATCACAATTACTTTTTTCTAAATCAATATTTTATTTACGTTTCCACATTTACATATACACATTTATTTATACACATCTTTTGTCTTTATACACAATTAATTTATATACATCTTTTATCTTTTGATAATCCACAAAACATGGAATGAGACATAAGGGAGGGCAGCCATCGCACTCCGGACAATATAAACTTGTCTCCTTCCTTTGTCCCTTTCTATAGCACTCCCGGCACTCCTATTTTTTTGCTCATTTGAGCTAAGCATGGCTGGGAAATGTTTCGATAAGCCCATGATCCTTAGAGTTGGAGAAGGTCGAGGAGTAGGTGTGGAAGAAGAAAGTTGGAGTAGAGATTTTATTACGGAGAGTCGGAAAGAATAGAGAGATACCCTGGGGTGGGATTTTAGGAATGAAATAACTGTTCACTAGGAGGAGGTGGAAAATGTGGATGCCCAACTTCCGATACCATTTAAGTGTCTTCCTCTCTATTGGGTAGTAGGACATCATTTGATCCAAATTATCAATGCCACCCATTGACTTGTTTTATTCAGCAACAGCCTGCGGTTTGGAAGTGGAGCCACCTCCTCGCCGGCAAGGGAAATCGACCATTTGACTCCCATATTGAGAGCTCATCATCAGCACATCTCTCCTGTCTCTCCGCTTAGGAACACAAACAAAATATATACATTTATGTTTATATATATATATATATTGGGAAAAGTCACCACTTAACACTAGTTCTAATATTATTAATGCCAAGTTCTCCGATATTTACTTACATGACTGCGCTATTGCGTTGCCTTCCCTCAAGGAAAATATACTTGACTCTAAGGGTTTGAGGCGTAACTTTATGAAACTCCTTTATTGATTGAAAAGAAAAAAAACTTTGTTTAGTTTCACATAAAATAATTTTAAAGACGACCTAGGTTTCGTCGCTGAGTGACATCATCAGGGAAACTGGACTCGATGAAACCTAGAAAAATTGAAATATTAATAGCATCCGAATTCATTTCCTCACAGCAGGAAGTGTAATAATTATTCTAGGGAAAACTCTACTTACGTCAAATTCTTTTTGCATTGAACTCTCCAAAACTTCCTTCAATGTCTGGCTCTTAATAGAGCCTGGAAAAATAAATAAACTTTAATTGAAGCAAAAATGACAAAATATGATGGTTGATTTCAGATATAGTTATTTTGAAAGATAACTTTGCACTTGGGTCTAAATGCTACGATAAAAAAGACAGAATGCTCACAAAACCATCGTAAGTAACGACAACACAGCGGCGTAAACTTGTCGCACTTTATTACTTTAACAGTAATATTTGAAAGAAAAATTCGAACTAAACCTTGTAACACAAAAATAAATGCTAATTATTTTAGGAAATAAAAAAAAATTGTAGGTACTAATTCATCATATACGCTCCAAGTTTATAAGTTGAAAAAAGAGAAACTAAATACATAAATGCGTTGAGTTATATAATAATTTATCATGATATATTAGGGAACACATGCGTTGAAATATAATACGTCTATAACAACAGAATGTACGCCTAACGTTATTATATCAGGAAATCTAGAACTGTTTCCTTAGATAGAACGTATAAATTTACAAATAAAGAGATAAACAAATATGTGTAACGGAAGACGATAAGACGTCATACACTCTACTCCTTTCCAAAGGCATATGCTTATGTGTAATTACAAAATGGTTAATATAATTGAATAAAGATAGCAATAAAACAATGAGTTGTCTCAAAAAACGTTGGAAACAATTAAAAAAGAAATTACTTTTTATGCCCCTAGAAAGTAGGCAAAATGCAATAACAAGCGATTAACAAACAATAAGAAATAAGTAAAAATATCTTTCTTTCGTTTGAATATCATCCCTAATCTAAAAACTGTTCCAATATGGAAATAATGAATGGAAAAACACGAAAGACAATAATAACTATATTCGAAAAAAGAAAGGCTAAGTAGCAATACTCACCAAGAAAACGATGTGTAGTCTTCGAAAAAAAAAGCTCCCGGAACCAAAACTGACCGCACTCCCTCAAAGTAGGGTTCAATCTGATGACTGCAGCGCGACGACAGAGCGCTTGCGCGTGACTGAGAGCAGCAGGAGCTGTTAGAAAGACGCTTGTACCGGTGACGGGAACTCCCGGCATGAGTCACCGGATAGAACCTAGAATACGGGAATTCCCGTCATGCCGCGTTGAACGGGTTTGTGATGGAATTCCCTCCACATACCGCATGGACTGCTTTCCATACTCTTGCCACCCACTTGACCTCGGCCGACGCGAAGGCATATTTCGATGAAAGATGATCACATATTCTTAGAGTGAGTGAAAATCATCGACCACCTGTTGGGAAAGACTTTCTCCCATTTTCCGGAAGATAAGAAAAAATAAAATTTGGTAGAGGTGTCTCCATAAATTTCAGTGGTGAGAAGGTGAGTTTTCAGCGGACATTGAGTTGGAGGTGGCGCGACCCCAAGACCATCCCCTGTGGAACTCCCAGCGTTTCAACCGACGCGGATATTTCTCGGAAAACCGAAAACAATACTCGTTACCCTTACACCACTTCCACCGAAACAAAGGACTGCTCGAGTCACTTCCGTGTTGATAGAGCGAAGATTTCGCCCCGGAAAACCCTGATATTTTATCCGCGAGGGATCGTAAATCTATGAACGAGGTCGACCATAGGAGGACTCTCGGAACTGGTTCATTGTACTCCTAAAGGAGGATATGCGAGGCACACGTACACGAAACGTATCCCATCTATTGTGCACCTTCTATTCGCCTGCGGACAGTCAGACTTGTTTGGTCTGACCCGGAAGTTAGATTTCCGTACGTCGCTCTAGTTTTTTCGTTTGTTCGCTAATGACGGACGGCTACTTTCAATGGAAGTTTACACTTCACATTTAATTCGCGTAGCCCTCCACCTCCCCAAGCCTTCGGGACGTGACTAGTTCACTTCATCATGGAAGGAAACTGACAAAAAAATATGATCAGGGTGAAAATGTCAGAGAGATAAGCTTCCGCGTCGCGCTCCTCCTGCGTTTCAAACCAGTTTTTCAATATCGTCGCAGTCATGCATGGGTAACTATGGCACCCTTTCCTCCCTTTCTCGATTTAAATTCTTTTTCATCATTATTCCTTCACTCTTTGATTTCAGCTCGGTTGATCTTCTTCCGAGAATGCACCCCTCGTTCTCCATAGTTTTTGTAGGCTAATCGTTCACCTGCGCAAACTTCCTTTTGAACACTTATTTATACCTTATTTATATAACACTCATTTTTTGCATCGCTATGTGCTCATTATACCTATGATACTTCAATTTTTCCTTTCACATGGAAAATGATGATTTTTTTAATATCCTCTTTGTCTCCATCCATGTCTCAATTCCGTAATCCATCTTATTTCGAACTGCTAGTTATTTATGTAACATGCGCAAAGTTATGAAAACCATACATTTAAGTCATACGAAGCAATTGAGTTTGAAGCTAACCACATCAAGCTAAAATATTTTCACTTATGTGAATTTCTGAAATCCAAATAATCGATCGATTGCACTAAGATTTGAAGTGTTTGTCAGCTGACTCGTGTCTTCAGGGCATTAACGTCGGGTGCCAGAATCCGAAGATCACTCCAGATCCCGAAGCATCAGTTATCCTCCGACACGCGGCTTCCTCCGTGCTAGCGCTAACGCCTTAGATGAGAGGCAAAATAGGCCGAAACATAAGTGCACATTACAGCACGGAGAAATGAGTTTGTCGCCCGTGTGGTATTAGTAAGTAATACTCTGAACGCGTCTCGTACCCGTTTCCCTGATGCGAAGGTGCATTGCGCGTGGAAGAAGGCTAACTCCCCGCCCAGCAGATAAGGCGTCGTCACATCTAATCCCGCCCCTGGGTGCCTCATCGTCGGAGCAATTTCGGTGATTATCTCGCTGAGCTGAGCGCGTAATGCTTTCATCCGAGTGGCGGGATTTCAGCGGGCCGGATTTCCCGGGAACGTATTCCGGCCCGTGATCCAGTCTGCGGTTACGTCACGCTCTCTCATTCGGGGACTAACGCCTCATACAGGTCCAAAATCGAAAAAACCTGGTCGGAAGTAATTTTTTTCAACTTTCTATGATTAACTTAGGAAAATATTTTTCGTACTCTACAGTGTATGGTCCGCAATATAAGCTATTACACTGGTAATTGTACTGCTCATAGTGATCTGTAGAACCCTACGAATATGAGTCATTCGAGATATATTCGCATGTCGCGCGAGCTCCGTCGATTTTACAGAAATTTACCTTCATAGAAGAAAGCGCTCGCACAATATATGTCTTTTCAAAATTACTACACGTAAATAGGCACCTTTAAGCATACATATCTAATTATTTGATTTCCTTCAAGTTCTTTTTAACATTGATAAAAACGTTTAAACATTAATCTCTGGCGCGCCGGCACCGAAGCTTAGGTTAGTTTTTATTTAATATGAATCCGTCTTCAAAATCATGCTGACAATTATATGACAAGAAGACGATGATATAACCTTGGCATGGCAATCAATGTCAACCTTTATAAACTTGGTGACTAATGCCACCGCTTCAGTACATGTGATCGGGAAATAGACGGCGATGAGAGCATGATCTTGAGATTGTACTGCCCTTGACTGGGTATCAATGCGACTGGTGGCTATTTTGACCGTGGGCGTGAATTTCCACACCATACCTATATTTCATGATTTCAATGTTCTAGCTTTGAGTTCATATCCAAACAGAAGTTTTTGTCTAAACTTAATTTGTGACGGGATGAAGTGTTCTTGGATGTGGCACCAGGTTTGGCCTTTCATGGCTTTCACGTTTAAATGAACCACTCGCTCATTAACTAGGGGCGAAAACTGAGTACCGCGTTGAGTATTTACCGGATGTTCATACTTCCCTTTGGCCATTCAGGTGGCATCTGATAAGAAGGCTTTTGTCTTTCAGTTCCGCGCGTTGTTAACCAGCAATATATGTGTCCCGTGTCTCGGTTCATGCTCTTCTCCTCCCAACTAACTTCAATTACCACTTTTACTTTAGCAATATCCAATGGTGCGTCTACGATTTATTGCTAAGGTTTGATGGAATGAGTCTGATTCAGGCAATACTCCGCTTGGGATGACTTCTCCGGTTGATACGTACTAATGTGCTTCGGGTGTTCTTTAATTCTGGTTTCCACGGTGTTTCCAATATTCACGCAGGATGTTGTTGGCACCAAGTTTTCTAAGGCTATGGTTGTCTTTTATCCGTATGAGGCAATCCCAAAGCCTTTCAAATGATTTGTGAACAGGTTCAAGGTCAAATATTTTTAATAATCTTCCCATTACCAGAGAGCGATGAAACAAGGGGAATGAAAGATCTTCCCTGCAGTTTCACGAAGGAAGATCTCCTTCGGTGGTATTTTCAGGTTGTTGATTCTTTTCTGGGCCAGGAGAAAATCTCTGCCACAGTATCCGTTCTGATTGAACGTCTTCCTTAGGACGGTCAACTCAATTGGTGAACTCTTTTCATCTGCTACTGGTTCCGCCCAATGTGTTAGGTTCGTCAGGACACCCCACCATTGTGAGGGGCAGCGATGGTACGTTGAATGAGTTGTATTTCGGTAGACCCAACCCCAGTGTTCGGTACAGATATCCTGATCGAGGAATAAAAAAAAAGGAAATCATAACGAAGGACTTTCGTTGGGACATCTATTATAGTATAGCATTGTATTATAGAGCCGGTTGTATTTGAAAAAAGCAGATATTCCTTCAGACAAAAAGCACGAGATGTACCAAGGTAGAAAAATAAGCGCAACCCATGGAAAAGTTCAGATTAAAGATTTGCTTAAAATGTCTTCTCTTGCGTAATTGATGAAATTATAAAATTATCTGGAATATTCCGTAATTAATATTTTTTGTGTGTAGAAATCGCCACAGGAAAAAACGGCCTGGACCGGGGATCGAACCACGGACCTTCGGCTTGCCGGGTCAACGCACAGAACATTTCACTACCCAGGTCTGTGAATTGGTCTGGCAATACATAGGTCTGTGGTTCGATCCCCGGCCCAGGTCGATTTTTTCCGGTGACCATTTCAACGTATTTTATCGCCGTATTTGCGGTAGGCATGATTGTCTTCAACATTTTGTTCTTTCCTGAATTTGGGGGTCCTTCATCCTGTAACCTCTTACTGTGGAAATTTGATTTATTGTTTGGGAATTTTCCCTTTAATGCACTGAAAATTCAGCCCTGCACTGTTAAATCTCTTTAAATATATAATTCTTTATAAATTTGGTGGTTTGGCAACAGTGGCACGTGATTGTTTAGCCATACTTGGCCACCATCTTCATTTGTATAAGGACGTCACCAGTTCCAAGATTGATATTTTTTTTTACTCTTACAACTTTACTTTCCTTTATGTCTATTACTGGAGCATGAGACCCACATTTTTAATCAGCCACTCATTTATAATACCCGTTTGGCTACGTTAAAACTTTGGATGTATGTTTTAACTTTCCTCTTTTGAGTTGTACTTAGTCAGGTATGATGTATCTTAAACCGACTTTCCATTCACCGCGAAAATGCACAAATTATGTGGTACGCAGTCACGCGAATGGATCCAAAGATATACACTAAGGGGATTAACTTCGCCATTAAAAAAATAATTAGGCTTGACCGGGATATGAGTTTGTATCTTCCAATAGTAGGTAAGGTGTGTAAACTAGTTAAAGCGCCAAAACATCTTAATCAGAGGAGAAGTTTAGGAGGTTTATGCTAACCAAAGTCCAAATTTGAGCACAGTAGACGGTCGAGCCAAATTATTTTTTCATGTGGAATTTCATCCTCTTGGTGCATATAATAATGATAATTTCTATATATATAACAGCAGAAGCCAATTAATAGATATTTATCAAATGGAAGAACACACATAACCATTCCCTGGGAGGTGTAAATATCCTACCCAGGCGGGATTCGAACCGCGACCATTGGTTTGGCAGGCGAGGACTTTACCCCGCCGCCACCGAGGCCGGCAATATTACACCGAGTTATAAAAAATTATCTATCTTACGCAAGTTTCCTGCAACGCAGCGAGCCATTGGTATTCCCCGTCCTATTCCAATTTTTAAGATGTTTCGCCTTAGACAAGTCTCCTAAGAAGCCGGTTTTATTCACGCCTGAGCTTGAGTACTTGGTTGTTTGTAAGGTACCTAAATCAAGATTGAGCGAATTACAAGTAAATTTAAATTGAAGATTGATCCAAATTGTCAATAATAGCAAAGGAATTTAGACTCTTATGCTTGTATTTTGGTCATCCAGATGACAATCGATAGGGAGTCGTAGATGTCGTAAAAACGTACGAGATTTAAACTCTTCCTTACGATGGTCACCGGGATGACTGAATAGCATGCGTAGGAGTCAACAATCCTTTTTTTATTTTATTGAAAATTAGGATTAACATTTCATTTAAATAAGGTATGTACCTACCCCGTACCATGGTCTAGTGTTCACCCCAACCCAGCCTCCTGGAGGCGTCTTATAACAGCATGTACCGCGCATCCATTACCGCTCGCGCCTTCCCATGTTCCACCCCAATTACCTCCACCACCCCAACAAGATCTTCTGTCACATGCAAATTGCAAGCAGTCCGAGGTTTGGGGGGCATGTGGATGGGAATCGTTGCACCGAGCTCACGTTACTGAATAAATCTAGATCTTAGGCCATAAATCTCTTGCGCTGCGTGTTATTACCATAATACAGATACGCTGAGTTAAAGAATCAATTTAAAAAAAAGAGTTTAACAATCTGGCTTCCTGAGAACTAATATAATAAAATGTGTTGTCTTATCTCGTTGAGTTCTCAGCTTTTGATAATGCCTGTCGTGCCACTACACCGCGTTTAGTTGAATTGGAATCTTCGAAAGTAACATTAAAAAGAGCAGTGCAACAATTATCCATCATGGTAGAAGATAGTAATTTGAAAATATAAGGTAACAATGGTTTTCAAAATAATAACTCTCTTTAAATTTAATATTGTCAGTTTTCATCATTGAAGCTTTAGCGGCTCATGATGAGCTGTATAAACTACTTGTGTGTATGCCGTGTGTTATTCGGTGTCGGCCCTTCTGGTGATTTTTATAGCCAATATTGTCATTTTAATCAAGGAGTAGAGCATGTTGAACACTTCACTCTTGGCTGAAACGTCTATTGCATCAATATTAGAGATATTTATAAGCATCATCATGGCCAGATTTTTACTGATGGTAGAAACAACAGGTATAGAATACTTGATAAAAAAGTTGCACTCAAAGATAATTTAACATTTCACAAAAATATCGCTATTCCAACTCTACTAAAGACTTTGAAAGAATGAATTCCGATCTGCAGCAAAATGAGCCAATTTGCCTAATACTTGACAGTTATTGGTGATGGTAAATGTAACATCTTATTACTTAATGGGTACTAGTTTGTGTGTCTAGTAGTATGTTTTCCATCCATTTTTTAAATTATTTATGAGGAAAATCAAGTAAGTCTGGAGAGTTCTTGAAAGAATTTTATTAATTTCATGGGATGAAGAAACCATTCTTTATGTAATACTTACATAAAAAAGTAACTTTTCAGTAATTATGCAAAAAATAATACCCGCAGCATATCGGTCTCAGCCTACCTCTTATTAAAACCTACGCTTCGCTCGTACCGAGAAGCACGTTTTTAAAAGAAATGTCCAGTTAATCTTTAATTATTTTTACTCTTCAATATACCTTACATCAAGAGATGAGATATTAAATCAGTGTACGCCTCAAATTTACAATTAACAGCTCAGACATTTTTGTGCAGATGTGCTCACAGTTATGCTGTGATTTACTTGCATGAAAAGTTTTTGTGAATTGCAAAAATGATTATAACATGGTTACACCCAACGGAGTAGGGAGGTATTTGTATTTTTGCTTATACATACTATTCCAATTACTTTGGCAAAAACTATAATTTTCGAATCATAAGGGATGTATAGCTACATTTCTTAGGAGTGAAAAATATAAAGTTTTTATAAATTACTTCTCAGGAACCATATCATTCCTCTCTCCTCTGCAGTAACCCAGTACTCTTCAGGTGACTTTTACGATGGGCGGAAGCCGTTGTATGCCAGGAATCCATTCAGATGACATAGTGCTTTCCCCAATATGTTCCTACACTTTTAAGTACAGTAAAGCGAGTGAAGCGGTGAAATACTTCTGTAATAATACCAACTGTTACCATAAAAAAACGGTATTTCGGGCAGCACATCCACAAAATCATACGACGTACCCTGCGAAGAGTTTTACCGTCGTAAAACTCAAACTGTACTCTAAATAGGCATCACACCCCATATTATCAATTGAATTTTGCCTATTATGTGATTTAAAAAAGGGGAAAAAGTAATGTCTTATTGCCATTTCATCTAATCATGCGAACTTGCGGCCAAACCAGGAAACTATAAACCTGTCTTAGCTGTGAGTTGATGGAGTATCAACTCTTCTTCTTTCCATTAATAACAGTTAAAATTTTACAGGTATCACCCTCTGTGGAGACGAATCATTGTGCGACAATAGTAAACGGAAAATGATCTGGAATCGCAGTCCTGGCGAATGGATTTTTTCATTGTGAATTTAAAAATTTGTTTGTTTAGATATTTCAATATATTCTCTTATACCATACAATCCCTTTATCACCGAAAATATTCCACCGATATTGGAAGGTCCAAAGCATTTCTTACCTAACTTCCCACCTAAAAAATCAATGGCACATTTTGAGCTAATAAGTTCGTAAAATTTTGAGCCCTTACTTCTCCGATTCTCCAAATATATTCCGATTAATTTAGGAAATTTCCTTTGCCAGCATAAAAATTGCATAAAGATTCCAAATCAGAGTTTTACATAATATATTATTGTCATTTGATAAGGTGTACATTAGAAACTTGGAGAGGTACTTTAATATGAAAGCAAAGCAACGAAAATGGTGTTTTGGAAATGTGGATGAGTCGTCTGCGATAGCTTAGCTCCTGATTCAAGGATCACATCCCTCCAGCATCTTGCCAAATGCCACGTGAAACGAAGGAAATAAAATTGAATATCCTCGAGGTACTGGAAATTTTGAAATAGAGAACTATAATTGATAAAAATTAATTAAATGGCCATGGGTTTTTTAACTCTTTATACAGCAGAAAATAAAATCGCATTATTTTGACTCTTTTTTTCTTGCTTTTTTTAAGGATCCCTTTAGTTGTAGAAAAAACAGATTTACATCCCTAAAAGAGGGAAATATGTTATAAATAATATTTTAGAACGTGATTGGGGGGGTGAATATTGGTACCAGGAGCCATAAGCGCTGCAATAAAAAATAAAGCGTGTAACATATGCGTACCAAGAACCTATTAGAAGTTTATTCCCACCACCTCATCGCCATTCCCTTCCCATTAACCTCACTAGCAGTGCCATTGTACCTTATGGGTTATTCCTCCGAACGCTTTATCCCCTTTTTGGATATTACTTTCAACGAGAATGATTTGTCTACCTTTTCTCTACTCCTAGTTAGGAAGAGAAGCCTCTTCCCCGCCACCAAATACCCTACCCCGTCTGCTAGGAAACTTGCACATAACAGAACTTGTTAAAAAGTATCAGTACCTGAAGTTTTAATCTCGGAACGTGTCTAAGTGTGTTCCAATGAAGTGGTAATCAAAATCAGACTGTTGAATTATTTACCATTGATTTACTTTGCATGTGACCTGAAATACTTGAATTTAACACTGCATATGATTTATATTGTCCCAATATTCATATCTGCTCCCCTCTCATGAGCCGGCAAAACATCCAGGATTGTCCTAACTCCTCCCTTGTTTATCAGAATCTACGAACCCTTCCTGTGAAAATAAGCCCACTATCCCAATCTTAAGCTTTCTTCAAATTTCCCTCTAAGTGATTTAAATCCACTCCCTCATCCTCCACTACCTCATTGTGAAAAAAGTAGATATTGGTCCTAAATGAAATCTTTACTAATTTTTGGTTGCACGCTCCAGTAATGCGCAAATATTGTTAAATTCAAGACTGGAGAGAGAAAAATTAATAATTAGTGAAAGGAATAATTGAAACGAAATATAAATACCCCTTGCTGGTCTAGCCTAGCAATCATAAATTATGAGTGTCACTTCACGAAATATGCATTGTAAAGACACGACACGACAGAAGAAGACGACTTAGAAAATGACTCATTATTCCAAATATACGTATTATAGTTTTCACAAAATAAAAAAAAATATTTTTAAATGTTACTTTTATACGGAATCTTGGATGAATGCATAACAGAGCTATGAAAATAAACTCAAGTGGTTGAAGTCGGAGTCGGTAGGGGAAGAACTTTCCTCGAGTCTAAGCAATGTTCCCCTCGGAATCATCGGAATTATTATTGAAGAACAAACTGGATATAAGAAGAGTATTTTATGACATTAAAATCATGACCGCTATGATCGATAGGGATCATGAGGTGAGTAACATCGGGATATATAAACAATATAATATACAGTGAACGGTAAAAGCAGTGGAAAAAGAAATTTAAATGAGGAAATAATTGGAAATACACAAATATTGGACCAATTTCTTGTGGAGGAACTGGTGAAAATGTTTAAAAATAATATGCAATATGCTCATTTTTAAGGAGAAATATACCTAAAATATATATTAACGACGCCCAGGAATCTGATGTGCTGCTGATGTTGAAAAATTTCCACATAAAGATTGACAATTTGAGAATTCACAATTGAGAATTTTTTATGTTTTAATATGATGTTACCTACACGTGTTTGCATTCATCAGCAAATTATGCAGTTGAAGCCCTTCAAAAATAGTTATGGAAAATGTTTAAAGTGCAGTTATTGTGGAGAGAGGAATTTAGGTCAGGATACTCTATTATCTGATGACTATTGAAAATTTGTTTGACATTAACTGATGGTGCCGCTGCATTTACGACGTGCCAGGCTCACTGATTTTGTGGAGGTAAAGCAGTCACGAGGATGTGAATTATTCCGCGAGTTTCCCTTTGTCTCCGCGGTACTTGGCCAAAATTCTCACGTTCTAAATCATTCCGATGTTCACGGTGAATAGACTCCAGTGGTGACTAATACCGTATCCATGAATCTGGAGGCGGCCAAAAATTTTTCCGCCCAAATTCCAGGGTTTCCCAGACACATTTCAGAATAGAGATTACCGTCACACTTCAGCACGATTCAGCATGGAAAACAACAAAATTTAAATCTTAGGAAATGATGCTGTGCTACTCAAAATGTACGTGTTATATTTATGAAAACAAAAGAAAAAGTAAAGTAAAGACTGATAATGACCTATAGTAACATAAATATTGTTCCGGATATATGTTAACCTGGTACAATATTCCTGTCTACCAGCGCCTCTCTCGCATTGACCCTTACAGAAAGTTGATGACCTCGGAAAAACATTGAAGCATTCGATACAAACATTGACGCTCCATTGAAGAGCTATGAAGCTTAAATTAAATACCATTAAGTAGCTGAAGATACTAGAAATATGTTATCAATAACATTTTTGTACTACCTTGTTGATTTCATATTTCCATCTCCAACTGCGTGAATGATATCAGAAGGATTATATCATCCATTGATATTTTCTTAATAAATTAAGATGTTTTTCCTTGAGGTTTACCGTTGTTCTATGAAATATTTATTAAATATGATAGATATTACTACACATGAGTAATACATTTTACATTTATTTTTTAACTCGGCTTAATTATTCGAAAATCCTAAGATTCACACACCTGAGTAATATCTTGAATACAGTATGAGAGTATGATTTTGCAGGAATACCACTCATTACTAATTTCTTAAAGCAAAATTATTACTATATGTTAACGGTTAATCGCAAGATTATGCGGTACGGATTTTCCATTTTGAAATTTAGAAAGCATTCGTACTACTGTTCTCTTCATTTCAACGTAAGTGCCTATGTTCCTATGGCTTACTCATGTCTATCTTGAAATAAATCACGATATCAATAAAACGCAATTTATCAATTGAATAAAATATGATTTGTATGAATAGTGAAACTTATGAGTGAGAGAAAATAACGCTTCTGATAAATTTTGAAGATATAATAGAACGAGAGATTCATGATCATTATATGTCCCAATTACGAGGACTGGCGGAAACATCTTTGATTAAGGGGAAGAACACGCGTGGCTATGACTTCCCCTTCAATTCGGATTGCTTGGAGGTTGGCCGTTAACACGAGCATGTTTTAAGGGGGGGGGGGACATTTCCCAACCCGGGTGGTGATCAATCACTCAAACCAGGTACCAGAACCTGGTGGTAATCAAGATGTACATTTGTTCACACTTTCCCCTGACTTCCGACGCAAACTTTGGAGGAAATCAGTCGGTGTAGGTAGCGAGAAGTGAAACCATGAATCAATATACGGGACAAGTGCGGTCAGTGTTTCTTGTCGGGAATACTTTCCCGACCCTTCTCGGAAATTTTCCCGGATTTCCAGGAATCCAGAGAAATGTTTTTCTGGGAACAGGGAATATTTCTCTTTTAGCCAAATTATTTAATAATATATTTTACACTGGGGAAATAGAGTCTGTTTATTTACAACATTATGCGTTACAGTATGACTAGTAAGGCATCTGATGATGATTCCATTGCGTCAAAACAAGCTGTACCGAAATGTATTTCTGTGTATTTTACTCCAGTGGTCATCAACTTTCTCAATATTCAGCCATGAACCATACAATATATTTCTTGCATTTTATGAAAACCTCAAGTTTGACGGAAACAACGGCAAAATATTTCTATTTATCGGAACCATAGGGAATTTTCTTGTTATTGCCCTCGGCAAAAGATCTAATACTCATGAAACATTCGATCAACTTCAATTCAGATACTTCTGACTAGTTGTTATCATTGTGTTGCAAGTCTTTCCGGAATGAATACCCCTCAGCCCTGGAGGAAAGGAATTGCTATTAATATTTGGTAATTGGATAATGCGGCTGGATTAAATAAAATTATTTCTTGATATGCGAATAATGCATGATTGAAAAGGAATAATATTGTTGAGACTCCATGATGCGATGGGGAGAGAAAACAAACCACTTATAATCAGACTGACTAGGGTATCGTCAAGAGACGGAGAATTCAAGCAAGGTCATTTTACCAGACCTAGAAACACAATCAATATGTCGACTACTGAACAAGTAGCATGAATCTTCAACTCGCCCATGCTCCTGGCATCCGTTCTGCCACGTCAAATAGTGAAGGAATTATTTGTTAAAAATTACTTAAATTTTCAAGCTATATTTCAATAATTCGAGGTCGTGACGTATGAAATTCCATCACTGTTCATGCTAAAATATTATGATGCCTGATAGAAACAAAACAAATTGTAATTTTCCACACTTACTTTGAGATACCGACCGTTTTAAACAAATAAATGTCAATTTTTAGGTACACTTTGTGTACATGTACATAGGTGAAGGCTATGCAAATATTATTTTCATGATTTTCCTTGCAAATTACATTTCAATGTTGAAACCGGTATTTGATTTATATAGGTATGCCTCCGCTGGAAGAAAAGAGGACCGGACTGGGGGAAGAGGGGACAATATTGTGTCCCACATGGCCCAGGTAAATACAACTAATAAATCAAATGAAATCAATAGCTTGAAAATGAAATTTATATGACGAAATTGGTCGGTTCCTCCAAAAATGTTTGGAGCATTACTATTTGTTTCTTGAAACCTACAAATAGCTGTGTATATATTTGGTAGCCTCCTGGCTTCTGGCCTCTGGGCACCTGGCCAAGATATCCGGTTACTCCGGCTTCACCTTTAATTTGCAGTGAAATAACTTTCTAATAAATGTCATTAATACTAATTATATGTGAAAATACTGAATATTTAACTATAGTGGTAGCGACACTTAGCGGCAGTCGCCTGCGATGAGCGTGGTGTCAAGTAGGGGAAGGCTCACGTAGAAGGGGTGGCTAAGGAGTAGAGGGGAGGGGACGGCACGTGACAGGCAACTCAGCCAACATGACTGCAATTCACTTGAAAGGACTGAAAAGTGTCAGTAGCGATTCCCACGACAATTTCCACGGTCAAAAACGAAGCCGAATAAAAATACGCTGATTGTATTCGCAATCTTTGGTAGAAATTCAGCAAGTCAACTTGCTCAAGACTCGATGATAAAACGCTAATGTGAATAACTTATCGATTTCATGTTGGTAACGGAGGCTCTATATCTTGGAAATCCTGGAAGTCGAACGTGGTGGTTGTATAAAGTTGCTTTAGCGGAAATCGTGGGTCATTGCGTGCACAGTTTTATAACTTTTCAAGTATGTCAAAATGATTTAGGCCCACATTTCCATTTAGTACCTACATTAGTTTATGCCGTGGGACTCACCATACGTGTAGAAATGGAGTGGACACAATGGATATATTTTACAATTTTTGCCTTAATTAAACCAAAAAGCATTCGCCCCAGTACTCAAAATTTGTTTTAAATTTTAGAAATATATTTTTTCACTTTAAGAAGAAAATCTGTATATTTGTAATAGAATTTAATTTGGATATATATCTCATATGCCATACGACTACATGTAAATATTGCATCGACTTACAAAAAACTGCAATATTTTCAACTTTATCTATTCCTTTCATTTTAGTATTCTATCAGCTGATTGGTAGTTCTTGGACAGTCCTTATACCCACATCCCAAATTCTGGGACATCATCTCAACTTATCTCCAATAGATGGCTTGAAATCTGATATAACTGAAATTCCTTATGTGGTCCACTTCTTCTAATTTTATCCACAACTCCTATCCTCTTCTACCTTTTTCTCGCTTCCCCAGTGTTCTCCCCTCTATATCTAACTTTCTACAACATGCCCTATCCTCTCAAAACGCCCTATATCCATCCCTTCTGCCTTCTCAAGATATTTACTACCAAATTCCTTTCCTCTCCAACCATATCC
Source organism: Pyrrhosoma nymphula (assembly GCA_963573305.1). NCBI lineage: Eukaryota > Metazoa > Arthropoda > Insecta > Odonata > Coenagrionidae > Pyrrhosoma > Pyrrhosoma nymphula. The sequence goes on from OY754333.1 coordinate 65,434,942, forward strand.
AAAGTCCGTGTACGCTCCTTGATCGTCTATCTCGTCGCTCAAAACACTCTCTTGATTCGTATCCAAACCAAAGTCTACCCACATCCTCCCTTCGCAATGACGAAGTTTCCGAACTATACAGTTTCACGTTCCATATTGAATTTTTCACTAGTATTTATGTCTGTTCTCACATCCTGCCTCCTCAATTTCCTTCACTTTCAAAATGTTCATTTAGCCAGGGAACTTCTACACCGGTTTTTCGACCACTAAAGCCTATTTCCTTCAAAATACTATTCAGATACTTAAATTGCTAAACATGCTATATTTTGTGCACTCCCAGTCTCATATTCAGACCCAACTTCTTACTTTTAGAGAATCTAATAATTTTCGTCTTCTTTCGATTAGACCAAGTATCCGAACCATACATTTTTACGCTCCAAATCGGAGTTTTCACTAGTACTCACGTCTGTTCTCAAATCCTGCCTCATCAATTCCCTTCTCTTTCAAAATGTTCATTTAGCCAGGAAACTTCTACACCGATTTTCGTACCACTAAAGCCACTTTCCCTTAAAATATTATACACATACTTACAATGCTAAACACGCTCTATTGTGTGCCCTACCATTCTCTTTTTCAGTCCCACCCTTTTACTTTAGAGATTCTAATCATTTTCGTCTTCTTTTGATATGTTTCTTCTTTTGATATATGCCTATAGATATCACTTATAAGAACGAGTTTGCAACATTTCACGCAAATACGTAGGTACATTGACAAAAATCACTCCAAGTACTTTATCCTTCTTTGTATGGATCTATTTTGCCGGGAATGGACTCTTCCACTGGAAAGAGTCTAATACGCAAATGCCGTCATGTTTCGCTATCACCGATATAAAATATGATACCAGAAATTATCAAGATTACTTTGACACTGCCATTTCCCGGTTTTGAAATCCCGAAGTTTCCAGAATGTCGGGAATCTGGGAATCATCAAATCGTTAGAGGTCAGAGACGACGCGACGCACGCAAGATATTCCATTCGAACATCCAGTGTGGTATCTTCCTCTGACTTCGTCGAAGCGTGCGTCTTTCAAAGAGGTATGCGAAGCATTCGATTATTGGGGGCAAATTGAAAGATGTTCTCCGCGTTTGAGGAGCAAAGCGGAGAAGTCCTCAAGGGATTCTTCGCTTAATCAGACGCGGAAGGGGGACAACTACAAGTGCACTTGTGTGTGAATCTTGCTGTGTACCCGAGCAATCAATTGGCCATCACTACCTTCACTCTCTTCACAGTCTCCTCTAGCTGACATGCCTTCCTTGTGACCTTAACCGTGGGTGATATTTCGACTGCGATATGAGATGATCGCGAGATATCGTACCGCAAAATTGCAACTATGTTGACTTGCTATAAGATAAATACATCATACAGATGAGAAAGGAGTTGATGATGCATGAAATTTTGGAAATCATGAGTGATAACTGCTATTGTTACTATTGGGATAATGCATCGTTTAAGGCAAATTTAAGTGGAGAGAGGGAGTGTAGATATAAATGGGTGTGTCGATTCGTGGACTAGTAACAGAAGTAGAGCTTCTCTACTTTATCGTTTCATCTATTTATTTCTCAATAATGTTTTTATAAAAACCACAGAAATTAAATTCAAATAAATGTTTACTCACTTGAAGCATTATATTGGTCCAGAGTCTACGGTGAAAAAGAAAAATTATCGCTTAAAATAAATTATGAGACAAATTATCTTAATTATATAACATTTTAAATCATTGAATTCCAGCATATTTCATACCTTTACTGTATTATGTATCACTGAATGCATTGGTGATTATGTAGTTAAACTGATCCGTCGCGTCGTCCGGTAATATACTGATTCACTTTACGATGAAATTCACATTACGATCGGTCCTATGGAACCGATTACCATCGTAAGGCGGGGGTCCACTGTATCTACTTCTCAAACTAATTTATCTTACAATTAGACAAATCCATAGAGCTGCGGAGCTGTCCGCGCAGTAAATTTAACGGAGTCACCCGCTGGTGGTTACACAATTGCGTGAAATTAACAGTGAAAAAAGCATTCTCCTGAACTAGGATTCGTACCAAGATCCCTCGATTTTGCGCCGTGTTCTAACCAGTTAAGTTACCCATGCGTCTTCTTCCGCTGCGACTTTCATGGACGCAAGGAGCAAGTTGTCGTCTTAGGTACCGTGCATACAATGCCATGGAGAACCTGTGTGAAACTCCGCTAAAATTACTACGCGGCCATTTCTGCAGTTCTTTGAATGTGTCTAAATAAACACCCTCGGAGTGCGAGGTGGCCCAAGGAAAGGAACTGGCCCCCCTACCCTGAATGTGTGAAATTCACACGCCTGTGGCTTAGTCCGGGGTGAGCTCTACCCTCAACTATCCAAACCAACCTTCGGCTTGAATCACTGAGTGAAGTAAACACCGCTGTATTTTAAGTTGGGCTTAACCTGTAGGACAGTAGCACTTAGCGCACGCACTCAGGTAATCCATGAAATTATATGTACAGTAACTCGCTCCTTAAAGCCTCCATGAGATTCGCTCTGAAAGAGCACGCCTGGGTGGCTTGGAGCACTCGGCGGCACTGGTTGGATCACTCGGTGTGAAATCGAGGGGTCTGGGTTTGAATGCAAGTCCAGGCGAATGATTTTCTCACTGTATACTTTATACAATTGCAATATAACTTAGACTTGTATAACCTTAATTAATAAACAAATCTGAGTATTCAAGGCCAATATTTGATCTGCAAGGTAATTTTTCGTTACTCCCATTCAACCCCATCGAAAAACTAAATTCTCTCTATGCTCAAAATTTGTATAAAAGATATCTGACGTCATCAGACATTTTTCCGAGTCTTTTCCGAGATGGTTTTACTCCTCATCAGGCGAGTATGTTTACAGTGGGCGTTATAGTAGGAGGAAAGTACATGACCATTGTAAAGGAGTTCCACTTCAAAAACTTCTATATTTTTGAAGGACTCTATTTCCCCGCGCAATTTCTTTCTCTGCAGCTGAGTACGATCGTTTTTATGTGCTCATATAGTGGACGAGGAAAGAAATACCCATTTACATTTTTGTTTCAAGGCTACACACGGGAATGTTTTCCTAACACAATATATAAATACTCCAGTAAGTCCGAAACTTACATATGGGGCAGAGGGCTCAGGTGAGAGTAACTGACGGTGAATCAGGGTGGGCAGTTATAGGTCGTGGGGTGCGGCAAGGGTGCCCGTTGTCGCCTTTGCTTTTTGACATATATGCTGAGGAAATGGTAAGAGAGGCATGGGAAGATCTAGATGTAGGAATGAAAGTGGGAGGCCAGCGGATTAAGTCGGTAAGGTTCGCGGACGACCAGGCGTTGGTTGGTCGGTCATCGAAAGGATTGCAAACTTTAGTAGATGCATTGCAAAAGCAGTACGATAAATACGGGATGAAGATTAATTATAAGAAAACAAAAGTAATGAGATTCTCTAGGACAAAGAAAGCGAGGCTGGTGATAAGAGTAGGAAGTCACAAACTGGAGCAAGTAGAACAATTTAATTACTTGGGTAGTACGCTAGAAGAATCAGGACATAGTAGCAAAGACATTAAGAGGAGAATTGTGCTAGGGAAGGAATCATTCAATAATAGAAGGGAGCTGATGACGGGGACCTTAAGTAAGGATGTAAAAAAGAGGCTGGTGAAGAGCTTGATATGGAGTGTGGCGTTGTATGGGGCAGAAACGTGGACCATGAGAAAGGAAGATGAAAATAGGATGAAGGCTTTCGAGATGTGAGTGTGGAGGAGGATGGAGAGGGTTGGACGGAAAGGAAGACAAATGAGGAAGTGCTTGAAATGGTGGGCGAGGAGTGGAAACTTATGGATGAAATTAGGGGAAGGCAGGGTAGGTGGCTGCAAGCGGTAATGAGGGGCGATGGTTTGCTGAAGGCCGTGATAGAGGGAAGGATGTTGGGTAAGCGGGGAAGGGGAAGAAAGAGATTATGTTTTATGGACGGGATGAAGAATGGTAGGACTTATGCTGAGATGAAGAAAGAAATGTTAGAGGTAGGTAGGGCACGGCACGTGTAAGAGTCAGTTGGATATTCTCTGACTTTCATCATAACCTACCTCTAACCTGTAGGTTCGTTTAATAAAAATTATCATATATATTTGCTGGGGCTTGCCAATTTAAATCTCAATTTTAGCATACGTCTTACCTCTCTTTATCACGTCTAAATAACTATTGCTTTTTTGCTCCTTCCCCGCTTAGCAACATTATACCCACTATCATGGCCTTTCACACCCCCTTTGCCCCTCGTTAATTGTTCCAACCACCTACTTTGCCTACTTAAAATTTCCTCCAGCAGTTTCCTATCCTTGCCCACCATACCAAGCACTTCCTAGTTGGTCTTTATTGGTCAAAAACACTTTCTACATTCTCCTCCACACCCACATGTCAAACGTCTGCACCCTCTTCTCATCCTCTCAAGTGCGATGTGTCCACGAAGACATGCAACTCGTGTAGAATCGTCTACATCTACGTACCATACCTTGCTAGCCGCCGCACAGTGGGCCAAAATCCAAAAAAGCTGGCCAAAAGTCGAAAAATAAAGTTCGCGCAAACCAACCAAAAACAGTTGATTTATATTATTAAGCATATGCTCTTCAAGATAGGGTACTATACAGAGTATGGAATACGCCATGAAAAGTTTTACAGCTGGTCAAAGTAGAGCATGTCAGGGTGATTTTGGCGACCGAAATTTTTCCGTGGAAAATAGCTAGATATAAAGATTTATTAAAGAGTCGTTATTTATAATGTTGGTTTTAAAGTATTTTGATCCCCAAAATTGATATTTATTGCATGAATTAAGATAAAGTTCGTTCCGTTTTATTTGAATTTTAATATTTTTATAATTATTCAAAAATTGTGCTGTTTTTTCATTAAATTTTGTTTAACGTTAATTATAGTTTTTGTCGACATCAGGCTACACGGAGTTATTTGCACTGTGTGGTAGAGGAAAGCATATAGAACCATATTCAGAAGGAAATTTTTGCGATAACTTGCGATTTTAATTTTAACAACCATTTTTATTTAAAACCACCCCGGCCACTCGGGCCACAGTGGCGGCCACTAATGGGGTCTAAGCGAAGCAAGTATATAATTTCCAAGTATAAAGACGATGGAATGCCAGTTCAATGACATTGGTAATTTGAATAGATATTTTATGAATAACTTTTCATATTTATTTTTTCACATTGTACTTAAATGGCTAAATTAAATGTAAATCTTGTCGCAAATTGCAACTTCTCGCAACGTTGGCGACTGGCGATTCTACGATGAGGAGGTCTTTGGGACGTTTCTCAGCAGTTATGGGCTAAAATATGTTTGAAAGGATTTTCCATGAATTGTGGAATTCCCTCAGGCATGTTGAGCAGACTGTGGTCGAGGGATTTAGGGGAAGGCTTGTGGTCATGCACGTGCAGCGGCATGCGCCCGCACATGCTGGTTGAGGACTTTCGTCCCTCCGTGCTTGCTGGCCCCACAATGCTCCTTTTACAACCTTGCCAATAATGTCTCTTTTCAACTTATCCCAATCCATTGGTAGCTATCTCAAGTTATGCTTTTTACATCTTTTTTGCCTCTTTTTGCAGACTCTTGCCGCCACTTGTTCCGCCAAACGGAATGCTTAGTTAGTTTCCTTAGGGGTTTTCTGGTTGTTTTCGCGTACCACATGCATCAGTTGTCCTAGAGAGCGTCGAGTGGACATCCACTGTAAGTGACTGTGCTGTGCAACACTGGGTTGATCTGTTCAACGTTAGAACCGTTTTAAAAGAGAATATAGTTACCAACTTGTACCTGGAAACCAAAGTCTCCTTGCACCCGTCTCCGTTTCGTCGTGCCTTCACTATGTGTACGTCGCATCCATTGAGGAAAATATTGCTTTCCAATCATACGAGAAGCAGTTTGGTAAGCAAAATTTTAATTTTTAAAATGGATTCCGAGTTGGAGTCAGTAATTTGTTTTTTGCTACCCATGTAAGAATGATGATAGTAAGGCTGTCGATGGAAGCGATTACCTGCTATTTTTTATTTCGTTTTGTAGTGTTTTATACTAAATTTGTGAGAAACCATGGAGAGTAGAGATGTGACAGGGTTGTAGCTTAATGAAAAATTGTAGAGAAAAAAAATTACGGCACGTGAGAAAAAATGTGATAGATTTTTTGATTGAAAAATTTCCATTGAATGGAGATACCGATGCGAAAGGTATTTTGACGAAGTGCCTACAACAATGCTTTTTCACTAGATATTTTAAGAAATGGAACAAGGTGCAGCGAAGGGAGAGCTACTTCAGAGTTAATAATAGTAAATGGCTAATAGAAAATTGGCCTGATAATAGATGTACCAAAACCAGGATATGGCACCACAAACGGTGGTAACACAGACGCTGTTTTTCGGACCCTAAATTATCAGCAAATATTACCGGTTAGAGAAACTGACAACTATTTCAAATTAAAGAAAACATCGCTGCTGAAGTTTAGTGAGATTTTTAGTTAGCTTAATATTTTTCAGGGCTTCATAAACAACTGATTTCAAGGTTTGAAAATATTTTGAAAGTAATTTCAAGCAGTCGATCACTCAATCTCAATGAGTTCAGAAAATACTGTCTAGCAACAGCGAAATTATACGTGAAGCAATACCCTTGGTATTATATGCCACCAACGGTGCACAAGATTCTGATTCATGGTGCAGATACAACCAAGAAAGCAATTCTGCCCATCGGGCAGCTTCCAGAAGATGCCTTTGAATCAAGGATTAAGGAAATTAGGAAATTCCGGCATCACAATACGCGGAGGATATCAAGAGAGGCAACTAATAAATATATACAATACTAATAAATATATGTATTTGAGAGATTGCTGTTCACCTGTGATCCCTTGATATCTTCAATTTCATTTCAAAATTGTAAATCAAAGGAAGATTTAGATGCAGAAGTGAAAAAACTGACTATGGGAATGAGGAATGTGAAGATGAGAGTGATGACGAGTCATCAGAGGATGAGTGACACTTTTTATGAATATTATTATTCATAATATTTATTCAAGTTTTTGATAATAATATTATTGAAAAATATTTGTTTAATATTAAAATTTAAATGATAAATTATCATGCTGTCTGCCTCTGGCTTATATTTATGTTGAGTCCTGATCCCAGTAGTGCGACAAAAGTATAGCAAAATGAAATTGACTGGAATATAGCCAATTTCATACTAATTTTGCAATAAAAAATGAATTAAATATTTATTTTTTTGTGAAAATGTAATCTACGTAAGCTATAGCTTTAACATTTTATTTATTAACATTTTGACTTGATGCAAGTTCATTTTCATCGAGAAACATATTTTCAATTCCCCCCATTCCGTTGCAGTAGTCATAATTTGTTAAAATGTATTATGCATTAAAATTATACTTGGACAATTTTTTTACGGATTTTATAGCTCCTAGCATTATTGATTACAGTATTTTGATAATTATCGCAGGAAATTTTGAGTTTTAACTAGGCCACTCAACCATAGAAATTGAGCATTGTCATTGCATATTTAATGTTTATACAATTAATAGCGCTGTATCCGTAAAATATATTGAAAAAATAATGATAAAATCATGTTTATCAGCCCAAAATACCTTAGAAATGCACTTCATGTTGCATATGGACTGGTAATTATTAGAGTTATTCATTTTGGCCAGCTTTTTTTCAGTTTGGCCCACTGTGCGCCGTAGGCACGTGTGGCATTGGGTGTTAGGGAACCAGCAATGAAGAGGGAAGGGAACACGTAAAAGGAATTGGGAGCAAGTAAAAAAATAGTGGAATGCTTGTTAGCGTAGTTTCTTAGATTCTCGCTCTATGCTTGCTGTAGTCACTAGTGGTCCATGGATAGAATATTTTCAAATTATTAGTTTGGCAGTGCATATTTTTTATCTAGTCATTCGTATGTTGTTGGATAGGTTTTTGAGAAGTAGGCAGACGATTGGTGGCAAGTTTTAGAGAGAGTCATTTGCAGAATGAAGAAAGGTATGAGAGAAACCCGTCCACAGTCGAACGATCCTGGCAAGGGACAGCGAACCCCTAGCATTCAAGTTTGTATTCCGGTGGAAATCATCCTTGAATTCTGGAATTCGAACAAAGACCCTTAGCATGGAGTGCTAATATTCCTGGGAGTGGATTACCGTTGTGTCTTAAGTACTGATTTTCCATCGTAAGGACCTAGGTTTAAATTCCGGCTTTGAGGGAGGTTCTTCAGTGGAATGTTGATCCCTATTTGGGTTATGTTTAGAGAGCATTTCAAGTGTTGTATTTTGTTCGTCGGAAGGCACGTTTAACTGTGGTTGTCTTGGCATATTTTAGTTAATGAAATGCTTATTTAGACTATAGGTTTCTCTCTACCCTACCCGATTCCCCATTCCCTAACCAACCGATTTCCGTATCCTTGATGGCGATGAGAATCTCAGTTGTAAGTCGCCTACCCAAACAACAACCAACCAGCTAGTACTCCGGCCACAATACCAATTAGGGGGACAAATCTGTAACTTTTGGAATTCGTGAAAAACGTGAATTGTCCCCCATGCGACCTAAATCGGCATCCATGAGTCTATAAATCCCACTTTGTGCATTATGGTGGTCACCTCTGAGCATTCCCATTTTAATATTTTTTAACTCATTGAGTATTGATATAATTTGAATTTTTCTATTTTATAGCATCTAGTACGTGAAAGTTACCTAAAAAAATTCTCGGAGCTGGAGTGAAAATTAGCGCCACTCAGAGCAAGTCTGTCTGCACCTGATGTGTACTTTTACCCTAACCTTTATCGGTTTTCGACAGTTTAAGGATCTAAATAAGCGGTTGGGTAAATCATAATTCTCCATAGTTGCTCATTGAGTAGTCGAAATCTCGATAAATATCGACTCTTGAGAAAAAAGAGGCTTTTTGTCTCCCTACGTGTGATTAATTCCGCAGGGGAGACAATTGATGTTCGCCAACGAGCGTCAAAAGTTACTGATTTTTCTCCCAGGTCACCTTCATTTGTAAAGTCTTTTTGTATATTAAACGATGCGTTATGTCTATCATATCGCAAATTGATGCTCAAACACCAACAATGCTCTGCCCTTCTGGCAAGGATTTCGTCCGTCACACTTTTACCGTGAAAGGCCACTATTATTTTCTGCTGTATGATTCGGCATTCCCTCCGTACCTCTGCTATTGGCAGGAAGCTCTTCCAAAACTCCACTCCGTAACTCTCTACCCATTCCGGCTCACCTCTCTCTCTATTCTCTCCTTTTGTAAGGGGAAAGGAGGAGATTCTCTCTTAGGCTTCAACTGTGCGCGGCGCATTCACCTGTTCTGGGAAGACTCCTACTCTTGAATGCTCACCCCCACTTTCCCCAATTTGAAGCATGGCGTTAATCCTCCTCTAGCGGGGGCTGAGATGGGAGAAGCGCGGGGGATCCCATGGGGAGTGCCCGGAGAGTGGGAGAAGAGATACAGAGGGAAGGTAGGAGGAAGTGTTGGATAATTAAGGCACCGGGCGAGGAAGCTAAAGCCGAAGGAAGAGGCAGGGGAGGAATGGGAACGTGGATAAGGGGATAAGCGGATAGACGATTAGAACACCCCCGAGGGTCGTTTCTAGGAAGGACTGGGTGAGAGATTTCAAGTGGAAATAGACAAGGGGGCGCAGGAACTTATGCACCTAGATGTCTCCCTAGCATTGTCTCTCGCTTCGTGAAGTCTCTTCAGATACATGGCTCCCTTTTAGAATAAGTTTTGCATACGTACGTTAATACAGGCATTCACAAGACGTTATGCCATTCCCTTTCGGGGTAGTTAGAATAAAAGAACTTAACTATCGCTGTTAGGCCTATGTAACTGGCTCCTTTTTAATGATTTCCTCCATAATGCCCTATCCTTGCATACCACTTTCGCTTCTCTTACACATCTGCATTGCTTCATACACACTCTCCTTAAGTCTTCTTAAGACGTTTTTAGATTCATAACATTCCTCCTCTTAAAAAAAATCTCTTCCACCACATTCACCCATGAATGTAGCCTCTACTTCGTTCTACCATACCATTTACTCACTCTACAATCACATATCTGTTTCGTTATTTGACTCTCATCCATTATCTCAACATTAACGTAACAAAGAACTAACTCATTTTGTATACTCCCATTACTGGAGCCTAAATTCTTTCATGGCTCATTCATTTCTAACCCTATCACCCTATTTTGCCGCAAATATATATCTCTCTCAGGTATCCCCACTGCATTTGACCAATTATTATGCATATCATGTAATACCTGGTTTCACTGCCATACAATAACTTCAAAAGGAGAATACTCTTATGCACTGCGATTTTCACTCATTACTGGATATGCTCCAAATACTACCTGCGATTTTCCTTCCAGCATTTGAATGCTTAATAACCTCTTTATCTATACTTACTTCCACCTTTTGAAAAAATCGGCAAATATACGCAAATCGTCCACTTTTTAAATTACTGTATCACATTGTAAACAGTTGTAAATATTTTCCTTTTATCATCGTTTTTCAGCTACAACCACTTACAATCTTGCGAGACGCCACGACTATGTGTATCCGTAAATATACCAGAAGGAGAAAGCGCAAAGCAATGGATAATAATAAATTAAGAATATGGTTGATGACGGGGATCTTAGGGATGTATGTAAAAGACTGGCTAGAGTCTAATATAGAGTGTAGTGTCGTATGTACCAACCTAGTCCATTTCAGAAAAAAGAAACTTGACGTTGCTTAACGTGATAAATTAGTCATATTTCAAGACTTGCTTTTTTATTTTGCCTATTTTGACGAAGAATCTAGATGCCGTTATAAGAGTATAAGAGCAGTTATAGGCTGTAGGGTTTCCGAGCGCTAGATGGGTAGTAATATATGGAGTTGGTTTAATTTCTGACGATCAGGCGTTGGTTAGTCTGTCACTCACTGGGAAAATAGGCATAGTAGTATAGATGTTAAAAAAATAATAGTATTAGCAAAGGAGGATTTCACACAGTGAAGAGATTTGATGACGGAGACGTTGTGTAAGAATGTAGTGAAAAGGCTGGCTAAGAGTGTAATTTAGAGTTAAGTGTCGTATGTACCAACCTAGTCCATTTTGGATAAAACAAAATTGACGTTGCTAAATGTGATAAATCTTTCTTAGGCAGACAGGCTCTCCCCCTGCTGAATTTTGTGGCTGCGAATTAATTCTCGAGGTAATGTTACTAAGTATTCTTATGAGGCTATTCTTTAGAGGCTACTTAAATCTTCCTAAAATGTTTGCATGAAATATTTGCTATTTTGTGAATATTTCTTTTGGAAGTAATAAACTTTTTATGTATATGATATATTTTTATCATAAATGTTAAAACTTCTTGTCGTTTTTTGCATTGTTTTAAAGTATCTCAGTTGATGGACGTTTTGTTGAAGCCTTATTCTACTACTAGATTCTAGTGATTTAAAATGTTCAAAGATTGAATACATAACTGTTCTGGTATCGGTTAATGCTACAAGTTAGCATTTGGAATACCATGCGAAGGACGTTTTTTCCCGTACTTCCGCGATTTCCTGCATGAAACAAACTGAATGTGCTGATGGACCATATATTTGTGTGAATCTTGACAATGACGCTCTGACATTGAAATCGCGGTTGGTTGTTTTCATAAAAAACTTATGTGGAATATACCAAGTATTGTTATTTTCTACATAGAAAAGGTCATAAAATATTATTGGCAATTTTACACAATATAAACTTTAATTCGACCGGTTTCGATGCACTGCATCATCATCAGGTAACAAATATGACGCAAAGTCCCATTTCAACCCATGGCAGTAATAAACTTATTATATAAAAATATAAATGTTAAACCACTTTGCACCCAGATACTTTCAACCCCTTCTCTTTCCCCGCTTACATAGTTACTCTTGTTTAACTCCCACCCTTTCCTCTTCCCATCTAATCCCCTCCTTTTCCCCCGACCCTCTCCTTACTTTCAATTCTGTATATATACTGGACTGTGTGTCATATTTGTTACCTGATGATGATGCAGTGCATCGAAACCGGTCGAATTAAAGTTTATATTGTAGAAAGTTGCTAATATTATTTTATTATATTATTCCACGACATCAAGCCTGAAACAACTCTTTTTATATGGAAAATTTCCAAAACGTGACACCTGAAGGAATATCTTCTTTTCGGTATTGGCCAGCTATTTTTTAAATCAAGAGATTATCCTAAATAATATGGCTTTAGGGTGGAATAAAGGCAAGCTCATCGGGAAAATAGAAGCTGTGTGCTTTCAGAGGAATATTCATATAAACTTTAAAGCATCCGAAATATCAAAACTAGTCTAGTTTTGATAATTCCAGAAAGGTTTCTGCAATAAATTAAAATGGGAGGAGGATATCATACTTCGGAATCTTACCTGATCCAATTTTCATGCTTTAAGAATGCTACTTCTAGCATAAATATCTGAATGCGTACAACAGCGACAGCTGGTGACATAATCCATAAATTCAAATTAGTATTTGATGCAAGCGTTATGTGTGAGAAAGGGGCTCAATATATTTTGGCAACATTCCGCATTGGATAAAATCTACCAGAAAAATTCTTTTAGTGGGTCATCGGATTTACGCAGTACTCGAGATATTCTTCGCGTAATGTGAATATTGTTTTCCGCGGTACGAATATAACGCCACGACCATACTTAGGTGAGAAAAAGAGCAATAAAGGATCATCTCATTTAAGTAAAGGAGGAAATTGAATTCCTGCCTTGGCATCCACCATTATTTAGATAGATATTTGAAGTATAAAAATATAAATGTGAAAATCTTGCTACGGCATCCACCATGATCCAATGTTAAAACTTTAAGTGTGCTTCTTCTCTTAGAAACAGATAAATGCGTATAGCAGCGATATCTGGTGACAGAATTCACAAATTCAAATAATTTGATCATGTATTTGGTCCATGTCCGGTTCCACGAGTTTAATATATTTTGGTAGAATTCCTAATTTGACAAAATGTGTTTAAAAAATGTTTGCCAGTGGACATCGAGTTTGCGCAAAAGGTACGCATTTGAAACATGCTGCGCGTAAGGTGGATTATCTGTACGCAAATTACTTCACGACCGTACTTGGGCCGGAAACAGAGCAGTGAGGGTTCTTTATATCAAATTAAAAGAGGTTTTTGAAATCTTGCTCCAGCATCCACAATGATCAAGTTTTTACGCTTAAAGTATGCTACTCCTCGCGAAAACAGGTGTATGCGTATGACAGCAACAGATTGTTACACATTCCACAATTACATATAAATTGCTCCTCTCGCAATTTCTGACGCAAGTACTCCGCGTGAGAAATAAGTTAAATATATTGAAGCAATAATTAAAAAATTGAAAAATATTTATTTCAGCAAACTTTTGACCGTGGGGCATCGGCTTTACGAAGTACGCAGTTATGTTACGCGTAGTGAGGATATTCTATCCTTCTGCAAGCACATTATCTCAAGAGCACACTCGACCCAGAAAAGGATCAAGTCACATGGGGAAGGGATGGAGTTTGGAGGGAAATGTGAGGTAGAATTGAGTTGGGACAGGGAGAGGAAAGGCCCGCAGTTACGGACGGGGATACCGGGGAAGTTTCAAGGGGAGGGAGCCGGCGGTCTCGCAGAAGGTGAAGGGTTGAGTCGTAGGGTGGTGAAGGTACCCCGAAAATCGACAAAGGGGGAAGATGTGAAAATGGGTAAGGTGAGGCAGGAGCCGACGCGGCCTCCTCCTCCTAAATTCTAAGGTATCGCGATGATTTTCTCGGCGTCATTAGCTCCAGCCGCAAACACGATCTAACTGCTCCTGACCCCCTTTTCGCACATCTCATCTTCCTTCCTCGCACCCCCGGACGACCAAAATTTCATCTCATCCCTAATGAGTTCCGCATGACTTCTCTCACTCCGATGAGCCAACCCCTCCTACAGTCATCTCTTCCCAGACCTTCCCTACCCTCCTCAACTTCAATAACACTCTCTTACTCATTCCTGTGTTTCCTCCACCCTTCCTTCCTGCCGCAAAGGATTTGGGCCGTTTTCCTCTAGTCCGCTCACCGGCTGTTCTCTCCTAGTTCCCCCTGGGAAGTGAAGAGCTCAGCGCGGATGCTCCACGTACCTTTTCCTCCGAGACTTATACATATACACACAGACACACAATCTCTCTCTCTCGACTATCGTCATTTCTTTCGGCTACACCTCTTCGGTTTTTTCTGATGCGCCGTAGGAGCTTGGATGCTCCCTATGGTCTAGGTCGATGCCCTGCTCGACTGTGGTTGAAATAGATGATCCTGTTCGCAGTCGGCTTGCGCTGCGAAATGAAAGAGGTGTTACTAAAGCCTTTTGATGTCGACTAAAGCTAGAAAAAGTGCTCGCGACGACATATACCTGCATCAATCCTCCTATCTCTTTACCTTCTTGGTTCTTCTACAGGATACTTTGTTCTTCTAATTTCAATATTAGGTGCTTTAAAAAGATCATAAATTGGCTATCATATCTCACAATCAGCGCTGAAATTTCAATCAAAGCAAGAATCTAAAATTTATTTCAGAATGGTGTGTTATTACGATGATACTTTGCATGAGGTAATTATATATTTACATGCATATATCACGCCATCGCTGCAGGGATCTGTGGCTGTTTGTGATAGGCCACAATGGTTCATAAAAATGGAAGGGAATAGTTGAAGGAATAGAAAGAGGCTAACTTTAGACGAGTGTGATATGCATGCTAACAAAATACGAGGTGCTACACAAAACCTCCCGAAATTCATCAATATATTAAATTACGCCTTATTCACCACTACCAACTTCAAAGGACTCTCCTTTAGAATGTATATATTTCTCCTAGCACTTCTTTCTATTACTAAATACTATCAGGAAGTCCTTTTTCGTGAGCTTGTTTAGCGTCACCTGCGACAGATCTTGCTATAACTACCCTAAATATTGTTGCGTGTAATCGGGTGAAATTTTTGCAATTAAGTACGCCAGTATATGCCTCTATCCAGGCTTATTTTGAAGCTTCTGTCAGCTCTGCATATATTGTGAAGGGTTAAAATTATATACTCCGTGTCACTCTAAAATTCGCATGATCCTAATTTTTCTGGTAGTACAACTATAACAGTGATATACGCAATGAAATAATAGTCCTGGCTAGTGAGGGTATGGTTTTCCATCCATTTTGATATGAATACTTACAAAAAACACGAACTTGAGAGTGTTATTTGAATTTCATTTTATCATATTGATTTACAAAAATTCAAATTGTTTATTGAAAGGCGGATAGCAATGGAAACAACGTTCATATTATCAATTCTTGTTGCTGGCTTTTTAATATCGTGTACTAAGTAAAACGAAAGCACAAAATAGGCGTAATACAATGAAGTTGCTGTCATTAAAAATTGTCAAACAATTAAATTTTAAAACGTAACTCGTTTTACTAAAAGGTTTCTTTACAAACGTGAATAATTTATCAAAAATATAATCATCAATTTGAAACATTATGGCTCTGTCTGACCGTGTATGATAGGTAGGTTATTACAATTTTATTATAAAGTAACGATATATAATTTATTCGGCTCTTTTTTCAGTGTCAAGTGTTCAAGTGCCAAAGAACAATTCCAGATGCATAGTGCGACACTCAAGTGCTAAAATGAATTATTCTGCCATTTATTAAATATTAATTTCCTTTATTCGTGCATATCACTGAAAAAAACTGGCATTAATAAAGAAATTATCATGGAAGAAGCACTATGAATTTGATGATATAATCCCATTAACTTTTTTGCGTGATGATTGGATAACGTGTTGAAGGAGCTTAAATTCTTGTTTTACGACTAAACTCCAATTACCACTTCCGCTTGAATAGTATGAGCATCACTTCGAAGTAAGGGAAAACTGCTTCAAATTAGGGAAGCCGTGTTTGACATTCTAATGCAAGCATTAACTTGCTCCATGCGAACAACAGCGAAGCCCCCAGTACACCCCTATTTTTGGTTTCGTATCGACATCTCAAGTGCAATGCACAAGAATGGGGCAGAAAGTGGCGGTGAAAGAAAGTTCGTCGCTGTGGGGGAATCAAACTGGTACCTAACTCCACGAATTCCTAGAGATTGAATTTACTTCCGTCTCCTTCTCACAACTAGGTCAATTAGACGTTTAGTTGGAGACGGCTTCGACGATTACCGAGTTCTTTTCGTCACATATGCTCTACCGTTTAACAGCGCTTACAGCCTATAGTCTACTACACAGAGTTCCGATCTCCATGCGATGGCAGTTCCAATGATTTGGCATTGCTAGGAACCGTTGATAGCTTGTGGCTATTGGTTTTTGAGTCATTCCCTGAAAATGATATGAAATAAACTTTGTATAGTTAACAACACAAGTTTCATTATCATTTTTCGACCAAGGTTTTGACTCATAAAGTCATTTCAAGGCAGTCTTGTGAGTTATATATTGAGTGCATAAAATAGAGGTAGCTTGAGTATATTTTCTGGGGGAAGAATGGTAAAATACACCCCCAGAAGCTACTTTGTTGAGTGTATCAACACTAATATTTAAAAAAATGAATAAAATTAATATGTTAACATACATCAAAATAGGCTAATACGTGCAGTTTTTTGTTCTAATTTTTAAAATGTTTCCGGCCCACAGTTAGGCTGGTTACAGAATCCCAGGTACTTCACCCATCAAAAATATTTTGGACCCCCCGCCAGCTTGGAGCCAAATTCTAGATACGTCACTGAAAGGGAGGAGGGGATGGATGGACGGAGGTGGATAAGAGAGGGAAGGACAAAGGAGAAGAATCAGGAACAGAAAGAGGGAGAGGAAAGGGGGAATAGTAAAGGTAAACGGATTAAACACAAAGTCAGTGACATTGAATAAAATGCAAATCGTCGTAGGTCACCGCGATGGCAGAGCATGGGAAGTTATAGGGAGAGATGAATGAAAAATGAGTGAAACGAGTGCTAAGGGTTAAATAATTCATGTTAGCTTATAATTGCTGACATTTTATGTTTTACTTGGCGTCTACGACGATATCCAAAGCTTATGGTAAGCCTGAAAGCGTGAAAACAGTGGGTACAGCCTCGATAGTCTATATTGCATATAGGTATTGTGTGAAATGCCCTCTAAAATTCAGATAGGGTAGGGATATCAAATCATTCTGAGGTATCGGTTATTTCTAAGAATATTCTATTGCCCATAACTCCACATATTTAAGTCCCGGTTGGTTAATGTCCGGTCAAACAATTTTCTCGATGTGATGCCCACCTCTCTCGTTTATCCTCACATCAAGTGACCTAAGGTTTGAAGTTTTTTGCAAAACCCGACTTCTCAGTTAGAAAAAAAAAACATTAAGGGATAAAAAAAACCTAAAGGTTTACACCTTTGGTCATGAAGTTTACTACAATGGAGATGACTTTTTATTTGATTTGTTGGACTGTTTAAAAAAATGGTACCCTTTAGTTATGATGCTCATCATTTGTAAGCCATTGCAGGTTACCTAATAAGAAGCACCGTCATTAGAAGCTAGTATTTTGTAACAAAAGATAAAAATAGCAGGAGAATCCAAGTCTATTGCAATGGGGAGTGTGACTGAATAGTTTAAAGCTGCATAAGCCTGGATGGCAAAAAGATAACGCAAGTTTAAGGGTTATAAACGTGCGATAAGAGGTATAGCTCTATCAGATAAGTGCACCTTAATCCTATGTGTCATTTAAAAATAACTAAAATCATAAACGCTATCAGCTGTATTCTAAGTGGATAGAATGCAGTCAAAGTTAATAGCTTATATTTCTGGGGAGCTGCACTTTCAGCCATGGTTATCGTCACTGTCAGTTAATAATAATGGTAAAATTTTTCGGAGAAATTATAATTTAATTTAGAAAATGATGAGACTTTATTTTCTTAAATTGCTGCTATAAATTGAGAGCTGAATTAAGCTTTGAATTTATTGATAAGCTTTGGTTGGGAAAAGGGTAATTGACGTGAAGCCTGCATGCCCATATCATTGAAAGCATTCATTTTTAATGGATTTGTGGGAGAGAAGGGAAATATTGGTTTGTAAAATTTAGCTGTTATAACTTTTTCAATATATATTGACACTTAAGCACGAGAATTGAGATAGGTGGGAAACATTTAATTTTCCCTCTAAGTGATATAAATTTTGGCATGCATAGCATCATCGAGCCAATCCTGATTTAATCCCTAATTATTTAAATTCAAGGCACTGAGTTCGTTCCAGTTATGATGAAACATATTTATTCATGGAATAAAATAATGAAATTGTGTGTCCTACTCTAAAATTTTGTATTCCGGCAACATTTCCTACATTTCGATTTAATTGTTCACGCGTAAAAATAAATGTCACGAATTTCACATGGCAAATGACAACGGTTGGAACGGTTGCCTGGCATTACGATTTTTTTAGAAAGAGACTTATTTGACTGCTTAATTATGCCGTTGGCATAAAACCAAAAAAATTAGTCTTATTTTTGCGATAGTGGTTTATCAAGAGAGCAAAAAGCCTTAATTTATGTATTTTAGAAACGAAAGTTGCTAGACATAGCTATAAAATATTTAGGACAAGGGTATAGTAGTAGTTTTAGAAGAGCTTTTGAAAGCCTGCACTTTATTTTGGGGAAAAAATACTTTTCGGCATGACAATTGTCCACAGAAAATTTATGTGGGATATACTGGCAGAGAGTAACTTGAGTATACTTATGATAGTAATTCATCGCAACTCAAAACATAGAACCCTGTGTTGAAATCGACTTACACTTATTTAAGTCCTCCTAAAGGATATATATCTTCATTTTTCATTCAACCAGCGCCTTACAGCACTTGAACCAACGACCAGGAAGACGAACAGAAAATAAACAGCGTTCAGCGTATTCCCACAGTTTTTCACGAGATAAAACCCATGAAAGTATCCACTTCGCGGTCACTGTTGTTCCAATCTCCCACTTGGAATGCAACGGCGCGACTTACCAATAACGCCGTACCCTGACCCCTTATTGCTACCATCCGCATAAAGCCACAGATAATTGGTTCCCTCGAAGATGTTTGGAATAACCCTCATATTTACGTCGTACCCAGACGGTAACCAAATTCAGGCCGGACTCATATAGTCTCGCCCTCTCCCGCCTCCCTAAAAAGCTTTAGCTCCTCTCTCTCATTGATTGCTCCCCGGGCTCATTCTGCGCTCTATTATAAGCTCGTTTTCTTTTGTTACCTCCCTCTCCTCAAGATATTCTTCGTGGAAAGGAGTGGGAGCGATTTCACCGCATCCCCGCTCACGCAGCCTTCCCCCAGCTATCACCACACCCCCGCACTGACCTCACGGATTCCCCAGGAAAAACATGCTAATCCCCGTTTCAAACAGAATGGGGGAAAACACCGCACCGATTACTTTTTATCTTCGACCCTGAACTAAAGAATCCGAGCTGGGAAAGTATGTGGGTGCCCAAAAATATCTTCACAATTGCTACATCACTCTCTCCTTTCTCTTGAGTCCACCATAGTTGAGTGGGGTACCGTGGGGTAACTTTTCCGTGAATTATTTTTTTTAATCTATAAGGGAATTCTGCCGGTTATTAAGTGAGTAAATGTAAGAGTGTAAATATCCTATAGGTTTTTACAGCGCCCCAAACCCCTATCTACTTGCAGAATATTTTCTTCACCTCAGCACAGTCCTATATCTCTTCATCCAATCCATGAAACCTATTTTATGACTGCCCCTTCCCGGCTTGCCCAACATCCTCTCCTCTATCGCAGCATCTAGCAACCATTCGCCCCTTATTACCCCCTCAAACCACTTACTCTGTCTCCTGATCTCTTCCATAAGTTTCCTCTTCTCACCCACAATGCCAACCACGTCATCCTTACCATCTATCACTCCTTCTCCATTCTCCTACAATCAACATGCCAACAGCCTGCAACATATTCTCGTCTCCCTTCTTCAAAATCCCACGTTTCTGAACCATAAAACCCTACGCTCAATCTTTGCCAGTTAATTCAATACAGCCTTTCCCGTCATTAGGTCACTCATATGTTAAAAGTTTCCTTCGTTAGGGAAATTCTTTCAATGGGTCTACTACTATTCCCATGTTCATCTAACGTACTATCAAAGAAATTTGATTCCTCCACTTGTTTCAGTTTGCGTTCTCCTTCTATATTTATGACCTGACTTTATATAATTACTCTTATTTTCTGATGATCATACATTATGCTCCCTCTTAATTACCTTCTCCTCCGAGGTACAGTTTCACAAACATCCTTTTTTGCCTAAATTTACCACATTCACCATTATTCATTTGAAGCGTGGAGAAAGTAATTGGTGTAATTCAGTATTTTTCCATAATTTGTAATTTCCATAATTTAATAATTGGGTATGCAAAGGATTTACTCAACATTGATTTTATTTGGGGAATGAGTGGTGTGAGCCTAGTTTCAGTAATTTTCCACTAGAGAGTAGCAATCAAAATTTAATTGTTATATATCTCCATGAGGGAAACGGTGGTAGAGGAAGGACCTCTGGGGAAGCATGAAAGAGGTAGGAAGAGAATAGGAGTCTTGGAAGTATTAAGAAGAGGCAGAGAGTGTGAGGAGTTACAGTGAGACCTAATGACGAGACATTTTTATGTGTAAAAGAGAGATGTCGAAGAAATTGCGATATTAGGACGACCGTCCAAAAGCCAACCAATCAGCTGGTACAATACCCACATGAATGAACATAGTATTCTGCAAGCCACCTCCTGGTTTTTTATGACCGGAGTTTAGTTTTCAACAACATGCATTGCACTATATCCTACAAATGTAAATAAAACTGTGTATATTGATGCATTAGAAAAAGCTTCTTATGCGTGTCAGAGAGTGAATTTTCGCCAACTTGTATTACACTATATGCTACAGATGTCATAAGAATGTTGGGAATTATTTTATTTTACAATTAAATGTATGCCGAGATATGCAAAAGTTGCACAGAAAGCTTGCGAGACGTACTATAAGTGGTAAGTTCAGATATCAGACAGTCATTGATTTTAACTTAAGAATTTTGAAGAAGTTCCAGAGAAATGGGTCTAGAAATAATTAGCAAGCCCAGGTTATAGGTAGTGTATGTTTGGAATGGTTCAGCCATAGACCCTGCTTTGCCTCTAAACCAGTTTTTTAAGGAAAAAAATACCATAAATATGTCGGCTTTTAATCACACTACGTGAAAAAAATGTTCAAGGCTAGGAATTAACAAACTGCTGTGAATAATATTTAAGAAAAAATCAGCATGATATGTTTTGTATTTAATTTTTTCAATTCAATTAATTCTATTTGGTTTAAGCAATTCTCGAATAGAAAAGAAGAAGGAAGAGAAGAGAAAAACGTCTTACAATATTGCAATACAAAATCGATAAAACCATGAGAGAAGAAATTTTAAAATCAAACGTTTATAAAACCAAGTAACACTGAAATACCATCAAGCTTGGAAGCACAAGCATGCCAAAGTGGAGGAATTTTGATACAATGAAATGGCTATTAGCTGGAGATGAGTCTAGACTGACAGCTGTTTGAAGTAAGTAACATTATGATTTTATTAAAAAACAACTTTATGAAGATAAGCATTAAAAAACATAGGTATTTGGAGCATGCTTTTATATGTGTATCAGTGAAACATAAAATTTCAGTTGCAGAGAAAAAGAAATTAGACGCAACGGTGAAACTGGTGTTATCGAAGAATATTAAAGATCAAGTGGATGGAGATATTCACCAATAAAGATGTCCTTCGAAGAGTTGGAGAGCAAAAAATTATAATCTCTAGATGATTCTTCTTCATGACCTCTTTTTAATAATGCAATAATTTCTTCTTTCAGGAGAATAAATATTTTTCAAATGTATAGACCTATATCTCCTCAAAGAAGAAATTATTGCATGAAAACATTATAATGAAAAAGTAAATTCAGACAAGAAGAGAAACTTTTTGAGTTTGTTTTGAAACACAACAGCGTATTGATAACGGTGTAGAATTAATGAATGGGAAGAATAACAGAAGAAGACCAGGAATAGAATACATAAGTCAAATATTGCAGGATGTCAAAGTGAAGTATCGTGTAGGACCAAATCGGTTGTTTGGCTGGAGATCAAAGTGGAGAGCTGCAGCAAACCATTCTTCGGATTAGTGACTGCCGTTGGAGACATAACAGCAGTGTTTACACGTAACTGAGAGGGTGTAAAAAACGCTGCCCCTACGCGGCATGGGGAAGTATAGCTCCCGCAAAAGTTCTTGGCGCGGGCCTTCGTGGAAAAGAGGGGAAGTAGAGTAGGAGGGGCTTAAAAAAGAGGACGGAGGAGAAGAGAGGGAAGGAACGAGAGAGAGAGTGAGGCTGGGGAAACAAAGTAGTCCGGGGAAAAGGTACAATGCACACACATGCGAGGCAAGTTATTTAAATCACCCATCGCTATGGCTTTTCCAGGGACCCTATCTTAAGGCCTCATTGTGATACGAGTCGAAATGGGACGGCAGGTACGGTTGAGTCATTCCACTTCTTGAAGCGCTTGTTATAATAGAAATAAGAACGTTTTTCTGACCGACCCTCCAAACTTTCACTCCAAGTTTTCCTCCCCCTTTTTGCGGGATTTTGAAAGTTTAGTAGCCCATGTCCCAAAGTCGCCCGCTGCGCAACGCCAGGAACTGTAAGACTAGTCAAAATGGGTCAGCAGGTTGTGGTGAGTCATACCACTTCTGGAATCGCTCGCGTTGGCAGTAATTAGAGAGTTTTTCTATGACTTACCCCCCACAAAACAATTTTCCTTCCACATTTTGCAGGATTTGGAAAGTTCCGTAGTCCTTGTCCGAAAATTGTCCACAGCGCATAGCTGGGAAATTTTGCGAGAGCTGTGTATCAATATGCAGTGCACGCTGGGTGGAACACAGCACGGATGAAGCTTTCTCAGCGCCTGGCTACAAACAGGGAATAGAATAGGATAAATACGTCCCGCATGACGCAATATTCACCTTGGTAAACTTTCCTCCTTTCTCTCTCTCTTTCCAGCTCACTCTCTCCGTGATGACTTTCTCGATATCCTTTCCCTCCCGCAGGCGCACTTTACACCTTCATTGTCTTGTCTCCTTTCTCTCTCGCTTCCCAAATACATTCTCCTGAAATCTCTTCTGGCTTACTGTCTCCCCTCCGGCCCAATATCTCCCAATTCGATGGTAATTAGTATCTACTCTTACCTTCACCCATCTTGTCTTCGCCTGGAATCCAAAAGGCACCCATTCAGCTATCTCAATTGTCCCGTTTCACTTTTTCCCTTGTTTCTCCAAACCCCAATTCCCACGACTGTGTTTGTAAGCCTCAAACTTTTCCCATTGCCTCTTCTTATTCATGCAAGTGTGCATTCCGGCTGTGGAGAGCATTACCGAAACTGCAGTTTTAAGTCGAAAACTTTGTACCGGGTGTTGAGACGAAGCTAGGATTACAGGAAATCATTTTACTAACCGTGGTTTGTCCAACGTTGCTCTTTCTTTCTCTGATTTGCCAACTTTTTCGTGTACTTACTGCCGGAATAATATACCTAACGTTTTTATCGGATTAAACATCTACCTGCGTCCAAATTTGAGACTGTACTTTACCAGAGGTAAATGTTATCCTTAGGGTGATCCTCATTGTCTGCAGCCATGTCCTCTTCTGGTTAAGGAATTATGGAACATATCTTATTTTTGAAAAATTAAGGGATTACTTCTCTATATTGACATAAATTAAAGCCATTTTTGTCGACAATTTCTCTTCTACGGTCTTAAAATATACCATTAAATGGTAATCTGATCGTACCTTTCTAAGAGTTCATCTGTTTTGAGCCGTGGATCAAGATTATCTATAGACGTGAGGTTGTGGAGGTGATATTGCAGTGCTGTTCATTGCAGTAGCAACTGCAAGAGGAATGCATACCGACTAAGGAAGAATATTGCCAAAACGATGATAAAAAATAGAAACGTAGCTGGCGTGTGCCACCGGAAACTTAATAATTGATAGTGAGGCAGCATAAGATAAAAGTGAAGAAATTAGCATAAGATAAAACTGAAAGAAACATGAAGTAGTATGTAAAAGACAGAGGAATGAGGTTCCTTTCATTGAATTAAAGGGCACTTCCTTTGATTTATTCCAATGAAGTTTATACAAATACAGCAAATATTTCATTAAGTATTTGAAATATTAAATTCATCTTATCTGATTGAAACCTGTATCTATAACTACCTAATACCCTGCGAGTGGCCGCAGAGGCCTGTTGCAGTGAGTGTTGGGACTTCAGTCATGAAAGGTGAGGGAAGAGGGAAAAGAAAGGGGGAGAGGACACGGGGAATTGCTTTTTAATGATGTGTCTTAGGTAAGTGTAACGCTATTTTGTTGAAATCATCAATGGTGCTTGGAAAAAAAAGTAATTTCTTTACATATCAGTTCGGCAGTGCATTTCTCTTATTTTGTCGCTTAAATTAGCTTTAAGTATATAGCGCGGGGTCAAAATAGGTAATATTCTGCGTGTCGTACTGAAACTCAACTCATCTAAATTCTTCAAGTAATGTAAGCGTATCGTACAGCCTCTTGAGTCTCTATTGGTTCCTAACCTAGTCCTTATATTAGCGGTGTGGCACTTTCTGTTCTCTCATAGCAGTATTTAACGGCTTTCCTTCGTATTTTATTAAATTTGCAGATTAAATCTCTCTGTGCAGGGTCCCAAGTTCTCCAGGTGTATTGGAGATGTGCCCTAACCAGAGGGAGTAGCATCTCTCTTTCACTTTTTTATCGAAGAACCTTCCTACTTTTCGGTTGATAATTTCTAGTTTATTTAGTGGAGTGCGGCAAACGTTTCGTATGTGTTTCACTCACGCTAGGCCTGACGTCAAGGTGATTCCCGGGTAAATGACTTCATCTTACTCGTTTATGTTTACTTCTCCCATGTTACACATAAGGTATTGGTGTGATTCTTTTCGTAAGTAATATACTACAGTTCATTGACAAAGGGATAAGGTCGAGTCCCCATTTAAGATACCGCGAGTTAACACTGTTAAGGTCCGACGAGAGAACTTAAAGTCCAGCATTTGTGGCAATTTCTCGTTAAATAACAGCATCGTCGGCTATCAATCTAATTTTGCTACTTAATCTAAGGTTAGTGCCACCATATACAAATTAGGAATGGCAGGATGCCGAACAGGATTGGGGAGTATGGATTGCTTGCGTAGGAGTGTCACTAATGAGGGCAGTAATTTTTACGATGTGGATTATCCCTACGTACATCTCCCGAGAAGCCATTCATTACTCTAAATAGCCAAAAGTTTTATCTTTTTCATAACCATCCTGAGTTGGAGAACGGTTTTAGAAACCATTTGTTCAAATATTTTTCTAATTACATTGAAAATAGAAAAATAGGCTTACTTGGAATTCTATTTATTTAATATATTGAAATATATTCATCCAAAATAAATAGATCAGCACCCGAATTGCACCAAAGTCATGGAGTTTTTTGAAATGTTTTAAATTAGTTTTATAATATATTTGGAAATTCTTAAGTGTAGCAATAAATACTTGCATCTGCAAAAAGATCTTACAAAAGAATTATGTGAAAGTAAACCATTTTGATTACCAATATTTAAAGATCTCTAATTTCATGTTAATTTTGCAAGAATGTAAATTTAAGCAATCGTTACAATATAGTTTTAAAAATAATTTCCAACTTATTTATTTTGTGTCTTCAACGTCTATCTGAAAAATAATATTTAAATTAATGGGATCTTATATAGCTAGCCTGGCGATTGTTAACACGTAGTAGAATAGCAAAGGTATAATTTTTACGCGTTTTTACTGCTGTATTTTACCTTACATTAGGTCTGCAAATGCGGCGTTGATAAATATTTTAATAGGTGCAGGAACCTAGAATTTAGCGAAAAAAAATAGAATTCCACATGCAAATAAAATATTTCTAAAAATATTTTTGGATATTTGCGATAGAAAGATAACTTGCCCGTAACATTTATAAAACACGTGTCCCTTAAATATGATAGCGGATGATATGCTTTTCGATTAACGAAGAACTTTTATTTTGCCTTTTTTGAATAAGTTGATCTTTCATATACTGTACTCGATATTCCGAAGGAAAATACTGTTATACTGAATATTTAAATTCATTTACAGTACTGTTACCCTAAATAGGGGTATCAAAATATTGCTGTTTTGAAGGTGTGTAGTTTACATTCAGCTAAAATGAATAATTTCTGAATGATATCTTATTTGATCCACTTTATTTGCATAGAAGTCCCTTATGATCGGGTTAGTTTTACTTGCTGGTCGATAGAGGCTCTACAAGCGTATGCTGCAACTAAGCATGGAGAAATTAGCAATGAGTGCGGTGACAGTATATCAATAGATTTTGGTCACACTCTGGTAATAATTTCCAGAATAAATTAAATCTTAAACAAATATAAGCTTAGTAATAAATAAAACATGGACCAGAAAAATATTCCATGAATATTAATTGTCTGCCCGTTAACTTAAATCTCTTATTTGTTGGTTACTATTTTCACGGATGCTTTCTAAAATGGCTTCTCCGTATAAAGTTACTTATGAAAGCATGGTATTATTATGCAAGTTCCGTCGATTTTGGTATATATTACTCTATAAAATGCCGTAACCATTTTAAGCATGTGATAAATTGCCTTTCCTCTCTCATGAAATTTCAAATCCCTCAGCGCCACGGCAGTTAACGAACCTTTTTACTTCAGTATGCTCTATAGGGGTTATGTTTAATTTTTGTATTTCCAAGCAGAATAATAAAATGTATCTCCCCTCCTCATACTCCCTCCATATTTTACGACATTTTTATGCCCGCGTAATAAATAGGAAATTCCCTTTATCCCTCGCGATTAAGTTATTCCCATAACTTTCCGTGACTCAGAAAATGTTTGAGCCCATCGCTTGTCTGAGCACCTTTCCTTTTTTTAATTACGTGGTGATTAAGTAATCTCTTTTTCGTTCAGTTTAACTGGCATTAGGTGTTACCTGTTCATTATTCTACGTTGCAGGTTCTTCGTACACAGATAGGTACCCATTCCTGACCCTCGTTATTTCTCTACCACTTTTGTAAAAGAGACTACTATACATGAAGCGATTGGTAGAAAGATCCTTGGATGAAAAAGTTAAAGATACAGGTCAAATAATCATAGGTATTTTACCAAATAGATGGTAATTCCATGGACAGTCGCAATTTCTCTGACCGTAATATTTTTCCCCTCATAAAACTTTTCCCAAAATCAAGTATCTTTTGAACCCTTCGTATTTTTTGTCTCCTTTCATATCTTACAGGATGCTAAATCCTCTCCATGATTGCATAAATTATTCTCTCAATCACCCAGTCCAAAACCACTAGAATAGTTAGGTAAACACATTCGGAACTTTTGCTGTGCTAAATGTAAGTTTTAAAAAATATTACCAAGCCAATGTTAGTAAGGTTATCTGACGGAAAAATTAAAAAAGACATTACCATTATCTAGTTAAACCAAATTTCAAGAAGACTTCGTTAATTTGCGACCTTGCGCAGAGAGGTATAATACGTGTGATAAACAAAGTGCGAATAAATTTGCTCGCTATGTCAAAAACTGCTGCGAGAGAGCAGAGAGATTGACGTGGCTAATGGGAGGACTAAATTTGGATCCAGTGTAGACTCGGAGACTGCACACTACACTAAGATTACTTGATAATGTCTAATCACGCGAGTTTCAGAATGCTGTCACGGTGAATTTTATTTCAACCCCACTTAGTAACTCCTCTTACCCTGACAGAAGCGTCAAATATGAAAAGTTGACCGTGAAACTTAGTTATAAATAGATATATAAGTATTCCTTCTTCCCACTCACTATTAGTGACTACGGCAGAAAGAGAGCGAGACAGTAAGAAATTAGTTTATACACAACTCATCTTCATCCTTTCTCCCTTCCCATTCCTTTTCGCTATTGATCCCCCTTTTAATTGCTGTTTCTATAATAATGTCCTAACACCATCTACCATACGCCCCTGCGGCGACGCGCAGGGAAATATTATATAGTAGATCCATATATTTCAGTAACTTTCCCCCATGTTTTTTCATGCCCTCCCCTTCCTCTCCCATCGTTCGCTCACTTCTTTCATAGCGAGATGGTCCCTTCTCTTGGTTTTCGCTTAATTAAATTTCCGAGCGCCTTAACGGAAAAATTAACCGATGAGAAGCTGACGCTTCAGAATCTCATTACGGGGAGTGAAAGAGTTGAGAAGGGGTGTTGTGAGAATCATGTGCCTCGTCACGGTGAGATTGGACCGTGGATGCGGAATGTGAGGTGGGTGAAGGACAGCCACGAATGAGCCGCGTGGTTTTGGGAGGGGCCAAGTTGGTTAACAAATGAGGGGGAGAGGAAATAACGTTGAATTCATGGATAAAGTGCTGCTGCGGGGTTATCCGGCACCATAAATGAGCTGGTTGTTAGATGATTTGAATATTGCAGCCACGGGTTGATTAACCATTCCAAACAGATTCATTCATTTGGTATTCTACCAGCTGAATGCTTGGTTTTTGGGGAGTCCTTATCCTAACATCCCAAATCCTGGGGCATCATCTCACCTCCTCTCCTATCGATGGCTCTCCATCAGACCTCTCTTAAATTCCTCATATCGTCTGCATCTTCTAACTTCGCCCATAATGCCTATGCTCTTCCATTCTCTTACACGCCTCTCCATTGTTCTCCCCTCTATCATCCTCTTCTATATGCTCTTGCATTACAAAACGTCCTCCATCTGTCCCTTTCGTCTTCTCCAAGCTTCCACCACCAGCCTCTTCTCCTCTCCAACCATATCCTACAACCCCTCGTTCGTCTTCTTCGCCACCCCGCGCACCCTCTTCATCCTTCTCGTTAACCACGTACAGCAAATTCGCCATAACCAACTTTCCGATCCATACAGCGCCTCTCTCCATATAAGACTTTTCACCAGTTTTTTCTTAGTCATTAAGTTTATCCTCTAACGCCACCTCATCAATTCCCTTCTCTTTGAAAATGCTTTTTTTCCAGGGAAATTCTATGTCGGATGTCCGTACCTTGTAAAGCCATTTTCCTCCAAAATACTACCCAGATACGTAAACTGCTCAACCTTCTGTATTTTGTGCCCTCTCACCCTTATATTCAGCCCCACCTCCTTACTCCTAGGATTTCTCATCACTGTTGTCATATTATGATAGATATCTGTATGTTTCTATCACATCATAAAATTTTGAGGACACCGGGACTAGCCTCGGTATTACTCTTACGGAGTCACTCGCAAGCGCACATAATTGCGAATACCCTCTAAGAAAATATCATTATACCTCTGGGAAATATTTGCTATAGTTCATAATCGTTAGTCATTCAATTCTCAAGATTGTTGGACTTGAGCTCTACAATTCTATCTTATCCCCTGCTTCTTTTATTTCTTTACATATTTAAACTCCTTAACGTCCTTGTAACTTTTCTATTCCAATTTCTATTTTAGCTGGCCAATTATTTGCCCCTTGGTCTTCTTCAAGGTACTTACCCTTCTATTTACCTTCCATTATTTTGCATAGAAATTACTTGTCTCTCCAAGTGTGGCCTGTCCATCTGGATCTACTCTATCTGATAGGTGGGTACTTGAGATGGTTAACTGATTAATGAATTAAATATTGGGTTACTTGGGGGCATGGCGAAGAGTATAGACCAGTCCATGAGTAGGGATGATTAATTGATTAGTCAATCAATTAATGGATTATTTGGGGGTATGTAGAAGAGAAGAGACCAGTCCTTATACCTAAATGGAAATATTCCATCTTCTGCCAAGAAAATATTATCATTCCCGTGGATCTGTTGCAGATGGTAAGGAACACCAAGTATATTCAAAGTACGAACTTAGGAAGTAAATTCAAATCTATTTATCTTATTTCCATACTTTGTTTTCGTTTACCTTCAAAGGTTTATAATTTTCTAAAACATTTTCAAATTAAAAATTAGACAAGTATTGTATCATGTCATGAACCTAAACATCGGAAAATCCTGATTTCAGAATATTAATATTCCTTAGGCAGCCCTCTCCAATTTCCAAGCACGTACTTCCCAGAGTCAATGTATTACCCGTTTATTCCGGTTAGGGTATATATACAATGTCTATATTATACATCTACATCTACAAAATACCCTGCAAGCCACCTCAGGGGTGTGTGGCAGGGGGATGATATATAGATGCAATGCATAATATTAAAGCTTCTCTTAAAGGAACTAAGAAATTCCCACTCATAAAAGATTAGCTCTAGTTTAATGCTTTCCCTAAGGAGCAAAAAATTGAATTGATCCTCATAGTATTAAAAAACGTCCAAATTAGAAAAAAAACTAGCTCACTTGGATGAATCAGGAATTGCATATTTCTATCCAAATTTGGATCATTAATATAACACGCGCTATATATTTAAGTACTTAACGCTTTGGTATATCGTTTAGATTTCTTTTCTCGTTGTAATAATGAGAACTCAATATTTGTTTTTTAGTATACGCTTGGTTATTCAAATGATAAAAGAGTTTAATATGCTATCAACTCTGATGTGATTTGATATTAAATTGTGTGCTCAGGGAAGTTGAACTGATGTATGTAACGCAGCTCATTAAGAAGTAAAAATCAGTTTACAAATGTTGTTGTATGTTTCATATTTAATAGCTTATGCCATTCTATATATTTTTAAATATAGTGGAAAAAGCACACCCAATCATACCTAGTCAAATAAAAATCAGCTTAGTGACCTCTATTGAGAATCGACCAAGAGGTTCAGAATCACGTAAGTGGAAAACTACTTGTTTTTACTTGCTCAGTGTTATTTAATTTTCCATATGTTTCAATATTTTTATTTTTGTACTTATATTAATCATGCAAATGGATAGTTCTTATGTATAGACTTATTCTGGAATAAAAGGAAATGTTGCTGCTTTTGAACGATTGGCCGTGAAAACGAAAAACTGACTATCCAACGTAAATCCAGTGATTGCCCAATTCTAGGGATATCCAAGTAATAGAATATGTATAGACTTATTCTGGAATAAAAGGAATTGTTGCTGCTTTTGAACGATTGGCCGTGAAAACGAAAAACTGACTATCCAACGTAAATCCAGTAATTGCCCAATTCTAGCGATATCCAAGTAATAGAATATATTTGCATGCACAAAAACAAACGAATATCATGATGATGATCAAAATCAAAACCTTGCTATCCTTTTTCGTCCATATTTTTTTGCAATGTGGATGAGGAGGTCCAATTATGAGAGTTAGTTGCAACGCATTGTGCCTATTTTCAGGTTCCAGCAAGGGATCGGTATTCCGATAGTATAGTGGTTTTAAGGTTACTTCCCCGCCCCCTTGCGATGGCTTCATTAAAGCTTCATTCTCCCACCCACAGTTGGATTGAAAGTACTCTGCCCTCTTCTGCTATCAGAATACACCTGCGCACTTGAAAGACCCCTTCATGTCGTCACTTTGACGAGTCAAGTTCCTCTGCTTACGTAAATCTTCCTCGGAATTTCCCTGAATATTTGGTTATCTACTCTTGCACGTGGAATCTTCAGAGTATATAGTTTTGATAATACTTTTGTTTAGTTATTTTTTATCTCAACGCGTACAAACTAATGAACTTAAAATCTTTAAAATCTTAACCCTGAGGTCTGTTAGCTTACTCAAGGACAAGCAATGTTAATGGAAAGTGGCAGAGGCTCTGAAGTAAACTCTTTAGTGTTAAGTAAATAACTTTTCGTATTAAAGATTTTTTTATTTGGGCTATACAAACATTATAAATGCCATTTTCAGAATTTTACTGCTTGAAATAGTAAACAAAAAAAACAATATTAACTATCACTTTTTTATTCTGATCTAACTTATTAGTTCCTTTAAAGTTTTTAGAGAATGTTTTACTAATTTAATAAATGTGTACCAGAAATAAGGGTTTCTTTCAATAACAGATGGAGATCTTACCGTTTAGACTGACCATAAATTAAACGTATTTCTATATATATATATATATATATATATATATATATATATATATATATATATATAGGAAAAGACTGTATTTATGGAACGACTCATATCAAGAAAAACATTAACTAGAAACTGAACATAACCGTTTCTTTGAACGAATTAAAAATCGTATAAATGAAAAACAAACTTTGTGGTTCCACAATGATAATTTTATGTTCACGACCCGGGTTTCGGCGTACTATAACGTCACCTTCAGGTGAAAACTCTACAAAAACTCGTGGTTATATACTGCCCTCAGGAGGGGGGGGAGGGTTGGAGGGAAGGAAGTTAGGGGGGGAATGAGTTTGGGATTGGTTCAGGGGAGGTATCGCGTGATTGAGGAAAATGGGGGGGAAGAGAATCCCCGTAGGGAGCACTCTTCTGAGGTGAAGGAATGTGGAGGGAGGGGTACTTAGTCATACAAAACATACCATATAAAATAAACCATAACAAAACAAACCATAACAAAACAAACCATAACATAACAAAACAAACCATAACAAAACAAACCATAACATAACAAAACAAACCATAACAAAACAAACCATAACATAACAAAACAAACCATAACAAAACAAACCATAACAAAACAAACCATAACAAAACAAACCATAACATAACAAAACAAACCATAACAAAACAAACCATAACATAACAAAACAAACCATAATAAAACAAATCATAACAAAACAAACCATAACAAAACAAACCATAACAAAACAAACCATAATACCCTATACATGTTTGGCTGTCAAGGTGGAGGGTGGAGTGAAGGCGAGGGGTTTTTTTTATACCTGGGTTGTTAGGATGAATCCTGAAAACCCTTCCTGAGGGCAGTATATAACCACGAGTTTTTGTAGAGTCTTCACCTGAAGATGACGTTATAGTACGTCGAAATCCGGGGCGTGCAAATAAAATTATCATTGTGGAAACAGAAAGTTTACATTTTTCATTTATACAATGAATAAGTTTCAACAAGTAACGCCTGAAACTACCAGTTATATGAATTAAAAATCATAAATCATACGAGTACGTTAAATAAGAAAATTTTTTAAATATCCTAAATATCTTGTTGATACCATATGGGGATCCTTTAAGGGACGTTAAGAGGTGGCAATTTAGACTATTTCAAATGATCTACGTTACTTACTTTCTCTATTCTTGTAAGTAAAGCCGGAATATTAATATGGAAGAGCCAAAACGCTAAAAAAACACATACCGTTGCATCCTCAACATTACTTTTATTTCGTTCTATCTCTTCAATAGTCACTATATAAAACCGGTAAATGTTGGCATTTTCTTTGTTTAACTTAATGAACTCTTAGGTATTAAAATCAAATAATACCACACAATTTTGTCGAGAAATATTTTTATTTTACTAATTCAAATTATTTTAAATCTTTATTACTTAGACGTGTGTCTCTTTTCTGGATCAGACTATTTCAAAATTACTATTTTCGAGCAATTATAGTTATCGTCGTTATTCATTTGTAAAGAAATATGCTCAAATCCCGCCTACCTTACTCTGTAATAATTTCTGCTAACAGTTTTGCTATTCAAAGAAAATTTCATATTTCGCAGCAGTTTCTACGATCAATATTCTATAATTGTAAGTTCAGCTTTAATTTTGAAGCATTCGTTTTTTTCATGAACGTTTTAAGCTTAAATTACCACGAAATCCTTAAGTTATGGGCCATCATTTTTTGTAATAGCAATTTAAATTTTATGATTTTCTCCAATTTGCATTTTACTGGCTCAGCGCAACAAATTTTGTGACCGTAACCGTTTTGTTTTATATAAAGACCTTCGGCGAGAGAACTCTGTATTTTAATTGACAATTTAAATTTCAATTGTTTATGTTGAGGCAGAGAGTTAAATGTGCATTCAGGCTGAATGAAAGTTGGTAAAAATGTAAAAAAAATAAACAAGAAAAAAATTCTCTTGAAAAATATATATTAACATGCTAGTATTTTAGCAATTCAACCTTTTTCTAACTTGGATTCATTTCCAATTATTTACCTACAGTACTGGTCAGCCTAAAGGGATTATCAAAATTTATATTTTTATGTTCTTTAATTTTGTTACATATAGTTAATAAAAGGATCTATATATCTATTAGGGATGTTCCCTCTTTATTTGAAAAACACATTCATTTAAAGTAATTGGCAATATATATAAGCTACATTTTGTACCACTAATTTCACGTTTAATGTACGAACCAAATTCATGCTTATCACTAGAAGGACCGGGGTTGTATGGCTACCTAGAAGGACCATTACCCGTCATTTTGACGGGTAGTAATTATTTCAAATATTTCTTCGTTTATGTTAAAATTAATTGATAACTTCATTAAATATAGCCTTTTTCTTTATTTATCAATACAACAGAGTAATTTTATACAAACCGTTTTACAATTCATTCATTACAGTAATCTACCGGTTAGAGATAGATTGTGATGAAAGTCAGAGAATATCCAACGAACTCTTACACGTGCCGTGCCCTTTCTAGCTCTAGTATATCTTTCTTCATCTCAGCATAAGTCATACCTTTCTTCATCCCGTCCATAAAACCTATTCTCTTCCTTCCCCTTCCCCGCTTACCCAACACCCTACCCTCTATCACGACCTTCAGCAAACCATCGTCCCTCATTACCCCTTCCAGCCACCTACCCTGTCTTCCCCTTATCTCATCTATAAGTTTCCTCTCCTCGCCCACCATGTCAAGCACTTCCTCATTCCTTTTTTACTGGAAGAAGTTGCACTTTAACGTATTTTTTATGTATAGCAATTATTTACTCATAATCTAGCATTGCAAAAAAGGAAATACATCAATTTTTTATCATCACTGCATCTGATACAAATGGACTGTGCGTTTCCTGCACAGGTCCCGCACACAATACTTATTGCAATGTTCGCATTTATTCTGGCTCTTATTTTTGCCTCTGCATCCTCCTAATTGACACGTATTGTGCACATCACTCTTGGTAGTTACTTGTAGTAGAATTGGCACTGGTCTTCAGTTTCGACGAATGGAGCCGCTAGTTCCTCTGCTAATTGAAATATAAATTTCCGGCGAGATATTTTTGGCAATATCCAATACATGCATTGGCCATCTGCGGCATCCATATTTAACGGTATTCATTCTAGTCATTTGGTCAAGAATGTCAACTCCATACTTGGTAGTGTTATAAAATGCTACGGTCTCTGGGAGCTTTTTTGGGTTTTGTGCATCGATAGTCACTGAGTGGTGCAACGTACTGAGAAGAAGGACGTTTTTCTCTGCTTTACCCTGATAGGAGGTAAGCTTGGTGTCACCCGACTTGTAAAGAACCGCTGTATATAACAATCCCGTGTTTTTTTAGCGGATGGAGGAACCTCATGTCGAATTTTATTCATGGTGCCTACCAAACTTGTTCCTTTCCTCTTCAATGTATCCCCAAGTTTCTTAGAGGTAAAGAAATTATCAAAAGTACCATTTCTTCCATTTGAATAAAATGGTTGAATAAGACGTGAAACCACGTGCTCCGCAAGAGTTTTGTCCATGGGCCCTGACTCATCATTACCGAGATATGGATACCCGTTCAGCATGTACTTTGTCTTTGCATCTGCAGAATTTAATACCAAACTTATCTGGTTTCTTTCTCATGTATTGAATAAATCTACAGCGAGCTTTGCATGGAAGTAGTTGTTCATCTACAGTGATGTTCTCGCCAGCCTTGTAACACAAAATGCAATTGGCCACAAAAGGATTCCTGATTGGGGATGCAGCTGCGAATCGGTCAGTCTGCCGCTCAGTCGGCTGCGATCGGTCAGTCATCCCTGCCGCTCACACGACACAAGGAATCGCCGTAGTACAAGGGATTGTACACATGTTCCACTCTTTGGGTTTTTCCAAATGGGGATTCTTCTTCTCAAGGTGGTAACGGTACCCTGGGCTGGCCTAGGGCACCGAACTCCAGCGCCCCACTCCTTCCATAACCCTTTTATCCCTTCCGCCCAAGGGACACTAGGGATCTCCCAACTGTAAGGGATTACAGGGTTTACTCATTTATGATTTTCCCTAATAAAAGATGTCCTTTTTCTCGTGGTTACGTTCTCCGATGAAGTCGCTCCTGCTTCCATGGCTCTAACCTACCACACGCCACTCAGTATGGCAGATATGCTGCTTATTTTCATTCAAAATGTAATAAAGAAAGTTAAATGCATAAATGTGCTAACTAAAACATCAAAATGACTAGACGTAATATAGTGTAGTGATTTCCTGAATAAAACACGCGTTACCGTTACAAATAAAATATAAACGCCTAACCCGTCATTTTGACGGGTGTTGGTCTTTTAAGGTAGACAGGTGGTATAACTCCATTTATATGTGAAAAAATTAAATTATATTTTAACCGAATACGTACCATAAAAAATAAATAAAAGTCAGAAAAAATTAAGACGTCGGGAATAAAATTGTAGGCAATATGATTAAGTAAGTAGAGAATACCCGTCAAAATGACGGGTCTGGTTCTTCTAGTGGTATGTAGTTGTTTGTATCATATTTTTCAAATTTGCATTGTACTATTTAAATGTTTTTCCTCCGTATCTAGAGCCCAACTATTGGTGTATGAGCGGAGGAGCTCAAAAGAATACGTCTTTGGGTTTTATCTGCTGTATATCTAATGAGGTTAGAGACAGACTAGTCGGTTGGAAGTGTTATTGAGAGGTGGAGAGATTCTGAAGGCCGGGATAGATGAGAGGATGTTCGGTAAGTTCGGAAAGAAAAGAATTAAAAAAAAGAAGCAAAGAAAATTTTCTTTTTTGAACTAACCTTACCCGGTAGATCTCCCTAATTATGCAAATTCTGTCAACAAGTTCAAATTTGTTTTATTAAATATTTAATAATACACAATTAGTTTTCATGTAAGTTGGCCCATTGTTTAATGCGAAGTTCAAGGTTTACTTTCATGGAGGCCTTTTTTATTTATAGCTTGTCCTGAAAAGAATTGTGTTAGGACATTCAAATTTACATTTTTGCTTGTTTTTAGTAATTACGGGGACAAATGAACAATAAATAGTGTCAATTCCGAAATATTGGGTAAAATAGATGTTTGTTGCAGCAAAGCTTCCATGAAAAATATTTTTGTTGAACTATATGTATTCAATAATTGACTTTTTCAAACCTATCAATGTTATTTATGTTCTTTATACCTTGTGAATTTGGAAATACTTTTAAAAATTTATTGTTTGAATAAGGTGTGTGTACGTTTGGCTGCAGGGAGTAATAGCATTTTTCATGAAACGCTGCCCCACCTACTTGAATAGCAATGCCATTCTGAGCATTCAAATTCTCTATATATCTCTTGATTTAGTGTAAATAAGGCTTTTCTAAATTTAGTGAGGTCCTATTACCAATATCTTTGTTTACCTTTAGAATGATTTTCATACAAATTCCCTGGCAAAGGAAAAGAAATGCCAATGTGCTCGATGAATTACTACTGGCAACTCCGTGGAGGTAGAAGAGGTATTTGAAAAAAAACTTATCAGTGCATTGTAATCGATGTTGCACTGGTGGGATGTGGGGAGTTTACTTACTGAGAGTAGGTATACGATAATGCTCCCAACTCCACGAGGCCTCTCTTTTATTCCATGAATAAACCAATGCTTCCTGCTGCTTGTTTGCTCAACTCCGCTCTGCGAGTCTTGTGAGCTTCCAGAAAGACCCCCCTCTCCTCCCACAAACTCACTACGTAGCCATCCTCTCCCCTTACTACTATTAATGTGGAAAGCACCGGTTCCAACAACCCCCCTTCTCTCACTCCAAGCCCCCTTCATTCCTTTTTCTTCTGCTCGGTGCGCAGGGCTATGGGGCAATTAGAACGCTGGACACGTTTGCGAGTATTTAATCTTCCCTCCCGCCCCACGCAAATATACGACCGCTTTCGCATCGAAATCTGGACGCCGCAAATGTCTTCCTACACGTACCAACCTTGAGCGCTTGTAATTGTTTGGGTATTTTACATTTTTACACTTCCTCCGTAATGGACCCGAACCCGATACTTTTCCGTGATTTTGTTTTTCAAATTTTATTTTCCAATGAATCGCTTCGGTGGCTACTTGTCCTCTTTCCTGGGGTTATTTTTTTTTTTAATATTGTTGACCCAATCGCATTGGAAAAACGACGGTGGAATGTGAAATGGTGGAATATTCGTGCTCTGAATCGCGATTGATGAGGTTTTTAGTCAAGAGTTTCCACATGGTGTATGTGGCCATGCTTTATTTGGTGTGGTATCTCGTTTTCACATGGGTTTCTTCTGGAATTTTTTAAACTCATGCTTCAAAAAAAGAAATAGATGGATGAATCGGTGTCTAAATGAGATTCTCACGTGCTACTAAACTACGAATTAGATGCTACACCCACCGTCTGCCTTACAATCAATAACAGGGATCTTGCATAAAATCATTACATATATCAGGAAATGGTAATAAATGATTGCCTTCTAAACATTGCACCATCATCGTTTAATTTGAACTCCATAGAAATAAAAGGAGAGATTTCAATTATTAAGAGGTTGGTCTTCGCTAACTAACTTTTAAGGATTTTTCGTTTTTCTTAAAAG
Organism: Pyrrhosoma nymphula; assembly: GCA_963573305.1. Classification (NCBI taxonomy): domain Eukaryota; kingdom Metazoa; phylum Arthropoda; class Insecta; order Odonata; family Coenagrionidae; genus Pyrrhosoma; species Pyrrhosoma nymphula. The sequence goes on from OY754333.1 coordinate 65,473,712, forward strand.
ACCCCAGGTATTTCTTGACATTTTATACGCTTATAAGCACATTTACAGCTTTTTTTACACCCAATATTTTTAAATTACGATAAAAATTGCTCTGAAAGTAATCCGCATCCATTTTTCGAATTCGACTTTAACTTTAAAAAAATTAGTTGTTTAGTCGTTCTTTACGGTCCAATGATGTCAATTGTGCCTCATTGTCTTTGTATATAGTAATTATTTTGGTGATTGTTTTCTCAACAGTGAACAATAATGACCTTTCATTTACTTTATTGTCCACTATGGTTTCACGCGCTTAAGTGAACATAAGTGAACATAATCTGTCAATACTTAAGTGAACATAATCTGCCAATACATTGTATTACCCGAAAATCCCTCGAGAACCAAGTTTCAAAGACTTCAATTCTTCCCGACTTCGGTTCTTCAGTGGCCCATTATACAGAGCTGCTGAGCTTTATAATCCTCACGAGCGATTTTTCGTTTTTTTTTTCTCCGCCTAAAAATTATTATTTGGGGGCAGTGATCATCATGTGTATTTTCCATAGCCTTGTGCTATTTTTTAGATGGTAGGGAATTTTGTTTTCTTCCAATTGATATTTCATTGTGTACTTTTGAACCCTGATATTCATTGTGTTCTTGAGAAGCTGATATTTTCCTCCCCTACCAAAATGGCTATGTCGTACATTTTACGAGACGTTATAGTGGCAGCAATTCAGCGAGGTGGTTTGCGAAGAAAGCCATTTTCAGTATATGAGTACAGTGCCCACAAATCCTTTCTGCGCGGGAGGGAAAGACAGTCTCCGCGTTTGGCTTTCAGAGTATCCAAAGTCCTTAATCTTCGTTGCCACCTTTAAAATCAACAATCTCTAATTCAAATCATCAAAACTTATCTCTTTATCTCTTAACACAATTGTTTAGATAGATTCATTGGAGTATTTTAAACATTATTAGCTTACTTTGATTCAGCTTTGTTTTAATCGTAAACATTGTCGAGTAACGCACTGCTAATACTTCCTCACCCTATACACTTACTGATTTTGACCATTGTCGTGTTAGTATATCTATAGATTGTGATGAAGTTCTTAGTCCTTTTGATACAAGGGCTGTTTAGAAATTCGAGTCCGAGGTACCGGGTACGACAATCAGACTCCTCAGACTTTGAAATTTTTCTTATTTCTTGCGTGACATTACACAGGAGAGTGCTTGTGTCTTTTACCAACATAATTAGTTATATCTCAGTTGGCCTTTTATTTCCCGCCAATACCAAATGGCGATGCGAGAATTCATATCCTTTGGTGATATTCGACCAATTTCATGACTTCCTGTTGACCTTACTGAAGATAAAGTTTTAGAAATTTTACCATGGCACCTAACTCTTGAATTTCTCGACAAATCTTGAGCTAACTATTGTAATCATTATTATAAGGGTTATTATAAGTATACCCGGTTAAATTAGGTTAAAATGAAAGCATTAAAATCCCCGCGTCCTTTATCTACCGACATAATAGCTTTCTTCATCTGTGCACACATGCTACCTCTATTCAACCCGTCAATAAACTTTATTCCATTTCTTCCACTTCCCCTATAACCCCACATCCTTTTCTCTCTCAAAGCCTTCAGCGACTCTTCGCCCCTCACAACGTCTTTCAACTGCCTACTCAGCCTCCTCCTTATATCATCCAGAGGTTTGCTCTCCTCAACCACTTTACCAAGCACTTCCTTGTTTTTGTTCCATTTTGCCCACTCCCTCCCCTACATTCTCCTTTTCATCCACATCTCAAGCTCCTGCAGCCTATTCTCGTCTGCCACTCTCAGAGACCACGTTTCTGCACCCTGCAATGCTACAATTCATATTAAGCTCTTTGATACACTTACCCAAGGTCCCAGTCATCAGCTCATGCTGAACATAAGTTAACACTGAACGCTTGTTTTGCCAGTGTAGCTCTTCTTCAATGACTATTTTGTTCAAGCTTACAACCGACGTAATTTAATTGCTCTACTTAACCATGTATACATGAATATAAAATTATAATGCGAGGATATTCCTAATTTACTATGTCGAGAATACATTGGTGTTGATAGTGGAATTTATCAAAGGAGCTTTCTATTGTCCGTGAAAATGTTTAATGTAAATAGATGGAAGATAGAATTAAGCTGGTTGTCAGACCGCATGCGACACTATCTAACCAAGCCCTAAGCATTGTTTCAAATTGCATGCTATCCTTTAGACGTCAAACCTCATACTCAGGGCTTGTGAGACAATAAAAAATTCACCTATTTTGTGAGATACCTCACCCCAGGAAGCCAAATAACCGATTCGAGTGTAGAGTGCCGCGCCGATAGAACGTGTGGTTTCCTATCGCCTCCATCGGAATTGCTTCGCTCGGTTCCTATCTTTTAATCATTCACTCAAACCCCGTGATGTAGAACTCTCCGTATGGAGTCTGCCTTATGCATTGTTTCGTCGAGCAGCCGTCGAAAATTTCACTAGCTGGCATTCGGTTGACATAACCCTATTCCCTTGATCCTGGTTTGGGGACATTAATACGAGACAACCTTTTACTCGGATCCGCAAGGCCACGAAATTGATGCCGATGCCTACCCATTTAAGAAGGAAACATGAAGGATTTCCCAATGACGTGGGGCTATTAAATATCCTGCACGGATTGAATTAAGAATGAGGTACTGTATCACGCTCGGTTTGAATCTTGTGTACCCTATGAAAGCTGTAGATAGAAAAGCAACCAAGGTGTACCTCTCCCCTGTTGATATTTGTGTGATAGCGAGTGATCCATTTTCGAGTCCCAGTCAAGAAGAATAATTTTTCCTCTGTCGAATTTTCGTGCTTAAATACACTGCTTCTGGTTATTCCGTAAAGGTTATTACGTGGCTAGTCCTCGGGCCATAAAATTTGTAATGACTATTATTTGGCAAGACAACGATCGGAAATAATGAAGTGTGGAATTTATTAATTATAATTTCATTTAGTTAATTTTGCATTTTCCGCTATGCTACTCCAGAATCCTTCGATTATTTCCCTATACGACATATTTTTCATTGTCTCTGTGGACGTGAAGGAAGAGGGAGTGGAACAATTAGAATCCTAAGCATGATGAATGAAGGAGAATATTCCTTGAGGAGATTAAGAGGAGGCAGGGTAGGTGGTAGAAACAAGTAAAAAGGAGAAGTGGGATGCTGAAGGCTGTGATAGAAGGAAAGAATACCAATAAGCTTTATGAACCGAGCGAAGAAGGGTAGGACACATGGCGAACAGAAGAATAAAATCTTGTAAGGAGTCAAAGACTGGAGGCAGTAAAAGATAGTGGTATGAGTATCCCTTCTTACATTCAAACCTACTTCACCTGGTACATCACCTCAAACTGAATACTTTCGTTTTCTCATTTTTTCCTACGCTGCTATTCCATTTGCGATTAAGTGAAACGGAAGCTTGTAGCAAATTGAGTGAAAGTGCAAAAGATGGATGCAAATAAAAGGCAAGATATTTTGCGACTCGGGTCGATAATTAAGGAAGACGACGATCCCAGACGCGAGTCAGAACAGAGGGCAAATAGATTTGCTGTGGAGGGCACCTTGGTAGACAAATGTGCAATTTGTCGGGGTAAAACAAAATACTTCTCTTCTGTTACGGAGGTTGGTTGTGGACGGGTCGTAGGAGACTGAACAGTTGGTGGGAATTAAGGGATGAGACTGCTCTAGGGTAATACATGAGCCACTTCGTTTTGCCGGTGACACACGGAACGTTTTATTTTCTTGCGCTATTCCTAGCGTGCAGCCCGTCGTCGTGACAACGTGGTGCATTCTGCGCTTCAATCAGCTTTAACTGAATCAGAAAATACTCTCCAATCCTGCGTAGGGGCAGGTAATATTTGCGCGGGCTAATAAGCACCGGTCTCTACAGCTGTCTGCGAACTTCTGCTCTGCCCTAAAATAAAAAAAAGTTATGAAAGTTTTATAAATAAAACATTTTTACACAATTTTGTAAGCATTTAAGTATGCTTGTCTTAAATAATTGAAACACTTTTAAGGAATTTATCCTTACTCCCCATGCCACAAGACCCAAGACTGTCTCGCCAAGGAGTATGTAATTTAATATGAACGGAAACGGACAGGAACACGGACAGAGTTCCCAGCAAAAAATTCTTGAAAATTTATATCACGTTTATTTCAATATTCTCTTTATGTATTGCTTTTCTTTAACTTCTCAAGCAATTTTAGTGATAAATGTAGCTCTGTTATCTTTTTCAAAAACTTGCCAGAGAAATTTTCTCTTCTGTAAGTCATATTCCACAACCTTCATCGATAACATTGTTGAAAGGATACGAAGTCCTTCGATGGGCGATTGGAATCGAGGAAGATAGTCTCGTATTAATTTCCATCTGCCTTTAATCTTAGTGGGGGAAAATCGTAATCTCTATGCTTTGTACTTTAGATAATAATTTATTTTTACCACTAAACTAAAATTTGCTGTTCCTAATTTGACGACTGCCTACCGTTAAGCTTAAGTATAGAATAGCGTTGTTGGAATATGCAATTCTTGACATGTATGTATTTTTGTTTCCATCAAGCTTAAGATGTGACTTCAACAGTTAGACAATAGCACTACTCAAGTAAGAGTGGCTAACAATAATAATATACCAAATATATAACCTTGCCGTTGCTAAATCAGGAATCGGAAATTTATCGGTTTCGCCGGTAATTCACGTCATATTATCGCTTTCTTTCGAACCGCTCATTTGTAACGAATGCAAATGTAACCCTTGTCTTTGGCCAAGCCGTGGTACGAAATTGCGATAATAGTCGGAAATATTCCTTACACTCAGGGATTTTCGTTACCGATGGGCTAAAAATTAATTCTTAAAGAACGACATATTTACTTCAAATTCAGCTTTTGTATATCATTTTTAGTGTTCTCCACTACATGGAAGCTTCTTCCAGGCAAACTACATCGTCCAAATCCCGGATTTTTCTCTTATCATCTCTTTTTTAAACTCCTCAGCAACCCATCCCTAATTCCATTTCTACGCAGGCCGCGTGGTGCCTCGCCACGCAACTACTCCTTTCCTTGTTGGCACTTTGTCATCCGGAAAGCGCGAACAGCGTGACAACTCGCTCCATCCATACACGCACCCCAACACAATCACAAGAGGGCAGACCAAGGTGCGGGAAGGCAGTGTCGCCGGCGGGCGTCTCCGAAAAAGCCTCTCAATCAATCCCCGCCCTGCACTCTCAGAGTGCACGATTGAAATAAAAAAATGCTCAAAACATAAAGCTCATTCTTTGATAATTTGTGGAGGGATTTCGACGCTGGTGGTTTATCCAATGTCAATTTTCCATTTTGAACTTTTGGTACATTTTACTTTCCAGTACTCTCCAGCGTTACTCGGTGGAAACGTTGCTTAATGAACAGTAATTATAACTCCGTAAGCTCCACAAAAAACCTTTTATTGGTACAACCGGTTTCACCAGTTACGGCATCTTCAGGTAAACCGGTTGTACCAGTAAAATTTTGTTGTGGAGCTTACAAAGTTATTGTTACTGTTCATCATTTTACATCTATTCATACTGACCAAAATGTCTATTCTTTTCCTCCTTCTTCCGTTATAACCCAACTCTCCCCTCCATCACTCGCTTTAGCATTTCTTTACTCCAAAATACGCCATCAAGAAACTTTTCGTTAACCTTCATTTCTCCCATTGGCTTTCTTACCTCGCTTTTATATGTATGTATGTCTTCAGACTACTTGACTTTCCGTTATTCACACATTCTCGACCCTTTTCGAGGCATTTTATTCGCCTCACCTACAACTCATATCCGCCGGCCGTTGAACCCCCAAAGTGTTCCTTTGGTTCTTGTCCAATTGCGCTTGGACCCTTGTAAAGGAAATATATATTTCACCAAAATATATGCTCCCTCATGCTCTTCCTCCAACCAGTAACTCATTGTCTACATTAGTTAATTGTATTACTCCAAATTAAATGCGTTAATTTAAATTAATTTATTTGAAATATTATAATTACAAAATTAAAAAATTTCGACGACAAAAATTTCTTATTTTTCAGCATTGCTTGCAATGCGTCATCAATGAAAGATCTCCCCTTTCATTTTTTTCTCTATTATACGACTTAGATTTTGTTGTGTCTTAGAAGTTTCAAGATATCCTGCTAAAAGACATGCATACTTTTTTGTTTCTTATTTTCTCCGTTCCCTATATATTTAGAAGCAACCCTCGGCAGAACGTTTCAAAGGCTTTCATTTCTCGTGGTGTTTGGTTTATTAGTCTCGTAAATTTTATCAGTCATACCCACCACATTTGCTTCGGGGCTTTTTCCTTCTTAATTTTCTCTATTATTAAAAATGCAAAGAAGAATCTGGAAAAGAGTCGAATATGAAATTTCGCGTTTTTTGGTACAAAATCATAGTCTATGAGAAAAGAGGAATAAAATAGGCTCAGGTGTTCAAGAGATACAACAGAGGGGCAGGAATACTATAGGCTCAGGAGCTCAGGAGAGTGTGGACGAAAATGGAGAATGAGTGATGGACGGAAAGGGAGGCAAACGAGGAAGTGCTCGGCATAGTGGGGGATTATCATTCGAATGCTTTTTCGATATTACCGTTGAAATAAAATTTGCCAAGGTTTTCATTTAGATTTACGGAGTTGCTTCAGAGGTCGTTTTGCGGAAAAGAAAAAAAATGTGCAACTTTCTACGTTTAGTTATGTGGTTATTAGGCCTTAATGTTTATATATTTATTGGGAAATAAATAAACATTAAGGCCTAAAAAACAAATAACTAATCGTAGAAAGTTGCACATTTTTTCTTTTCCACAAAACGGCCTCTGAAGTAATTTAATCCATCAACCAAAGGCCCGTGGTTCGATTCCCGGTGAAGACAGATATTTTTTTCAAAGTATTTTCTGAATCATTATACTGTTGTATTCCCGGCAGAAGTAAGACATCTTCATGAAAGCCTTTTAGGCATATTTTAGAAAATATCGGGAAGAAAAGGGAAGAGGCAATGGTTGAAATGACATCACGGCCGTTATGGGAAGCTTTCCCGTCCATTCAAATTTAGATTTCTATATCTCTGGCAATTTTTGGAATCTTTAATAGTTGATTTGCAAATGATCATTTGCCATAGTCCCCTGCACGATAAAGTAGATAGAAAATTGTGACAAAGCCCAAATGTTGGTGAGATGATAATGCCGGGAGAAATTAGGAGAAGACAGATTAGATGGTTGGAACAAGAAATGAGGTATGATGGGATGTTGACGGTCGTGATAGAGGGGAGGATGTTGGATAAACAGGTTAGAGAAGGAAAAGAATAGCCTTTATGCATAGGATAAGGAGTGGTTGGGTGTAAGGTGAGATGCAGAAGTATTGGATGAAAATAAGGACCTTCAACAGTAAAAGATTGTATAATAACTGTAATAGGTATTAGTACTTCCATCTAACCTATCTTTACTGGAGAATCATCTCTAATTATGACAAATGATACACAGTCTCGCTAAGTATAACTTTGATTACTGTATTGCGAAATATGTTTTTTATTATTTATTTATTTTTTCTTTTTACAATATCAATTATTTTGGCAGAAGATTATGTCCACATAATTTTTCATAATGGTATCAAATTGTTTTCCTAAGTTCCTAACGGTAGGTACTTATTTAAAAATTGAGCATATTCTTTTATATTCTCACTGCTGCTACTTCGCGACTAGACTGGTCAATTGTAATGAGTATTATGCTTTCATGAGGGTTAATGTTATACACATTCGCGAATTCTTCTAGTGAGAATTGATGTCTTGCATCCTAATGCAATTTTTGCTGCTTTGCGATACGCATACCCTTGTGTTAGGCAACCCTCATCACTCAGTCAGTATTGGTCCGAGAAATTCATGTGCAATGTACAACGATGAACGAATTTGAAATATAGTTCTCTTTGGATTCCCTTTATGTGTAATTCTATGCATTTTAAATTTGTGCATCGCGTAATCTATTCAATAATCTATTTCGCAAACAATACGTATATAACGGGAGAAATTAGGGTAGAAAAATAGAATAGGGTAGAAAATAGGTAGGGTTGGAAAATAGGACAGAAAGCATTAGTGATTAAACGTGAGGTTTTGACTTTGTTAAGATTTGTTACATTGAAAATTTTAGAACAAAACGTGAAAGCATGCTTGTAGATAAATCATTATAAAAAATAAATACTTCTTTTCGTATTAAAAAAATACTGTCTTCAGAAACTGAATTCCAAATGTCTGACCATAATATTATGCTTAACAATTTTAATCCACGAAGTATTTTACTTATTGAATGGGGTATATATTGAAACAATTTTTGGTTTAATATAGTAGTTTTAAACACAGGGGAGTATTTTCAAGTTAAAAAGTAACCGGTGAAAAAATAGTGAAATTATTAACGTACTTTTACGTCAAAATATACCTCTCTTAGGATAGGATAATATAAAAATGCGTCTTGAACTTTTAAAATAGAATGCTCAGCATAAGAAGCATATTCTGGTATACAAAAGTTAATTATCTCCTCAAAGCAACCAAGTACGGATCGGAATTCTTTTAAAAACCCGTCACCTCAGCATGGATTCGAACCCGGGCCTTGGATTGAAATCAAGTACTCTAGCCGCTATCTTGACCCGGTCCCCACCCTTAAGTCTGTCATCCACTCAAATCTATCCCGTCACGGCATCCAACTGAACAATTCCCGCCCAGCATAAACCTCCCTCCGACTCCTATTCTCTCGATCTCACTTGACCTCCTTTCCTGATTCTCACTTAAGCTCACGTCCCCACTGCCATACTCCAATCCAATTTTCTCCTTTTTCCCACCCTTCTCCTCCTCCTTACTTCCAAACGCATTCTCTTTCCACCATTTTCCCCCTCCCACGTACCTCAACCGTCTTATCCTTTCTCCCTTCAGCATTCGTCCCCTGCCTCGAAGATTTAACGCCACGTTGCGTATAAATCTTTCGGATGCGTGAGTCTTGAATTTCTCGTTCTCGAGCAAGGACGGGAGTTGCAGAGAAGGTTTTAAGGGAGAGGAGGGATGGTAGTTTATGTGGGAGATGGGGTCTGCCTGCCCTGGGGCTGGATGGGGGTGCCGTGGGAAGGAGCAAGTCCGGTGATGGGTTTGCAGAGGGAAGAGACAATTCCCACGCATCGGTCGGGGTTGAGGAAGGAAAAGCAGGATTAGCGAATGGAGAGATCAGAGGTTGGAAGAAAGCTTTATGAGAGCTTGCAGCTAGAAAGATTCATATAACTTCGCTGCCGAAAACGAAAATATACAATATTACAGCAAATGATAAGTGCCAGAGTAAATTCAATGAACAACTTCTAGATACCTCGAGTAAAAGGATCCATCTTGATTGCATACACTACGAAAAAATTATTTACAACGCTATATGTTACCAATACACCAATAGGTTTTTAACGGTTTCGGGACACATATTGTCCTAATAACACAAGATAAGATAAAGTCAGTTTAGTATCAAACTTACGACTTAGGCTTCGACTTTCAAAGTCAATATAAATATAATAAATTAAGGCCCTGATAGTTAATTTGTAAGTAAAAACATTGGTCAACAAGTTTAATAAATTGTTTGGTGAACTGTATTAAGTTAACCTTGCTATGTCATTATGTTCCTTAAGGTATTTTGTTGCTTAGAAATAACTAATGTAGTTCTCAATCGATCATAGCCAGGGTATAGGAAGCTCGTATTACCCCGGTATTTAGATTATTCGATCTCTGTCGCAGGAATTGTTCGGAAAAAGCGCATAAGTTTTGTAAATAGATGTCAAAAGAGCCAATAGAGGTGACACAGGCGTCGTAAACCAAACTACAGGAAAGTCGTATTGACTGGTTGTAAGGTGAATAATTTTCCCACCAGTATTTCGACTGCTTTGCTTGTTTTAAACGGAAACGGAAATTGACATTGCTTTGGCATACGTAACACGTTGTTATCAGCTTTACGGATGCTGAATTTGTTCGCGCTAAAAAAATTCACCATCGTTGAATGGAAGTTAACGGTGTGTTTATCGATGACTCATGAGCATAGCGTTAGCGTCCGAATTTGTGCTGAGAGAGCTAATGCGATGGATAAACAGCGCATTTCCCTCATCAAACTGGACTTCATATTCCAAATGCAGATTTCAAACCGTGAACTTTGGACCATTGACCAAGATATTATGCGTATTTCAGGTAAATTCACGATTTCACGATTGGTTTCGAAAGCATCAAATGTAATCCGATAATCAGTTTTTAACAAATTTCGTTCATTTGGTGTGTTCGTATTTTTATCTGTTAATACGTCTGTTTCAAAATATTGCTAACTTTTGGTATACGGTATTTTTTGGTATATTTCAGTATTTTTAAATTATATTGAAATTGCCACATGGCATACATTATTAATTCTAGAGGTGGGTGGGACAGTGGGTTTAGATGGAGAAGAAGAATAGGGTTACTAATCTTTTATAACAGCTGGCATGTTATACCTGACACAATTTTCTTATTCATCTAAGCATTTATATGCCTATCTTCTACAAACTCTAATATGATTTTCGTCTTCCCATTTACCCCAATTTATAGTCAACATGGAGACTTCAAATAGCATGTTTTGCATTAGAGTCTATTGTTTTATTGTTATTGACGGTTATCCGATATCACGAGTGTATCTGAAAGCAACAGAAATTATTTGGTAATAGGTTTGAATAAGGAAAAATTCTGTTACCAGGTACCCATTTATACCAATTTACATGCTCTGTTGCAAATCCTAGAACTTTTCTAATAACAGGTAGATTTACACCATGATCGTGAGCACTCGATCTATTTATACCATAATCAAAGAAAATATCACTCCCCGATCTACCGCATAAAAAGCTTTAATTTTGTCAGGGATTGTTTCTTTTAACGTCATTGATGCTAAACTATATTTTGAGTATTTTAAAGTTGTTACCTACATCCCCATATCCCCATAAATAATAGCTTCCTTGAGTGGTAAATTTTTTCAAGCGTTATCGTGACCGATCGTCTTTCTTGTGGTGGGTTTGCTGAAATTCCCTAAGACGTTAGTATAACTTTAAATCTTGGTTGATGATGGCTATCTTTAACGACCAACTCGTCCTTAAATGGTTTTTGATAGCTACTTTGAGCGTTTTAGTTTGATCTAAACTATTATTAGGACATTTTTGGATGATTCTTTCAGTCTATTATATCTCTGTAATTCTTCCTTTAAACTACATTTCCATCACCTTCCTAGATTTTTCCAATGCTTTGGATAACATTCATGCTTTTCCATAAAAGAGGATAGTGGTCTTTTCACATATTTCAACAAGGTATTTCCATTATAATTCAATAAACTGAATTATAAGATTCCAACATGCTAGTGTCGCCACATGTCAGTTAGGTCTTCCGATAGATAACACTGGTCATTAATGCTTCCACATTTAACGCAACTAGTTATATATGTATGCTATTGAAGCTGTGTGTTTTGTCGTTTTATAACTATAAGGAAATAGCAAAACTTAATGGAAAAGTGTGCACCTATTTGGCTCTTCAGTGAATAGAAGGAATGATATGGGCACACAGATTTCCCTAGCGGTTTTCACAGCCGTGAATTCATTCGCAAAATTTACAAGCACATACTCGTCTCATGGGGACAAGGGTGAAAGGACCGAAGTATGAGGGCATCCGCTCGTATGCGTATAAACCTCAGGATAACAATAGTGGTTTATGCCACCATGACGCACGTAAAACATACTTTCACTTGCTCACCACCGAAAACCTCACAGCTTGATGTGCTACTCGATTTCGACCCTTCATTCTGCGAATGCGCAACGTGTCACCGTGAACATTTTCATTGCTCATTATTCATTTCTTCTGTAATAATGTTATTACCAGTCTGTTTTCTACAAGACGGTACTTTTTCGTTTACAGTAATTTCTTAAAATGTAATCACTTCGTGCTATAGCTGTTGTTTTAAGTAATAGAACAGCAAAAAGGGTCTTGATTGCTTCCTTGAAATCTATTCGAATAGATTTTGAAGGCCCAAATTAAATTAATGGCTGAAATATAAAAAATACTCTTACAGCCATGTTTATTAGTGAATTACTGTGGTTTCTTACCTTCTAATTACACGTTATTGTACTGTACCTGCCACATCCATCGGTCTTAAACGATTATAAAGTCACCAAAAGACATTATTGAAATTTTCTAATTTATTGATGTTTTACGAATGAACATCACATTTAATTAAAATGAGCGCTATACTCAGTGCGTCGGTAATTTTTCTTAAATCAGAGTTATATTGATTCAGTAAGACTAACATGGTGTTCAATAAGTATCATATGTTTGATAAATGATTTAACATTTTCTCGGCGTATCTCCCGAAGGAATGTTTCTCGGGTGTTCCACCGGGTTAGGAGGTCCATCTCTGCTGACGTATCGAATCACTCGAACACGCTCTTCATCACCAGATATTTTTGAATTCCTGATGATGGAGAGTGAAATGCCCTGGCGATGGAGAGCTATTTGTTCTTTGAAGCATGGAGGAGATGGTGCTCCTAACCTGGTGGAACACTCGAGGAACCTACTAGCATTATCATATACCTATTTGCTAAATTATTGATATTCTTCTTTTGAAATTTTATACCTACAATTAGTTTATTCAATTGAAACAGAGTGAGAACATTGTAGTATTAGTATTTTAGTTTAACGTGCTTCAACGTCCAACGTCATTTCACACTTACTGTCTGCCACGTGCAGACGGGCAACAGCACTCGGACAAATTGGAGGATCACCCCTCCAAACTCGAGCCGAGCCCAACGATGCATATCTTAAGTGACTGATCGGGAACCGGTGTTTCCATCGTGACAGACCGATGTCCTGTGAGAACATAGTCTATTGAATGACAAGCAGTAACTTTGTGATTCCACATTTATTTATTGTAAACGACCCGGATTTCGACGTACCACGTCATCATCAGACCTGAGACAACGTAGAGAACATAGTAATTTGCTGTTTAAATACAAGAATGAATTAATAGGATGAGCGTAACCTGGAGGCTTTTGAGATGCGGGCGTGGAGAAGAATGGAGATGGCGAGTTGGATAGCGAGTAGGATGAGCAAGGAAGTGCTGGAGGTGGGAGATTAAGGAAAATGAGTGGTGGGCGTGTGGGAAGGGCACCTAAGTAGTACAGCGGGAGTATCGAGAGGCGGTAGCATGTTAAAAATGATGGAAGGGGGGCGAACGCTTGGAAAGCAGGGATAATGGAAGAAGAGGGTGAGACCTGATCTGATCACTCAGACCTGATCTGAAGATGTGGCCACCATAGGCCACGAAACGTCATCTGAATAAAACTTGACGTTGCTAACCCGAAAACCATGGAGAGAACTGCAATCCAGCGCTGCGAAAGCCTCAAACAGAAATTTAAGAGGGTGAGAATTATGGACGACTTAAGGATGATGATAGATGGTATGAAATTGGCTGTATCTGATTACCAGAAGCTACATATCGGTGTCGATTGTCAAGGTCGTCCCAAGGGATTGACGGGCGCTGTGCAAACGAAAGTCGGGGCCCCCTAACTTTGCATTCCCTTTTTGATATTGTAGCATCTTTTAAACTTATTTCATGGAAAGAAAGAAGGAAATTAACCTACAAAATGGCTAATGAATTAGAGAAATTTACATATGTACTAACAATAAGTAGTAGGCAATTTCGGGAAATGGGTGGGTTTCACCGAACAGTCTGAAAAAGCCAAGCAAGCCCTCATAGACACAGGGCCCAGTGCAGCGGCACCTGTCGCACTACCCTAGGGACGGCACTGCCGATTGTTATTAGAAAAATATGGTATAAGACCATCACTAGATAAAACACAATTTGATGATTTTGGAATTCCGCAGAAGCAACCAAGGTTGAAATTATTCGTTTAATGTCGTTTTGTGGAGCCTCAGTACTTTTATTCCTTCGCGGTGTGTTCCTGGCGATTCCCTACCTTTTTCCCGAATCGTTATTCCCGAACGGTTTTTCCGAATTCCCTTTTCCCGAATTACCTGTTTCCCGAACTAATTCTTTGCCGAACGGCTTTTTAATCGGATTGGTTTTTTTTGTTCCAAATGCTTTGCTATGAGAATATACTTTATCTAATAGTGTAGTTTATTAGTAAAACATTTTTGTTAATTACTGGTGAAACAAAGATGACATTCAACGGATTTGAATATCAAAGATCGAAGGTAAAAGGAGGTACCACGTATTGGGATTGCAAGAAACTTCGCTCGAAAGAGTGTAGATGTCGATCCCGTACGGTTATGGGACCAGTGAATCCCATTATCATCGCGGTCGCGGTCGCGCACCATGATCATCCCACTGACAGAGAGGAAGCTGGTGAAGAAATATTTCAACAAAACCTCAAAAGGAAAGCAGAAGTGCACCCCGAACAATCTCCAGTTCAATTTCTACGCTAAATGTAACCTAGTGTTTCTCATAGAGTACTTACTCAATTACCTGAGATAGAGAGAGAGAGAATCTCAAAAAGTCGATGCGTGAAGTTTGACGCAGAAATCTTCCAACAAACCCGAAAGGAAATGAGTGATTCGGGGAAAAGGTCTTCGGGAAACAGTAATTTGGGTAAAAAGATACTTCATGATTCGGGTAAGAAGAAATTCGGAAAAAAGGCCATCGGGAAAAACGATTTGGGAAAACGGTCGGGTACCGTTCCTGGCTAATGTTCACATTTGGGTACCAAATATCAGTGATCTCGTATGATGTAGATGTAGATCTCTTGACCTACTTGCGTCGAAAATTTAAGCAAAGCTCAAATTACTTGAAAAGTGAATTGTGAAGTGTTGGATTGATGATAATGGGCACTGGCATCATTTTAGATCGCTAGGTTAGGCCCTTCGAGGAAAATCATGCGCTACTTCAGGATTGAGATTTATCATTATTTATTTAGACCCAGCAGCTTTCGAAACGTACTATTATCAACTCTTTCCGTGGACCGCGAATAGCGTTCAAGCAGGCATACAAACCCATCATGCCATTCCCTTTCGGTGTAGGACGCAGTCAAAGACCTTAGTTATTGCTGTTAGGCTTAGGAAAGGAGCACTCTTTTTCCTTCTTTCTCTCATTTTCTCTACAAAATCCTATTCTAGCACACCTCTTATGCTTCTATCGTATCCATACGTTGTTTCATACAGGCTCTTCTAGTCTTCAGACTCCTAACTCCACCACATTCAACCATGACTTTCACTGAGTAGCCCGTTCTGTCACACCATTCTCTCTTATACCGTAGGTTTGTTTCATTATTCGACTCCCATTCATTCTTCCAACATGCACAAACCAAATGAGCATGCTCCTCTCAGTCCATCATTGGAGCATCCATTCCACAGTCTTTCATGACCTACTCATAGCCAACCCTATCCTAATTTTTCCGCATATTCTATCGTCTCCCATTCTCTAAGCATTTGGCCTACACTAATACTTATCGAAGAATACCCGAATATCACTACCATACAAAGTCGGGAGGAAAAAAATTTTGTATACAACCAATTTCGTATGCTGCCTACATGGAAACTCATTCCTTCAATGCACCCCCATACGGCATCTGACAATTTCCCTCCAACATTTCGATCGCCTCTTCATCTCTTATCTATCCTTCCGTATTTTTCGAATACCCGTCCAAGGTACGCTAAGTCATCCACTTTCCCATCTTTTTTCTCATCATACAGTCATTGTTCCCATCGTCTCTATCGAAAACAGCTACTCATGGACAATATATTGAATATTCATCTTGAAAATACATTTCTGTGGTTATTGACTCTCATTCATTACTAAATCATTATCACTAATTGGTTGCTAAAAGGTCATGATAGGTTTACGACCGATGTACTCACACTTGCTTCAGTTTCTAAGATAAATTTGATAAAAAAATATTTTTAAGCTTGTCGTGCCAAAACGATTCCCTTATATATCTCTTTGCACTTTTTAATTTCTTTAAAATTCAATTTTTATTCACCAGTTCTAATACAGTTTCATTTTCACTCATCCATCTTCCTCCAAAATGTCCTTCCTCTTTCAAAATCTTTCAAAAGTCTCAATAATCCCTTATTAATATCACCATGACAATCAATAAAAAAATTATTAAAACATGTTAATTTAAAAAATAATATAAAATTCGGTATTATAAATTGAATAAATATATAAATTAATTAATGCATAAAAGTGATTATGGTTATCAATTAATTAAACATTTATACACTTGACATGCTGCCCCCTTATCGTTCTGATTTTATAAATTGAATTTGTACCTATATTTTTGAGTGATTTGATTCTTGGATAGGAATAATGTAATAGGAATTACATTATTTCAGGTAACCGAGTTTTTATAGCTTCAACTCAATTTTCGTCTATTATATACAGCAAAAAATGACGTCTCGCTATGTTCATTTCACCTCTTAACAAAATGGAACCATTTTTCTGCCAAATGGTCTCGTAGAACACGAATTACTCCACTAATTCCAACGGGATTGGGCCTTTTGGTGGAGAAAAGCAGAAAGAGAGAAAAGAATAAAATACTTGAGCAAAATTATGATTGATCGTGAGATTTAAATGGAATTAGACGCCATCCAACTGGGTGGAAGGGTTTTATGTCTCCTTGATGATGTAAAACATTATATCGCGCGAGTAAGAGATGGCTTCCACGTCCAAACGATTTCCTCCACTCCGCACAGGGTGTGGGAGTCCTGGAATGGGGTGGAAGACCCTTAGGGGAGGGTTGTGAGGGAGGTGTGGGGGGGAGGAGAGGAGTGTGATGGGGGAACGGGTTTAACTGCAATCGCTCCGCATATAATGTCCCAGTGTATTCGACATTCTCATTTCCATCTAACGATCCTGGCGTGTCGGCACGTAGGTTTAACTCCGCGTCTCGTTTCGACGTGCTATTCAAATTTATCGAATGGCCCCTCCTCCTTCTTCACGGTTCCTGTGTGAGGGGGAAGGGGGTAGTATGGTGGTTGTAGAAAGGGAGGAGGCAAGGAACAGGGATGGGGGAGAAAGGTTTATTTTTATCCATCGGAGGAAATGAATACGCCCTTGTCAGCGAACACAGAGGGCAGGATAACGAAGGACCCTGGCATATTCCCCTACAAGCGCCGTCAAGTCTAGTTTAGGAATTTATTTCTTCCGTTAAAAGGGCCCCGGGTCTCACTTCTCACACCCAACCTCGCTTCATCCCGTGCTCATTCCCAAATCCAGCCCATCTCTCACTCTCTTTCTACCCTGATAGGGCGGTTTGATGTTCAGATTACAATATCATTTTGAGATAGAAATATAACATGATAGAAGACACGATATTTCACATTACGTGGTTCATATCCCAACGCATCATGAGCAGTACGTTACATTGCATCACACTTTATCGCATATCTGATTGTGTTTCATTATACCTACCACATATCGCATCGCATGGGATGTGTCGTTTTGCAACCTATGGAATCCTATTATAACGATATCGCATTGTATCCTTTTTCACTTTAAATCGCATATAGATATATACAAATATATGCTTATTTTTCTAAGGATTATTATAAGGGTACAAAAAATAAAGCACACGTCAAAATGATACGCGTTTGATATATAAATAAAATAATAAGATGAATCATCTATGGGAACAAAAATAACATGACACATGTTTTTGTTACCTATTTATCATTGATAAAAAGTGAGAAATTAATTCAGAGAGTATTTAGATTTCTCTGGTAGGTACAAGGGGCAATTTTCTTTCGAAAATTGAAGTGAATTGCAACGATTTCATTTCCTACAGAAGTTTTTTAAACAACACCAGATCCAAAACCTTGAGAGTCCGATACACATGTCAGGTCCTTGCATAATTTTTATGGAGATTTTTAATTATACTTGTGGTTTTACAATGGTACTTTTTCACTTTTTGTGATGTGTTGTTTCGGGTGCATGTATTTGCTATTAATATGTAGGCACAAAGACGTGGTAAAATGGATAATCTTCTCTATTCTTCATATTTTTGCATTGCACTACACTTCATAGCATATCATATTGGATAAAATGTATCGCATTCCTTGAAAATACCAAGTATTGCTAAGCTTAGGCAATCGATTACGCAATCCGATATCTCTGGCATATCACAGTCGATGCAATAGAATGTAGCACAGCCATATTTATATATGCGGGGGTAGGTAGAAGGAAAGGTGGATACACCCTTTTTCTTCTTTCTTCCTACCCCGAATCCTCCGAAATCTCCCTCCAGGATTCATCCCTCCCGCAGCTCTCTAAATTCCCTTATCCCTCTTCATGCCCTTTCTCCCTTTCCCTCTGCGTCCTGCGACCATCCGTCTAACCCTCATGCCTCCTAACCGTTCAGCCATCTCCCTTCGAACTCTCCATATTTCCCCTTAAGCCTTCAATTCCCTGTGCGTTATCTTAATTCCTCGGATCGGCCCCTCTCGTGTTCCACGTCGACATAAATGCGCTGTCCTGTGGACATTGCTCCTCCCCTTCCTGAACGCATTGGCTTACTCCAATCGCAGGTCTTTCACTTCCTAGGGGTCTAGAATCGAGACGAACGGATCCCATTACGCCGTTTAATTTTCGACTTTAATCGGTGATTGTATGACGGAGCCTCCAGCACATTACAGCTTCTATTACTTCGCTCTCCCCTCTTTACCGACAGAGAAAGCTGGCTTACTGAACAGGATTGTCGGATAAGTCCATTGAATTCTTCAATAAATTGTATGTTGGGAGTTCCAAGTATTGAGTGAATAAAACATGTTCCAGAGTAAGATTTCCAACGTATTCATTAGTTGGTTGTTTGGGGACGAGATTAGATGGCTAGTTTCGTTAGGAAAGGGAAAGGGAGTAGAAGGAAGACTAGATAAAAACCAGGCGTTAGCATAATCATATGAAAAGGCACCAAGGGGACCACATTTTACCGTCCCATTTGACGGACGGAGTACTTCATTTGAACTACTCTCCACAAAACACTCAAGTATACGTAGATGCCGACAGAAAAAGCTACTCTGCCGATCGGAATTGTCGGATAAGTCCATTTATGTTTTCCAACTCGGATATTTGGTTCTCAAGTTTCAATTGAATAAAACTTTAATAAGATTCCAAAGAAGTCACAATTGCAGGAGAGAAATTAGAACGCGTAGATTCTCTCACTTATCTCAGAAGTACCATCATGTGAGGTGGAATAAATATAATGGGAATCAAACAAACCAATCTAGGAGTAATAAGAGGAACCAACAGTGGTTACGGGAACTAGCATTATATAGGAGAAGACGGAGAGCTTCAGAAAACCGTTCTTAGGGTTGAAGACCAATGAATGTATATTCAAAACTTATTCATCGATTGGTTTAATGGGGAGGTGACCGACAACTTAGGTTATCTGCGACATTTGAAAGTTTGGTAGACTGGTAAGGGAAGGATAGATAAGGGAGGGTGCGGAGAAACCCGACGTTAGCATTATATTGCTCTTTACGGAAGGCGCCAAGGAGAATACAGTTTTACGTCCCGTCCGACGGACGAAGTGCTTCAATTGAAGTACTCTTGACAAAGCGCTCCTGTTGGCATCGGAATTTCCACATAAAAATCTCCAACACCCACAGGATTCGAACCTGGACTCTAGGGATGTACCACCCCTAGAGTTGCTTTTTCTAGCTTATGCATGATATTAGAGTGATCACAATCCATGAAATCCAGGGTTGGACTATTTTTGAACATGGAAGTTTCAAGAATTGACTAAAAACGTCGCTATTGGAGAACTTGCCATACGTTTTAAAGATTGTTAGAAAAGAGAATGACGTAAAAAATGCGCGGGTGATCATTGTTGAATAATAGTGTATGTCTTAGTTGCCACAGAAAAATATTTGAAATTTTTATAAACAAATATTTAGTATTATTATTCGCTTATATATTGTTAAATTTTATTGATTAATAATTTGGGTAGTGCAGAGTATCCCGGCAGTGGGTAGCATAGTATCACATTTCCATGTCCCATGATATTTTATATTATAAGAAAACGTAATACCAAGATAGCCCAAAATTTCTGTGCAACTCCATTCCGTGGAACTCATCGAGCGGTTGAACGCATAAAATCAGCGATATTGCGGTGCGATTTTCATACAATATGGTATTCTTGGCCATTATTGAAAAAAAATATTCTTATGCATGTTTTCCTTTACGTTGCCCATGGAGATAAGTGAATCGTTTCTTTAATTATTGCTGAGGTATGTTAAAATGAATAAATCATAGGGATTGACATGCAAGAATTTCTACTTCTAAATCCTATTTGAAAAGAATGAATACATTCTCTGCATTTATTCTG
Source organism: Pyrrhosoma nymphula (assembly GCA_963573305.1). Classification (NCBI taxonomy): domain Eukaryota; kingdom Metazoa; phylum Arthropoda; class Insecta; order Odonata; family Coenagrionidae; genus Pyrrhosoma; species Pyrrhosoma nymphula. Next base: position 65,494,092 of record OY754333.1, read on the forward strand.
CTGAATCTTTTTATATCGTCTAGGGGTGTCAGGCTAAAAACCGTTACTCAAGGTTTGCAGATGCATTTCAACGACTTCTCAGGGGAATGAATCTGAAATATTTCCCGACAGAAGCATCGGAGGTGATTAAGCGTGAATCTTTATTGATTAAAGTTCGCCAATGCAGAGATAAATGGGTTGAGATTAAGAAATAGGCTATCATAAAATTTGCATCAAAACGTTTGCTCCGTTTCAAGACTAGTTCCCGTGATGCATACCCTCGTCAAGTTGCATGTAACCGATGGGCTGAAAAAAATACTTTTTTCAAGAAGAAAGCTTTTCGAAGTTTTCCGGATTATAAAATATTTGACAGGTATCTCTTTGGAATGCTAGAATATAGACAACATTTTTAAAATTGTGGTTTATAAGATCCTGCCCAGCCTCCAGGGAAGCAGGATATACAGAATCCGACCACATCCGTTTATCTTTCCCTGATATCCGAATGGAGTCCAACCTCTTTATGCTGAATTCATAAAGTTCAATACATTCCACGCAAAGTGCTTTGTTTCTATTAATAGATTTGCATTCTTTTCCACTCTTAGTTTTCCTCGGAACATCAACATAAGCATAAGAGAGTTGACCAATATAAAAGCTTTACAGATGTATTTTTCTCCAATTTATTTTCAGTTATGAATTTAAAAAGGCATTCTAGTATCCTAGAAGGAAGTGATTCAACAATCGAGCAAGATGTGAGGGTATTATTTATTATTATTTAGTTTCCAAACTTGCTACTTAAGCCTTAAACACTTTTTTGGCTTTCATGGTTTATTATAGGCAAATTTTACTAGTCTCTCCGAATTTTTTTACTACGATAGCCGCTGAGCGATGCAAACTGTCTCTGTTTAGTACTGTATTCGAAATACCTAGACTTAAGATGTTTTCTTTGAGTTTGGAAATTAATTGATAATTAGCCATCGAGAGAAGAATCTTAAGAATGCCGAAAAAATGTATCAAGTATGAATAAATTGAATGCTAGACTGACGGCAGATTTCTATTCAAAATTAAGAGACCTTGACCCCATGAATATCCTGGATAAATTAAATGGCATTTTTTTGGAGTACCAATCATTTATTGCTAAATTTGGCAGTTTTTTTTGTAAAAAGAGTAATTAGGGACCTGACGTCATGCATCCTATTCCATTATATTTTCTCGTTAAGTCTCATAATTGCCAATGGCAATCGTAAATCCAAAAAATGGTTTGCTGCAACTCTCCTAACCACTCTTCTACCACATTCCAACATTGTTATTCTCTTCGAAGTTCTTCATTATTTGCCTGATATATTCCATTCTTGGTATTCCTCTGATATTTTTCAATTTTTTTAATCCTTTTATATTGTTGTTTCGATAAACTATTTTCCGCTAAATATGACTGGAATGTTATCACATTCTTCTTCTCCAAATGTTTGATATGCTTACATTCTCTTTTCAGAATTTAATTTAATTTTCTCTTCAACTGTAAGCAAGACTTCTTCATTGGTGATTCTATGCGTCCATACGTTCTTCATCATACTTGGACAACGCAACTTCTCCATTGCTTCTAATCTCGCCAGCTCCGTAGATATAAATGTCCAGGCTTCGCCGCCATAAAAACTCTTAATGCCCAAATGGAAATATCTCTTAAGCCGCGATTTTCTCCTTTATAAATACTTTTTTTATAGGCATTCATACTATATCTTCCATATCTCTTTTTCATATTATGAGTTCTTGGAAAGGGTTATATTAATTCTTATTAGTTGTCCCATAATTATTAGTTATAAAGGCTATCGATTAATAAAAGAAGTGGGAGTACTTTATATATATGGCGGATTTATTTTTAAACTTGCTTGGTTCCCGGAAGTGGTAGCATTCGATTCAAGCAGAGATGCGCAAAAATCTTCAATGTCCTTCATTTTTTGGGAGATGAGAAGTTGTCGCCAAGCCACATGGATGTGTGGCACCGCATTCAGAAAATAAAACTCATTTCTTCTCATCTTCTATATTCGTTTTTCCCGGCGCTATTACGCATTTTTCTGCTATGCATTCCATTCTTCATCAGACCTTCCTTCTAGCCCTTACTTCTGCCCATAGCCACCCATAGTTGGCCTTCGATTATCTGGCCTAGCTTTCCTCCTTATTGTGGTTTAAAGGTGTTCCCTCTACGTTTTTTTAATATTTTTAATTTCTGCGGATATTCTTTGTGGAAATTTATAAATTTTCCTTTTTTGTCAACATATCGGAAAAGGTCAAAGACAAATGTTGTTCCCGCAACAATTGGTAAATACTTGGCCCTAAATTATATAGCAAACTGCCACTAGTTTAAAATGGTCATGCAATCTTATTTATATATCTGAAGAATGGCTTTAAAGGCATTAAAATTCTGGATTTTTTTCAATTGAGAGCCTTAAATCACTCATGTGGTAGTTTGCTTTTAACTATAGTTTAACAAATTGTAATTTCATGGGATTTTCGATACATAATTGTCGTATACGGGAGTCAAAATGAAAGACCGTTATAGATGCGTTGCATGCCAAGGCCGGGACGAGACTACCCACTCGTGAACAAGACTCATTCCTTGACTGAGATCCAGTGACGTCACGATCCGGACCTCTTTTATTAAAGCAACTGATACATGATGTATCCTTCAATGTCTCTCCCCTTACATAAGCAAAAAAAAACGGCTAAACATAATTTTCACAGGTTTCCTCTCTCTTCTTTTCCCCTCTTCCATATCTAATGTTTGATGTTTGAACCGGTGCTTTAGGGGATGGGCTACTATTAGAAATACGAGGACTATGAGGAGATGTCTCAAATACTGAGGATGTTTGGTTTTTACAGTCTGTGGGTGTATATTTTTCCCTAGAAATTTCTGTACTTGTGGTTGGTTCTGCAGGTGTTAAAAGTGTTTGGTCATATTTTGAATTTCCTATTTATTATTGTGTGCTGAGCGTATCCAGAACTATCAGCTGATCAATGTGTCGTTTCCAAATCACCCCACAGTGTATCTTTACCAAATAGGTCACCTCACTTAATTGTTTCAATAGAATTCCTTCAACCCATTTGTTAGATGTTCGATAGTCCCTAATTAACACTGGTGTCAAAGGCTGTAAGCACTCTTAACTTATTCCCCTTAGCATTTGAAATTTGTCTATTTTATTTTGGTTCCACAACTTGTGACAAACTAGGTTTAAGGAATTCAAGTCTACATGGTGAAGGTCTCTTGAACATTAACATAGCTAGGGTTTCCCCTGTTGTAGAGTGTACAGAGTTACGATAGTCAAATAAAAGTCTACTTAACGCCATGCTTATTTTTCTGTTTTCGTTAAGTCCTTGTTTGATTTTTGTTTTAACAAACTTAACAGAATTTTCTGATTTTCCATAAGTTTGAGAATGAAGGAAGAAAATGAATACATTACACCATTCATTTTTAGAAAATGTTGAAAGTCATGTGATGTAAATATTGGACCATTATCTCTCAAAATGTGTTCAGGGATTCCAAATCTAGCAAACAATTCCCTAAGATGGTCAATACATTGGTTAGCTGAGGTAGATGCTACATTAAAAACTTCCAGGGATTTACTGTGAGCATCTATTGCAATCAAATATAGTTTACCATGCAATGGACCCATATAATAAATATGTAATCTTTACCAAGGCTTTTTTGGATAATTCCATGCATGATAGAGGTTTTACTTGGATTATGTCGTTCCTGGAGACAAGAGAAGCCACTATTAGCTAACCCTTCAATATATTTATCAATTGCTGGCCACCATACGTAAGAACGAAATGTTGCCTTCATCTTTACTATGCCCAAATTACTGGCATGTAGTTTAAGCACTTTAAGTAACTGATATCTCAATTTCGAAGGAACAATAACACTATATCCCCACATCAATATTCCTTGCTCAACAGTTAGTTCCTCTTTCCTCCTTACAAAAGGTACAATTTCATCACCAATATGTTTATCATCAGGCCAACCATGCATTATATAAGAATATACAATTTTCAAAATAGTATCTCTCTGAGTTTCTTTTTTAATATCCTCAAAACTTAAAGGTATATCACTTTCATGTATGCATTGCGAGAAGCTACCAATACTTCACTTCATCAACACTATGTGTCACTTTTAAAGGTAAGCGAGACAATCCATCTGTATTCCATGATTCTTAGCCTTTGAATATACGATATCAAAATCATAACCAGAGAGAAAAAAAGCATATTTTTGCAGTCTACTGGCTGCAAATGCTGGCAATCCCTTTTTTGAGCCAAATATACTTATCAATGGTTTATGATCCGTGAATAATGTGAAATGTTTCCCCCAAAGATACTGATTACATTTTTTAACCCCAAAAATTAGGCTTAGGGCTTCCTTATCAAATTGTGAATATTTTTTCTCAGCATTTGAAAGAGTACGAGATGCGTATTCAATAGGACATTCAACACGATTTTGCTTTACTAATTGATGTATTTACTTTCATTGATAATACACTCCCAAGGCCATATGAAGAAGCATCACAAGAGAGTAATAGAGGCAATGTAGGATCAAAATGCGCTAGCACTGGAGCTGACACCAATTTTTCTTTGGCAGCATTAAAAGCTTTCAGGCACTTCTTATCAAAAATAAACTTTACATTTTGTTTAATCAAATTATACAATGGGTATAAAATAGTAGCTAACTAAATTAGGTATAAATTTCCCATTATAAATGATTAATCCAAGAAAAGCTTTCAGTTCAGTAACATTTTCAGGTAACGGTGCCTCAGGGACCCCTTTAACTTTAGCATCAGATGTATGCAAACCTTCCTTGTCAATGGTGAAACCTAAGTGTTCTACTTATTTGCAAAAAATATACATTTTCCCGACCTACAATCAAGCCTTTTTCACTTAATCTCTTACAAACTTGCTACAATCTATCCACATGCTTTTCTTCATTACTTCCCGTTATCAATATGTCATCAAGGAAGACTGTAACTCAGGACAACCCCTATAGAGTTTGTTATATAATTCTCTGAAAAATTCCTGGGGCTGGTGCTATACCAAAGGGTATTATAATATACTTAAACAATCACAAATGGGTACTGATGGCACAAATTTTAATGGACTCATTAATCAAAGGACATTGCAAGTATGGTTGTGGCAAATATATTTTGGTGAATGTCTCACCTTTCTGCAGTGTGGCAAACATATCATCAATCTTAGGAATAGGATATTTTCTACTTCTAAATTAGGGTTCACTGTTACCTTGAAATCACCACAAATCCTAATTTTACCATTTAGTTTTTGTACTGGAACAATAGGTGTTCCCCAATCCCTGCTCGCCACCGGCGTAATAATGTTTTCTTCCACTAATTTCAGTAATTCCCCCTCAACTTTCTGCTTAAGAGAGAAAGTTACTGGCCTGGGTTTATAATATTTGGGTACACAATTTGGTTTAAGTTGAAGTTTAACAGGTTTCTTATAGTTACCCACTTGATCCGTAAAAACTTATGGAAATTCGTCAACAATTTGCTTAATTATTAGTGACGAATCAATCGACCCTTCAGAATATTTTAACTCGCTGCCTTGCATCTTGTCAGGTATAGAAATATGAACATTCAGGGCTTTTATACAGTCACGTTCCATCAATGGGTGTGCTCCCTTCTTAATTACATACAAATCTAAATATTGTGAAATACCATTCATTACAACCCTTACCTCAATTACCCCCATGGGCTTGATTTGTTGACTAGTATAAGAATTCAATATTACATCAGTAGGCTGTGACTTAACTTTGTTAAACATTTCCCAACTTAAATGATGACGTTAACCGTCGAAACCATGGTCGTCAAAATTAAAACCTAATGTGGAAAAAAAGAAGTTGTTACCTTTTTATTCAAAATAAACATTTCCCGATAACAACTTTCAGAAATAACACTAACAATGCACCACTGTAAATTTCAAATAGAACATTACGACCAATAACAATTACTTCTCGTCGTATTGGATCTACTCTAATTTTTCCGAGTAGGAACTTCCTTTATCCAAGGCAAATAAATTTGAAACATCATACACTTCATTTTCATCGTTCCCATCTCTTAGATCCTCATTTACTTCTTTGTTAGCATTAACATAAAAATTAGATTTTACCCTTTTCTTAGCCCTTAGCAATCTTCCCTTCAAATAATTGCCATTGTGATGAGTACCAAATTTGCTTGAATCAGAAGCTCGGCAAACTCTATCCAGATGCCCTTTCTTATGACAAATGTAGCACTCATAGCTTTTAAACCAGCGCTCCCCACTATTATGACTATATTTACCGCAACCCTGGCACTTGCACAGCTGAGCTGGCTGCGCTTCCCCGCTTTCTGCTGTCTCCTCTTCTCTCGTTGACGGAACGATTGGTATATGATGCGGGCGTGTTCTGCTACCTCCAAATGTCATCTGCTGGATCTTCTGATGCACCTCTCCAATCGCCAAGCTAGCCACATCCTTCTCCGTAGACTCCATCGTCGTTAAAATATTGACTGCAGTGCCGTAGCTTAAATATTTTTCTGCCAGCAGCGCGCTGCTTCGCCGATTCGCTCCGTACGCCGCTCACCAGCCGGTCTCGGAGGAAGACTTTGAGTTGAGAGCCAAACTCGCAATTTGTGGCTAATCTTTTCAAGGTAGCAATGTACTGGGCTACATTCTGGTGCTCTAACTGATTTCTTTGAAAAAATTTTTATCGCTTCACAATAAAGGATGGTTTGGGATACAAATGATTTTCAACTAATCGCACAAGAGTATTAAAGTATTTTGAGGTTGGTTTGTCTGGTATGCACAAGTCCCGTAACAAACTGTACGTTTTAACTCCTACGATCGTTAACAGAACGCTTACTTTCTTTTCGGAGGCAATGAATGCTGTTGCACTTCACGAAAATTTCGAACCTCTATATGTATGAAGTCCATTCTTCTTCTGCCGGAATAAATTCTCCAATACTCCAGATTACCGACATTATAAGGCAACCTTTAAGCGTTATTTTCTCTTTTTAACTATTACGTTAGTCCTTGTGACCTCTTTTTGGCTTATTAAATCGTTTCAATCATCGTCGCCAATTTATCGTATACGGGAGTCAAAATGAAAGACCATTATAGATGCGTTGCATGCCAAGGCCAGGACGAGACCGCCCACTCGGACTCAGGTGAACAAGACTCATTCCTTGACTGAGACCCAGTGACGTCACGATCCGGACTTCTTCTATGAAAACAACTGATGCATGATATATCCTTCAATCATCGTATCACTTCTCTCTGTAAATTTTATTTGAAGTTTTGTTTGAGTAGTTGATATTTTTTAATTTTCATTATTATTATTTTTATGTTTGCACACATGCTATAATGGAAGTGACGACTCAACATTTCCTTCCAAGCTACCATAGACTCACAGATTAATTTTGTTAATTTCAAAGTGTATTTATAACAGTATATAAGCTTTAAATTAACAATATATTCATTCATTTTCTATCCATGTACCGTTGCATACCGCTGACCCATGGCAGACATATTTAATACACATACCTAATAAAATATAGAGGAAATCTGAGAGCCTTTTTAAAAACTGCATCGTACCAACTAAAAGTGTGAGAGAAGAGGACTCCTTTTGGAGGCGATTGAGATTCGAAGTCAACACTTAAGTCTAAGATAACAAGAAAAGTTTGGACTACCCGAGTTTCAGTTTGGCGGTGAAGATTTTACCCTCAAACTATGCCTGTAGAACATAAAAAGTAACAAAATAAGATTGGAACACAAGCAAGCAGACAATCATCATTATTTATTTTCAACATATACATGCATGGAACATAGGCGGTCCTGGCTGAAATTTTCTCGACCACGAAGAGCCATCCTTAACATTGACATCATTAAACTTCTTAACGCGAATCATCATGAGTTTTTTAATCTTAAGATTTATGGACTGCATCATTCCGTTATATCCTTTTCCTTGCTTGCCCTTCTGTTTCATATCCTGCTTTAGCTGACCTATTTGTCCCACAGTCTTCCTAAAAGGACTTTTCCTTCTATTTTCCTCTCTGTTGTGCTCTTTTTCAACTAGTATATCTAAAACTGCGGCTGATTATCCTGGAACCTGCTTCCTTGTTAGTGCTCCATATGGTTTTCTCTTCTCGTATTCTCCTGTAAATCTCCTCGTTTCTAATCCTATCCATTCATTTGAGCAGAAAAATCTTCCTCCAGCAATAGGCCTTCATAGTCTATATTATTTTCTTTTACAGAAGCAAATATGTCTTTAAAATCAGTCAAACATTTGGATACCAGTGTGGAAACGCCGATGTAATAGTATGCGTGTTGATCCATTGCGGTAGTGTACCTTTGTGAATAAATATGCGATTGAAATAAATATGGTCACGTTCGATCGGGCCACGATTCTCTGTGGTCACGTAACGACCATGACCTTTTCATATTTAGTTTTCTTTACCATATTTTTATATTTCATATTCTTATCCTCATTCCCTCCCTTCCTCACGGATAATGCCTGAGTCCCTCCGGCAGCACGCTCTTGTAGTAGATACCAGTTTATTATATAGATGAATGAAAATGATCTATCAAATTCATAAATTTGAAGGTATCCGGCTCTACGTCGGGTAACATATAAAATGGTAAAAGCACTAATGGTATGTATCTCACGTTAAAATGGTAAAAATACTTTCTTTTTCTACATATTACTTCAATCATGGTCGACCGTAGTTTGAACGCGTCTTGCTAATGACGCTTCTGCGTTGAAATCGTGGCCGAACATTATTGATTTTACGTGTGTAAATGCAGTGTTTTTTATTCTTTTAGCCCACTAACACTCATCACACATTATTATCAGATATCTCCTCCATATTTTTCCCCGTGTCTTTCCTTATTCTTGGGTAGGGACCAAACAACCACCAGTCACACGCCTTTAACGTGGCTCACTTGGATACTTCGTAGACGCTCACCCTCTCTTTTCCATCACTTCTACATCCATCCTCATACCTTTCATCACATACCATTCTCCTCATGCCTCCCCGTTCGCCTCCACTCTTCCACATCCCTGTATCCGGCCCCGAAATCTTTAACCTTGCTGCCCGTCCACTTGAAAGCGTATCTCTTGAAATCTCTTCCAACGACGATGCTACCTCTGCTGTTTTCGTTCAATTGCCTCGTTTTGTTCTTCCTATAGGAGCATGGGCACCGGAACAAGGATTACAGGAAAAGGTTAAGGCCGCTCGCTCATTGAAATCTGGGTGATTTCACTCTTCAAGCTCGTCAAGCTGATTTTATTGGAGGTGCATCGAAGAAAAATTAACTATCGATGCTTCGTTCAATAGTGATCTCTTGTGAAGAGCCTGTGGAGGAAGATGTTAATCATTAACATTCCATCACTTTCAGTCACCCTTACTTCGGCAGCTTCAGGTAGGTAAATGAATATCTTTTGTCTTTTCTAATAGTTTTTTCAAAAAATAGTTTTTTATATAATTTATCTTTCCGGCAGCTACCTAGAGTCATCGCCACAATATCTTCTCCTTCTCTAGTAAATATATGTCCCATAAAACTATGGTTATTCGAAGTGATGAGGTTGTACATCAACCGGTTACGCGAAATGGAAAACCTCAACTTCTGTCAGTCTTTTTGTTCTTTCAGTTTGTATTTACTGCTTGGATAAACTTCACTTTTAGTAGCTGTGTGAAGTCCCCTCATTTTATTAATGTTCCAGTGATGTATTTTCTCATAGATCACCTGCTTGCATAGGGAAAGTTTGTTCGTGTTTAAATAAAATACATTAAACTGTTAATCGATACAGCCTCACAAGCAAAAAACTTGTTGGTAATTTTACAATTGAATACTCAGTCACTATGTAATATTACTCATTTCTTAATACTTACTCAAACGTTTTGTTATATTTAGCCATGGGTTGATTATTGCTTCGTACGTATCCTCTTTATTATCATTTAAAGAAGTTTAAATTTTTTTAAATATTTCTATGCAAAACACTATCTCATTATGCACTAAATACTTTGTTAAAACGGGAATATTGGAATGAGTTAGAGTTTTTGCTCTGTTACATGTATGCTGTGAACTTTCAGAACACCAATGGCAAATTGAATGCATTGTGAATGCGTGATTTTAGCCGGTAAGAACAAAATTGAAACATTTAGTTGCCTCTCGATATTTTATATGTACTGGCTTTCAAATGTAAGTTCTCCAACAACGCTTTAAACGGAGTTTTCCTTAAAGCAGCTGCTCGACAGTAAATTTATTTTATGCATGCATATGTTAAGCATGTACATCAAACATCTAACATAGAAATTAAAACGTGACTTCTTTTATGAATGTTGATACTAATCCATATGCATATTTGATGAGGATTTAATTATTCACCACTGATTTAAGCTATTTGAGCGCATGGATTAATATGTTTATCCCAAATATTAAACACAAGTAGTCCATATTATTTCGTATTGTTTCGATGCATGAGGTAGATAAATGAATACAGTCATCTGAAGGGAATTATTTGGGGGTTACTCGCCTTAACCTTTATCGTACGGATTAAAATTCCCGCTTCGGACGCTTCCGGCCGGGTTTAATTTTGAACACTCAGTAGGAACTCTATGGGTTTAAATATAATATCCAGCGTATAATATAATGTACGCACGGCCGTAGGACCCCACATCCCAACGTAGTTTTTAATTTACGCTAGTCCTTTAAAGATTAAAATATTCAACACTATCATGAAAGCAAACTACTTCAAAATATCTACATATTTTTATGCATTACTTAAGAAAAATAGTCCAAAGTGCTTTTCAACTTTTTAATATTGGATACAGAATTCAAGAAAGAGATTTAAGTAGACATACATCACCTTGCAAAGAGAAGGAGGGACATGAAATTTAGGATGTTAATATACAAGGATGGCCATTAGTCATGGTCGGCTTAGCATTTAAAATGCTTATTATGAAACCAATCTCGGCAATGCGTCAACTTGAGCCCCAATGTACACAGTCCGTGTTGTGAGTCTAATGATACCGACATAATCACTTTATAAAAGAATCAAATCATAAATCTGCCAGGAAAGAAATCTCCCCTCTGTGCTATATCTTCGCAAAGACCTCGGATTTAACTCCCATATTGTTGTGCCTCTCTCGGCCCTAAATGACAAAGAGGTGGTTTCAAAACGTGTAAACGTCATCAGTTACAGTTTATATCACGGATTTTCTTAAGGATTTAATGAGTAACCGTGACTGTAGCTGTAAATAATATGTTAACCGGACTTTGTGAGTCCAGTCGTAATAATTATTTATATTTGAAGAATATTTTATATTTTTTTGTTTGATCTCTGGGGAAGGTGACCGACATCATTCATAATTTACGATATTGAGGATTTCTGGGTAGGTTGGCAAGTTAAATTGTGTCTGGGGAATGGAGGAAGGGTGGAATAAACCCGGCGTCAGCATTAGCTTGCTCTAAATGAAAGTAAGTGAAGAGGATGACCCTTCTATCTTCCATTGATTTCGCTTCCAAGTAGGGGTCTGCTGCATTAGAATGAATTATGCAAGTTATAATCAAGCATGATAACTAGTCATGCTTCGTGCTTTCTCTATATTTGGAAGAATTTATTTAATGTTTTTGTTTTAAATCATAGAGGTAGAAATGTGTTAGAATACTCAATGTTTGCAGTGTAACCATTGGTGAATGTATAAAAACTTTACTATCTGAAAGCAATCAATATACAGCCGCAGATGGGCATGAATGTTTTATTGGGGTGGCATGTTGAGATATGTCCCAACATTGTATCTCAAAATTGATCCTAATGGTTTCCATGTACTTTATCAAAAGTATGTAAATGCCAATGCTTTACCTTCATTTTAATATAGAGTGTGAAATAGCAGTTGGACACAAGAGAAATTTCAGTTAATCTTGTGTGAATTATTACAAAATGTTCCACCTACTTTAACTTACTACCTTACAAGCAGTGGGAAAGGCCTGCTGTATGACGTGTTAGTACAATCGAGGACCTTTATCGAATGGAAGATCAAAACATGGGAGTTACATAAATTAAGATATCTATACTATTGACATAACAGGGCTGTATCGTGTCGTCTATCTGAGGCGCTAATTATATGGCAAGCTCGGTAACAATACCCGAAATGGATTTGAAACCATGGATATTAAGTTACCATGTCGGCACTTACCAATCCAGCTTTCATTACCTGAAAATACCCACATTTCTTTAAGGTTCATGACTTCACTCAAAGGAGGAGCTTCATGTTTGCTTCAATATTATGTCTTCATGACTTGGTATATTTGCTTCAATACTAATATCATAATTTTACATGATGGTGGCTAATCGAACGTCGCAAGATGAATGACACTATGACATAAATATATAATTTATCTTAAAGCATTTTAGGAATTCAAAGTAGGTCGTGAATGTCCATGAAGCTGTTATTAACGTCTCCTTATTTTTTCAAATAAGTTTTCATGACATTACAATGTAGATATCGGAAAATATTTCGGCTTACATACAGCGAGCAGGAAAACAATCGCGAGACAAAAGCGATGATGAGATAAGAGTGAAGTGGAGAGGCTATGGAGGTCCTTTTTAAGGGTCGGGGAGCGAGGGAAGAGAGAGCTGACAGCAGAAGAGGACAGAACCGGTTTGGGTACGGGAGGAGGAGTCCTATGAGGGAAGAGAACGTGGTGTTTTGGTGAAAATACGGCAAGAGGGGGAACTGGTAGACTGGAGAGAAAGGGGGAAGTTCTGAAAGGACCAACCGCTCGTGAGGAGGGATGGACAATGGAGAATTTAGTAATTTGTTTTCGGGCGAGGGGCTGTCGGGGAGTGTGGCAGGGGTGGTGGAAATGAGCGGCAGGCTGGCGTGAGTTTAAAAAGGAGCGGGTCAAAACTGCTCGACTCCACCGCAAGGCGAAACTGAGTGGGGGCGCTGGAGAAGGATAGCGAAAGGAAGAGGTCGAGGAAAACAGGGGGGGAAGGGTGGACGAGGCGTGGAAAAAGGGAGAAAATGGAAAACGCACGAAAGGAGAGAGACCAAGAGGAGGCTAATAACTAACTACGGCAGGGAGAGGCGAAAAAAATGTTTGAAAGAACTCCACAGTAATGCTCCGGGGAGTGATATGATGAACGAAACGTTTGTTTAAATATCCACTCGCAAATGGAATAACTGTCAACGCGAGATTTCCACATTCCCCGAGGGGTAAGTCCCATACGCTTTTTCCTTATTGTGATGAGTGGTCCGCTGCTTTGAAATATAATATTAGGCAGTCCTGAAAACATTTATCATCACTGTGAAGATATATTTTTAACAGACTTGCCCAAATTTAGGACTCTTGAATTGAAAACTGTTTTCTTCCCGCACTTTGCATAATTTCTCATACCCTTAGCTACTGCAGTGGGTTCTTGTAGGCATAGAAATATTTTTTAGACCCCATAAACCTTTTAAACGCATTTTTTAAATTTTGTTTCATTATACTTAACTATTCTCCTATTTCCTTACTCTTGCAAAACCTTCTTCTTATGGACCTCCATACCACACGATGGTTTATAAAAAATCAATTTATATTCCATGGACAAAGTTTTTCATCCAAGAAGTTCCCAACGTTCATTCATTCATTATCGAATATTTCGTCAATTGAATCTCGATTCGTCAATATGTCACTCTATCGTTTTAATTGTTTCAACCTAGTTAAATGAAAGGGCCCTTTTATAGATTACAAGCATCGCTAAATTTATCTTTAAACACTAGGTTCCTTAATCCTCTCAATTGAAGACTATGAGTAAACTTGAATCTTTGACTGCATTGGTGAGGAAAATGGCGATTGATTCATTAAGGAATCATTCATGCTAGGATCACTGAAGTATAGGGGAAATACAGTGGTTATTTAAGTATGTTCCTCATTGGTATTGATAAACAGGCATATGGCGTAGTGATTTTGCAATATTAGAAATACTTCTGATCTTGGAAACTGGAAACTGGAAACTGGAGTAATTCTATCAACCAAGGTAGCATGGCGTCGTTTGAATTCCAACTACATCGTTTATGATTGCATAGAGTGACAATCACATTTGAATGAATTCCCTGCAAAACCTTTTAACCTTAACTCACTAAGAGTAGTAAAATGTTTTCGAAAAACAGGATACTTTTCTGTGACGGTAGGAACCTTATGAGCCTGCTTGGGAATGACTTCAACGGAAAACAAAGGAACGATTGGGTTTTAAGAGTTTAATATAGTAGAAAAGCAATACACTGACATGCTATACATAAAATACCTGAAACGTGAAGTTCGTTGCCAGTGGAAATTTTATTTTTTTTAAATCATAAATGTAACGGAGAGAACGTGGGATATGGACCAGCGGAGGACGAGCGCATTAGACCAAAGGGAGCACGTACCAGTTATTTTTACCCCCTCGATGAGTCGCCCATCGCACGTCACCAGCAATGTTTTGGAGTAGTGATTCTAAATATGGAGATTTGCATGCGCAATACCATCCCAGGCAACGACAAAATAAGGTGCGACGGGAACGCTGAAACAATAAAGGAAGGGAATGAGAGACTGCAGAATATTATGGGGAAATAGCGACGAAAACGAGCAAGCGATGGCGCAAACGCGGAATTGAGGCCACAGAGGTCACTCCTTTAAAAAAAAGTCGGAATTTTACGTAGGTACGATGAGCAGCAAGAACAAAGGAAGAAAGACTGAATGGTTTTAAGCGAAAGCGAGGAATTGAAGAGAACGTTGGACTGAAATGAAAGGTGTTAACGTGCATGAAAGATTAGTAAAGCGAGAGATTTGGCACAAGGATATGGATCAGTATATCCATACTTTCATAACCTGAACAGAACAATCTGAAACGAGCTGTACCACGCTGGAGTCTTGTAATAGATATGTACGTAAGAAGGTGGTTTTGCCAAAGGAATTCAATTTAAGTGCAAAGGTTTTTCGGGTATTCCAATGGGTTAGAGGGTCCATGCCTTCCCATGTTTCGAAGAACGACTCCCTCTACATCATCAGGGCTTCTAAATTCACCAGCACACCCTACTGAATGGGCCCGGGCTGTTCCCATGAGTAGCGAATTCAATTATCAGTTTGAGGGTCGCTAGTTTGAGACCAGGTGACGGCAAACATTTTCCTGATTTGGGAAAAGTATATTGCAAAGGAACTGTTTCTGGATTTAAAATGTTGAACGTGAATTTTCTACGCCCTAAATACTACCCAAACTTCCCGATTCCTCTGCTGACAGGAAGCAGTCTCGGCGGAAGGCACTGATGGTGCAGATTAAGAAGATCGAGCCGGCACCAGCCGCTTCGTGTAAGAGTGAAATTCACGAAATCAGCCGGAGTACTGCGATGCGGAAGGCAGTGGGAAACCACCACATTAGTCTCCCTTTCAGATGCAACCTTGCATTCACCCACGTATGACGTGATTGCATTCCTCCCAGTTTAATATTCCGAGGGTAAAATAGTCCCAACATTGAATCTGCGGGTGGGGACTTGTGAGAGGGGAATATCAGTCAGAGTGGACAAATGCAACCCTTCTGAAGACCTGATGATGAAGAGCGAGTCGTTCTTCGACACTTCGACAGACAAGGCGCTCTAATCTGGTGGAATGCCTGAGAAACCTCAACGAAGAAAGAAGCCTTCACAAGATTCGCCGATGCTCGATCAACCACGTCATCACCTTTAGCTTACGTTATTTATTGGAATCGATATTTATGGTCACGTTTGATATTATGTAAACAGTGTTAGTACAGTTCCACCGTTCACTGAGATAATTTGCTCTACACTAAAGATGTCCGAAATGCCAGCATACGAGCGGACATCCAATCATATGCCACCCTCAAAAATAAATGTTTGTCCATCCCAGTTTACGTAAGACGAGATAAAGCGTCATAAATTGAAACTCATGTAACAAAAGCAGGCAAACCACAGTATTTTTTCCGACTTTTGTGGCATCGATATTTCACCTTATCTGAATAAAGGATCGTCCCGGAGAATTATTTTGGGTTTTATTATATTGGCCGCTTTGAAAGGGTAAAGCTCGCCTACAGTCTGGTCACACAGCTGCAGATGGACTAAAGGCGTGAAAGGGCTCGAGGATAAAGCTCAGTATGCAGCTTGGATGAGTGAAGTGCACGAGTCAAAGAAAAGGGAAACTTAAACTGAGAGATGCTTGCTGCGGATGTTAAACGGTTTACCGTATTAAGCCCTCGCCTTCCGTATAGGATGGAGGTCGCTTCGTGGTAACAGTCGCAATTTGGTAACTTTGAAAGCTCTATTCGAGATCGATGTAAACTGGCCTTGTCCCCACCTTCCAATTCTCTCCACAGCCTACAGCGATGGGCTGAGAGTTAGAGGGGATGTCGCAAAGCAACCCAATCGAAGTGTAATAGCTATCAATGAAGTATATCCACATCAACTATTTGTGGCTACTCTTTTGCGTAGAGAAAAAATCTTCAGTCTCCTGATGATGTTCTCAGTAAGAATGAAGAAACGTTGAGTTTGACATAAATGTTTTCTCTAAGTAGCAGAAAACTCAAACATGGTTGTTAGTGGAAATACTAATCGCGGCGAAAACCTTCAAACAAAGATTGCCAATAAATTATTTCATACCGTTTGCTTTTTTTTATTCAATTAAAAATAATTTTCCCAATGTTTTGGTGCAGTTGGTAATTGACCCGAAATTTTGAGAATATTCATATTTTAAATATAAAATGCGAAAATAAGGTAGATTTTCAAGGAAAGCTTTTGTAGAGATGTAATACAATCTCTGTAACAAACGGCGTGTATAAATATCAACATAAATGCTCCTTATTTCTCTCAACTCGATATTCTTCTTGGGTATCACGGCCACCGTGAGGAATGTATATTATAGCGGGCAGCAGACGCGAGCCGGAAGGAGGCGCGAGCTGACCGTTTCCCTGCGACGCGTCGCGACGCTACGTGGGCGTTGCATAATTACGCGCGGCCGCGCAATCAAAATATATATTTTGTGGCTTAACGGCTGCAGATACGTCCAAATGGACGAAATGTTTGCCCTTTAGGGCCGCAACTCGGCAAAAACCATGGAGAATCGCTATAAAAACGTGGCTTTTTCCATTTTCAGCCCCCCTCCCCATAAATGGCCACGGCGCGAGGGTCTAGGGTTGACCTAGAGGTCCCAAATTCTTCTGGCCTTATTTTGAGTCACTTTGACAACTTTTTCCAGAAGGCCAAGTTTCTCCGCGAAAAATCGATTTTTCCGATCCGCCCTACACTGTATAATGGTGGTTGGAGCATATACTGAGGAGCGTGTTCATACTGCATGGAGGACGTGATAGATAGGATGCTTGGTAAGCGTCGAAGGCCGAAAAAAGATCGATGAGGTAACTGATAGAAGGGAGTCGATGGTTTTGTACACCTTAATCCCTTCTCCTGAGAGATATAATATCGAACTGCAGGAATAAAATACCGATCCAACCATGTTCCCTCCGCCTTGTCAGTGGGCAGAATCCAGAGTGTCGGAAACGATTTCCAACCATGCATTTCAGGTGCAGATGATTCATAAAAAGCCTATGCATATATTTTTATTTATAGAGATTTTTTCCGTGATAACCTAATCGCTATTTTCATCCTATGTAAAGGTCACTTACGGCGAGGTACACTGTACGCCGGAAGGGTCAAACTGTGGCTCCTTCCATTGTAAGTACATTTATGCCAACGCCAAATCCACCTTTCCTCGAGTCCCCTGATAGCTACTTCACCTTCCCCAACAATCCTACCTATCTACAATGACTCAATCACTTCTGTTATCGAGCGCCTTATCAAATAGGGAGCATAAAATGTTTTCCTCGCATTTGAGCAAAACGAACGATAGGAAATTTCATAAGGATCTCAAATCCACACATTTATGGGTTAAGAGCAGACATTATAAGTTGAATGATGTTGTCTCAGGCCAAATTTGATGGAACACGTTCATCGTGAATGAAAGAATTCTTGCAGTTTTACAATGTTTTTGATGCGACCAGTTTCAACATTGAGAATGATGTAAATGTATTGAAACCAGTCGCATTAAAGCAGGTTTAAATAAAAGTGGAAAACTGCGAGAATTATTTCATTTACATTGGAAATTGCGTTTAGAAAGTGAATAAAAATTTGTAAAAGTCACTTGATCCTAACTGCATCTCAAAGGCTTGGCATTACCACACGGTATCACATTTCCCTCAACATATGGTTATCAACAACAAGTATGAAGTCCTTCTAGTACATTGTCACCCATAAGATAAAACTAAAGATAATTTTCCTTAAATAAGGACAAAGTATCTAAATATAACATAAAAACAAAACGTATTAGTGGCATCGATACC
This sequence comes from Pyrrhosoma nymphula, assembly GCA_963573305.1. NCBI lineage: Eukaryota > Metazoa > Arthropoda > Insecta > Odonata > Coenagrionidae > Pyrrhosoma > Pyrrhosoma nymphula. The sequence continues at coordinate 65,512,468 of OY754333.1, forward strand.
TTTCCATGACGTCATCGGGTGGATTCTTGATGACGTATGGCTAAACTCCGCATATCTCGGGTATTTTTTTACGATAAAAGTCTTAATGAAACAACGCTGTTGTTGAAAAAATATTTTTTCTGTCTGATTAGCAATACAAACTTCACATAAAAAATAGTTGAACAAATATTGCAAATTATCCATTCTCTTTAGTATTATTATACGCCCGTGATGATTATTTCACAATGGTGCCATATTTTTTAAATTAATAGGCTCTAAATTGCGCCAAAAATGTTAAAGGTTGATCATTTATAACAAACTTGTCCCTTGACAATTAATCTGTTTAAACGTGTGAATGGATATCAAGATACCTGAGAAAATAACATCATTAAAAAAGTTTCTGTCCTCAATTTATCGGGAAGGATAATTTAGCGTTTTGTAATGAAGGCCTTTGAACAGTCATGCCATTTAGTTATCTTGCGGTGAAGTTGTAGAAAGGGGGATTCGTATGCAAAATGATAACGGTGACAATGGTTTGAGGATGAATAAATCATAATGGAACAGCACCAATAATCACAAGGTTAGTCGGCGTGGCCAATGGGGCAAAGATGGTCATTAATTTGACTGTGCGGCGAGCGAAAATACGATGCTTTACCGCCATCCTTCTGTGAGAAGTCAGAGAAGCACTGTTGGTGCAAGCTTATTTGCGTCTTGTCGTTGCTTTAACTATTTGAATATTCGATCGTGCGCTGTTTGAGTGCCTCTTGCCTCCACAAACAAGTTTCTCAATTATTCTGTATCCATTTGGAGAGAATGGCAACGGATTTGCGTCTTTCGGAAAGTGGATGTGCGGAAGCATTGAAAAGTAGATCGGTTAGAAAGGATAGCGAAGTGTAGTGGTATAAGCGTTAAGGGGAGGAATAATTAAAGTATTGATAAATTTGATGAAAGTCAAGAAAATTAAATGAAGTAAAATAGGAAATTATGATGGTAGTGAGGAATTTGAAGCGAGGTGTTTAGGAAGCGCATACTTGCTCAAGAGAGTATGCCTAATAAAGACAGAGTGAAAGAGGATAAATTGATTGGATGCTTACGTAAAGATGTAGAATAGCATATAAATAAAAATGTTTACGTGTTTCATGAGTGCTGCAAAGCCCTCAGAAGGACGAATACCATTCGCCCTTCTGAGGGCTTCGTCCGCCTACTCTCTTGCGCAAGTATGCACTTCCTAAACACCTCGCTGGTAGTTCTGCTAGTTCTCACCACGAAAATTCTGGAAAAAAGTGATGAGATATAACATGAAGGCTGAAATCCCTTAAGTTAAATTCCCTTCAGCTTGTATTTTTTTCTCATGGCAGCATCACTTCCAGCCAAACGCCTACCTTCTTTCTCTTGAATTAGACGTGGCAAACATCAACGGTAATGAACTTCCGTCTTTTCTCTCTCTGTTCTCTGAACGCATCCTTATGCTTTTCCTCTTTCTCTCTCTTAATGCAACTCTTTCGTTCCAGCTTCGCACATCCCTCCCCGTCCACTACGCTCGGCACCCCTAACCCAATCTTGAGATTCTACATTCTTAACGGCACCATCCACTTTGTCCTCCCTCTTTCTCTCCATCCAATCTGTTTCCTTCCTTATTTTTTTCACCAAACTGGTTTCCTCCTTCGCCCTCTTGTTCCCGTTTTCTTTTTTCTCTCCTCCATCTCCCCTCATGCATACCACTGTCTCTTCCCATTCCCTACTTTGCCCTTTCTCGCTAACATTCCTCCCATTTTTGCCCTCTTTTTTCCCCGTCTCCCCTTCCTCTCTTGCGTCATCCACTTTCTCCTCATCTACCGGATTCCCGGGAAGATTTTTATTTCGTTTCCACACCCGACTTTCTCCTCCCTAGGATCTGGGAATATTTTTTGGAACACTGCGTTTCTTCTGTTTTGTTACTTTAGTTTGCAATCTCCGCAATGAAGGTCCTTAAGTAAACTTCTTTATTCATGAAAGTGATGTCTTTTTCTGACTTAACTGTGTTTGTGCTGTGCCGTGCTGTGTCCTCAACGGTCATCCCACGTTTTGGATATTTCCGGAGACGACGGAATTTTAGGTGATGTGTATCCTATAGTTATGCTTAACTTATGCGTCTTCAAACTGATTTTTAACTTCTGTTTTTATAAACTATTTAATCCTTACTGAAGCAGTACTGAAGGCTATCCCTTTTTTCTCTGAATATTGGTTTGGACCAGCGTGTTATTTTTTGTTGCTTCCATTCGCGATCTCCGTAATGTAGACCTTAAAGTAAACTTCTTTCCTCATAAAAGTCATATATCTTTCCAACGTCACCATACCTCATATTGTGTCCCCACTTTCACCTCTTATATATATATTATAGCCAATGAGTGAACTTATTATATATATATATATATATATATATATATATATATATATATATATATTTCTTAAAAGTGTTGATATATGATTAGGTGTAATCCATTAATATATGTTTAAAAAGGAAGTATGTAGATATACTTTAGCTCTGAACGCCCTTATAGATGAAATAGTTGATACATGCTGTAAAGGCACAATTTTAATGACATAGAAATACACCAGTTATCAGCCTCATATTACCTTTTTAAAAGATGTAAACTCCGTTGAGAGGTATTTATTTGGAGTGTCAGTATTCCACAGATGTACATATATACGCACTATATTGATTTATATGCTTGATCAAATTATAAATATGAATTTAAATTTATGACTATGACCGTACTAAACCTATGCATTTTCAAACCTATTTTTAACTTGTTTTTTATTTATTTTTAAAATATTTAATCTTTGCCTGACCACTACCAGCGGCTGTCCAGCTTTTATCTAAATTTTCATGCCAGAATGTGTTGGAGAAATATCAACCATTCGAAGTTCATTGACACGGTAAATTATTCATAGGGTGTAAAATAAAATCATATGTATAGGTGCATATTTTGAGCTTTTTACTATGGAAAATTATTCATACTCACATTCTATTTCATTCTACTCTATTTTACACTCTTGTTTCCCGAAGATATTTCCTAATTCAACCATTAGAAAACGTTGCGTAGCATAAATAATTCATTTAGTAATATTGATTAATTTAATAACTCAATATTACTGGATATGGGTTATATTAATGCAGTCACTTCAATTTAGAGTGGGTGGACACAGCAATTACCGTATTGGATGTTGAAATAATTTGTGTTATACGTGGATGATGTGTGCGTTCACAATGTCATGATATGTACGGTCTGCTGTTGATGTGATTATTATGTTCGGTCATGACGTTTATTGCTCGTTTGATATCTTGCATGCTGACATTGTTGTATATAATATTGGCTGCAATAGTAGGTGCTGCCAAGTCCAATAATACAGACGTTTAGCCTAACGGTCATTGGTATTCAGTTTTTGCAGCTTAGTGTGATAGTGCTGTATATAAAGCCTCTCTAATAGTCAGCATGAAGGCAGCTATAACTATAACACATCATTGTTCACCACACGTTGATGACCTATATTCCATAGATATTACAGGTAATAATATCAAGGTAGCGCATGTCTCCATATACTGCTTTCGTTATATTCATCGTTTAATTTTCTTACTCAAATATAACGTGGAGTATCAACTAAACTAATCGTGGTGCTATGTCAATTTTCAGTCATAAGTCAGTTAGGTATTTCTTTTTTCGGGCACTATCAAAACTTTTAGCACATTTTAAAATGGCTGAAGAATTTTTGTGTTTAAATTTGCGCTGATCTAGTTGAGGAAGACAAGAGTCTTGAATATTTCAGCTTACAAATTGTCAATTTGTAACAAAATAGGTCTATTCCACTTCAGCGTACTAGTTATTTAGACACTACAATGTTATCATTAGCATTCAGTTCAGTTTTCCATGCAAGGTGAATGTGCTTGGCTAATCATGGGTATAATGTTTCCACTTATGTTCTTATTTTATACTTTATGAACGAGTATTTCTTACCATCTTTTTATTTATTTTTATTTATCCTTCTTTATTTTAATTAAATGAACCTTATCGAGAAGGTTTAAAATGCGATAAAACTTTCACTCTTTAATTTATTATTCCATTACACATGATGAGTATACTTTCCTATATTCAATGTTTATTCAAAGTTTCAAGGAAATATTGCGCCAGTGTAGATATGTACCGAAGTAGACGCCCTAAACAGTGGGTGCGCGAGTGACAACACGGAAAATATTGTTCTAAAAATTTTGTATTGCTGGCATTCTCCTCTTACTCCTGCTTTTTTTTCCTCGCTGCCTTTCCGCTTTCGACTCGGAGATATTTCGTTTGCTTTCCCTCCTCCTCTCCCTTTCAGTAAACATCCGCGTGATTTATTTACACTTCCCGACATTCCCTTTCCTTCCTTGATACATTCTTCCTGGCTCTCTTCACGCACCACGTCTTAAGTTATTCGTATCACGTCATAGCCTTCTCTTCGTCTTCTATATGGCAAGAAGAAACCTCTCTATTTTTCTCTTTCCACACTCATGCCTCCCTTTTTTAACGTCTTTGTTAGAATATACCACATTTTTTCCTGGACGCAGTGGATACAGTCCAGGAACGTAAAATATTTGTTCTTTTAAGAGATCTATGGGTATTGAATCTGTACCTATGTCATCATCACTAATCATAAATCCGGAGATTGGTTTGCCGCGGCTCTCCATTCCACTCTCCTCTCTCCCAATCGCTTCATTCCAACATAACTATTTACTTTGACGCCCTTCATGATTTTCTAGATGTATTCTACTTTTGGCCTTCCTCTATAGATCTTCCCAAGATTTATTTCTCCTCCCAAAACTGTTTCATTTGGCTGAAGATCACAAGATGTGCCCTATATATTTCTCTCTCCTTAGCTTGTAGCTTTTACTTTAACGTCCTGTTTTAACGACTTACGTATTCCATTCTTGGTCTTCCTCTATAATTCTTTCAAATTATTTCTCCTTCCAATACTGTTTTCAATAGGCTCTTGTGTCACGAAATATTTCCGTAATGTTTGTCTCTTCATCTTTGCAGTGTTTTCATTGTGCGTCTTTTTTCTCCAGTTCTCGCTGTGATTCCTTCATTAGTAATTCTCTTCGTCCATTTAATCTGCATCATTCTTTGATAACACCACATGTCCATTAATCTCTTTTGCTCTCCTGCTGTTATTGTACAGGGTTCACTGCTATATCAGAGCATGCTACAAATATATGTTATGAAAAGGGCTTCCTTACTTCCAGGCCTGTGTTATCATCTGTCAACAGACTATTTTTCTGGTAGAATGCCTTCTTTGCTTGGGCAAATCTGTTCACAATGTCAGAGTAGTATACCGATGTGGATGTACTACTTGCATCCCTTGGATTGTGATATTTGTCAATCTCGTGCTCTTAGGTGCTTAAAACGTGCAAAAATCAATTAGAACATATAAATGAGAAAAACTACGATAAAAAAGTCTACCTATGCATGTGTGTGTCACATCCCTGAAGTACTAAAAGAGCGAAAGAGCTGATGGTGGAACCTGTCAGTTTATTATCGTCCCTAATGTTAGCAATAATGTCAACTTTCTATCCGTTTTGACGATAAAAATATCACAGAACTCATTGCTTTGCTTTCTGCCTCATTTCTTCGGTGAATTAAATAGGTACCCTACATTAATATACGAAACATTTGGTGTTTTCCCGGCAAACAACGCTGATGTAATTTTACCTGGTTTCCCCCGGTTCACGAAGGTGATTGTTACCAACGTTTCAATTGTTGTCTTTTACGTCGTCTTCAGGAGCTGAAGACGATGGAAGCATCATCAATGGAATTTCGTCAGCTCTGAGGTCAATGGGAAAGACCCCGTGGGAAACCCGAGAAAATTTCATCAACGTACATTTTTGTATATTTTACTAAGTAAACAGATTTAAAATGTTTGAACTTTAATAAATAAACAAATAAATAAAGTTTAGTTGTGTCTACCGAATGTTTTACCGAACTACGCGTTTTACGTCTCATATCTATGAATTATAGTGGGTGTTAATACAATACATCCTTCCTGAGGATAACGCTTAGATGTGAAAACTCGTTAGGCAATAAACAACCAATGGAAAGAATGAAACTTTATTTATTTATTTAAGTTCGTGAAAATGTTCCACCACATCTCGACGGACATCGTGGTAATCGTTTTAATATGTTTTCATTTCAGTTATAATGGATAAAATCGTAAGAGTATGAGCTAAGATCTCCAAATTGCTGGTTTAATGATATTAGGCTTTAATTCACGAGTCATTATGTCAAGCCACTCAGGAAATCATCTGTGAATCCTCCCTTTTATTCGACTTGCTGTTTGGTGTGATCTCCCAGAGAAATAAAGAATTAGTCCAAACCCAGCAATTCACCCATTCTTAACCTCATTATATGGAATGGCTCTTAATCCTATCGTTACGATAAGATGGGTTTAAGTCAACCCTCCCTCTCCCTGCTTACTTAAAAGCCAGTTAGCAACATCTCAATAAAGTTTCAGCCCTGCAAATATTTAGGCTTGTTTCTGCGGCGGGTCCAAATCCTCGAGGGTGCAATGAATAAAGAAGAGCAATAAAATCGATTTTCCAAAAAAGGGGACCTCGGCGAATAAACGCATTAACACCGCGTTGAGACTTGCCCTCCCCCTACATACCGTGTTTATCCACCGTCTTAGTTCTACCCAACGCCATCTCTTAACGTTCCCTTCTGGCTTAGTGGCGCTCCCAGTCCCTTTCGGTTACGAGTTCCTCATCTTCTGTTTGAGCGTACTTAACGTTGCAATATCTATCGTTCTTCTGGATCTGAATTGTAATTTTTTACTATACAAATTCTTGGAGAAGTTGCACGATCTGAGACAATTATTTTTAAAAAACATGCCTCTAGTACAACAATCAATTACTTTTCCCGACACTACGGAATACGTCATTCTTTTTCGTGGATAAATGAACAACAGTGGCTGTAACCATGACGCTAATCTTGAAAATGGTGATTAAAACACCTCGCTCGAAGAAAACCAATTATCATGGTATTTTCTATAATATTACTGTGTCATATTTAAAAATCGTAAAATTAAATAATCTACCAAACTTTAAGCCCGCATTGATTCCCATGTTTTTCACTAATTGGCCTGGAATTTTTTTCTGGATTCAAAATCGGTCCCTGGACGAATTTTCCTGGAGTAAAAGCCTAGCCCAATGAATTTATCTAGTCTAAAATCATCAAGGTACGGTGTCACATCAAAATCGTCAGAGCTGTTTTGGAGGTAAATTTTACATAAAAAGTACATGAAAGTATAACTCTTTTCAAATTACTGAGAAATTCACAAATAAAATTGTCAGAGTTAGTCGTTCTGAAGCGACAATGTTGGGTTACTCCCCCGTTGTAGTGGCTTAGTATGCACGATCATGTCTCTTGTGCTACTATGTGGAATTGAGACAAGAACACCTAGTTCGCATAAACCCCCGCTGCAATTTTCCTTGAATTAATATAGCTTGGTGGAGTAACTAGCTCACGCACCTCACCGGCGACGGATTTTGATCAAGTCAAATGATTTTTTCATGGCAAAATTCTTCCCCTCGGCGTATATTATTTCTCGTTTTTAACAGTATAAAATATACACTGCAACGATTTCATTACTAGTCTAAGCAGCTGAGGTTTAATATCAAGCAAAATATTTTCCACAGTGTATACTATTTAGAGCTTTGTACGCGATGCTTCATTCAGCGCTGAAATTTGAATTGAACTCATTATGCTTAAAAAAAACGTTCCGTTTAAAGGTTATGTTCATATCCGGTGAAAGAATCGAATTCGTTTATCAGTACTCACAATCAGAACAGAAATTAGTATGACACTTTTTCCATCCAATTCTGATTTTCTGAATATATTATTCTGTCAATAATATGTGCCTCTGGACCGTCTAATGTGGGGCCCTACTCCGGAAATCTTTGAAAACTATAACGACAGAACTGAATTTACTTGGCCATTTTGTACTATTTAAATATATTTTTCCTTTTTTTTGTAAATTAATGTTGATACCGTTAACGAAGTTGCTTTTTGGGGGGGTTCCATTTGTCCCACCACCCCCGTAAATACGCCCTTGGCCAGGAGCGGGATGACAATTCCTTCTTTTACCTAGTCGTTAATTGTTATTCACATCGCAAACCACTGGATAAGGGAATACTCACTGCTCATTATGATGGACGAAAATGGGCTCCAAAAAAAGACCCTAAATTGTTAAACCTCATGGTAGAAGATAACCTGCCAGACCAAGGGTATGTTAGACAGAAGGCATAAACATAGAGCTAGAGGAGAGGGAGCTGGAAGAAGATCTACGGTAGGATATAGATAGGTGGAGATGGGAAGTTGGAAGAACATGGAAAGCGGTCTTTTCCGTATCTACCGTAACCGTGGATTACTCACACAATGCTGAGAGATATCAGGAATAATTTCATGGGACAAAACTTAGTAAATTACACTTTAGGCTTCAGACCTACATGTTACGTAACTGCAGAACTTAGAATTATTGGTATCATTTAAATATTTTGCGCAGATATGGAGCACACTAGTCTTTTTTGCAAATTGGGTCCAAGTATAATTTGAGGTCAAATTACTTAGAAACACCCTGAAAATTCTATCTTAATTATTTATAAATTGTGTGGGGTCAAGTAAGAGCTACGAGTAAAAGTATGCTTATCAGCATCGAGTGCAATTTGACAAATATCAGTATTTAAGCCATGTGATCATCTCTGGCTCGGGCTCCAATATCACGATACGTACATTGTTAAAGTTCACCAGGTGTACTAACAAATGCGTCTGGAAAGCACTTTATGAAGTGTTGGTAGTCAGTTGAAAATTTGAATCAATTTGTGTTCAAGTTCCACCCATTCCTCTAAGATAATGACGATATTGGTACTGCCACAATTGAGTTATCTCGTTTTTTAAAGAAAAACATGTTTAAATGCTTTAAATGGAAGCTCGGTGAAGCAGTTTTTTTCTCTGTCCCTGATTTGATTCTGAAATTTCGCATGGTTTAAAGAACGAGCCTTCGTTAGGCTCACTGTCACGAAAGTTTGCTACAAAGTTTCTTATACTGAATTTCAAACCATTTTATTTGCAAAGACAATCGTGAATTTTGATCGCTAATATGTCCTCCACGTAACTCAAGTCATCATTTCGTACTCCTCATTTTGGATTTTACTGCTGTTATCGCATCGCGTCAAATGAATTTTCGTCTCAGGTACTCTCCCCCCGGCTATTTGACTTATCCCGCATCGCAGGGATGTATTTATTTTCTTCATTCTACCGTCGTATCTTTCTTAAAACCTCTACTTTAAGTCCTGTCGCGATTTATGACCATGGGGGAGGGGGGTAAATGCAAGAGGTTATCTGGTGCCCTTAATTTTGGCCATGAAAATTGAGGCTTTTTTATCTATACATCTGTGGACCGAACTATCCTTCTTACACTCCTGCAGTTCTAAGCTACTAAAAAAGACAGCGTCTCCATACTATCCACTCAACTTCGCCTAGGGATCAAGTGTGAGTCAGTTTTTCCCTTCACGATCCTCCATGCACCTCCGTTCCTATCAACTGAGCTCCTTCTCCCGTCTCTCATCTGCATCTTTTTTAATGTCTTGATTCCTTCCCTCGTTTTAATCCCTCCCAGCACAGGCCACGCCTTTCAACAGGGGAGGGAAGGAGAACCACTCCCCCTCGTCTCTTTCCCATGCCTAACTCGGAGGAGGCCTTCAATTATCTCTCAGTCCCTTCCCATGGCCTGCTCCCTTGTTTGCTTTCATTGCATCGAATCCCCTACTCTCTCTCTCTCTCCCTCACTCATCCAAAACGCGAGCCAACCTCTTTCTAAAGCCTCCACACTCCCCCCCCCCACACCTCCTCCGCACTTAATCCACCCTTTCATCCCCCCTACCAACCTACCCCTTTCCTCTCCTCCTCCCTCCCCCCCGAACAGCCACTTCTTCCTCTCTGCACTATCTTCACTACGCTCAATAAACTCAATTTACTGCCGACCTTTTAAAGCGTGACGCCGGCCTATGTCGCACCACTGGTGCCTGTGATGGCGCCTTCCCATCCACTTCTACCCTGCCGCCGGTCACCCAGTCTCCCTCAGCCTCTTCACGAGATCCCCCTCCACCTCCTCTTCCTCCTTCCCCTACCCTTACGCCTCTCCTCAATCCCACCATCTACTTACGGAGAGAGGTTCTGAATCCTGCCGCATCGCGTCGCTATCTCCGGCATATCTCCCTCTCTAGCTCTGGACCTCTTCCCGCCTTTTTCACTCTTTCGCGCGCCATTCCGTGTTTGTGTGCTCGTACCTTCTATTCTTCATCGAATCTATTAGTTTAAACTGATTTCTGTCCTCTCTCTTCTGCTGCAGTCACCTCTGCCAGGTTTCCTCTACCGGACCCCCAATTAGTGTTGGGCAAAAAATGAAACTAATTTTTTTCTCTTGAGGAGGTATTGGATATGGTCGGAGAGGAGAGGAAGCTTGTGGCAGAGGTTCGGAGAAGGCAGAAGAGATGGATGGAGGAGGTTTTGAGAGGAGAGGGCATGTTGAAAAGAGTGATAGAGGGGAGAACACTGGGGAAGCGTGGAAGAGGAAGGAGGAGGATAGGAATTCTGGACGAAATAAGAGGAGGTAGAAGATATGAAGAATTGAAGAGGGATCTAATAACGGGCCATCCTTAGGAGGGAAAGCGAGACAATTTCTATGAGTTTGGGATACAGAATTGGGACTGTCCAAGAACCTTCCAATCAGCTGGTAGAATACTTGAATGAATGAATGAATATTTTTTTACTCTCAGAAGGTGATCTACGCCCACGTTTGTAAGTCGATTTGAGCGTAAGTCGATTATTCATAGTTTTTGGTAGATTATGAAGGGCATATTTTCGGCGAGTTTCATCTTTTTGTGTGATGGCATGTATTCAAATTTATAAATGAAAATGAATGCAGAATCGCTGCTGATATATACCGACTATTGCAAACGTTCTAGCGTCACTCAGTGGAGCAGCACGATTCACCCCGCTGCCAAATGCTCTATCGTAAGTCAAACCGTCGGGTGTTAGCCGATCGTAAGCCGACGAAATTCTATTTCGAAAAAAACATCCCAAACTACATTGTTTATTATTTTTTTCTGTATACAAATCTATTTCACCGTGTTTAATGGCAGTTAATTAATCTAAGACCTTGCATACTCTCAAAGAAAATCGTACATCACCATTTATTATTTTGAACTTATGCTTGATTGCTTATCCGTCGAAATTCCATGTTTGCTCATCGAGTCAGCCAATTATCCCTGGGAGTTCATAGAAATTCGTGGGTGGTTCGAGAAAAGGCCTTCACACTTCGAGGATGGTCGCAGCAATTACATCGCGGTGACACCTTGTCCTCTCTGAATACAATAAGAGTGGATAAGCTGCGTTTGGCCTAACCTCAAACGTGCGATGACGATCTCTTCCTTCCTGCGACTCATACCTTCAGAAAAACCTCAATTCTCTTACTAATGTGTATTCACATCAACTACCTGATGTCAATTTAGTTGTCAAGGACATATGAGTTTCCGGGATTTGGTAGTTATACCTAATGTTGTTACCGACGACCAATTGGATGGGTGAGGTGGGTTGTTAAGGAAAGCAACAATGCGACCAAAATAAAAAAGAACGAGTTAGATATATAAGCTGACGCAGTTCCCAACTCTTCCTCCGTAGATGAGTGCTTTAATTGGTATTCGAGTAGCCATGTCTCGCGATAGGTGGATACACCGAAAATGAGATTTTAATTAATAAACTTGCGACGCTCTCCTTTTTTCCCTATCTCTCTCTCTCTCGTCTTTCCTTAATTGGCCGATTTCCCCGGTTCTCCCTTTTTTATTCCTTCATTAGGCTCTCTCCTCTCTAACATCTCCCGCCCAAAAACCCTTCTTTCCCCCCTCATGTTTATACGCAGGGGAATTTTCATGGGTTCATTTTCGGGATTATCTTGAGGGAGAAAAAAGAAGAGGCTGAAATTTCATTTTGGCGCCTTTTGCGCATGAAAAATTTTGATTTGCTTTCTTGTCAAAAGTTCCTCGGTATATAGAGGGGGGAGGGGTGGAGAGGAACATAATAGGAAGTGATTTTGTGTAGGAAACGTCTTGGTGGGAAAAGAAGGGAATTTATTTGGAGTTTCCGGAATGTTCCCCGTTAATACCTTTTTACCGAGTTCACGAGATGGGAGGTTCACCCGAGAAGCTGGGTGGGATAAACACCATTGGACGGGTTTTTCTTCTTCCCTCTCCGGCATGACCTACCGAGCACTCAGCAAGGCCGAGCAAGTCGTTTCGGGCGCATACATAAGAAGTATAACGAAGAAGTTGTTAGGATTTCAAGGAGAAAAAAATCATACGGTTGAGGTGTGATCTAAGGTTTAACGCGCTGGAGAGTATAAGTGGCATTATTTCACGCTGTATAAGTTGCCAATCCTCAGGCTTTGCCAATTAAATCCGCGAACTTTCACATCACACCGCTGCAAGGGAAGGATATTTCGGGTGGTGGTTTTATTAAGTCTTTTTCAACTTTTTTCTTCTTTTGGACTCAAATAATTAAAAAGTCTAAATCTCAGTTTTATAATCTCTGGTTGCATATATTCCCGTTGTGAATACCGATAGTAATTAAGGTGACTGTGCGTATTGGTTTGGTTGGGACAGTTCTGGCTATGAGTGGTGATTGTACCAGTGTGCCGAAACACTAAACAGATACACTGATGCTCTTCAAATTTTGTATTTCCATTAAACAAACATTTCCATAAAAAGAGTAGGTAACCAAAAACATTCTCCAGAGCTTAACCAGCCTTCTGATTTTCTAAATTGGTGATAGTATTATATTTGCTGATAGTGGTTATCTAAAATGCATAATCAAAGCAGTTATCCTCACAGGTGTTCAAGATAAAAGTGGGTTATGTTGCAAAATGTAATTCCTTGTTTCAATGGAATTATTAGTTTTAAGAGTAGCATTAAATAGTAAAATTGGCCACGGACAACCAGGAGTGTGTCTAAAGACAGGGTTACGAAACATAGAGGAACTTTAAATATTTAACATTTACATTAAAGTGGAAGACCCTTATAACTTATAGATTGATTTCTTTCATTCTTCTATTGACTAAGTAAGTGCTAGAAATATATTATTTTCTATGTTTATGATATCCTAATGTCTCAAGGAAGTTGCACCAATTGTTACAAAAAGTGAGTCATGTAGGTCTCACAAAGAATGACGAGCTTTCTCAAGTTTCACTAGATAAGAAAACATGTACAATGGGGCATTGATTGTGCTCCAGGGGAAACGAAAGTTGATGTTGTATAAGTGGATCTGGGTTCCTTGAGGATAATATGTTCTCCCAACGATGATGCTCACGTCAACTAACTGACTGACTATTGAATTAATGTATCACAAATTCTCAGGCAACATTATGTTGATGAAGATGTTACGCAATCTTGCTACTAACCTAAACCACACAATATAAAACCGGCCCTAAGTAAAATATTTCTGTTAGGAACATTTTCGCCGATCTACAGCATCAAATTTCTATGGTGAGATATTTTCATCCAATATTGGTACTGAGGTACACCCAGCATCATTTTCCCCGTGTACCTAATTGCTCCCGGTAGGGTCACCCTAGTCAGAAACGTCGAGAGAGCAGACTGATAGTCAACGCAGCGTCGGTAGCTCAGTGAGGCGGCTATTACAGGCGTCTGACCCCAGTGGGGCGGCCTCTCAAGTGATGGTGCCACGTAATTAACACTTTTGTAGAAGGCTAAGAAATACCATCTCCGTTAAATCTTCTTGATTTCATGTACAGCTCTTATATGAAATTGAAGCCTGGCAACTAAGGTCTCGGCCCTTTGGGCTGGCTGTCTTGCCCAACAGCAGTGGAAGCAACGATCCTACGGTCATCATCACACGAGGTCCTTGCAGAGAAGTATACACAAATGCAGCAGCAGAGAAAATGAAGATACAGAGGGGGAATGCAACAATATACCTGTAAGCTCATGGAATGGTACGACTATGCTGAGGGCAGGCAAGTTACTGAATATAAAGCAAGAAGTGAATAGGGTGAGTGTACACATAATGGGTCAGTGCGAAGTAGGATGAAAGTATAGCGGGCACTACTGGAGTGATGGCTATGCTGAGGGCAGGCAAGTTACTGAATATAAAGCAAGAAGTGGATAGGGTGAGTGTACACATAATGGGTCAGTGCGAAGTAGGATGAAAGTATAGCGGGCACTACTGGAGTGATGGCTATAGAGCGATATGCAGTGGAGGGAATAATTGCCAGCACGGGGTTTCATTCGCAATGAACAGGAAACTTAATTGAAAAGAAGTCTGCAGAGCGGTTGAGCGAGAGGATAAAGGCCGCCACACACCGAATGCTATGCTAAGCGTGAGAACTGTTCTCGCAACGGACGTCCGCTATGTGTGCGCACACACCAGAAACTAACCATGCCGTGCTATGTAGCAAGATGGCGGACAGCGTAAAACGCACTTCTCAGGTTTGACACTTGACTATTCCGTTAATATTGACGTCATTGCAATGATGAATGATTTTATACAATGCGCATAGTGTGCAGAACTAAAGTACGTAATTTAGTTCAAATTGCTCTGTTGTAAGTAGGATAAAAATGTATTTGAGCTGGCGGGACGAAAGCGCTCATTAACAACAATAGATACTGCGCATGCGCCATGAAAGCTAAGTGGAGAGGAAATTGCCGGCCGAGCGATGCTCTGTGACATAGCGCTCGGGAAGTTCGCATCGGTTCGCATGGCTCGCATTTGGTATGAACGGACAGCGGGAAATCGCATTATGGGATCTTAAGACACGTGGCGAAAGCTGATAGCGCGCTTAGCGCGATTCGGTGTGTGGCGGCCTTAAGGTTCGTTGAGCTGAAATAAGATAAAAAGAATATAATCATAATTCAGGTGTATAACCTACCTCTAATCACAAAGAAGATTAGTTAGGTGGTGTATCAGATCAACTGAAGGAATTAATAGGTGGCCTATCTGAGAGTAAGCACTTGACGGTATGGTATAAATCATGAAAGACGAAAGTGATGAGATTTTCGAAGGCTGAATATAAGGTAGGGAGGGCACAAAATAGAGCAGATTGAGCAGTTTACGTAACTTAGTAGTATGTTTGAGGAAAATGGCTTTAGTGGTAGTGACATATGGAATAGTCATATTGTTCTGGCGAAATAAGCTCTTTCACAGAGAAGGGAATTGTTGACGGGGGTCTGAGAAGATACGTACAGAAAATATGAACTATGGAAACACTAATATGTAGCAGTGGTGCAGCGTGGAAGAGGATAGGAATTGTGGACGAAAAAAAAGAGGTATACAATAGGAGTATATTATGAGGGATCTGATGGCGAGAAAGTGATGATGTCCAAATGTTTGGCACTTTACGATAAGAACTATCCAGTGGAATACGCAAATAAATGAATCTAATCGCAAATCTTAATCACTAATTACATATTTTTTTAGGGTAATAAGTGCACCATCTTGGTTTGACAAAAGTTGAATTCAGTGAGCACAGCTGAGTGAAAATTCAATTTTAATAGGATTGGATTAGATAGGTCATTTCTTAATTCTTTAAATACAAATTTGATCGAAAATTGTGGGGTTTAATAATTGTATTTAATTGATTATTTACTTATTACACACTTACCTATTAAAATTATTTGAGGAAGCATTTGTATCTATATTTTGAGTTTAATAGGAGTTGGAGCTGCTATATTTAAGACGTTTATATATTTTATAGCTTCATGAAATAACCTTAGGACTACAAATTTTAATATTTAGAATCTAATGTGAGGCTTAAATTTCACCATCGATTATTCAAAATTTGGAGATTCTTTAATTGCTGGAGTTGAAGTGAATAAGTAAATCACTGCGTTAGTATTCTGGGATATTAATTTTTTCCGCTAGTTGATTATTATATAAAGAATTTAATACTCTCATGAATTAGCTGATAATATCATCTTTCAAGTCACAGTGGTAAATTCTTGACCTTCATTTCTGTATGCTTTTGCATTATTTCACTTTTCTTTTTTGTCAAAATCTCAGCAAAAATATGGGAAAAAGTCTATGCGGATGACTATACTGCCAAATTTAGATTGAGAAAGCCGGTTTCTTTCTCTATATATATTCATAATATATATTAAAATTCTTTCGTTTACAGCCGTTGTCAATTTAGCCATGATTTTTCCCATACCCTCGGTATACTCCAAGGGTCACACCAACTTATTCCTCGTATTTTAATAGTTCGCCTGATGAGCAAAGAGAGCAGTTTACCTGCAAGGTTCGTTTAAACATCGGTGTCTTCCATCGTTGTACTTTGGTTAAATGCTAATCAACATGCTCCATGTTAGCATTGCTTTCGGTAGAATACTCGTCAATTTAAATTCAAGTATATAGGTAAGCATTGAAAAGATATTCTTACAATACGTTAGCAATGCCAGAGTCCTCTACACAGTGACTGCTAAACTGTATATTTAAGTAGCCGCTATGTAGAGTCTGGTAATGCTTACTGGTAGAGTTCTTTCCATAGCGACTACTCAACACTTTGTGGTTGAGTAGCCGTTATGTAGACGACCCTTCTTATTGGTGATGACAAAAGCTGTAGATTGAGAAAGTATAGACAATGTAACCAAAACTGGATCACGGTTCCCTCTTTCGCGTTGTCGTAATCTTTATCTAAACGAAAAACCACTTCAGGAGGGAAATACTAACTGCTACTGTCCTAAGAGCACAATTCCTCAATTTAAACTAGTGATTTTAAGTAACCGACAAAATTTGAAGAATAACGATCATGTTTTCCCTATCATCGCAACAGCTGAAAGATAACGATAACGCGTACGTGCGCGTTATGGAGAACCGTGATCGCGCCCCAGACCAATCCAGTACATGGGTATGATAGTGAATTGACTAGTATTTATGAGAAAAAATTTATTTCAATAATGTTAGCGAGTTTGGTCCATGCGGTGTCATTATTTGTGATTATATATATTAAACTACAATGTTCTAATGCCTCATTTTTTTCCATTTGCCTTGATTTTCGGCATCGGTCGAGGATAAACGTTGTCCGTACATTTCGAATATAGACCCTTTGCGATGATGATCGCTATCTATTGGGGAAAAATCGATTCGTATCCCATCACATGCGGTCATTTTAGCCGTCGTAAATGTGTGCAAATGGGGCTTTTTTAGTCCTCGCGGGGAATTTGAATGCTGAATAGATTTGGTAGAAAAAAATGAAAGTGACAGAATGACTCGGAAACTGTTTGGAATATTCATTAGCGAGTTTGAGATTGAGAGGAATTTTCTATCATGATTATTCATACCGATGAATGTCTGTCAGAAACAGCACCACTCAAAATTTTGACATGGCATTTTTAAATGTGTCGTTTTATGGGAAATGTTTCTATACCCTAGCCCTATGAATACTCCAAACGTCAATGAACGGTTTCCAGAAATCCAATCTTCTTTGTTTATAATTCACGGTACCTATTTAGAAATTGGGTTAGTGAAATATACGAAATTTCAAGGGGTTTGACGGTCCTCGTTACTGCATAATCAAATGCTATCAAAAAGAAAACTATTTATTGAATTTGATCTTTTGAAATAGTGTTTTCTACAGATTTCACATTTTTTTGTCTATCATAGCCATAATCTTGGAAATTATTTCAATAAATAGGTATTGATAAACGAATTGTATATTTTTGAAATTGTCAGAAATATACATTTTTACGTTCTGTGATTAGAATGGAGATAATGGCAAATTAAAGGCTATCAAAGAATTTTAAAATAGTGGATGAATAGTTTGGTATTTCATATCTTTAATCCTTCTTATCTCTGAAAAACTCTAATTTTTCACTTCCCAATGCAAATGTAATTAGATTGGAACAGTCGGTATACCTTTGAAGTGAGGATTCACCAGAAATGAAGGAAGTCGGTAAACCTATGAAGGCTATGTTACATGATATATAATGCCGCGCAGGTTCATGCTTGAATGTATTTAAAAATAACATTCGCGGAATTAGAGCGGGCTATTTCCATGCTATGCATCCACGTATTTGAAAAAGTTGTTGTAATTACACGATACATTTTGGATGAAGAATACTTTCATGAATGATCTCGGTCGGATTCATGCATCGAGTAATAAGACATCTAGGCAATGTTTGCAATATTCTATCGGTGCCTAAATTATCATGGATTTGTTCCTCACTCATGCAGAAACAATTTTGGTGGTCACTGCCAGCATTATGTTTACTGTCGGACGATTTTGGTGGTCCATATGCCCCTCCGATCCCGATAAGCCATTGGCCTGTCATCAAGTTTCTCAGGGGCCGAACCACCAGCACTTCACAGAAACATCCATGGCCTGGGCATGCGAAAAACCTGCCCAGGTGGGACCTGAACCCGCGACCCTCGCCTGCTACGGTGGCCGAAAAGCTTGGATGGCACTTGAAGATCAGGAGAGTATGATTCTCACGGCCAAGGAAGCCTTCTACCTCACCTGATTGGATGCCCTCTTTCCCCACATTAAAGAACCTTCACCTTTGCCCCACCCTCATTCAACAAGATATATTTTACGGATAATAATGATTAAAAAATATTATAAGTAAAATATTACAGGGCCACTCAGTCATCATTTGTATTCTCAAAACCGTCCAAGATTGCCCTTTTGCGTACACTTTGTGACAGTAATTTTTCAAAAAACCATGACAATGAAAAATCTTTCCCTTGAATTAGTAGCAGTTAATCTGACTCTCCTGATCAATGAAATCATCATAGCTATATGTCACCATTGGGCATCGGTTTCCATTCAAAAACAATTCACACTTTGACTGCAGATATAGCTTGAATTGCAGTAAACAAAACATTTAATTTAATTTAATTAATCAATATAATTTTGCAAAAAAAGTTACTTTAATCACATGAAAAGATAAAATAAAAATTGTACCGTAAATATGATATTCTAAAATATGTGCATAAGTTTTTTTTATATGAAAAGTTGTACAAGAACGTTTTGAGGTGGAAATGTTTTGATGTTTTGGGAAAATTTATCCTGGAATTTTGGTTTGAATTTTTCATGCTAAAATGTCCGGGAAAGCAAAATAAAATTGTCGAAACCTTTTGGGCGATGGAATTTACTCAAAGTAAGTTTATTGTGACACATGAAAAAAAGTCTCTTTTGGAGGATTATACTTAGAAACAAGATATAAAGGGGTCTTCATTTTTATTTAGCCTATTGACTAAAGAAAGGTGGAGTAGAAGATCATTGTTTTTAGCAATCAAAGGTAATTTTACTTAAATTTAAAAAGAATTGTCTATTTTCAGTATGCTCCTTAGCAAAAAATGCCATTACTTTTCAGTTTTTTTGTCAATTTCTTCCTCAATTTCTCTTTTTATTTCTTAACTGCTGGGGAAAGAAAATCAATCAGTTGATAGCTCTTTCGTGGACAATATGATCACAAAATAAATTGGATGTCACGAATTATTTTCGTGGTTAAAGAATAAATAACCTCGCCGGGAAGGTATTTCTTATGAGTAAAACCCAGGACGAAATGTTTTACATGCGTCCTTATTTATTATTCACTTCATCCTAAAAGTAAATTGCTTTTGATAAATGATTTAAAATGTGTCCGGGAAAATTTTATATTTAATTCTGACTTAATAATCTACAGTTGCATTTGAGGCAACCAAATTCTGAATTAGTTTCTATAGACTATTAGGATTGAGGAAGTACCTTATTACCTATTAAAAATATAGTTATTTTAATACTTCCATTTGTTTCGTATTTCCATTCCAAAGTGTCCACTATAAATAATCAATATGATTATTTTTTTTAACTAGGAATACGTTTTGGAGCGTTATTTTGAGCATTATGTTTAATTGAAGAGTTTTAAACGCCTCAAACACTTGTGTAAAGTCAGAGACAGATCACCATTTGCTAGATCAAAAACTTATGCCACTCAAGTTTTATGCCCCTCTTCTAATGAACGTATGCATATAAGCGATTAGGCTCCGGCATTCCCTTTTTAAGCATATTTATTTTGGTTATCAATTGAGCTGCTCCAAATCTGAATTAGACATTTACATCATACTGTTGAGAGATGCAGAACATGCCGCTGGCTGCTGATGAAAGCAGCTGACATATTATTATTTTTTGCGAAAGGTAAATAATAGAAGTGTTTACTTGTATCTTGAACCCTATAGTTCTGCACGACTCCATTGCATTTATCTGGGATTGAAATAGATAGTAATTTTATTTCAGTTCGCACTCTAAGCCGTTGAAAGGTGAAGGCGTTCAGAAGAACCGACAGATTTTCAAGGTCTCTAATTTTAATTGGGACTGGTTTTCTTCCACGTTGCTTTTTTCTTTCTATCTTTGAAATTATTTTTTTTCTTTCCTGTTAACCGTTTCATTCATTCTCATTACATGCCCTCTAACCTTTCCTTTCGACTCTAACAACTTTCCTTAAATTTCTTTTCTTTGTGAAAACATTCTGACAATGTTTGCACTTTAATGAATACCACTCCTTTTAAACTCACTCGTTAGAATGTAACTTAATTACAGTTTGTTATCTTAGTGACCCTCCCCGCTACTATTTCTTTTATGGACAACGTTCAGTTCTTCAGTTCTTTTCCATTCCTCGTTAACCGCTGCCTCTCGAAAGACGAAATTAACGAGTATAAACCCATGTAAGTAAATTATGAATGACTTATGTAATGCGACGTGAAGGCCTCCACAAAATCTTTTTAGAGTGAAGTAATTTTTTGGAACGAGAGGAATCTGTTTCCAGTGAATATATAATTTTTAAGAGAAAATTTAAATTCATTGTCAAATTCAGTCACCAAGTTTCTTTTCCATGACTAAAATTTACATTAGAAGAAAATGAGTTTTTAAAATCATCAATATTGTTGTTTTATGCGCATATAAAGGTGATACATTGAGTTATTACATGATTGGCCAACAATCGAATTTCCATAATTATTGAATCATGGTTCCTGGCTGTAATCTCAACTTGGAGTAGTTATTCCGGACGTATTATTACAACATTACAACAAAATATTCATCGACCTACTTTATTCCCAATAATAAGAATACATCACAACCGTTAGCACTTCCTTGGGCAATGCCTTTGCAGCAAATATTTGTTTGTCAAACGTTATGAAGGAGTTCAAAACCAAAACTTACATAAGAGTAGACTTAGTTCTGTGAATAGCTTCCAAACTCCTTGTACTAAATATTCAAGACCTTATTCATTCCTACGAAAATAATCCTAACTGTTGCCATTAATAGCTTTAAGATGAAAAAAATATAAATAACCCGAAACAGTTGCTGCTTAACTGTTAAGTTTGTTGAATTACTGTAAAATTATGCACAATTCTAACATAGATAAGGTACTCATGATTAACACAGCTTAGTACTTTTCTACAATATTTAATTATTGCAAGACGCGTTTCACCGCTATACGGCATCATCAGGTTTACAATATATAATATACATATGTATATATTGTAAACGTGACGATGCCATGAAGCGGCGAAACGCGTCGTGTAAAAATAAAATATTGTAGAAAAGTACTAAGCTGTGTTAATCATGATTACTAGTAACTTCTACGAAGTGAAGCCTGCAAGAGTCAAGTATAGATAAGGTAATTTTTTCCGCAGCTTATTAATACTAAAATTTTAACGGACAATGATTTTAAATCATGTTTCGTTATACATTCACTTGGGGCTCGTGACTATAGATATTTTTTCAATTAATGATTCCCGTTTAGAAATTGATTAAATACTGGGTATTTGAAAAAAATTTAAAGGAATAAAGAGCACTGAGAATGTGTAAGTATTTCAAACCATGCAGTGTCTAACCTGTCGCCTTTCTTTCCGAATTTTTTACTACGCGAAGCAATATGTTCCTGGACCGAATTTACTATGTAAACATCAAAAACTTTCACTAGTTCATAATAAACTGTGTGGTATTCCTTTATAATGTTTTTCGATGAATATCTGTTACTGATACCACTTTTATTTATTTATTTTTTTTGGACGATAGCCTATCTTCTCTGTTTTTTTAAAAGTAATTTGTCTATTACATTTGGTGAATACCCGTCAGCTGAAGCAATTTGTTTAATTGTGCTGATTTCTTTCTATATGTCTTCTCATGATAGTAGAATGTTGAACAGGCGATGAATCATGGAATGAAAGGCCAACAGTTTGTGTGAGTAATGGTGTCTTGAAATTGCTGGGTTGACATGGTCGGTATGACAGAAACCCGGGTCACTTAATTTAAATAAAAGCGGTATTAGTAACAGATATTCATCGACAAACATCAAAAACTTTACTTTTCGCTACTATAACATTTTTTAGTGCTTTGGCTATTATGTTCAACACACCCACAAAAATGTAATTCAATTGATAATTCTAATTCATATATCTAGTCTTCAGTTATATTCTCTCATATAATTCAACTTTAATCCAGCTACGATATAAATCATATCAAGTGCATTCAATTTTCAATAAGTACAATAAGAAATTTCGTTGCACTAGTAAAAATGGCATTTCAAAGGTTTGTGCAATCAATGCAATGTTCCAACTGCATGTGCAATCGATGAAATATTATTATTACGTTATCAACCAGTAAGGTAGGTTAAAATGTAAATGAATATGAATCTACTAGAGTTTTACATGCACAGTGCCCTAACTACCAATAATATCTCTTTTTCACCGCAACATACGGCCTACCCTTTTCCAACCCGTCCATGAAATCATTGCGAGGAACTCAATTGTGTGGAGCTCACATTGAAAAAATAATGATTTGCAGTGAAAAAGAATTTTTCACTGTGAATTTCACACAGTTGTGTAATCACTAGCCGGTCACCCTTTTAAACTTACTTCGCTCCCAGTTCAACTGTTCCTTGAATTTGTCTATGGCAAACAACTATGCGTTTAAACTTCGGCTTTACATCGTAGGCAGTGGCGCTTAGTGCACGATTACAAGTGCGTCATATCATGCTATGCACAGTACCTGTGAGTACACCTTGTTCCTTAAATCCTACATGAACTTCTCAGTAAAAGAGGACGTCTAGGTAATTTTACTGGTTTGAGCAGTCGGCGTTCGAATCCCAATCAAGGCGAATGATTTTTTCCATGTGATTTTCACACTAACGTCTATTCGTGCTCCTTTACTAGCATTACGGGCTGCAATATCGTGGTATGGATCGATCGAGGCCACTCGATGTGTGAAGGATGACCTTGACAAAAAACGGAGCTTTGAAATTTTTTTCTTGGACGATTTGTTGGGGGATCAATCATTATGTAGGCTGGTGGAGAGGAAGAGGAATAACCACACAGTTCGGCGTGGCGGAGAGTCTGGGAAAATGGGATCCCGTTGTTTTCCATCTTAACGCGCACTATTTACCTCCCTCCTCTCTCGTTTTCATGAATTCGTCCCTTCTTTTTTTTAACGCAGATGAGCTCAATGCGAAGGTATGCTTGGGACGTCTTTATTTCGCAGGGATTTTGGTCCTTTCACCCTTCCCCTCCACATCCCTCCCACCGTCATCATTCCAGTCCCATCTCCCACCACCACTTCCAAGGAAGGGATATCTGCCCCTCTTGCCACCACCCCACCCAGGCCCCTCCCTTCATACCCTCAGCACTGCGAACACATTTCGTGCCCATCCCTCATCCGTTCGCTCACATCTTTCATCCTCTCATTAAAGCTCACCTACCGTGTCTTTTCCTTCCTCCCCCTCTCCATGCCATCCTTCTATTTATGTCTACATGGCTGTTAGTTTTTAGTTGCTTGTTAGCCAGGGGGTGTGTAAGGGGGTGGGACCTCGCCTTAAATTAAGTCACCCCTTTTGTGCACCTTCTCCAACGGTCCCCCCGTTTGCTTCCATACATCTCCAGCTTTCTCGTCCTCTGCTGACTCTCTCCTGTCTCCTCTCCTCTCTACACTCTCCTCTCTTCTTTCTCTCATTACCTTCGTCACCTCTACTCACTTTCTCTTTATCCCTCTTTCGTAACGCCTCACAGAGTATGCAGAGGAAAGTGAAACAGGAATCTTTAAGTTAGATTTAAACAAACCTGGCTTCCCTAGCACTGAAATGCATTTTGGGATGCCGAGTGTTTTGATATGAATCAAGGAAACTGATTGGCCATGTAATCCGTCACCTTCGTTCAAAATGCAATATAAGGAAGCCTGTAAATCATAGGTGTGAGTTCAAAGTGGGCTATTTTTGGAAGACATTCAGCATGTTTTGCGAAAGCCAATCTATTGTGGTAAAACGAAATACAAAATCTAAAGGGGATCTGGTTGGTGTGGTGGTTAGAGTACTGGCTTCCCACCTTGGCAGCAGGGCTAACTTCTCGGCAGTGGCGGATATTTGTTATTGGAATTCCAATCCTAACCTGAATTCCATGTAGAAAACATTGCATGTATTGCAACGCAAGCCCGTGAAACTTGACGTCGCGAATGAATTGACTGATTTTGGTGATCGTAACGAGAGAAAAAACAATGAAAACAACCTTAGCTAGTTTTAAATAACTTCAATGACAGTATTTATTTAATTACAATTATTACAGTATAAAACAAGCCCGTAGGCTAAATACCGTTAACCTTGTCTTTACAAGACGATCACAAGTGGAACCAAGCCAATATGTCCTTCTCTCGGCGCGGTCAGTTGCAAAGAGAGCTGATATGCTCGCGGTACACTTTGTCAGCGCAGGAGGGGAAACAGCTTGCCAGTGGAGGACAAAGGGAGAGGAGGGGAAGTGCTATCACACGTTGGATTGGTGGGAGTGTCCGCAGGTCGACTTGAACGTGGAAAAAGATGTCAGCACCAGCGCGGACCGAATAAAAGGAGTGTCTTGCTGGAATCGCGATGACCTGAGCGATCGCGCTGACCGGGGCAGATCGTGGCACTTAGCTCTTCGCTCCCTGGCACTTCTCCGAGTCTCCGAGGATTTTCGAGTCTCGGGGTTTCGAGGGGGGGGGGGAATTTTGGCACAGTATGGGACAATAAGCTGTGGTTCTCTTAGCGCCTTTCGTTAAGGGAGGGCTAATGCTGACAAATAATCTCCTTACCAATTTAACGTCAGTGCTTCAGATAAAATCATTCGTCGGTTGCCTCCCCAAATAGCCAATCAAACTACAATTTCTTTTTTCTTTGGTTCCACCTATCATTGGATAGGAGTATTTCGTTAGTATATGTGCCAAGAAGTATGGTATTGACTAATCGATGATCTTATTTTCTTGAGTATTCTAGTAGCTGATTGGTAGGTGTTTGTGCAGTGCTTATCCAACATCCCATTTTCTGAAACATTGTCTTGTTTTCCCTCATTATGTCCCACCATTAGATCCATCCTAAATTCCTCATATATTTTATCCCCTCTTATTTCGTCCAGAATTCCTATCCTCTTCCTTTCTCTTCCACGCTTCCCCAGTGTTCTCCTCCCTATTAACCTCTTCAACCTCTCTTCTCAAACATTCCTCCATCCATTCCTTCTAAATTCTCCGAACCTACGCCACCAACTTTCTCTCCGCTTCAACCTTATCCAATACCTCCTCGTTCGTATTCCTGGCCACCCAGCTCACCCTCTCCATTCTTCTCTAAACCCACATTTCAATTACCTCAAGTCTTCATACATCCTTCCTTCGCAATAACCAAGTTTCCTCATGCAGTGCCACGCTCCATATTAGAGTTTACACCAGCCTTTTCTTTGCGTATCTTCTCAGGCACCCCTCATCTATTCCCTGCTCTTTGAAAATTCTTCTTTTTCCAGGAAATTTCTGCATCTTATGTCACAAACACTAAAGCCATTCTCCTTCAAAATATCCCCCAGATACGTAAACTGCTCCCCCTGGTCTAATTCGTGCCCTTCCATCATTGTGTTTAGCTCCACTTTCATATCTCTGGAAAATCTCATTACTTTCTACTTCTTATAATATATATTTATCCCATACCTTTCACACTGAACCTCTTACGCATTCATCATTGACTGTAACCCCTTGGCAATGACTGACTAACCAATGCTTGATTATCTGCAAATCTCACCGATTTTATCAGATTTTCTCTTACCTTTATTCCTACCTCTTTATCCCCCAATGCTTCCCTTACCATTTCTTCTGAATACACGTTGAAAAGCAACGGTGATAGTGGGGTTGGCTGCCTAACTAACCAAAAATTTAGATCCCCTCCAACTTTATGCCTATATCCCTCCAAGCCTCTTACCATTTCTTATCATGTCGGCTGTGTGATGAAACCGGTCGTATTAAATAAAAGTCACTGCCAAATTTACAAAATATGCATTGATTCTGTCAATATGGATTTTCTAGAAGTTACGCCTGAGAATATCGAGGTACATTGGGTTAAAATGACGTGAATAGTTTCTCGCCTACTTTCCCCTTATTACTTTTGCCCTTATCACCTCATACAATTTCTTTATTCATCTCAGTAATCGTCCTACCTCTCGTCCTCCCGCCAATAAAGCCTATTCAATTTTTTTCATATTTTCCGCTAGCCCAGCATCCTCCCCTCTATCACAGCCCCTTTTCATTCCTTCGCCCCTCATTACCACTTCCTACCACTTATCTCCTCCCTCTTAATTCCCTCCAGAAGTTTTCTCTCCTCACTCATGATACCAAGCACTTCCTCGTTCGTCTTCCTTTTCCTACCTCCACACTTTCTTCATTATCCTCCGCACCCACATCTCCAACACCTGCAGCCTATTCTCGTCCTCTTTTATCAACTTTCACGTTTCTACACTACAGCTTTCTCCATTCCTTCAACCATACTATGCATTCCATATTAAACTATTCAATCTTTTCTCTACATTCTTACGCAAGATCCTCTTTTTCAGCCTCTTCCAATTGCTAACCAACTCCTTCGATAGCTTCAAAATATTTATTTTAAATCCGTGCAATAAATGTATGCATGTCATCATTAAATTAAAAAAAAAATGCAATTCCCACATCCATGCATTCTTTTGCTGTATTCTGACTGTATTTAAAAGCTGCTGCCACTCTTTTTGTTTGTTAAACAAAGTGACGTTATGCCCTTCTCCACCTTGTTTCCCTTGCTTGATTATCGTACTTAATATTTCCGTTTTATCTTCAACGTCTTCAGGGACGTGAACTTCCACAGAGATTTTGGCCTTCAGGCGTAGGTACACCAGTACGTACGAGCGTCAGAAACAGAGCATAAATAACCAAACAACCCTCCTCCGTTTATCATCTCTACTCTTGCCTTCGTTACCTTTTCGTCCTTTTCACTCTCCGATGTCCCGCCTTGCCTCGCCTTTCACCGTCGTTGTCGAAGCGTGCGCACTTTCACTTCCCTTTCCTCGTTCTCCCTCCTAGGTAATGCTCTTTCACCCTTCCTTTCTCTCACTGGTCCATCTCTCTCCCTTTATTACTCACGGTCGCCCTTCTTGTGCCTCGACCGTCTCCTTACCGCTCCTCGTCAATTTCTTCACCCCGACGATGATAAGAAGTTTCCCAGTGTCTTGAGATTTCTGGCGGTAGATTATCCTCTGTTTTTTGCACGCTTTTGCCGCGGAAAGGATGTATCTTCATAGTATCCCGCAAGGTAGCTCAAGGGTGTGTGGCATAGATTGGTGGGATTGGCCGATAATCGTATATTAAGAATAGGTAATTTTGGAAAAGTTACTGTAGAGAGTGGTGTCTATCAAAATATTTAAGCAAAGTGTTTAAAGCATTACATTAGACTCAAAAATGTTTTGAGCCAAAATTCGCTTCTGAAAAATTTGAAATAGGATGCAGAAAATATAAATAATGGACATATTTGTAATTTTTCGGAAGGGCTCGGACGCTGAGGTCAATTTTCCCAATTAGAATAGGTGAGTAGGTTGGTAGGGAAAGGATTATTAGTTAGGTGTATGTAATATGGCCGTTGGCATAAAATATTAAAATAAAAAAACCTGGCGTTGGAATTAGCCTGCTCTTAACTCAAGGCACCAATGGGTCCACACCTTAACGTCCCATATGATGAACGCAGTAATTCTCATAAACTGCCCTCAGGATGGCACCAAATTAGAGATAATTATAATTATTATAACCAAAGGTATTTTGGCGAATAGTCTTTGCCGCTGCCTGGATTGAACCCCTTTCCGTCGGGATGGTGATGGCGAGTACTCTAGCCAGTTTGGTCCCTTCCTCCGTCCCTAATTAACCACTGCCTGAACTTCTTTGCATCCCATCTAACAAGAAGTTTCCTGGCGTCTCAAGATAAGGGGGAGAAGATTATTTCCCTTTTTTACAAATTTGAATCACATAAAAAAATCAGGTTGTAAATTGCTCTGTTAAGATAGGCACTTACATTTATAACCATATTTGAAAGAAAACCGTATGCAGATAACACTGCAAACCATGCTTGGAGCATTTATTTATGTGCAGATTTTATGCGATACCGAAACTTGTATTTAAAGTGGTTTTCGGGGTCAAGTCCTTTAAAATTACTTTGAGCACAATTATTTTATTGTTTGGTAGCGTGCATGTAGAGACAATCGTCATCTTGAGTTCATGAGCCTGTTAACGACTGGTGGGTAGGTCGTTCGGGAAAGTGTGAGGCGAATTTTGGAAGGATTGAGAAAAAACCAGCCCCAGAATTAGGGACCAAGGAATCCAAATTTTTACGCCCAGTTCAGTGAACTGAGCGTTGTACTTGAAGTGAACTAAGTAATTATACAAAATAAGTAGGAAATATGAAATTAAGTGATAGTGAAGGCTGCTCGGATGCTCCACCGGGTAATCTCCTCCATGGCTGCCGACATTTTGAAATTAAGTGAGATAAAATAAGAATAACGGCAATTGCGTCAAATTTGATACAAAATTGGGAACTTTACATGAAGTAACCTCTAAGGTACTGAACTGATGCTACCATCAGTTCAACCATGGAACAACTGAGATTAATTAAAGGAAAAATATATTGAAGCCTTATTAGCAGTAATAATAATATATGCTTGGAAAAGGCAACAAACGTTGCTTTTGAGCACTAGATCTTTACCTTACCCTTTGAGATGAAAAATTTATAATAAACCACATTCACCTCAGAGTGGATTCGGGCATGTGCTCTTCGGTGTAGGAAGCCAGTAATTTCTCCATCGCCCCATAAAAATCCCAATCTGTGAGGAAAGGTTCCGTGCGGGATAGTTAAAAAAAGCCGAATGTAGAATAATATTCATCATTGTGAAAAAGGTTACATTTTTTATCTACCAATTAGTAACTTTAAGAATGGGAAGAATTATTTTGCAATATTGCCAAAAACCAAGTTATTATTTCATTTTTTGATATTTTCAAACATTATTAATGTAAATTTAACGCTATAAATCGGAATGATGTATCTTATTTGTTTATCTTTGGTT
This sequence comes from Pyrrhosoma nymphula, assembly GCA_963573305.1. Lineage (NCBI taxonomy): Eukaryota > Metazoa > Arthropoda > Insecta > Odonata > Coenagrionidae > Pyrrhosoma > Pyrrhosoma nymphula. The sequence goes on from OY754333.1 coordinate 65,541,912, forward strand.
CGGAGTTGTAGCAGACTCCTAAATTATTTTGTTTTTGACGAAATGAGGATTGGAGCTATACGGGAAGAACAGGTATGAGTACGCACAGATATTTGAGATATGGATTGAAAGAGGATGGAAAAATTGAATTGGACAGAAGACCAAGTAAAGTTTATGACCTGATTGACGAAAAATGATACTGAAGGAAAATAAATTTTTAAGGCTGTGTTGAAATAAGGCCTCACAAATAAATGAGGATATTATACACGGCCTACATTGTAAGGATAATGTTTGGTATTAACATTAATTGGGTGACGTTTTTGGACCATGATCATGACCGTCGTATCTAATTCTGACCATGGTTTGAGAATTTTATTGCCACTATCAAGGTCCTAGATAATGGAAATTAGTTGCTGAAATTATGATGACATTTTAGTGCGGGTATTACTAAGTTTTCACTGTTATTAATTGTTATTAATTAACTTGCTTCCACATAGTTAACCCTAAAAGTGTCTTAAATTAACATTATTATTATCCTACCAAGTATAATAATGTATAATACTTTCTTTTTCTTATGTTTCATCCCTAGTTTCCTTATTATTTACATTTATGCACACTTCCGGTCTCTCTTCACCCAGTTGGAAGTCCTCACCATTTCCCTAAATCCACCACATTAATTCTCCTTTCTGTCACTGCCTTCCATATGCTATCGCTCCTCATTTCTTGCTAAACCCACCAACTTTGAATTCACCTAATGTACTCCATTCATATAATTTCTATCCTCTCCTCCCGTTCCCCTATAAGCTTTTGTCTGTATTTTGTTTTAGCCTACGTATTTCCTCCATATTTCTCTCCAAACATTCCCAGACTCTCCTCCTGATCAGAGGCAAACAAACAAAAAGATAAATAATGCTTTTGTTTTTTCCTTCTCATCTCCTTGGAGCGAGAACATCACTTCTTCTTACCCCGTCTCCTCCGTTTATATTTTTTCTCTCTCGCTCTCGCTCCAACCCCTTGTATATCTTCGGGGAAGGAGAAAGGGGATTTCTCTCTCCCGCTCTTCTGTCACTTCCTTCCTCTCCTAACCCATCTACTCACCTCCCACTCTCTCTGTTTTCCCGCTTCCTCGAGGACGCGTTGGGAGAGGAGAGATCTTTGTCATTCAAATTTCACCCCCACCCCCCCCCCAATCTCCCCCGCGGTATCCTGCAGTAGTCGAGAGTCAAGAGAGGGAAAATTAGCCCCGGGATGCCATTTTAGCAACGCAGCGAACAAACACGTTGAGTTCGTTTTTAGAAGACAGGGCCGGGAGGATGTGCGTGTGGCAGAAGGTGAGCCACGAAAACATGCCCTCGGAACACTTTTTGCTTCGAATCAAAAATCACGCTAGAAGCATCGCCTTGTGGGTGAAGTTGCCCTCTCGTTGTCTGGCGTGAGTGGTACCGAGATTTGTTTTTTTAAAGCTCATTGAAGGTGATGAAAATGTTCAGGGGAAAGGAAGAAAGGTTTCCAGGATCGTATGTCAAACCACGGTCCTTCAGTTTTCCGGGCCAATGGGCAGACCACTATGGTTATGAAGATAACAAATTCCAAGAACAATTGAGGAAATGTAGGAATTATCTTTCGTGTACTATTTTAATGTATCCAGAATGGCTCTCACTAGGCACGTTAATGATTCTAGAAGGTTTCTGTTCACGAAGATAGCTTTTTTGAACTGTGACATCATAATAGAGTATCATTTTAGCCGACTTGTATGCTTTCAGACTATCCTTTACCTAACTTACCAATTCATGGTGCATATTTTAACTTTGCCGAACATAACTTACTCAACATCAGGTCCCTTATGAGTTTCTCATGCCCTCTGTCTCTTCTACTGTAATCCAAAGTCCTATTATACTCTTTCCTTTGTCACGCCTCTCCAGCGTTCTCCCCTCAATCACAGTCTTCGACATGCCCTCTCCTCGTAATACGTCCTTCTTTTTGACTTTTTCAAACCTCCACCACTAACTTCCTTTCCATTTCCACAATGCTCAACACTTCCTTGGTCGTCTTTCTCGCTACCCAGCCCCGGATCGCCATTTTCTTCCATACTCACATCCAAAATGTCTACAGTCTACGTTCACCCTCTTTCCGCTGTACTCAGTTTCCAACCCGTGAAGTGCAACGCTATATTAGATTGTTTCAGCATTCTTTTCTCTGTATCTTTGAAAATGATTTTTGACTCTAGAAATTCTACACCTGATGTCTCTAACACTGAAGTTATTTTTTTCCCAATCTACCTTTGAACGTAAATCGTTCTATCTGCTCTATTTTATGCCCTCCTAACCTTAAAATCCACCAAGTCTTCTTACTTTTAGAAACTCTCATTACCTTCGTATTTTTAGGACCTACCTTCATTCCATACCTTTATCTCTAACGCATTCGGGCTCGAGTCCCGGTTAAGGTGAAAGACTCTTGGAAACTATACTTGCGGTTTACTCCATAAAGGTAATACCTGTGGAAAAATCGATGTTTATCCCGGTGCCCTCATAATTTGTCTAAGCACTATTTATTTACTGACACCAATGGGTTAGCTGGCTATCTAATGCTTGGTAATTTTTGTATCTCACCAACTTTATCTACTAACAGGTAAGCTACCTTTGAGTTGAAGGAAGAGTATATAAAAGGGAGATTTAGTGAAATACAAAAGCGTATGTGTGTCTAGACTGTGAATACAAAAAAGTGCTTCTGCACATGCACCGGAGTAAGAAATCGCAACGGAGAGTTGGATCGTAAGAAAGGTTTTACTCGTAAAGTTCAGGATCTAATTTTGAGTATGCTGATACGATTTCGATTTTCATGGCCAAAATAAGATTTTTATAAAATGGTTAGTGAATCATTGGCGGGGAAATTATCCCATTAGTGTTATTTTTACAACTAGATGGTTACTTATGTGGATAGACAACCTAAAGCTGCATTCATTCGCCCCTTCAATGGTTGGGGTAGAAGAAGTGTTAAAAAATTTGGAGAGAAAAGAAGAGTAATGAAAACTATTAAAAAAATATGGGAAAATATACTGGACAATTTTTTCGACACACTAGCTTGCTGAAAATTATAATGTAAGGAGAAATAAATTGTGATAATTACAGAGGAGATTAAGGATGGAATATATCAGAAAAATTGCGAAACATGCTTTAGTTATAAATCATGCAAGAATGAAGCAGTTGACTGGGAGGAGATTGAATTGGAGAGCTGTAGCAACCCAATCTTCGGATTGGTAATGATGAAAGATTTTGGAATCGGTTGCAAGGTTGCAAGTCCTGGGTCAGTATTAGACGACTCATGGTGCATGGTGCCAGGAGGGGGGCACAGTGTGACACGACATCTGACGGATGAAGTACTTCATCTTCATGCAGTGCTCTCCCTTAAGTACTCAATTATGGATTGAGATTTCTACTGAACAATCTCCGCCACCTCCGAGAATCGAATCTGAGGCTTCAGCACGGGAATCTATCACTCCAGCACCGCCACACCCACCCGATCCCCAGCGGTTAGTGGACTGTTGCTATCAGGAGGTATAATGGAGTCAGATGAAGTCATATACCTGGGGATCACCTTGAATTCATATTTAGCGTGGGGAAACACATAGGTGCTTAGTATGTATTTGTGCTGCTGCATTAAAGAAACTAGAGTTAATTAAGCAAATATTAGGAAGGTTTTTTCGATGAAAAAGTCTGAGAGAGATGCTACTTTACTCTGGTTAGGACTATCTCAATTATGCCTCGAGCATTCGGGACCCTGCACAGAAATATATAAGTCGTGAAGTAAATTAAATAAAATTAAAAGTCACAGGCTTCGTTAAAACTGCTACTAGTGAACAGAAACATTAACACAGCTGATGGATGGGAGCCGATGGGAACACTCGGAGTGTACACGCTAAGCTAAGATCACATGAAAAAATTCAGATTGGGCGAAATTCAGCACGATACGGAGGATATTATCTTGACCCCATACTATCTCCGGAAGACAAGTGGGGGAGTGCTTGGCCTAATTTGCGAGGAAAGGAAACTTTTGGATGAGATTAAGGGGAGGTAGGGTAGGTGGCTGGAAGCGTTAATGAAGGGTAATGGTTTGCTGAAGGCGGTATTAGAGGGAAGGATGTTGGACAAACGGGGAAGGGGAAGAAATAAAATAGGTTTTTTGGATGGAATGAAGAAAGGCTGAGATGAAGAAGGAAATGTTAGAAATACTAGGCCCTGCACGTGTAAAAATCAGTTGAATTTTATCTGACTTTCATTATACTACTAGACTACTCCAACTAACTAGATTTAGTTTAGTAACAGGATTTAGATAAACTAGACTAACTTTAAACTAGATTACTCCAATGAATGAACTATATCTCCAAAGCATATAGAAATGAATAAAAATAAAATAGAATAACTGTCGAACTTGCAAGTAAGAAATTCCTTCTTTCCACTCACCATTGATAAACAGCTTGACATAAACATAAGACAAACCGTTAATAAATCGTCACCTCTGTCCTCTTCCCTCTCGTTTTTGCTATTCCCTCCACTTACATGGCTATTGCCCTAACACTCCTTGCAACATGCCTCTGAAAGGGCTCGTAGGGTTGTATGCAGATTTTGTGATAGGAGAAGTCGGAAATTATTTCCGACACTACTAACGGCAGTGGAAAATGATCGTATGTAAAAACATTCGGAGTTGATTACACGTGACTGCGTTGTATCACGCACTGTTGATTCTTTAATCTGTGGTAAACAGGATGTAAAATCGTCTGGTACGTGTAACAGCGGAGTATTTTATTCGGCAATAAAACTTCCGTCCTTGTATTTACAATTTTACTTCTATCTTTACACCCGGACTACTATTATACCTGGCCGAGTTAGTTAATGGGCACGGCAGCGTGCCAGGCATTTAAAATAGTACGTGGATGGTTTATTAAGCGTTTGATAGTCGTTAGCAATGAGAATAGTTACACTGTTTGAATGTGAATCATTGATGATAATCCAGTAATTGCTTTCAATAGCTATATAATTTGCTCTTATCTTTTTTATTTTGGTTTTGTTGTTTATTTACAAACAATGTTTTCGATATATTTGCCACTTCAGATTGTACATGGCATTAATATTATTCATTTCCTACATAAATGCGTAAATCAGTCTCATTTGAATCGACATGTCTATCTTATTTATTCAATTTATGTAAATTAAATTTAATTTATTGCTTTGATATTGGGGTCATATTCTATAAGTCATATTAAGGTTGCAGCTAATTTTTTAAGAATGTATATTTGAGAATAGAAAAATAGCATACGCTCAATCCACCCCGATCCCATAGTGACTGTGAAGAATCAGGTTAGTTTAGTATACATATTATTGGAGAAAAAATAGCAATAACTGATGATCGCAATTAAAGGGGAAGGATACATTATTTTGCACACGTTACACGTAATGCATCATGATACGCCAAATTGGTACTGATAGAGAAGATAGATATATTGATTTCTATGTAGAAAACCAGTTAGGCAGAGAGATGAAAAAACGAACCTCTAAGCATGGATGATCAGAGAAAATTGATTGGACGCAGTCGAAAGAGGGAAAATATTTATACTGAGGTGTGGCGAATGGGCCAACGGAATACTGATACGGCTGTGCTGTTTGATAGTGCTGGGTTAATGTAGAAGGAATACGTTACGAACGTACGTCTAGGTAGAACGAATGGATGATTGATTGAATGCATGGGGGAGGATTGTGAAAATGTAGGTCAAATAGTGATACGGAAAAAGGTAAATGTTATAGTTATAGCCCATATGACATAATTTTTCTGATGTGGTCCATTCATACATCATTATTTTTGTGGAATCAAACACGTAGAATAGGCCAGTTGGTAAGTATTCAGTAAGCAGAAGGAAAATGATTCCATTTTCCAATTGAATTGTTGGAACGGAGCACGTGTTTTTATACTCAATCTACAAAGAACTCACCTGATTCGTTAAAAATTTGACGGAACAACTCTAAAGCGTAGCACTCAGCCATTGCAAATATAATACTAGAATCACATTAGGAAGGAGTAGGTACTTCATGCAAAACTTTGCCTCGCGGAACATTGCTGAATTCCAGTAGTAGATACTTTTATTCAAAAATGAACCATATTATATGCCATGGTTGGTGGATTCAAATGAAAAATATGCTATAAAAAAATTTATAGCGATTAACAATCTTCAAAAAGAGCTTATCCACACGCATGATCCGTAATCACAAAATCATTTAATAAAAATCAAAGCCATTCAAATTACTCGAATACAAGTTTCTATCTTCTCGTCTTTTAATTAACCCCGTACTTGTGTTTTCCTTTAACTTTTTCCGTATTTAGCGTTCCCTTGAAAATGGGTATGGTGCATGAAACTCGCGTTATGCTGACGGTATTAAATAACGAACTGCCTAGCAAAAATAATAGAGATATTTGAAAACGTTTTCTTTCCCTTGGATTTAGCGATTCCTTTTAAAGAGGGAACGCAAGAACGTCACCCTCAGTTATTTTCACAGATCACGTGGATCTAGTGACCCGAAGATTTTCTGAGCGAAATCCGTATAAGGGATAATTTGAATCCTTTTCAACCAGTAAACCTCGCAGCAGCGCGCGAAGATTAACTGATGAAGCGAACCAGGAAATGAGCTTGAAAGCGTGTTACTGCCAGGGGGATGTGAAGAGCAAAACTTAATTGGTTAAAATCGGTGATGGCAATGTCGAGTGGGATTCATGCATATTTGATGGAAATCAAGTTGGGTTGCGCCGATGTGCCTCCGTTTTAATTAGTCGTTTCTTTGTGGCGCCGACTACGAACGTTTCAGGTGGGGAGAAAAAGTAGAGAGGTGAGCCACTCCAACGCCACATCACCATTTTATTTCCGGGGCTGGAAACGCCATCTCATTCGTATTCATAAAAGGGTCGATGCTTTCGCTGGATCGAAGTCAATGCAAAAGCAACCGAAAATGCCAATGAGGGTGAACGTCATGCAGATGGACATTGATGGCCAATGCCTTCTTTCTTTTCCCTTTTACAAAATGAGACGTAATTCCAAATTCTCTTTAATAAAGTGGTTATTAGTGGCTGGTACAGAGCGATGTTGTCCTGGTCGACCACTCATGCACTCGTTACCCAACTTATGTGATGTGCGATGAATTCACCATTTTTTTTGTGGAAAAGTGCCTAAAATCTTGTGAAGCATTTGTTATTTCATATAAGCACCTAGAATGTAATTGGTAAGTCACTAAGCAAATTCAGAAAATCCAGAAATAGTCACAGCTTCATTCCACCAGTTTAATTTACAGTTTTTTGGACTTGCATGAGGCATACCTGAAGTTATATAACACATTGTGTGGAAATTTGCTGTGAAAAAATCTTTGGCCTGACAGGGATATAAACCAAGATCTCCCAAATGCTTCTCATGTTTATCAATTGAATTCAGAATAAAACATAATTGGGTTACACACGCAACCGTCGTTGGAGGTATTCGGGTTCGAATCCCAGATAAGTCATAGTAGCATTTCTAATAATTTGGCATATGAACATGCACCCAAGGATGTGACTTTGCACAATATTGCATGTGACATATCAAATAATGCTTATTCAATCTGGTTACGTCCAATTACATGCACAGCATTTTTCATTTTCTGCTATATAGTTTCCATCACGCCGAAATTCAAAATTACGTATTTAGCACTTCAGTCCGTAGCATCAACATTCCTCTCTTTATTCCTATGCCTCTACTCCCCCGATTCTTCACTTAAATCTGCTCAGAACGTTTCCTTCTATCGTCCATTGGGTTACGATTTCATTGATTTGCACGCGCGTTTTTATGTACTTTTTGCGTTATATATCTTTGGTGTTACCACCATTACCCACGACTCCTATATTGGCCGATAGAAAAAATATCCTTTCAAGCTTTTTCATTGTAAGTAAAAGTAGTTGTTATACAATTAGCAGCCTAGTTTAATAGTGCCAAATAATGGAAGAAATCATTTGGGGACTGGTTTATCATCGTAGTGTTTCGCCCATGCAACCAAACAAATCCACTCCCCGCCAATTTTCATCCCCGTACCAGGTTTCTCTCTCTCATGTCTGCTCTTATGAATGTTTCCTTATACACCTTGAAGGGCTTATGATGCATGATAAGACTAGCGGGTATAGTATTATTTATCGTTCCAATTGAATAATTTTAGCATTATGTCAAGCATATTCCATTCGATTATACTAAGGTACGTATCGAGGGTTCAGGATACACAGCTAGGAACCTTGAATATGCCATGAAATCGTGGAGCCATAATGAGTCAAAGTACGATGTTACGATGTAAATTTGTCACGGGCTGTGTGAAACGAGTTCCGCAAATTTACATGGTGCTGCCGATGCACCGTCGCGGTGTTTAATTTACATGGCACATTCTTGTTTACCACGCGCTTGGTCGTCAAATCGGTGGCCGGTAGCGTTGGAAAGTGTAAAATACGGAAACTGATGAGCGAAACTAATAACGTTGGTAGTGTGCCCGGCTGGTGGCCCAAGGATTTTAATTGGGACGAAACTTGTTACCGCATTCCAAGCGCAGACTTGCGGCTTGCGAAGAGTCCCACATTCAGTGTCCTCCCCTCTCTCTAGGTCCCAAAAACTCCCGATTTGAACGTCTGTACCTCCACATGCTTTTACGAATACTTCTAATTCAAATTGTATCACGTGATGTACGGTAGGACGATAAATATTGAATCGGCAAATATTAAACCGGACACGAAACAAAGTAAACGAAGATTTACAGCGGCTTAGCGTTGCATTGGCCTAGTAAACGAGATACAATTCAGTCCACCCGACTGAACATGTGGCAACAAAAAAATTCGTAATAATATAAAAATGAAAAATATTTTGGAATCGCGTGTTTGATTTGAGCCTGTTGGCTCAAATCAAACATGCGATCAATAGAGCGTTTTGGATTAGGCGGGAATCCATGTCATGTTTCCAAATTTTTTAATATCATTTTACGGATGAAGCAACATAGGCATAAATGACACAAAATATTTGATGTTCCACATTATACTTATCTTCTATAAAAAATTACTTCAGTCAGATTTATTTTTACGGTTCATTTTAGGACAAATAATATATTCGAACCTTCATTCCATGAGCTTGAGCACACGATATATTCATTATTCATCTCTCTATGCTACTAGTAATATCAACATTCTTACTCGTATGAGTTAAAATATTGGATAAGTCGCTAGGATTAAAGGAAACTTCAATGAGAACATGACGGAAACGGGAAAATGGTATGCAGACATATCCTGCTTATGCACCCACAATTCATTTTGTGAAGCACATATGATGATAGTGTACAGTATAGGAAGTTGTTCTATGGTATATCGAGTTTGAAACTGTCGGAGTCACTTTATTTTTATTCATAAAACTTTCAAAAACAACCTCCTGAGGATCTTATATCGGGGTAACGCGTAACAGCTAACGAGCACATGATACAACCATGCCCTGGAGGAGTGAAAAACTTCCACAGGCAGGACTCACACCCTCAACCCACGGATTGGCCGTTTAGGACTGACTTCCCCGCACTGTGGAGGATGGAAAATTAGGCTCTTTATAAAAATCAAGTTGGCCTCTCTTGAATTAAACATGGATTTCGGAAATTATGTTGCTGTCTTGATCTTTGTCGGAAGGTTTGACAATTTTGAATTTCGGAAATATCCGTGCATTTATGTAATTTATAAATACATTCGTGAGAAATAATTTCTCTAATATTGGTGGCATACCTATAGTTTAGTGTATGTTGGTGAAATATCACCTCCTGACAAGAGTTTGTAGGTTTTTGCTAATGCTTTTATAGTCATAGTTTCATAACCGTATAAGGGTATGGTGTAGTACATGTTGGTAATAACCCATCTCCTGAAAAAAGATCTGATGCTTTCCCGGTGTATGCTGGTAGTGAAGGCTGCTCGGGTGCTCCACCGGGTAATCTCCTCCATGGCTGCCGACATTTCGGGGTACGAGTCGTACTCCATCCTCAGGGCTGAATGAGCCCGAAACGTCGGCAGCCATGGAGGAGATTACCCGGTGGAGCACCCGAGCAGCCTTCACAACCCATATCCTGTCACACACTCTTGTGGTGTTTTGCACCGCATTGTGTAGATGTAAAATCTCCTATGTCCCCGAGAACTTATATTTCTTCCCTCTTTCCCTTTTACTTATAGAAATTCCCCCATGGGATTTTCACGAATCAGCAATAGTCCAAGGTCCTACTCAAATTATTTTCTGGAAGGAAACTTTTTAGCTTTCTCTCATCTCTTTCCGGGAAGTCATAACGTAGTGATTGGAATGTAAACATAAACGGATGATGGAGTGAAGAGTAGCAGGAAACCAATGTTTCGATTGATGATGATCAAGCACCTGTGATGTACTGAGTACTTACTATTTCAGTTTCATGCATTTAGATCAGTACTTATTCACTTCAGAAAGAAATATTACCTCATCAAAGAGCATACAGCTCCAAAGTGAAATTATCTACGGACATTTTAGCGAAGAGAGAGAGGAGGAATGAGAGCTTCTCTCGTGTTATTGATTGGCAATATATGACCAATTGGCACCAAATTAGAATAATTTTTGAAAAACGAATACCGTAGTGCTTTTGAGGACTGTATCGATTTTCTTCCATTTCTCAATGCCTAGTTATTCCGATGCTTTGTTTATATATATTGCTTGTACGGGAACCTACTCCTACTTATTCATCTATGGTTTTAGCAGTCAGATTTTTAGCAATGAATGAACAAATGTAGTATTTCGTGTCACAGGTATACGCTAGCTAACTATATTTGCAAAACTATATCCTCGGTGAGCTTCACGTTTCACAGTAGATGTTCTACATTGAAAAAGTTATCTCGATGGTTTAAGATTGGTGATCTATGAATATATGGAAAAGATCCAAATCTTAGGTAGTTTGAAAGTGATTTTTCTCTAATCATAATACACTCCACATTTGAATTATATTATTAAATATAAACCACTGTAAGAAGCATGAAATAAACATAATTAATGAAAAAACGTTTTTTTATCTGACTGAAAATCTCGGTAATTGACTAAATATCTATCTATTTAGTACGTAAAGAAGAAGAACCCTTGGGAAGCCGAGTAATATGTTTAATACATTTATAAGACTACTCACTCCTTTGCAACACGCTGTACGTGGAATACAACATTGCGACGAAGGGGTTTTTGCTATAGGTATTAATAAAAGTACTGCGGTGAGTAGCTACTTCAATTTTTAAAACTATTGAATAAGTATATTGAATACACACTTTTAAGACCTTTTTCATCATGAAGAGACCGAATTAATTTAATTTTATTTTATTTTCTTTAAGTAATGTTTCGGTGAAACTGCATTTATACTCCAATGTTTTGCTTTAAAATTTGATCTCTACACCTTCTCCCTCCTATAAAAGAGCAAAGAACTTATTTCCATGCTCATGTGGTACAATTCTGAAGAGAACATCTTCATTGCCTGTGATCTTCTTCAGGTTACCGGCATTCATTGGAAAATTTGTATAAATTCAACTAGGCGATCTGAGTTTATGATCTAAGTGTGAATGGCAAAGAAGAAAGAAAAAATCAGGGAAAGAGGAAGGAAATTCAAGGATATTGACGTTCTTAGGGAAATATCTCCATTCATTTAGCGCGAAAATGATTCTTTTGATGCTCTTTATGCTTGTGTATCGAATATGCTCGTATCCGGCTCGGCGATATCAAATATTTTCAATGTATTCGAGAAAACATAGCTGAAAATAAATTGAAACAGACTTCTTTCCAACTTCGGCAAAAATTTCCTTCTGCATTGGGGCTGATTCAATGCAGTGAATATTTGGCCAGTTGGCTGACCTAGATTTCAATTAGAGATACGGTGAGAACTATCGCCGGCGGAGGAAAAAATGTTTTAGCTTCATAGCATATTCACGCAACTCATTCCTGTTATCGTCGTAAGAAGCAATGGCCGTAAAAGATTTTAGCCATCAATTCTTCCCCTCTGGCGCTGGTAGACTTATTTATCTGTGTAAATATTCTGAGCATTATCCTTCATTATATAATGTGAATTTTTTTTTAAAATTAGCCAGTATTGCTAGCTTCACGCATTTCACTTTACTGTGAACGTCTAAAATGAAGTTATCTTTATAAGATCTATCATTTACGATGAATGTGTAAGAGCACTCACCGGGAAAGTAATGGTAACCGTTCTTTGATTTCTGTTTGTCTTCCACGAGATCTATCAGTTTCTTTAAAGGTTATTTTATATTCAGCCTTTAAGTGACTAATATTCCATTTGAGTTTTAATGTATGCGTACGACTAGATATTCGTCTGCTCACATATTTTTAGAAGAAACTATTTTGACTAACTATTTTGCTTATAGAATTTTATACTTTAATAGGTGTAAGGATATCAGTATCGTAAATTTTTTGTTTGATTACATGACGGGTTTCAATCACTACTCTTAAAATTCGGTGCATGTAATTGTGTACGTCAAATGCATGACCTGAAATGAAATGTATTAAATATTTACTTACACGTGAAACAACATTTGAAATTCCATTTTGCTGAGGAAAAGAAATTTATTCCTTGAAATTCAAGAATTCTAGGTTCATGAATTAATCCTTGTGTATTATCTTTAATGAGAATGAATCAATCAATCATCGGTCGATGATTACTTGAAGATTAATTAGAGGTGATCCAATTATTGATTGTGCAAATTATCATCCAACTTATACCATCATCCGATCAAATTAGATCCATATGGTTCATTTAATTTTCCCATAAATCCCCTTCACAGACCGTCTGTACTATTACTCCATACTAAAAGTCCATTCTCGCTTCCTTTCTCGCCATTTAATTTTCCTGCGTGATCTTGGATGAAAAATGAGCTTGCCATGTTTAAAATACGTTGAAAGCAAAGGGCATTCCAAGTATGAAATTAGACTAGTTGAGTGATTGATGATAACCCAAGGAAATCACTTAAGATAGAATCCAAGTTGAATTCCCTCCATCGATAGGGTAATAAATTTGAAATTATTCGAATCGGGTGGTGAGGCGTTTTTAAATAACGCCAGTTATTGACCCATCGGGTATTATTGGCATTTTTAAGTGTCCGTTATGTTTTCCAACATTTTCACGAGTGAGAGACTGTTTTAACCAAAATGAAATGGTGAAAAAACTAGAAAGCTCAAATGACCACGAATGGCCAGTTAAAATGAATTAGTTCATTTTTGCTGGTCATTTGATAATGTTTTGAATTCATATGAACAAATGGGTTTTAATCGGTTTTTATGGCTTGTGGGATGCCATGGCTGCTAAATAATGATTTAACAATTTGAATTACCTCCACTGTTCTTTTTTTCTTCAATTCCAATATTTCAAACCATTGAAATATTCTTCTTTATTATAACAATAATATTAGACGATTTTAAAAGTGGGGTATCAATTAGTTTCTAATTTAAATTTTAGTTTATTTTCCTGGGACATGGTCAGTTATTTATTTAGTGAGTGAACCAGTTTAGTATTTTTTATAGTCTCATCATTTGCAGAATGCTAATTTATTATAACTCGTGACAACTAATCTGCAATGATGGGGTGAGCTCTTACGGCTAGAAGAATACAAAAATTAAAGGGAGTCTCCAATAGCCGTAAACAATTGGCACCACTCGTCAGAGATCACTAACCTCGCTGTGTTGGTTTGCCGAGATGGGACTTCCGCAGCAGAGAACAACCCCCGCATCTCCACCAGAATACCCTCCTGTGATAGTTTACAGGAATAATGCTTCCACGACATTGACCAACACAGCCGCAATCACACAACTCAGGTAGGATCCTTCGCTATGCTAATGGGACCCCGCTAAGGATACTTAGGGTTATCACCTGGGATCCTTCGTAAGGCTAATGAGACCCTACTAAAGGTGCCTGGTTATTAACACAGCCACACACACGCACGCACACTCACAAGCACTCAAAATCACTCAACACACACACACACAAATGGGCCAAACTTCTGGGAGAAACTGAAAAAGAGCGGACCCCAGGCGGACCAAAAGAGCGGAGCTCCAAGAGAGTCTTTATGCGCGGAGGATTAGGGAGGAATAGGGATTCTTATTGCGTGCCAAACTCAAAGATGACCCCAATATTTTTAAGTCTGTAATGCAATTATTTACAGGTTCTGATTGTTTCTGCTACCTTTTAAAGAAATAGGTACCGCTTGTAAACCAAGTATCTAGGAGGTGAGAAGTGATTGTCGAACGAATTGTTAGAACGAAACCTCGAGACTCGAAAATCCTCGGAGAATAAGAAACAGCAGGAGACTGTGACGTCTCGCAATGTGCCAGAGAGCGATGAGAAGAGTACCGCGACCTGGCTTTGGTCACCGTGAACGCTCAGGTCATCGCGGTTCCTGCAAGCACCCTGCTTTTATTCGGTCCGCGCTGGTACTGACATACTTTACCACTTTCAAGTCGACCTGTGAACATTCCCACCAATCCAAAGTGTGATAGCACCTCCTCTACTCTCCCCACTCCTCCACTGGTCAGCTGATTCCCCTACTGCGCTGACAAAGTGTACCGTGAACAGACTAGCTCTCTTTGAACCTGACCGCGGCCGGAGAAGGACGTATCTGCTTGGTTCCAGTTGTGACTTGTGTTCGTCTTGTATAGACCAAGTTAACGGTATTTAGCCTACGGGCTTGTTTTGTATTGTAATAATTGTGGTTATATAAATGCTGTGACTGGAAGTTAATCAAACTGGCTAAGATTTTTGTCACTTTTCTCTCGTTTCCGCCCATCAATCGCAGTCAATTCACTCACCAGGTCAAGTTTCAGTGGCTTGCGTTGCAGCCTTAGTCATTTCTTTCAGAGACACGGTCTTGATATAAATATATAGCGGGTTTTTTTCCAGCTTAATGCCGCTTCTCGTATCCCAAACGCCACTTTTCTTTATCATCCCAGGTTTTAATCATCTTCTGCTCATTTCCAACTCTATATCTACTCCCTATTTTTTCCTAGGTCTTTCTCTTTTATTTATTTCCATTGAAGTCCATTTCCAAACCATTGATGATAGTCCCTCCTCCTTCATGCGTCTTATATGTGCGTACCATTTCTGTTGTTTCTAACTTATTGTTTCTAAATTTTTTTTTTACATTTTTTCTCTATAATATATCTTGATGGTCTTGGTATCTCCCACGTAAACCGTAAATAATATCGCCAGTTCTTCAGTTCCAATAGTATTTAGAAATTGAGCTACTTCCTCATCTTCGCCCTTTTTGTCGGAATTGTCGGCGCCCAAACATATTTCAAACTGATTCTTAAATAGTTTTCAGTCAGCTATAATCTGGTCCGAGATGTTAAATTATTAACGATGTTTAAATGCGCTTTTCTATTTTTACTCCTCTTGCTTCATGATGTTATCGTCACTACCTTATAGAACACCGCCAGTATTTACTTTTTAGGACGACTTCACCATGTAGTATTATTTAGTATTGTCGCAAATAAACTGACGACTTTGTTCAAGACTAAGCATACCCACGCATGCTTCTTTATTATTTTCTAAACAGCCTTATCTTAGCAACAACAATACATATCACAACACTGGGAAAAAAGGTTTTATAATTGAATGAGATCATTAAATTAAGACTCTCGCGTCATAAATGTAATTATATTGCGAGAGGTGTAAAATGGAGATTATACGACTGCTAAAAGGAGCGAGAAGGCAGAGTAGTAGGACGGAGGAGGTGACTGGTATCCTGAAGGCCGTTTCAAATTATAAAACATACTGAGCTGAAGGGTTAAATGGTCGAGTAAAGATTATTTTGTTGCTGAAAATATTAATTGAATATTGCAAGAAATTTAGCCCCGATAAGAAAAATCCTTAGTGTTTTTTTTAACCTCTGTGCCCAGGATGAGTTTTTATACAACTTATACAAAATATAAATTTTTGATCGCTTTAGAGCTCAACTTCTATCGGTTTAGCCGATGGCGTGGGTCCAGTGGCGTAGGTTTTGGGTTAAGGAAGAACCATTTCTTTCAGTTAGGTATCAACTTTATTAGGTATCTCATTCCTTCCTCTCCATCAGATTTATCTTAAAAGTTTTTCTTGGCCTTTTCACTTTTCCTTAATTAATTCTTGGTTCTCAGCCTTCCTTACCCGCCGTTGCCAAGCGTTCTTCGCTCAATAAACCCCTTCAATTTGTACTCGCATCTTAGCACGTCCTCCATAAAACTTTCCTGTTATTTTTGAATCTCCACACCCAACTTTCTTTTTCTAGGACCTTGCTCATCGCTTCCTTCTTCGTTTTCCTTCCGTACCGAGCTCACCCTCTCTATTATTCTCCTTAGCTACTCCCCAAAAGCCTTCATTCTATGTACAGCCTCATTTCGCAATGACCAAGTTTCCATCTCATACAGCGTCACGTTCCACTTCAGAGTTTCCACCAATCTTTTCTTTGCCTTAGAGTCCCTTTTATCAATAATAACTCGTATAACATATTTCCAGTGCATGAAATTTCATCATCATAGGTTACTACCACTGTATTTTAATTTTTTGATTTGTTATGGAAAGCAACATACCACTAACGTCATTTACGCAGTTGAGAACTGTTAGATAGGTTGGAATGGGAAGAGTTATAGACATGGAGGAAGATTTGAGAGAAACCCGGCGTCAGTATTAGCCTTTGTAAACAAAGGCGGCAAGGGGACAACAGTTAGACATCTCGTCCGACGGATGGAGTACTGCACTTGAAATGCCCTCCACAAATCAAGCAAGAAGGGATCGAGATTCAAACTGAAATATAAAACCCACTGCCATGACACGATCCTAGGTCCTCGAAAGCTATTACTATATTTCCTACACTAATCCTATTTCTCCTCAGCTCTTTATCGGTTTTGCGTTTCATTTCGTTATAACTGAACACTAGCTCTCAAAATGTTCGCTCGTTTCTTGAAAAAATATTAATAATAGTTTTATGACCGTAAATTCGCATTTTTTTACATAAATCATTTTTTATTTAAATGTTATAACAGCCCGATAATTACAGATCTTGAGGAATTAAAATAGATCTCGGCATAATACGAATTATTGATATTATTATCGTTAAAATTTCCCGGCCAAGGAAAACTATTTTTCCCCTTCAATTTTCGTGCCAATATGATGATTTTGCATTACAACCGTGTGTACTAGAGACGTAGAATCATCAAAAGGTGCTACTTATACAATTATGGACGATAATAAAATTGTTACAGCATGTAGGAATAGATTTAATTATATTTTTCCATGATCCTGGTTATGAATATGCATACCCTTTATATATTTTTAAAATTATCTTCTACTTTAATTTAGGATCGTGAAGAAAAAATATTTTTCATCAAAAGAATGGGTAGAAGCTGAATCATTTGAGTTAATGTTGATAAGAATGTTTGCAAACCTTCCTTTTCATTATTCGTTAACAAAAGGTTGCTCCCATTGAGGAACTTGTACGCTAATAAAATGCGGAGACTTTTCTATTTGAGGAGTGGTAATATATACCCAGAAATGAACGAGTCTTACTTATGCGGACATCTAAGGTAATTAGTACCTTTGTCCAAGCCTAATTTGACACTGATCCGGTGAAGTTTCTTGTATATCAGATCAAAGGTACTTAACATTCTACCTACTGACGATAAAAAAGCAATAAATGTTATTTCACTTCGAAAAAGTGTGAATAATTGGCCATTTATTTTTTTATATAATATAGGGAGATACAAAAATTCATGCTCATGTAGAGAATGAATGAATACTTAAATCAACATATAAGACCTTTAGGCATTTAAAAAAATCCCTATTGGGAGCTACCTAGATATGAGTGTCCAAGAGTACAAAATAAATACAAAGTAAATTAATTTGAAATACATAATTTCATGAATAAAGATTTATTAGCCAATTTCAAGATTTTTTTCACTTAACAAATTGAAAAATATCGATAAGATGTATTGCACTCCCCAATCCGCGCTCTCAAAGCAAAGTAGAAATTCCTTAACTTTTTTTAAGATTGTGAACACACTTTTATTAACTTTCAGAGCTCGGTGGTAATTCCTTATACAATATAAGACCAATTCGGTACGTTTTAGGTTATTGGTGCAAGGAGTACATTTAGGTTGCATGGATTTAGAATACATATTTTATGAAGATGTTTCAATTAAATTTATTTGTCTATATTGTTATTTATCTCCCAATGCATGAGTAAATTATTGCGATGGTACCTAACTACATATTTTTCCTTCGAAGCTACTACAGCTTGCTATTCAGTTTCACTTTATTTTTCTTCATTGTACTATTTGGGTATAATAACACTTATTTATGTATGCAATTTAAACCTAAAATGAAATACTATACATCCATCAATCAATTTATGTTGGCGGAATAGACACAGGGCATAAACGAGCGTGGAATGAAGCCGAAATTCGATTCCTTAAAGCTGCCACTTTCTGTTTTATCCCAAAGCTGTGGCCTACAGTTCATTTCCATAATTATTCTTATTTTTGACTCACTCGCGGCGTCATAAAATTAACCCTCGTCGAATCGAGTTTTAATCTGGCTTTTGTTCCCCCGTCCCAGGTGAAAGTCGTTTAATTCAATTCTCCCTCTTACTCTCCATCTCTGCGCCCCACACGGGTGTCCAACCACCCCAAACTCTGGGGGGAGGGAGGCGACAATGCATCACTTCTCGCTTTTCAGGGCTCAGTAAAGTAAATCACTCCCGGGAGAGGGAGGGAACCGAAGAGAGTGAAAGAGAGGGAGGATCAAATATCGATGAACACGTTCGCAACCTTTTAACGTTCGCTTCCAACGCATTTAGTAGTCACCATCCTTTTGTTTCACCCACGACCGCACACTGCGGAACAAGCTCCGCGCGCATATATTTGCGTCGATGCCGATTCGACAGAATCGGTTTGAATTTTCACCCGCCATTTGCCACGGGGTTTCAAAAACTCTCCCCCCGTCACTCGCCCGCCAAAGCCCCGGACCCGCCATCTCCTCCTCTACACCACCCACTTTGCATCCAACCGCTCAATCATACCACCACTACCCACCCTACGCTTCATTCCCTTATACCTCCCACCACCCAGTTCGTCCTCATGAATTGTTCCGGTGGATTTCTCCCTTTCTGTCACCCTTCCTATCATCTACATCCCTGTCCCCTATAGTACCTCCTCGTGTCCTCCATTACCATAATCATAGGGCCCGTTTCTATATACTCTTGCATTCGTGGTCCTGAGGTTCGGCGTATTAGACTATGGCTTACGACTTTTTCCTTCACATAAACGTTGCATAAGGAGTAGTAATATCCCTTATAGGGTTAAATGGATAAAATAATAATAGTTTTTTGGATCAGTGGCGCATGTTTTTTGTTTCAATCCTCCCTTTCGGATTGTCTTTGAATGAAGAACTCTCGGGTTCCACACCGGGTCAGGTTCTCTTTAACTTCAGAAATTTTGACGAGCGACTTGACCATTGTCTTCGGGGATTCAAGAGTCTAATGCCAATTTTCCTTCACTTGTCTGCCTTATATTCACTGCGTCGAGTATATCGCCAGAAAATCAGGGAATTCCTAACTGAATTCCTACAAGCCTAGGGACCCCACTGGAGCCATTTCCTGGAAGGCCATTTCACTAGTTAAGAAGCCCTGAATCCCTTCCGCAGTTGTCGAGAGCCTCAGACCACGAGTCCCTTCCCCTTCAACAGAATACGCGAAGATTCTTCAAAGCATTCGGGTGGAGGAAACTGACATTTTAGTCATTTTTGACTTGGTGTCCCTCTTCACACGCTTTCCGATTGTTGACACCATATGACTCCAGGGAAACACATTTGACGGTGATACCATCCAGATGTTCTACCACTACCTGACTCCAACATATTTTCAGTTCGAGGGGAAGTTCTATGAACAGACCGATGGCGTGGCTATGGGATAACCTTTGTCTCCGGCCATTGCCAATTTCTTAATGGAACACTAAGGAGAACAAGCACTGACAACAGCTCTGTAATGACTGACGCATTTTTGCAGGTATGCAGATGATACCTTTATTGTGTGGCCACGCGGAATCGACCTACCCACCGAATATCTTCGACGTATGAATAGTCAGCACTGCAACATACATTTCACGATGGAGAAGGAAATAAATGGCCGGCTTCCTTTCCTCGATATCGACTGCGTGCCCTGTGTGTGTGGGGAACTCTACATTGGAGAGACATACCAAACGATAGAAAACATAATCAAAGATCACCGCAGGTGCTTCCAATTATATCAACTGGACAAGTCGGTAATAACCGAACACAGTATACTGGAAAATCAGTCCACCCACTAGAAGCTACTAGACTGATATGCGAGTCCTAATGTTGCCGGGATCACATCGTAAAGGAGGCTATTCAGATCCGGCTTCACCGTAATAATTTCAACAGGGACTCCGGCTACAGACTCTGTAAGATTAGAACTCAGACCCTGGGATTACTTCATTAGGCAGAGAGCCAGTGAACAAGTATGTGGCAGAAAGAGTTGGCGCTAAAGTAAAATAGCGCGGAACCAATCAACTACTACCTGACCACCTGACGCAGTGAATATAAGTCAGACAAGTGGAAAATTGGCATTGAATTCATGGATCCCTGAAGGCGATGGGCGAGTCGCTCGTCGAAACGTCGGAAGAAATGTAGAACCTGACCCGGTTTGAAACCCAAGAGCTCTTCAATCATATTCATATTATATTCTCTCCTCTCTTACCCTTCATATGTAATATTCAGAAAGAAGAAAATATCACCATATCAATATGAAGGGACCGAGAGAAGAACAACGTACCATTTTTTAATTAAATTTATTAACTCACTTTATAATTTTAATTTAATGTCCTCTGCTATCTGTTCCTTCAAAGTTCCTAAGGATTTACAGTTTAGCGTCCCATCCAACGGGCGGAGTCCATAAAGTGCTCTCCACATGCCACTCATTTTGGGATTGGGAACGCACTGAAATAATATTCCCTACTGTCAGAGTTAAAACTTTACCCTCCAGGGTTGGAAACCAGTGATACAGCTACCTCACCAACTCGATTCCCTTCGTTTGTCAGTGCACCAATTTCACAGTTAGATCGCCGAAGACAGTATTACATTTGCTTTATATTCATATTTTAGACCTATACGCTAGTTTTTTATATGATTCTCACTTGTCTATATGTCTATTGTTGTTCACATAGTACCTTAAATATTTTAATCAAAGAGATAATTCTGTGGTTCTTCAACATCAAAGCAGATGAAGTTTGGCAGCCTACTTTCTACTTAACGGATTAACGGAGGCTAAGGCTAAATAAAACATATACATATTTCTTTCCGCGTCACCGGTACATGTATTATATTTCCATCCTCTGCTGCGGACTTCCTTTTTGTTACACCAAAACATTATCTTCCCTCATTGAAGTATTATTATTGACCTCATTGAGAGTGATGGAAGGCATGAGCATGCGTAAAACTAAAATAAATTAATATTAAACATAAAAGATTGGATTGCGGAAGAATTCAATAACTTTGTTACCTCCACTCATTAATTATTACCACGACCCGGGTTTCAACACTCTTGTTGTTATCTTCAGGTGTTGTTGTGTTGAAACCCGGGTCGTGGTAATAAATAATTAGTGGAGTTAACAAAGTTATTAAGTTTCTTCCGTAATGGATAAATTCCACCGGATAAAGCCTAGAGCCGTTTCCTTAATAAAAGATTGGATTGATCTAAACGGGACTTAAAAGCCTTTATTTTCAAGAATCTATCCCGCCTATTTTCTCAGAATGGGTTGTAGTATTTGGGAGACAAATAATTGAGGAATTGCTTTTTCTTGAAAATTTGTTGTTATTCTCAGTTCTTTTAGAATTCTTCTATTTGGTATTATAATCAATCTTCATGAATGTTAAAGAGTATAGATAGTCAAGGTATTAAGGCAAGCAATTAGGTAGTAACATTATAGAATCGGAGAGGTAGGAATAAAGCCTTCGCCTCCCAGACGTGGCCCCACATACTGAAATCTGACAAATAACCTGTCTCATTCACATTCTAAAAATGAATTATTGAAAAGAAAAATAATTACTTCATGAAGCATTGCATATAGAAGAACTAGGAATACCGCAAATATTTCAGGATTAACTCTGGATTTTGATTGAAAACCTAGTTGAATCGTATTTTTGGAACCCAACACAATATTACTGTAAATTGTTTTAATTAAATTTATTAAATTTACTCAAATTTGAGTTGGCTATATGTTTTGTGAGCTTCTCCATGAGATTTTAAACGAAACACTACCTGGTCTAATGTCGAGAGCGTAGATGCACGAATATGATGTACAAGAAGTAATTGGCTTGAGATGGGTGGTAGTGAAATTGAACCTGCCTGCTGTCAAGTTCGAGTGAAGTTTTGAAAGGACTATGCCAGTCCTCTTTCCGTATCTCTCTCCCTCTTTTCATGAGAGGAATAAACGCAGAAAAAGCTAGTCGAAAAAATAAGTCCACATGAAAACTGTGAGGAGAAATGACGGGGCTCGGTATCCTTTCGAAATTATTAACGTTCCCCAGGAAGCATTTCTGAGAAACTCGCAAAGAAAGCGAAACAAGGGTGGTGTTGTACAGGAAATACTGTCGCTCACAGAGGGAAAGGAGTCACTTTGAATTTTCGAGGTGGCTCAGAACGGAACGAATGAACAAGAGACCAAGAAACAGAAAAAATACCACAGCTTTGTCTGGAGAGACGTGTACGTAGTCTTATGACGGTAACAGTTCACTGTTTATCCAGAGGTAAATTACCGGATCGTATGTCACAAAATCCTTTTATTTTTCCGCCTATTATTACTGAATTATGGCGACAGATCACAAAACATGCTTTTTCATTCAGGATTATATTTGTAAACACATTTTGTAACTTGAAACCTAAAGTTTCTACGTAGTCGCAACCAAGGTTTAGAAAGTAATTGACGAAATGACTTGGATTGGGAAAGTGATAAATACAATACGTTACATATGGTGATAGAAGAATGTTGAAGGGATTATCACTTGGGTAGAGGGTATGGGGGAATATTAGGTATGAGTGAATGGATGGAAGAGTGAATGAAGGTGTTGCTATTCATTAGAATATTAAAGGTTACATTGTTGTGAGGATAATAATAGCAAAAAGACATCATCGTTAGTCATTCAATTCTTAAATTGGTTGACTGGCCCTTCATTTTACCAAAATGTGAGACTGAGTATTCTATGTGGAATAATATCATGACGTTTTCCTTGTTGCCATCCAACTCACAGTGCAACAGCCAGAGTGTAGAATTACAAAAAGTATTAATCGTAATTTATTAGCGCCGTTTCAAATACCTTCATTATATTTATCAGGCATTCCTAGAACCACCCCGTAATGAATTATTTGACTTTAACTCGATATTCTTCTTCCTTTTTTTCCCTTATGCCTTTGGCGTCGGGGTCACTACAAACTCCATACACCTCTTGCAGTTCTTCACCAATATCTTCATCTCCCTCTCCGTCTTCCTCTTCCATTTCCATACTTTTCCATTGTTTCCGTGCATGTTTTTCTTGGTCTATCTCTTCTACTTCTAACGCCTGGTTAAGCTTCCAGTACTTTCCAAGAGATTCCATTATGGTCCATTCCACTCTGGCGTTTCTTTCTATTTTTCTATTAAGGACTCCTGGAGTTTTTTTCTAATTCTTGAGTTGCTTTGCAGGTCTCTTTTGGTCTTATTTGCTATTCGCCTCAAGAATTTCATTTCTGCTGCAGCTATTCTACTTTCTGTCTTCTTTTTAATAGGCCAACTTTAGGAGTCACACGTTTGTATAGATGGATAAATTATTCTGTATACTTCTATTTCTGTTTTTGTGTATATTTCTCTTTTTCCTAATAATGTGTTATTTATATGGTAGTATACACTGCTGGCTTTCTTTATTCTATGTTTTATTTCTTGAGTGGTTTTCCTAAAATTTTGTAAAAATTGATTCTTAATTATTTGTATTCAGTTACGCCTCTATTTTTTTATTTTGTATTTCTATCCCTTGAATTGTTTGCTCATCTATTCTAATGTGTAGTAGTTTAATTTTCTTTGAGTTTCATATCATTCTTCTTTTATTAATGTTCTCATACCATTGGTTAATAACTTTATGTAGCTTTGCTTCCTTATCCTATATGGTAGATATTTCATCAGCATATTTTACAGCTTTCACAAAGCTTGGATTAAGCTTCCAATACCCTGCTAAAGCTTCTGCTTTGTTATATTTGGAAATCGACTTGGCTTAAATTGTCATTGATCACTAAAATGTATTACTTAAACACTTTTGGGGCTATTTTATAAAATCTTCAAATTACTGAGTGTTCAATCAAAGTCAGCTGTTGGAAGTTATGCACTACCGCGCAAGAAGCGAAAAAAGTTCATAACGATTTGCGAGTCAATTTCCGAGTCTAAAAAATGTCTCTGGATCTATTCAACTATTACTTTGTCGTGGAAAGAGGTCCTTTCGGGATGAATGTGAGAATTCAGCTTTATAATTTACATCGAATGTGCTACCCGACAATCTGCAGATATCACAACTCTTTGCCATGGAGTGACCAAAAATTCGTTCGTGAAATCGCTGAATGATTCCACTTTTTTAGGGAAAATCGAAGAATAATAATAATTTTTGCATTGAATTCGGGTTATTTTCTCTCCGAATGTCTGAACTTACCCTTTCATCCGATTCCATTCCCAATGACCCCACCCTCCCCCCTCCCCCTCCCAAAACCAGGCCCTCGTTCTACATATTTCACGCGGACTCCCATTTGCTTCGCCACCTTTTTCTTTCTATGCCCCCATGCAATGTCCGCACATCCAGCTCCATCACCCCCTGCCATCCCCCCCCACCCCGCCCTTCCCCTCTCCCTCGTCCATTCCCCTTCCGCATGGATGACTGCAGCTCATTCAGCCGATTGGCGGAAACGCACGATCATCGCTGCTTCCATTGTGACCACCGCGGCGGGGGATGTGAGGTGCACTCGGGCGGGTAGTGTGGTGTTTGGGAAGGGCAGTGAGGGATGGAGGGAGTGGGTTGAGTTAGATAGGCCGAGGCTAACCGAAGATGGATAAACGGAATGGGATGAAGGGAATCCTGCGCAAGAGGAGGATCGTGGATGCAGATAAGGCAGCCGTGGATGAGGAGCGAATAGTTCCGGGGAGTTCACTGCCTTATAATAATACTTGCCTGACGCAGGTTTTTTTTCTTTGCAGGGGGTCGTCACTGAGGAAAATATACTATCCGCAATCTATCTTCCTAGCCCTTCTTCGAGTCATTTTTTATACGATTTTACCGCTCGCCCACGTGATTTTCTGATAAAGATGGCATTGATCAGGAGTAGTCCAAGATATTCACGCCAGATAAAAATGTTCTAGACCGAAAGCGTTGGTGAGTTTAAACGCGGCGTTGAATTGAGTTTGAATGAAATACGGCAATTCACATTTCGCCGCTAGTGGTAACGTAAAATCCTCGGGTCAAAGCATTTTAATTGAGTAAATATTTTTACGTAAAGGACAGTGGTATTCAACTTCACCCGTGGACTATTTTAAACCGATTTATTTTTTTTGTTCTTAATGGTAAAGGTGAATTCATTATCTATGCGTGGAAATTCTGAAAACTGCATCCTTTGTCCAGGGGAGACAATGTTAACAACTCTCGCCGTCCTAAATGCATACCTTAATTTATTAATGGCACGAAATAAAGACAATTCTACATCGTAAATGAAAAGGAAAACTTTGTTATATTCCACCAATTTATTTTCAGGTTCAACTAGTTTCGACGCAGCGGCGTCATCGTCATCGTACCTCATTCATTTTCACAATTCTACATTTTACTTGAATTCACGAATAGCTTTAAAGTTTAGCTGCAAAAGTTTTGGCAAAGAATTGTCTTGCGGTCGTTAACATATTGGTTTCCTATATATTTATGGATCCAAAAAAATGGTAAATTTGGGTTCAAAAATAATGAAATGGTATAAATACTTATCTGCTCTCTTCTTGCACCTTAACGAACACATTTCTATTCCGGGAGACTAACAACTCGGCATGTCGCATACCATACAATGTGAAATCCTATTGAGGTTGAAACTTTGATGTTTGCTCCTCATTTGGGTACATTAATGAGTATAAGTCTTTAAAGATAGTATAAGTTCTAAACCCTACGTAATTTATCGTATACTTACGCTTAAAGTAAAAAGGGATTGTTGCAGCAGATTGGATCAGCAGAGTCAGCTTACGTGTTATAAAACCCATACTATTTTGTAATCGATCAGAGGTTTTTGGGTGCAAAAAAGATGAAAATGTAGAACATCAGAAAAATAGAAGCTATAATAAATACTATAGTTAGACAAGTATGCAAAACTTCCTTTTTTTTTTCAACGTGTACCTGGAAAAAGCAGTCATTTAAGTCCAATAAATGGGAACGCAATAGAATTAAGGTGAATGGAAAAGATAACAACAATCTTCATCTCGCTGATAATGTCGTAATCATATTTATTGAAAGATTTTTCATTTTGAGTTTCATCGATTACAGTGGTGCATTCTGCTTACAATGTATTTACGCCAGTCTCTTTTCCCGACGCAGGCTATGAATTCATGGAGTTCACACGATATAACCCTTGAGATACGGATCCAGAATATTCCAAGAATCTAATCTTCACCCTTTCTATTTCTTTGCGGGAGATTAAGGTTAATCAGCTCACTCGGTGAGTTATCTCTTGCTTCTCCCGTGTAATGAGGATTTAGTGCTACCACAGTGCTTTATTTGGACTGGTTGCCTCTATTTTCCTGTTTCACCGGAATGGGGAAGGGGCTTAAGAAAACCTTATCTTTGCTCCGTATATTCCTCTCCCAAGTGATGGCGCTGCGGTATTCAAATGTGTTGCGTCTGTTTCTTAAACCCTTGCATGGCGCCTTGCCAAGTTTCGTTTTTTTCTATCAGTTAACGCAGCTTTTGCTGATGAGGGCAACCTGGAGATTTATCGTGAAATATCTAGCCGTCATTATGGACTTCAGATCGTCATATATTTTTAATCCTATGTTTATTTAAGAAATATAACTCCTACATAATTACCAGTGAGTGGATAATCGTCCATATCTGCAATGGAATTAAGAAAATTTCGTGAAAACGAATGAATTTCGGAGTAGTTTTTCTGGTCTTAAATTCAAAATGTGCAGAACTGCATGAAAATAATTGTGTAAATAAAAAATACAGATTACAAGGATTCTGTTCTACCATTTTGATAAGAAGCGCTCACTCAAGCCACTACCATATAATTTGTAAAATAAATGGTAGCGTTTCATTAAAGAAGTTATCCTAAGCACACGGACATAATTGATAATTATATGTACGACGTATGAATCTAGTTTATGTATCAAACTAACCAAACGTTGGAAATGAATACTGTGATAGTATCATCATATTGATTGGTTCATTAAATGAAACCGAAAAAATCTTTATAAACATTGGCATTTAAATTTTGTGGTCGAGACATAGAAGAGGATCTTTGGAACCTTCAAGGGGACGCAAAGTTTTAATCTTTAAAATGAGTCACGTAAATATTTTAAAGTTATCAGCAAATCGAAATTACTCGTTAATAATACAAAATTCATCTTCAGGAAAGGAACATTAAACCAACCGACTACTATTTTCATTTTTCCTAAGAAAAATTGCTTTATTTAATATGCTTTAAAGAGAAATTATTTATAAAATTGTACCGGCTTGGTTTGGATATTTGGATTACAATTATAAACAATGTGTAATGACCATGTAATCTCCTTCCCTCTGAGTCTTGCATTAATGATTACTTTTAACTGTAATTTTGATAGTTATCTTTTAACGATAACAGACAAGACGGGAAAGATGATCGTAGAACCGAGAGAGATCCAGGAGTGGTGGAAGGAGTACGTTGAAGAGCTGTATGGTAAAGAAATAAGGCCCAATAGGTTAGATATAGAAAGGGAAGACGATATCGACAGAGATGGCATCGGTCCAAATATCCTAGATTGCGAAATCGAAAGAGCTCTACGAGACATGAAGAGGAATAAGGCGGTGGGAATAGATGACATACCTGCAGAGTTTTTAAAGAGCATGGGGAAGAACGGAAGAGGAAATCTTTTTGCGCTTATTCGTAGGATTTATGAGGATGGAGTGTGGCCGGAAGACTTCGCGAAGACTGTACTAATTCCTATACCAAAGAAGAGTAAGGCAAAAACGTGCGAAGACTATAGGACAATAAGCTTAATATCCCACGCGGCCAAAGTAGTTCTGAGGATTCTAAACAGAAGGCTAGAGAAGAAGGCAAATGAATACCTGGGTGACGACCAGTTCGGGTTTAGGAGAGGGACGGGAACGCGAGACGCTATAGCGGTGATGAGGACGCTAGTAGAAAGAAACCTAGAGTATGGGCAGGATGTTTTCGCATGCTTCATAGATTTCGAGAAGGCGTTTGATCGGGTGGAATGGATGAAATTAATGGGAGTGTTGAAGCAATTAGGGGTCGATTGGAGGGACAGGCGTCTGATTCGAAATGTATATATGAATCAGACTGCGCAGGTTAGGGTAGCCAATGGAGAATCGGGATGGGCCACGATAGGACGGGGAGTGCGGCAAGGGTGCCCACTATCGCCTTTGCTTTTTAACGTGTATTCAGAAGAAATGGTAAGGGAGGCATGGGGGGAGGAGGAGGTAGGAATAAAGGTAGGAGGGGAGCTGATAAAATCAGTGAGATTTGCAGATGATCAAGCATTGGTTAGTCAGTCGGCCAAGGGGTTACAGTCAATGGTGAATGCATCAGAGGTGTAGTGCGAAAAGTATGGGATGAAGATCAATCACAAGAAAACGAAAGTAATGAGATTTTCTAGAAGTAAGAAGGCGGGGCTGAATATAAGGGTGGGAGGGCAGAAGATAGAGCAGGTCGAGCAGTTTACGTATCTGGGAAGTATTTTGGAGGCGAATGGGTTTAGTGGTAAGGACATCAGATGCAGAATTGCGTTTGCTAAAGAAGGATTTTCGAAGAGAAGGGAATTGATGAGGGGGGGTCTGAGAAGAGACGTAAAGAAGAGGCTGGTGAAAACTTTAATATGGAGCGTGGCGCTATATGGGTCGGAAACTTAGTCATTGCGAAGGGAGGATGTGCGTAGACTTGAGCCGTTTGAGATGTGGGTTTGGAGAAGGATGGTGAAAGTTAGCTGGATGGCGAGAAAGACGAACGAGGAGGTACTGGATATGGTCGGAGAGGAGAGGAAGCTTGTGGCAGAGGTTCGGAGAAGACAGAAGAGATGGATGGAGGAGGTTTTGAGGGGAGAGGGCATGTTGAAAAGAGTGATAGAGGGGAGAACACTGGGGAAGCGTGAAGGAGGAAGGAGGAGGATAGGAATTCTGGGCGAAATAAGAGGAGGTAGAAGATATGAAGAATTGAAGAGGGATCTAATAACGGGCCATCCTTAGGAGGGAAAGCGAGACAATTTCTATTAGTTTGGGATACAGAATGGGGACTGTCCAAGAGCCTACCAATCAGCTGGTAGAATACTTGAATGAATGAATGAATCTATTACTATTTATTTATTATTATTATTTATTTCTAAAAACTCGTAATTATTATATGATATAACCAATCAGTTTTTATTATAATGAATTATTAACTGTTATTGAGCATTTATATACTTTCCAATTAAACCTAATGACGGGTTTTTCTTATAGGTATTTATGTATGTATGTGGGTTAGGTCATAAATTGCCACCCGGTGAGAGTTCATTCATGTTGATGTGGTTCCCTGAATTTAAACATTCAATGCGTAAATATAAGCTGCTCTCCCTCATCTTCATGAGGGTTTACGCTATAAAAATTAACTACAGCATCAGCCCTTTCAAAATACACAAGATTGAAAGATTGGTGAAAATATTTTTTAAGTTTTCAGTTCAAAATTAATTTGATTTGTAAAAAGCGTCAGCCTGAAATAGTTAATTTTATTAAATGAATATATTTTATTCAACTTTCGTAAAAATCAAGCCTCATTGCGTCTATACCCGATAAGAATTTTGATAATCGCTAGATGTATTGATTTTGAAATGTGTTTTATGAACAGTAATAATGAAAATTAATTAATGTAAATATATTTATCCCACTTTTTCGTTCAAACTCAGATATGCTTAATACATTCGTTGATTAAAAATTCCAGATTAGCTATCATTTTTCACAATTGAATTCACATGATAAAAATTCACATGAGTTAGCCTTTTATTGCTCATTTTCTGTGAATGAAAACGACCTATATAGCTTTAATATGAAAGGAAACTAATTTAAATGATTATTTATATATTTAAATAATTATTCTAATTCATTTACTTTTCTGAGTAAAAACATTGGTACACTTTTGCATCTTTAGCTGGGAACAAATATTTTAAATGAAATGAACAAGCATTTTTTGTTTTAAAATACCTAATTCAATGAGCTGGGAGGAATACTATTTCTAATAATAACCACTTTTAATAAATATTTGCGTTACGTTATTCACTTACCTGCTGCAGTAACACATTCTTCATTGAATATTTGATTTCGAAAAATTTGGATCTGATGATCGCTAAAAGGTATAACTGTAGTTATTGCGAAATAGTTGTGTTTGCACGTAAATTTGGTTTGAATTTCGTTGACATTTCACCGGAATAAATAAATTTTATGGATAAAATTTGCATCTATATGAGGGAATATGAGAACATACACGAGCTTTATTAAACAGGCCAAAGGTATGGTTGCATTTTACATCACCAAAAGCCCCTAAGATTTTCCGTAGCTCTGTTCTCTGTTTGTCTATCGGTTAATCGTCTTAATCCTTGATAAATCTACATTTTCAAATGTATAATAACCTGCCCGATATTTTCCCTCCATGGCATCTATTGGATCATCATTCTTCTCTTGGTTTCAGAGCAGAGTAATTTGTTTACTCTATGATCGTGCCTTCCAATATTGTCTTCATTGACTCTGAAAAAAGAAGACAAGAATAAGCTGCATGCTTTTGAGATGTGAATATGGAGAAGAATTAAGAAATGGAGATGCACGGAAAAGAAGACAAACGAGGAATTGCTCGGCATAGCAGGGGACGACTGACCCGTAAGCCTAATGCGTATAAGATTTGCAGCAGCTCCACACGCGAGTCCACAAGGAAGTGGTAGGTGCGTCATTTGAATCGAAACCCCAGCTTCCGAGGAATCCCACATTCATTTTATTTCCACTTAATTAATTAAAATTATATTTCCCACGCTGAAAAAGCCAAACCCAATCGTAAGTTTTAAATAAATAATATCACTTTTCGAACTTGCCATAATTCCCGACTCTAACGTGCAGTGGAATTACCTGGTAACAAGGCCTAGAAAATATTACGCACAGGTTATTGATGGAACGAGGAAAAATAAATACTCATACACAGTACTCGTTAACCGGAACATATGTATGTTCAATCGTACACAACAAATGCAGGCATTAAAACAAATACTTAGGCCACTTAAAGTCACTTTAAAATTTGACAATTACAACCAGACCATAAAAAGGTACGAGGGGAAAATGTAACGTGACAAATTGCTTAGCGAAAATAATCTAAATGATGTTGACTGGAAAATGAATCTGCCACAACATCAACTTGCTTAACCAGCTTACATGTATAAAAGGAAATAACACTCTGGGAGGAAATACTATTACGAAAGAAAAGGGCCGCAAACGGGCTTACTCAAACATAAGTTGAGCAGAGAAGTCATATGTAATTATTAGTTCACTATGCCATCAACATTAAAACAGTACACCATTCACAAGATCAACTTATTTTAATGCAGTGGAAAATGCTTGAAGTTTATACATACGCGAGGAAAAATTTATCCCTGGTGCAGTGCGGCTTCCTCGATCAACCCATTTCCATAGGCATTAATAATTATTCATGTAGAACGATAAGGCGATACGTGAAATAGAAATAATAACTGGGTGAGTTATTATATTCATCAACTCACACATTCATTGCACAGTGTTTTCCTCGTACAGAGCATTTTATAAACAATAACAAGATCACAAATTTACACACCTTCCAATATTGGCCACGTCATTAACTTGAGGGTGATGAGCTTTAATTACTCCATTTGTAGTAATTATAGTGCCTTCTTCGTCGTGGTACCAGTTATAAGCTAACTTTCTCTCTATTCCAGCATCAGGAATATTCGTCCGGACGTAAATACTAAGTATATTATTTAGTATGGAAAGAAAATAATAACGAAGAAGATACGAAGGCAGGTGAAGAACGGTAGGACGTTCACCGAGCCTGATCTTAGTACCGGGGTATACCTGATGATGACGCCCTAAGCGTTGAATCACGTGTTGTGTATTACTGTGCATTAAATATTAGTGGGTAGTACAACTCCTGCAATTTGGTTTAAATATTGATTCAGAAACCTTGATGTTTTTTAATCGAAGCAGCTCACATGTTAAATTATATTGAAGAAAAAGCATGAGTATAAAATATTTCTTAATAGGATGATAGCCATTGGGTAAATTAACAATGCGTTGATAGTTTCTCCCAATGACTATCATCAATACAAGTCTATCTATTGATTAATCAATTATAAGTCTTTATCGTCTACTTCTCAATTAAAATCCGATTTATTGAAATTTCAGCATTGCATGTTTGTGAGATTGTATGTTTGACTACATAATAAGCATCATTGAACTTAGTGGCACATTCCAGCGAGGAACTTGATGTCAGCGAGACCTAAGCAAAAGTGGATGTTCGGGCAAAGGAACCCAAGGTCCCAGCTCTATGGGATCCTCCGAAGTGCTCCCTGTCCCTTCGTCTTACCAGGCTCGCAAGCTTACATTTTTGACATTATTTTCTTTTTAGGCGAGTGCCTTAAGTTCTGCGCTACTTAATTATAACTACCGATTCCCCAATCCCGTTTTTGGTGATTTGGGTCTGACCTACAAACTCGATTCCTCTGCGAGGGCTAAATTTTACGCTTCCATTCACATCCATTTTTTGAGGAATCTAATTGCATCACCGTGGCACAGTTCAAAAGCATCTATCTTCATCCGTTTATCCGATAATATATTTTTCCACATCCCCCGTATTTACACTCATTAAGTTCAATTGTGGCATGTAAAAATAGTTAAAAAGAAATCCAATTGAATTATTCGCCAAGTTCTTCACCGAATCTAATTATCCGCTTCCCATGTAGCCTTGATCCCTCTCTCTCCCCCCTTCCTGACTCTTACGCCCATCAAGGTATTCTTACTTCCCCTTATCTCACCACATCTATACCACGTGCATGCCCATCAAATGCTGCAGTCGTGACCCCATTTTACGCCGCCGTGGAAAAAAGATATTGGAGGGCACACGGCAAGAAGCTCTTCGTTTCGGAAGGTTAGGAGCAAGGTAGAGTGGGAAGATAGAAATGCATGTTAGAAAGGAAGTAGCATTATTTGCAGAGGCGAAGGATATCAGACGTATTATATGACGGTTAGGCACTTACTGCTGATGAATCAAATTGCATGGGGATGGTTCAATGGTACCCACTCTCCCGCTTGATATCTACACTATCCATTGGTGATCCTTTGCGGTGGAGCTAATGATAAGAAAATAAATACCGGCGAGGAGCTACGGAATCATAAGCATTTTTACTCAGGAGGAATCCATCGAGGATTTAAAAGCTAGTCATCCAAGTATTAAGTTACCTAAAAGCAAACAAACCAAAATGTTTCAAGGAGGTTCCGTGGTGGTGAAAAAAAGTCACTAATGACTTCACTGCAAATACTTTTTTGGCTCTCCGGAGACGGTGGTACCTCATCCCAGTCTTGACATTTTGGCACTGATGCAATGCTTCCAGAGTTCGCCTCATTTATGAGCGTGTTTAGCGCCATATGGGACATGGCCCCCGGAGTAGGCTTGCGCCTCTTCAGGGGAGGATTGCGCCTCGCTAGTTCCCAGCATACCCAACCACCTCAACAGACGAGGACCGAACGCAGCAAGTGATGGATCAGGTAGGTGCAGAGCCCAACCCGCCGCAAGGACCCCAGACAACCCCGTAAAACGCCTAGCCGCCCACCACCCAGATCGAAGATGAGGAGACCGCGGAGACGCGGTTGGCTGCCGACACCCACGCCCAGAGGGCAGAGGAAGACGGTAACCACCACCATCGTGCCCGACCCGAAGCCACGAGACCCCCTGGACGAATCGTATCGCCACCAAGAACAACGATTGACAGTTCGGACGAAACGGGAAGGCGTATTCACCCGAAAGCGAAGGAAAACTCGTAAAAACCCCCGCCAGGCCGCCAGTACTGGGAGCTGCACTGAATACAGTGGTGAAATTAACACATTATTTTAACGAGGAGATTTAAAATATCATTCAGAAATAACAACAATTATGTAAAGTTGTATATAATAAATAAATACAATAAATAAATAACTGGGAAATCACTGGTGGGGCTCTCATCATCATGAACGTGTTTAGCGCCATGCCGGACATGGCCCCCGGTATAGGTTTGCGCCTGTTCAGGGGAGGCTTGCGCCTCACTTCTATTGGCCGCCTTATACATCTTATCCGTAGAGATCAGGTCACTCGTGTTGGTTGATGATGTTTTACTTTTGGCTCAGCTAAACAGCGTCCTAATTACAGAGTTATTCTGTAATTGATGGCGCGGTGAAGAAGCTTTTGGGTACCGCTCAGTGTAAGTCTTTTTCCTGTAGACTTCGTGGCCCAGTCTTTCGTCGTTCATCTTTTTCACAAGGACGTCCAAGAATGGTAGGCGTTTTCCTTTTTCTATCTCCATCGTAAACTTGATGGAGTCGTCTTTTTGTCGATGTGGTTGTTCAAGTGCTTCAGGAATTCATTCAGCTCCCTCTCTCCGTACTGCCACACGCCTATTGAAGCAGCTTGAGGGGGATGTTTAAAATATTTCATCTGCCGTAAAGTGTTCAGCATGAGAGTTCCCTCCGAGAAAAAATATTATTTAATTAGCTGGTCCATGTCATTGAATCTTCATTATGAAGGACATATATGAATTGTTTTAATTGAAATACACGAGTTTAAACAACATTTTATTACTCAGGGGTCACCTTAGTCACCCTCATAGTTTACTCATTTAGCGTAACTATTAAAAAAATAAGATTCACTTTAAAAAAATTTTAGATTTAGCTTAAAATAAATAAATTAAGCAAATTGCTGAGTTAATAATATCGCTTCTTCAGGTATTTCTCTCATTGTATTTACATTTATAAAATGATGTTCATAATATGTTGTCATTCTTCGGTAACAACCCAGTTCCATTGTTTCATTTCAACATTAGCTAATTAAAATTGTTAATATAAATAACTTATTAATAAATTTTAATAATAATTAATTAAAATTTATATTAAAAATTTAACAGTAAGCTTTTTTAAACTACTTGCAGTTTGGAATAA
Source organism: Pyrrhosoma nymphula (assembly GCA_963573305.1). Lineage (NCBI taxonomy): Eukaryota > Metazoa > Arthropoda > Insecta > Odonata > Coenagrionidae > Pyrrhosoma > Pyrrhosoma nymphula. The sequence continues at coordinate 65,577,440 of OY754333.1, forward strand.
AACTCAGCGAGACAAATTACACCAGTAATGAACAGGTGGACAAATGGTGGAATGATTATGGTTTAACCAACTATCGTGCATTTTTTCTGGTCAGTTGTGAGCAAGAATGCCCTTTGTAAACACCACTGAAGTGAGTAACACTCTATTGGCAACGTCCAAAAATGGGAAATAAAGAAGTTTAAAAAAAATTCCCTGTCTTAGACTCGGTAAAAGGAAAATAAAGAGATGAATTGAAGAGAATTAATCAATAAATCAACTAAGGGAGAAAGGTCTATAAGAAGAGCAACGGAATGACCAACAATATTGGTGATTGGAAATTCGAAGAAGCCGTAGACCGTTGCAGTCCGATTTAATATATAATATGAGAGGGGAAATGTTTGTCTTCTTCCCGTTGAAATCTAACGGGAAGAAGACAAAATTTAAACGGCTACTTAATATAACAAGGATCCCCATGTCACTTAAAACATACCTAAAACATTTAGAACCCATTAACCACCCATGGAGGAAAATTACAACCTTGTGTTAAGGTTATTTACGCCTTCAATGCTTTTATCATTGGGCAAAAGTTTAAATAATATGGGGTAAAAACAATCCATTCAAATTATGGTTTGCGATTTTCTCTTTATATTATACGTCGGTGTGTATTTGTTCTGCTATCCAATAGTAAAAATTTAAAATGATATTGAATGTGCATGTGCTCCAAAAAAAATAAACTACTACACCTTCCTTAAGGAAGTAAGAGTTAACTATATCGGGTAAACACAACCTCTTAAAATTGTTCTACATCTCCTTCTACATACTACCCCGCAAGCCGCCTCAATAGGCGTGTGGCGGGGGGTGTTAGGACACCAGGCGTTTACATATGTAAATAGGAAACGCTCTAATGAAATTACGCTTAGCATTTATTAAAGTCCCTTATTGATTGGGGGAAAAACGAATTCCCATACCTATCCGTTCGCCAAAATATCTCCCTTAATTTATCGTTTCTGTCGGACCTGGAAATATAGTGGGGTTCTAATATGATGTTCTCCGTATCGCTCTGAAAGATATCTATTCTCAATTTGTCAAGCAATCTAAGCCTAGCGCGCAGCCTCCGAGTCTCTAGCGGCCCCCAGCCTAATTCGTTTAACATCTGTGTAACGCTGTCTGTACGCCCGTAGCAGTTTATGACGATTGGCGCAGCTTTCCTTTGTATTTTATTAAGTTCCCGGATTAAGTCTTTCTGCACCGGATCCCATATGATCGCTGCATATTCAAGGTGTAGCCGGACGAGTGCGAATTAGCACCTCTCTTTTACTTTTTCATCCGAAAATCTTCCCACAATACGCTTGACGAATCCTAGCTTATTCAGAGCCCTGCCACAAATATTTCTCATATGTGTTCCCCACGATAGGTTCGAAGTTATCGTTACTCCTAGGTATTTCACTTCATTTGTCGCCTTTATGTTAACACCATCCACAGCATATACATGGGGATAGTTGGACGACCTCCGTAAGAAATGTACCGCCGTGCATTTGCTCAGATTAAGTTCGAGTCCCCACTCTTGGCTCCACGCATGAACGTTGTTTAAATTCGATGATAGAATTTCAAAGTCAGATTGATCACTAATTTCGCGATAGATGACAGCATCGTCAGCAAATAAACGTATTTTGCTGCTAATTCGAGAGCATAGATCATTGTTGTTCTCGGTTTAAACAATTTTTCCGGTCAGTTTTAGGTCACCTAATTTCCTTTTCCTTGATTGCCCGGATGTCCTTCAAACAAGTATGGCTGACAGATGGACAGACTTCAGTGGATTTTTAATATAGATAGACTAGGAGAGAGTTCCCGTTGTAGTATAACGGAAAGAAGATAAAACTTGAAACTTTTTCAATGGATTAAAAGACCCTCCATGTTGTGCCATGTATATAACAAGTGTCATTAACAACCACGGAGAGGATGGTGCAAATTTACCCCAGATATTATATCATTGTTCTCTCATAATGATTACGTAACCTAAGTCATAAATACCATGATGGAAAATCAACTGCATGAATAGAAAACTACCTTACTTTAGCCATCTAAGAGTGAATAATTTGTTTTCAGTACAAGTAACTTAAAAAATGAAAAAAACCTGCATCGAGTTCAATGCTTTGCTTATGGTAGTAAAAGGTAATAAAATTGGTTAAAATAAACCTAAAAACCTTGCTTTTTGCTGTTGTTACTATATTTTTGTCTGGTATTGCATTATTTTAATTTTGGTTTCAGTGAATTTAAATCCTTAACCGTGCTAGTAATTTAAAATATAAAAATAGGAAACTCTGCACTGATTCAATACTTTTCTTATGGGGCTATAAGCTAACAACATAGGGGAAAAACAAACTCTTAAAACTGTTATTAGGGGTTTTGACTAATTATCTAGTTTTTTTGTGTAATGATCTTTAGTCTTGCCAAATTTCAACTCTCTAGGTAACCAAAATGTCTTTCAAGCAGGCGTGACTGATATACAGACAAGCAGACAGATAGACTTCAGTGGATTAATAATGTAGATAGATGACTACAAAGATACAAATCTTCTTTTTATCAAAATGCAGTTTATATCACCTATTTAACTAGCTACTCTAGATCTTCACCCTTATGGAAAAGTATTTTCCTCAGGGGTAAGGGTAACGTCCATGGAAAAGTCAAGCGAATCTCATTGCAGGGTAAAACGCAAACAATTTTCATCAAACTAGTATGATGCAGCTTATAATTTCCGTGGGAATGAATACATTAATCTCTGCATTATTGCAAGTCTTGTAGGTAACACGATCTTCGACTTGAAGGGAGTTTCCTGGACACGAGCTTTATCGTCCTAATGAATGATTCATGTCTAACCGCTTCGAAATCGATTTTTGATTAGATAAGTTTACTCGGAGATGTAAACTCGGAGCCGTCGGGGAGCGGCATTGAATAGCAAAACAGTAAAGGATAACGCTGGAGGATGCTTTGAAAGGGAGGGACCCATTAAATGCACATAAGCTCTTCGCATTTCCTCTCTCTGGGGAGGAAACTATGTCAATCGATGGCACTGTGGGTACATGGAGGCCATTTCCGCACAAAATTGCATTTTATCTCGTCCTTAGATACGCCGGAACATTTTATTTTTATTATTTTGTTCCTTGACGTTCCCGATTAATCGAATTCTCAGTATTTTTTTTAGGGAGCTCTCTTCCAAGATGTTGCTTCGAAGAAATAGCTTGGCGAAGCGGGACTGCTTAATGCCTCGCGACAGCGACAAGAGATTCTTTCACCAGTTTTCTCCCTGTAGCAATAAGCGTCCGCAACGTCTATCACACTCCCTGTGACTTATAATATTATTTTTAACCCTAATATTGAGCGTAACCTGGAGTAGTGGCATATCTAGAATTTTGCTATGTAGGGGTCCAAAATATTTTTGATATATGTAGTAGTGGGAGGTCCGGCCGGGCTCGGCGTAATGGGGACTTTTCCCGGAAACATTTTATAAATTATAACAACTAAACTGCATTTTGTAGCTCTTTTTCAAGAAATTAAATTTCATAAACCATGTAAATTATATAAGTACAATATAAGTTCCAAGATCCATATGATCCACTGGCCAGTCAGGAGGCGTTTGTGTAAGCAGAAAACACTGTATTTACATATATAGTATTTTAGTAAAGAGGAAAATAAAGCAATTTCATGTAAATTACATAAGTACAATATAAGTTACATTATCAATATGATCCACTGGCTAGTCAGGAGGCGTTTTGTAAACAGAAAACACCGTATTTACATATAGTATTCTAGTAAAGAGGAAAATAAAGTCATTTCAGAACACTTCTTTTATATATTTTTCATAGATTATCAGCCATAAATAATCTTTTACACTTCCTTTTTAATTCTGAAATAGTTAGCATGCTAGGTTTTATAACATTCACTACGTTTACCAATCAATCTCAGATCGACCTGATTGTTCAGAAGCAAGCCGACTCTGGTCGCCTAGTTTACCAATACGGTCCGAAAATATCGATATTTAACTATCGAATCCAGTTGTCTAAATTATGTTGACATTCCTCGCTAATTTAAGCCACACACTTCGCTCCCTTTCATTCTTAAAAGCAAGGCACACCGTAATTAATATCGATTTTAATTTGTTTTCCATCGGCAACCAAAAGAAGAACAATGAGCGCTACAAGTCCGTTCTCCCTTCAGATTGATCTGAGATGTCAGTCCGGCTGGGAAAGCGGGCTCACTCGGTTCGCTACTCAAGTGACAAAAGAACTTGGCCGAGAGGAAACGGTTTAAGAAGCATGAGGTAGGTTGGAAGTATATATAACTAAAATACTTCAAGAAACAACTGAAACGAATATCCTTAGAAAAATCTTTGGGAAAACCCAATGGGTTGAATGAGAAGTGAAAACATCAGAAAGAACTGCCATATGCCAAAGAATATAGACGAATGGGTAAACAGGTGAAGGAGGAAACTGAATGTTCACATGCATACAATGGAAGACGGAATAATAGTTAAGATTATCAGATATAAACTTCCAGGTGGGAGAAGAGGTGTAAGCAGACCAAGAAAAATATGGCAAGACAATGTAGAGCAGGAGTTATCTGAGCCTGTGCGAAAGTAAACAAGAAATTCTAGGAAGAAAATGGAAAGAAAAAACATGAGATGAGCTGGATTGAATGGAAGAAGGAGAGGAGCTGATAAAATAAGTTAGTGATGACTACTTATCTTGTACTCATGAATGATAGAGACTCCTGCACTGGTAGAGAACCTGCTGTGCTTTGGTTAAACTGCTCACTGTATGATTCTGCTCCTTCCGTCACTGGTAATCCTGCTACTCAGAAAAACTTATCTGCCCACGCAAGGTTTTGCTGTATTTGTTTGACGGTGACTCGTCCTCTTCGTTTTATTCGGCATAAATCCTCAATTGCCCTGCCTTTTTCAAATCGGACCAAGTCTTAGACTCGTAAATGATTGGCATCACCGGTAATATATGTCAATTTGTCTTATCCTAACTTACCAATCGAAATTCCTTACCTTAGCAAAATTATTTCTCTGATGTTGGGGGTTGTTCGGGTTTCCCACCGGGTCAAACTCTCCATTTCTGCCGACGTCTAAATGAACGAGTCGTTCATCATCCTCAGGGTATGTCGTGCAATTCAACTGGTCCGCATTATATAGGATTGGCTCCTCGTCAAATGTCGTGGGATTGGTCCACTTTCCTGCCTTTTTCTCCTGGCCTCTTGGATGCTTCTCAGCACAGGTTTCCAGGAATTGCTGAGAGAGTATCCAGCCCTGAATTATTTCTTTGATGATGGCTCTTCCCACGAATCCAGTCCACCTTCACCGCAATAGTGTCCTCTCTTCTGGCCTTTGCCAAGGAAAACCGGCCCTGACTCACTTCAACGGCTAGGCGACACTAAGGATGAGGTTACGCCCCTTCCATTCTCACCCTGTCAGTCTCCTTGTTTGTACATCTACCCCTGTCGCACGCACCCAAAGCCACCCCCTGCCGGTGACACCCCGCGGTGGCCCCGTCCATCATCCCCCGTCGCCGGCCATCAATCTCCCCATTCACACCCACGGCGTCGCCCCTGAACTTAACTCCCCGCCCGCAGGCTTCCCTCCCGCTACGCCTCAGTTGAACTGAACCACAGATGACGCCTCGGAGCTGGAGTATCGTCAATTGTATCCCAACAATTGAAGTTGTGGTATCCGTGTCAAATTCGGTCTACAAGTGATTTGTGATCAACAAAAGTGTATAATAACTTGATGTAAGGAGGATAATTTTAACTAAATAAATGCTTTTTATTAATACTGTATTATAGACGGAAATTCCACATAATTGCCCTTATCTTTCGGAGCGGGCATAGTTAAAAGAGTATAGTCCTCGGTTAAAGGCGTGTAAACCAGACTCTGCTTTTAACAATTTCTTTCAATTGGGCCTATTCTTGCATACCTGTTTTACTTACTGATTTCTTCATACACGCACTCCAATTCTTAAAAGCAGCGAAGCACACTCCTTTCATGTATTCCCATTGCTGGACTATTCAGCCCACATTACAACCAAGGAAATGAAAAAGTTTTATTGTCTTAATATAAAAAATTGAATAATAAGAATATTTTGTGTATTTTTACTACCACGCATTTTTAACTTTATAACAACGTGCTAATTACCTAAGTCTCTTCTTGCATTAAAATTTCTTGCTTCCTCTATCTGTTTCCTATTTGAGCATCGTGGTTGTCGTTTCTTTGGTACGCATAGTTTCATAGAATACCTTCGCATGCATATCAACGCTAAGTACCGCAAATGAGATGAATGCAGAAGTAATTTCGATTGCACTTTGTATTTTTTTATTTTTGAAAAAAAAAATGTTGAAAAAGAATTAAGGATGACAATCAGTGGTAATGCCGTAAGTTAGTTCAAGTGCTAAGTTAATAAGCATGTTCTATAAAACCTATTCTCTTCCTTCGCCTTCCCCACTTACCCGCCATTCTCTCCTTTATCATGGTCTTAAGCAACCCTTCGCCCCTCATTACCTCTTCCAATCACCTACTTTGCCTTCTCCTAATCTCATTAAGAAAATTATTTTTCTATCAACAATACATTCTTACACATATTCGTTTGTTTTCTTTCCCGGGTACCTTGCAGTATACATAGTTACTCTAGTAGCTCCCTAGTAAATAATGTAAATGAACGCACAGATGCCATACATTAGAACCTTTATAGACAAGAGGAATTTGATGACAACGAAACACTTCAAGAGATTTCAAGACAACATTTCCGCCGTCATGGCATTTCAACTGGCGTAATGTACGTTTGATATACGAGTCTTGTTCAACGAGTCTTGAAGGGAGTTTTACAAGAATGTATTGCTGTGAAGTTGACTTTACTAGTTATGTAGCTTCCCTTTATTGTGAATGTAATGCCTCGCGTATGAAATGCTACATCTATTTATAGCATGCTTATTTGAGAAACGTCACTCTAAATTTCGATTTGATGACTTTATTTTCCTTCGAAAATGTATTTTTCAAACAGATGATGAACTACCCACTTCCTTCGTCTTCAGAGGTGATCGATAAAATTCAACATTTTAAGTCATAAAAATCATAGAAATAAAATATGTATACATTTCATTCCACAAATTTGGGTAGTGTGACAGTTCTACTGGTGTGATTAAAAATTTTCTAATTTCGAGAGACTTTGCTATTCGTATGCTTTAAATAATCAATTTGGTGAAAAAACACATGCGTGTCAGTCTTATAGCTGTTCCATCCACCTCAGCCGTGCGAGTGGAGTCAAATGTCAGCTGGCTGAAGATTCACATTTTTCGGAGCTAAGCAAACGTTTTGGCGTATTTTAACGGACAGGGAGGGCACACATTCGTCATTCTTTTTTATGATTGCGTCATTAATTAACATACGACCTATTATTCCAATTCCTTGACTTTCAAATGGCGTAAGATTCGTTCAGATATCTTATAACCTTCCCGGGTTACAAATAAACATTTGGCATACCTACGCAATGTTTATGCATGTCCACCGATCATATGTGCGTCACATGTTCACCGACATAGAAGGCGTTGCACACAAAAGCGAAGCGTGTTGTACACGGCATGTTGATTTTACATCTCGCAAATCACGTCTTGGTGCATTTCCCTCGGATAAGTCTTGGACCGCCCGGTGTGTTTTTAGCGGATGGTTTTATTTATGATGGGGTGACTCCGCGTAATAGGAAAATTCTTCCTCTAAGATATCTTATTTAATTACCTGAGTTAAGGCTGCTTTACTCTACATTTGGGTCAGCACTAGAAACAGGACTGAAATCATAGCCAAGAACTCGGAACCGATTTCGGAACTTAAATCGAACTCGATACCGCAGAGCCAAATCTTTACACGATGCTAAGTTCATATACTTCTGCATCTTACCCTGCCAACCACCTCCAGGGTGCGTGCCAGGGGGTTAGATTTCACCAACATGAAGGTACTACACTGTATCGTAATAAAATTAATAATGGTGCATTTGCAAAAACCGGAAAAGACTTGTCAGGAAGTGAAATTTCACCAACATGCACTGCACGTAAGGTATGCCATCAATGTTTGAGAAACTATTTGTATTAATGTATTTTACGACTACCTTGCTGCTCTGAAATTAAAAAGTTTTCCCGGAAACATGCACGACGTGCTGTTAATACTAAGCAGGTAAAAGCGTTAGAGATCCAATAAACTAATTAGCTACACTACCTATTGACACACCTAGTTAAAATTCTCAATGACAGCTGTTATGGTCTCTTATCGTTTCATCCATTTCTGTACGCAGTGGCATTTTCAAAACTACGCAACCAAAATTAACTATTGTTGTGACATTTGATATATATATATATATATATATATATATATATATATATATATATATATACTATATATATATATATATATTAATATATATATATAAACCCTATATATATATATATATATATATATAGTTTACGTAAAATACCAAATAAGCTCCAATTAACCAGTTCTACATGTCTCAAGGAACATTTTCTTGATTACAGTTCTCACAATTCCTCCGAAGATTTTTTTGCTAAAATCCAGCTGATCTGTATTTTCTCGAAATACTCCACTTGTCCTATTGCATATATTTGATCGTTTAATCCAAGGATTGGATGGAAACAAAGTATCGAACTTATTTATGTTTTCAGGACTTATCATTGAATTGGATACTTTCATTGGATTCGATAAAACTGTTACCGCGGTACAGCTTTTAGCAACAACTAGCATGAGAACCGCTATCGTGCCGTTGGTTAAAAATTTAAACTTGATATTTTTTATATATAACTCCATGAGAATATAGTTTCTGATAAAGTCAAATTAATTTTATTAATCCCGTCATGCTACGATAGATTAGATCATGAGAATAAAATTAGGTAAATAGACTGTAGAACGGGTGGGTTTAAAATTATATTTTTCACAGACTTCATAATTAGATGATTTAATAGATAATGCAGATAATTAGTTTATTTTCTCGCCAGCGCTCGTTTCTTAACCTGCTTAGTAGAACTAACACCACGTCTCGCATGTATAATTTCCTTTATAACTCTTGTCGTGTCTTTGTCGTTTCATTAGGTTTAGTATAATATAGTGTAGTGCATTTTGGTTAAGACTGTCGTACGTCCTGAAAAAGCGGAAACGTACTGGATTTTGGAAATTAAAAAAATATTCTGACATATTAATTCTATCAATATGTATAATATGCAGCGTTACATGTATACTAACAACATTTTATTTTGTACTTTATTGCGAAAATTATAAATATAAAAAACACATCTTTGTCAGGTTGATGAAATTACAATTAAGTGGTGTCCTCAATTTTACCTCTCTATTATGAATGCCCTAATATTGTTATAAACTCAACCCTTGCCTCGCACCCTTGAGGTGGATTGCAGGGTACTATGTACTAGTAGATTTACAAGACTTTGCACGTATAAAAAAACGGCGCACGGTACACTCGCAAGCATGGTGCCTATATTGATTTCTCGCAAATTGCGTCTTCGTGCCTCCCCTTTGGATGAGTCTTGGACCACCCACGGTGTTTATAGCCGATAGTTTTGTTCGCAATAGGGCGACTCCGCGTTAAAGGAGATTCTCCCTTTCAGCTGTCGCTCCCGTTTTGTACCGCTAATTACCGCAAACGCATAACGGGCGAGTGTGGGGCCTGGGAGGCGAAGGGTTGAGTTGGGCGGGGTGGGCGGTGTCTCCGACGGCCGGGAGGGTGGCTTGAATTATGAAGGGGCGGCGAGTCGTCGGACTTTCCTCCTCCTCCCTCGGAATAACTCATTCAAGGTCATGGCTCGGGGATGAGACGGTGGAGGCCTCCTTAAAGGAGGCTCAATCCTGAGGCCATTGTGTCCCGTAGGCCACTTCATCTTCCCACCTAAATCTCCCATGCATATTCCCGAACATGCTCAGCCACCCTTGACGTCTCCCATCCACACTCCGCCTCGGCTATTCCTCCTTCTCTCTCCCCCTCTCTGTCCCATCCATTTTCCCTTACCCATCTCATCCTTGTCTTATCCTCCCTGGCGAAAGCCATTTTTTACGTTTCCACCACGCATTGTGATGCAAAGTACCCCTGGATCTAACAGCAGTGACCCCTTTTAGGTGCCGGTTTCTCGAAGATTACATGCTAGTTTACATGGTCTTGTAATTTGCTCATTGATATCTGGTGTGTCCTTTCGGTTTCTTGGGTTCAGCGTAGCACTATGTATCACAGAGTAGCGTATGGGTTATTGGATCCTTTATGATCGATACTGTTAATTAACTATAATAGATACCTTAATTAACTATGCTAGAAGCTGAGTGTTAAAGCAATAAGAACATCACAGATAAATTACCAAAGAATTTGACAGTGATTGATCGAAACGTTTTTCAGATAAAAATAAAAATAAATCTGTGGCTAAAAATAAAAATTTCACAAATAAAAAATAAAAATTGCAAATAGGTACGTATATTCTTACGATGTTGATAAATATACCCAATCTGACTGACATTGCAAAAAAATATTCTGAGAGTAATGGTGGAAAATGACATAAAAGTCTCACGACCACATAGACATTTACCGTTAAGGTGACAGAACATGTTGAAACATAGGCTAGTTTTCTTTTACTAAATAGTGTGGGTTATATATTCAGTGTGTTTTTTATTCTTTACTGTGGAGAGTTTAACCACTTGCCTATTCCACGTCTTCCTGCCCTCCTGGCTACCGAAGTCTGCGCCAAAAACTCTTGCGAGAGCTGTTTGATGATACATCACAGTGGAAAGAGTGAATAGTGGCGATGAAAATAAGAATGGAGTGTTTTTAGGTCTGTTTATAGGTATAATAATAAAAAACTATGTAAAAATAGTAAGAAATTAGTTTTTATCACGGGGTGAATGTGGACAGAAAATATTTTAACTACTGCGATAGACTTAAATATTAATTAACCTGAATGAACAGAGGTTTGGTATAGTCTTTTATTCCTCGTAAAGTCCACCTTCAACCAGTAAGAAACCAAATCTTGACTTAATTACCAATACATGAGCCGTTGGAAGCAAAATTGGAGTAATTCGATTTTATTTCATGTTGCAATTAGGTGTGCAGAATCATTCATCTACCTGTACTCTATTCTGTACATCGAAGGTGTTTTCCATTTTCAGTGCTTTTTTCACAAGAAAGCAGCATTTAGGGGTTAATTTTAATTTTTCCACTTTGAGCCCCTTTTTCCGAAAAGTGGCTATTTTGAACAAGACATGCATTCCTGCTCTCAACAGCTCATATATACGTAATTACTAAATTTCAATAGATTGTCTTAGGTATAAAATTAAGCTAATACATAGTTAATTGTTTTTTAATTATTTTAATCGCTCTTTCCATTTACGCAAATAATAATTTTAGGGCTACTAACTTATTTAGTGATCTATATTGAGCAAAAGAAACATTGATTAACAGATTATGAGGGTCCCGAAAAAATATAAAATGTATTTCTTTTGAGAGAGATGCTCATATACATTTCTGATGCTATGGAGTTGAATTTTAGTTTGAAAAAATATTCCTTTCAGTAATAAATATCCAGGAAAATAAGCCACCTCTTAATTCTACTTTGTGGCCTTTAGGGCTTCAGGGGGATAAACAGTGGAATTATTTGTATTCCTTTACAAAAGTCTTCAAATTATTTCTGACCCAATATATTCAAGCGTCAGCCTCTTGCTTAATGGCATAATCAATTACTCCGCTATCGCCATTCCTACTTTAACATTCTTTTTTCAGCCTTTCTCGCTCACCTATTTGCTCAATCCCATTTCCCTTCATTCTTTCCGGAGGTAGTGCTGCTGTTATACTATCCCCTTGAAAATGTAACTGTGCCACATTCAAATTATTATAATGACCTGGCGTAGTTGATAGTATTAAAGAACCCCATCTAGTCATTACAACCCAGTGAAAGTGGATTTTAACGGATTTTTTATAATAAATTGAATGTACAGATAACTTTTTCCTATTTCCCTGTAATTTCTGCGGATACCCTATTTATAGCTGTAATTTCTCATAGATATATTATATAAGATGAAATTGAAAATTCATGCAGAACGAGTCAATAAGGAATATGTTTCATGCGTAGTTTCACGATATTGACCGCTTCATAGACACGAAAAAAAACTGACTTCGTTTACAATGATTTTTTCACATGAGAAAGGATTACTAGTTTACTTGGAGTACTTATTTTTTATACATTGTGTTTATGTTAAGTTTTTCATAGAAAATGAGTGTGCCTCTGGCATTTCATCATACTTTCTCTACCTTGTTCATAATGTAGTCATGAAAATGGTGTACGGAATACAGAATTGTTCAAATTTTATCAAAATCTAGTTTTCATTTGTGGAAACGAATGATATGATTGATAATTTATGCTCCATACAAGCCCTATAAAAAGAACCTTTAGGGGTTCACCCTAATAAAGGAGGCAAGTATGTTTTGGAATTCAACTCATTTCTTCTTAGGCCCTTTCGTCCTAATATAATTTTTTCTTTCCCCCGCCATTATACATATATCCATGCATATTGAACTCTGAATGATCATCCTAGCCTATATCTATTTTACTTCCATGACCTATTCCTCTTTGAACGCTTCTATCTATCCATCAATATATGTCTTCTCGAGTTCCTACATCTCAACTACGGCTTATGGGAGTGATTCACTGTAACGTCTCTGAAAGAAATTGGTTACAAGTATAGATGACTCTTCCCGAGATAAATTTCACATTAAAATAAAGTATTACTGGGCATTCCCCTTCCAATAGGCTCACATATCTAATTCACACTAGACATATTTCCATCTTCTTAAATTGTATTCGGTTTTTCCTTTGCATCGCAGCTATTCCAATTCATATATATGCTGGTATCAATTATTTTATAAATGATAAATTATGAGCAAAAGTATTTCAAATAATCAGTAATTTTTTATATAACTAACTAATTTATATCGAAATTTTTAATTCATACAGTACATGAAATTGATATATAAAATGGTGTGCAATTATTTATTATTCCAAGCATATAGATGATGATTCTCTCTTGCAGATGAAGTTGTACCCACAAATTCCATTAATTTAACATTTTGGTTGAAAATGACGTAGAGGATGATGTCATATCAATAATACTTTTTTTACATTTGCACTAAATGTCGCCTGGTTGGAGTGATTTTTCCAAATAGTTTTTTTTCCTCCATTCTATAGGCATCAATATTTCTGAAAAACCAACACTCAGTCTTTCACATTAATATAAGTATAACCAACACTTTTAAATCTTTAACTCAGGGTTCATAATGTCTAATGAAAGGTTTTTGGTATTAAACCTTGTGTGGGTACAAACGGAAACTTTTAAAAAAATATTTGTGCTAACCAACCGAAAGTCTGATGTAGTTCACAGCACCGATACTCTCAATTGATACCGCATTAACGTCAATAGTCGTCTTAAAGGTTATAGATAAACAGAGGTTTCAAGGTCAATAATGGTAAGGTCAGACAAAGTCAATAACCAGGCCATGTCGTGTCCTAAGCACGTTATTAGTTAAAGATTTCATTGCTCTTCATTTCGATTTACCGTCATATTTATAGACTGATTTTTATTTATGCTGACTTATGTCTCTGTACATCTCTCCGTTCATAACGGTCCAGTAATTTATCACTGTCATCAATTCGTAAACTCCTAGAAACTACATAAAACGTGCAGCAACTTCATAAAACCTTTTGAAACTTTATATTTGATAACATATTTTATTTTTATCCTTCCAAGGCTGGAAAATAGACAACATATATAAGAACATCTCTATACCCTTTTAGTGTGTTCCAGAATAATCTACAATTTTCTAAAGAAAATAAATAACAGACAAATGCCTCGGAAAACCGGAATGTAGTGACCAGATATTTAAGTGTGACATTAAATTCGCGGAAAAAGCTACCTTAATATAATGGGTCAGTTTTGATGTTACATACATTTTTTAAGTTAAAGAAAAAATAATGGAAATTTTTTCGGAAAAAATATTTAATTTTCATATTAAATTGAAAAAATTGGAACATATTTTCCTAATTTTTGATATAGAGAAAGATTTTAAAAGCATTCAAGGTTGTTCCAAGACTACACATTCACCAAACTCGCGTATAGTGAAACCTAATTTTAATTCACATTATCCATAGAAAAATATTTTACACGCTCGTTTCTTATATTTACTCTTTTTCTGCAGTATATAAATCGTTTTTTATGTTAATTTAACATTGTTATTTTAGTACTTTTATTATTATTTTCTTTTATCTATGAATTCCGTCCACCTTAATTATTCTCGCAAATTCTGGTAATACCTCTTTGGTTCATCCCATCTTACCATCAAAACTTGTTCACCTGTGTTCGCAGCTAATAGTTCAGCATCCCCCACTTATCATCCTATTGGACATTCTCTGAATCTCCCCATCCCTCTCCATCCATCCGCTCTCCCATCTTCCTTTTCCCCTTATCCCTAGCTATCACCGGGGCCCCGGGGTTATTAATCATCTGCCCTCGTGCGGATCATTCACTTCCTTTGCATCGCCTTGAAATCCATCATCGGTGATGTAGTATCTACCCTGATGGAGAGAAGTCTTCGCAAGCTTGAGCTCCTCAAATACTTACTCGAGACCATCCCAGTTCCAAGATACTTTCCCAAGCCGTCTCAGCCTCGTCAGCTTTCATCCCCTGCATGATGGTCAGGGAACCCACTGCGACTTAACTAAGGAAGAGCTATATTATCATTATTTCCGAGTAAGAATGCGTGCTGCGAAGATTGGAAAGATATGCAAAAGGTCGTAAAGATAATTTCGTTTGTGTTACTAGACTTCTGTAACAACATGGTTGCGAATTGCTTTCATACCGTCGTCGGTTCAAATTTAGACTTAAACTTTTATGTAATTTCCAAGCCGTACTACTTTCTGATGACGTCAGTGACATTTTAAAAAATCCGACCGCCCGCAGAGATGAATTTTAACCTAACATGTTTAGTAACTAGAAAGAACAATTATTTTCCATACCTTTTACTCTTACTCGATGGTTTTCATGCAAGCCTTTAGAAAATTATGAGACTAGGCAACTGTCTGCCTAGTCAGATGGATTGCTTTTCAAATAGTTAAGATTCCTTCATATCGAATTTATTATATTCGTCCCTATTACACGTTTTAATGTCTAAAGTATTTATTGTTTCCTTCTGAAGTATGCAATCTGAGGTTTTGAAATATTACTGTTTACATCTGTGGCACTTAACGGCACTCTGTGCTTTTGCATGAAAAGGGACATGTAGTCCGTGATAAAGATTATTGTCATTATTAAATGACGTCTCCATTCGTATACTTTTTCAGTCCATGTCTATTAAAAACATTGAGATTTTTTTCTGACACGTTTTGAGACATCATTTCTCACCCTACTGACTACAGACTGAGGGAATGGTTGTTGTTCACGATTACAGGTAGTATTTTGGGATACTCTTTAAATGGAATATCTATAGATCTCATAGTTTTGCATCTGCCACCAGATTAATGCCTAACATTCTCCACCTTATTGATATAATATACCTTTTCCTTTTTTCTGCTTACCAAACATTGTACATCTGATAGGTATAGGTCTTTAGATTCAAATCGCCTAATGTTACCCTATTACTATAAGCAAAGCTCAACACCTTTTTAGTTTACTCGCCAGCCTCTATACTTCACATTGTCATGCCTTTGATAGTTTATTTTGTCTTCTATTCTGTCTGACAAGTTTTCTAATTCATTGCCCCCACCTATATCTCAGAATAACTTAAACCAATCTCATATTCTCTCCCAAGAATCCAGATTTCGTAAACGTAAAAATATGTGCTCAATACCAAGCAATCCTTCAGGATATCGTCATTGTACCGGGTCCCTTTCATAACCTCTCTTTATAAATGCATAAACTTATCGAAAAGATAATAGACTACCTAGTTCGAAAGGTGTTCTTTGGAGATTTCTAAAAAAATACTCATCGTCGCGATACTTCTTTACGAACACGGATGGATGTGATAAATATTAAAGTATGAGCACAGAGTTTCCAGACTAGTTCCTCGTGGCCTCTGAGTTCTTCTTCCAAAAGCTATTAACTTCGTCGGCGCTCCTTTGTTCGCTAGCGGTGAAGGGTAGATTAGCAAAGATTTTGGCCTCAAAAGGAAAGGCTTTTAATATTACACCTTATGGCTGCAACGGAGATTGAGTCCTTTCGTAGGCGTTTCAATAGTAATAATGTCATCTTTTCAGGAAGCTTCTCCTCATATATATACGGTCTCATCCCACGGCAAAGGAAATTTCATAGTCTCTCTTCCCTCTTACCACAGATTCAAGAGCCGCGGGGTACCCAGAAATGATCGGATCTCCGGGTCACACCCATCCCATCCTTCAAACGTACCGACTGAACTCATCCGTCTTCCTTCATTACGCACCTGATACTTGAACCGATTAGTGTATTCAAAGTAATACATATTCCCCTTGATATCAACGGCAAATTAATGCTAAAACAACGTTTTATTAATAACGCAACTTATACGCAACCTAAAACGAAATGTAAACGTAACCTTAATCGTAACGTAAACACAAGCGTAAAACATGTAACGCAAAAACGTAAACGTAACGAAAACGTAACAACGGTAAATAATTGCATAATACAATTTTCTTTGCGGGGAAATATGCACTCCGCATTTGAAAGGTCATCTACTTGAGGCGTCCCTGTAAATATCATGCTATCTGTTATCAACCAATGATAGGAATGAATAACTAATGATGAAGATGATATACTTGTTAATGCTTGGCCATTAACACTAGAACCGTCAAGGGGTCAATTCTTATCTTTTTTATATTAATTAATTATTTTTTTGCGTGCATTTCATTGGATCCTAATTAAGTTTTACAACTTAACATTATTAATGGAGAGGGATCATTTTCAAAAACATTCTATACTCACTGTTGCAATGTTTATTTTTCCATCGATTTATCCCATAACCAGCGTGGTGTCCCTTTTATAATCTCCCTTAATGTCTAAATTGGCTGTTCAATGAATGAAAGCATAGGTTCCTCATTGAGAAAAAAATAAATTACTTTTTTGGATGACGCTCTCTTTTCATTAGCATTAACTCTCACGAAAGTAATAATGTGTCAACTAAAGATCTACATAGCGATCGATTAGCGATCGACATCGCCCTGAAAAGTGATAATGTTGAAAATTCTCTTACAAAGCTGAGAACTGTACAATAACACCATTTTTAGACGAAAAACGTTTTCTTCTTTCCAGTTGTAACTATTTACAATCGAGGCACGTCGTTACGTATTGCTGGCAAAGGTTGAAATCTTTGCCAAGACTGGGCCAATTGTGACCCTTGTGGCGGTGTCAAGGAGGTAGCCAAGGTTGGATGGTCTGGTAAAAACGGCACTTTTGATGATGAGCACATCAATTGGCATCCGAAGTAGATGGAATAATAGCAAGTATGAATTCAATCGATTCATTTAAAAGACTTGCTACGTGTTTATCAAAATTGCGTTGGAGCAGTCATCAATTTGATGGCTATTGTTAATTATGCTTGCAGCACTAAATCCATTGCGTGGAGTCATGTTTTGCGGCTTCAGTAACGTGCCTTATGGCGCCTTTTATCCCTTAAAACTACTTTTTTCCTGCTATAATAATTCAGTTTGAGTCGCCCAACTCGCTGGTTAGTTCAGTCATGGCTGGGCAGCCGTTACAAATAGAGCACCCGACCGTCGTTCTTGCCAGTTGCGGACTTCCCGAAGTCATTCGATTTCTCAACGCGAAAGGTGTTCATCCTATTGAGATTCGTAGACGGCTGACTGAAGTTAATGGGGCGGGGTGCATGGTTTTCAAAAACATGCGCAAGTGGTACAGAGAGTTTAAGGTGGTTTGAGCGAGATAGTTCCCTAGTCATAATGGAGACCATATTCAAATTTTATTTTTTAATTTCAGCATCTGTAAGAAGTATGAAATAAATATTGTAGTATTAATGACGCAAAGATATAGTTATATATGACCAAAATTCTCAGTAATTAATTAAATAATGGTACATAAGTCTATAACTTGACTCATTTTTGTCCGCCGTACGGCTGAATACCCTTCAAATCAGAAGGTTTTTTTGCGATTCCGTAAAAATTAATGCGGTGACTAATCGATTATTTTTTATAAATTGCTGATAAAACATGCAATCTACACACCGTTAGTTTTTTTATGAAATCTAGGTGTTATATATTCCTATTTTTTACATATTCTCCCTCTGGAGCGCACAGCCATAATCTATCCCAAGTAAAACAGCTTATATTTTTAGGGAAATTGCTCGAAAAGTAGTTCGGCAAGGGGTTGACATTTTGATATCATTGGTAAGATGAGAGTTTTTTCTTTGAAATGAGGTCAAATTCATCAAATTCTAGGTGAAGTGATTTTTCGTTCAAATGACCGTGAAGCTGTTCGTAAACGGTGATTCAGAACCGAAGAAGAGGAATGTTCATCAAGGGCGGTTGAATTCTTCACGTTAATGCTCGTCCACATGTCGCCCGCGCAACTGTTAATCTTCAGACCAATATCACCCCCCTTCCTTATTCTCCGGTCTTGATACCCAGCGATTTTTATTTGTTTACACATTTTAAAGAACATATGGATGGAAAGCGATTCAACGACGTTGACGAGGTGAAAGACGAATTAATACGGTATTTCAATGAGCAAGCGGAGAGCTTATACGACACTGACATCCAAAACTACCAAAGCGGCTCAGAAAATGTATTGAATTAAATGATGATCGTATTTAAACATTATGTGTTGTTCTGCTTTACAACCATGTAATATTATTTAAAGTAATTTTATTTCTATTTTTTTTAAACATGGAGACCTTATTTTTGGGTTAATCCTCGTACTGTTTCACCAAAATTATGTGGGAGCACTCACCAATTAGATGGCTATAATGAATTATAAATATTTACAGCAAAATACATTAGGCACTTCTATGTTTTGCGGCATTTGTAAAGAGGACTTATTTTGCTTTTTATCCCTTAAACTCACTTCTCTTGGATGATTTTCAGCAGGTTCCCGAAGAAAAGAATGCTGTTTTCAACCTTATATTTTTTTCACTATCGAATCCGGAAACACTTTTGACGAATGCCCTCATCTTCCCATAATGGCGATTCTTCGGAATAGGAGAGAAAATTCTTACGGGAACGCATTTGGTGGGAACTTCGGCAATGCCACAAATAGTATTTTCACCCTAACTCGATTCTCTACCATTTACATTGGAACATCTCCCGA
This sequence comes from Pyrrhosoma nymphula, assembly GCA_963573305.1. Taxonomy (NCBI): domain Eukaryota; kingdom Metazoa; phylum Arthropoda; class Insecta; order Odonata; family Coenagrionidae; genus Pyrrhosoma; species Pyrrhosoma nymphula. Next base: position 65,596,800 of record OY754333.1, read on the forward strand.
AGAAATTTTCCCCATTACGTAGCAAATATACCTACTCGTCCGTTTCCTTTTCAAATGTTATTACAGGATATCTCTTAACGGAATTCATGGTCAACATATGTTCCCATTGATGGAAATATCTCGTTTCTCGAAGTGGAGCATTAAAATACCTCGTCGAACCTATCCATATAACTTATCATATTTCTGTGCCATGTTTCGATTGAAAATTTACCGGTGTTAACTCGCGATTATTTTCGGTCACCAACAAAATATGGTGCTTTTTTGATACACTTGTTCATTCCGTAGTTTACTCGCAGATAGAGGCATCTCACTTTGGTGAATAATAGAAGAAGAGATGAGTAGGTATAGTATGAAAGTCAGTTTTGCCTCTCCCCCGCGATAACATTGGAAAATAAAGTTAAAATTTATAGGTATCGCATAGTACACAAAGTTTAACTCCCGTATCGTTATTTTAACAATATTTATAAAAATTTGAATCTTTATCTTACTTAGCAAACCATTAGGCTCCCAATTTTCCCATCTTCTATATGAAAAATGCATATTTCAAGTTCCCGTTTTCTCAATATATTGAATCTTTCAATTCTCAAGAAAGGTTTTCTTCTTACATGCTCACAATGTCTTTCACAATTTTCAGAATTAGTACAATTAAATTATATTATTATTATTATTAGATAATCTATTGCTAAAGGTTGATTTAATTGGAAATAAATAACAATCCCCTAGATTTTTACGCATGCATATGGATCATTCAGCATCAATTCAATGAACGATCGTACTTTAGGATCTCCGATTTCGCTGAACTTTGATGTATAGGTGGCATATGACACCAAGCAAAATATATTTTAACTGTTTTGAGAAAAATTAATTAATTTCCATGATGGATAAATAGTGTGTTTTGTGCGTTTATTAATATTAATGAATGTTTGCCAAATATACATGCCTTTAATCGTGTTTTTACTTCTATCTCTGCTTCTAATTATAACAGTGCAAAAAATTTGTCTCATTTTTAAGGAAATTATTTTTAACCCTTCAAGCCCGGAGGAAATTTAAATCTCGTAGGTCGGAGGAGATTTAAATGTAATCGCGTGTTTTCTACTGATTAAAATGGAATCGCCACGCCGTAGTCACTACGTCGCTCGTCGGCATGTGAAGTTTGTGCCCGACGTAGTGTCGACGTCACTCGTCGTTGAAGGATTAAAAGATAGAGATAGGGTTTTTTTTTAATTTCCTACTTATATTTTATCCTAGTCCTGTTTATTTAATTACTTGGGTAGTAGGCTAGAAGAAAAAAAGACATAGAAGTAAAGACATTTCGACGATAATAGCGCTAGCGAAGGAAGCGTTCAATAATAGAAGGGAGCTGATGATATGAACCGTAAGTAAGGATATAAATAAGAAGCTGGTGAAGAGCTAGATGTAGATTGTGGCGTTTAATGGGGCAGAAACGTGGACCTTGAGAAAGGAATACGAAAATAGGCTGAAGGGTTTCGAGATGTGGGTGTGGAAGAGGATGGAGAAGGAGGACAAATGAGGAAGTGCTTGACATGGTGGGCGAGGAGAGGAAGCTTATAGATGAGATTAGGTGATGGCAGGGTAGGTGACTGGAAGTAGTAATGAGGGGCGATGGTTTTCTGAAGGCCGTGATAGAGGAAAGGATGTTGGGTAGTCAGGAAAGGGGAAGAAAGAGATTAGGTTTTATGGACGGGATGAAGAAAAGTAGGACTTATGCTGAGATGAAGAAAGAAATACTAGAGGTAGAAAGGGCACGGCAAGTGTAAGAGTTCGTTGGATATTCTCTGACTTTCATCATAACCAACCTCTAACCGGTAGATTACTCTAATGAATGAATTCATAGTTTAACTTGAAAGTTACAAAAATTGTTAAATAACGTTTCCAAAATACTCCATCTCAGAATCGACCGAAACTTTTTTTTCATCATTTGTTGGTATTAATATAACAATTCTGAAAAAATTTCGTGTGTCAATCAGTAAACCCGTGCATAAAAGTATTTAAACATTTGCATTTTTTCAACGCCCGGCTCCGCGGGCTCCGCCTGGAGCATACATATGACTTACAGGAAAATTCGGGCATAGGTATACTCAGATATTTTGGTGGTTGTTCGGGTTTCCAACCGGGTCAAACTCTCCAATTCTGCCAGAATTTCCTTTCTCCAAATCTTCCAAACTCTCCATTTCCGTGGCAGAAATGGAGAGTTTAACCCGGTCGGAAACCCGATCAACCACCAACATCGCTACACGCCGGGAATGCCTTAGATCTTTCGTACACGCAGATAGTCCCAGCACATTGGGTTAACAGCTGAAAACTATAAAATAAACCAATTTCTTATATTGGTTATGTATAATGTTATATAAATGCTATTTGCGAAGTTTACCTGAGAGCTCTACTGAAGTTTTTTGGTAATGTTTAGCTTATTTATTTTTATCTTATGTAATGTAATGTAATGTAATTTAATGTAATGTCAAAATATTTCAGTAAGATATTCCTGAATAATAGGATTCTGATTTAGTTCTTGGTGATATTTACATAGTTCTCACATGAAACTATATTTTTCAACTTAAGAAATCTCGCTCATGACATATTTTCGAAATGTTTGCTTTATTCTAGTATGTTGCCATAATTTTTTCGAAGATCCCTGTATTACTCAAGAAGGTACTTCTGACTCGCTCATAGATACAGACATAAACAAACAAATTTTGCCACATCCTGGAGCATCTGGTTTGCAATCCCCGAATGCTCTGGTGCTCCCACCATCGATCAGCTCCAGTAGTGGAATTCACACGCAAGAAGAGAAAATTTGTTCCACGTATTGACCTCACAAAGCGGCAAATGAAAAAGATAACCTATGTCCATCCGAAATTGGAACATAACCAGTAATGAGGAGAAATTTTAAAAGCGGAAGATATTCATACAATTACCTCTGTCTATCAAAGATCAATAGAGAAAAAAACGGGGACTTCCTTCAGCCCATTCCCTCAAGACTCTCTCAAGAGACAGAGATCTGCTACAGATTTCATTTGTTCATGATCCTGATGTAAACAGAGAAATGCCTGGCGTTAATTAAAAATAATGTTAGCGTAATCGAAAATGGAAAGCAAATACAATAACAGGGAGGACTAATGTTATGAAACTCTAAAGAGATTTTTAATAATTAGGGAAACACATCCCGAAGAAATAGTTTAATTTTAAAAATTTGCAGAAATAAGAGAAAAAATGTGCATTCTTGCTGGAGCTCCAGGAATTCATATGGCATGCATTTGTATAGTGCATTAAAACGTTAAGTTAGTGCTCATAAAGAGAAATATCAGGCGTGATATGGTGGAAGTTTAGAATAATGAATAACATTGTATATATACCCTTTCTCTTTTTGTGTATGTACCTGATGATGATGTCATGGTGCATCGAAACCATGGTCGTAATAAACCTTATCTAGTGAAAAATTGCCATTTCTGTTATTCATTAAGTGATCATAAGTTTTCGGCACTAAATTTAGGGGAAGACTGTAAATGAAAAGTATAACTTAGTTATTTCATAAATTTATTAAAAAAATAGGACCTAGGTTTCAACGAAGCTCGTCATCAATCGTCAGACTCGTCAGGCCGATGATGACGAGCTTCGTCGATACCTAGGTCCTATTGTTTTTATAAATTTATGAAGTAATTAAGTTATACTTTTCATTTACAATGTTAAGCAAATTCCACCAAGTCACGCCCGAGACAACGGAGTATATATAGGGAAAGACAATCAACCACTAGTGCCATATTAAGACTATTAAGTGCTATCCTCCGATCAAAGTCCGCTATCTAAGAGTATGTAAGGACTGCCCTGGAGCCAGAAAAATTTGATAGGTCGTTGAGGTTCAAATTAAATCGACTGCATTGCATACTGTCAATGGGTACAAGTTGACCGTTGCTCTCTTGAAATTTTTCCCAAAAAAAACTTGTTAAAAAGTTACAAAGACTATATTTCTAAGAAAAAATCTGAATACCTGAAAATTTTAAATGTAACATAACATTAAAGTTGGGCAGGGTCTTTTAATTAAAGATTTTTACTAAAATTACGCCTTTTTTATTACGGGACAGCATTAAAGTGAATTTCTTTCAAAAACAGCTCATACACCGCATGAAATCTAAGATTCCGTTGCTAAAAAAATTCATATACTACTCAGATGAATTAGCTGTTTATTTTAAAAATAAGAACAATATCCTGAAGTTTTATTTCCATTTAAACGAGTTTAACATCCCAGCCAAATGGCACGTTTTCGCCACCTCTATTGGAGAATGTCCAAGTGAGGGAGGAACTTTGAAAAGGTTGGCTGCGTGAGGTTATCATTCAGTTGCCTTATGAGAATCAAATTCAAACACCACTAAAACTGGGCCAAAGCACGCATTTGAGGAATTAAGTTTGGCACTTCTAAGAAAGACGAAGTGGAAAAAATCTTAAGTATTTTTAACCTTTGAAAGAAACCCAGGGTATGGGCAGGATGTTTTTGCGTGCTTCATATATTTCGAGAAGGCGTTTGATCGGGTGGAATGGATGAAATTAATGGGAGTGTTGAAGAAATTAGGGGTCGATTGGAGGGACAGGCGTCTGATTCGGAATGTGTATATGAACCAGACGGCGCATGTTAGTGTAGCCGATGGAGAATCGGAATGAGCCATGATAGGACGGGGAGTGCGGCAGGGGTGTCCGCTACTGCCGTTGCTTTTTAACGTGTATTCAGAAGAAATCGTAAGGGAGGCATGGGGGAATAAGGAGGTAGGAATAAAGGTAGGAGGGGAGTTGATAAAATCAGTGAGATTTGCAGATGATCAAGCATTGGTTAGTCAGTCGGCCAAGGGGTCACAGCCAATGGTGAATGCGTTAGAGGTGCAGTGCGAAAGATATGGGATGAAGACACACCACAAGAAAACGAAAGTGATGAGATTTTCTAGAAGTAAGAAGGCGGGGCTGAATATAAGGGTGGGGAGGCAGAGGATTTTATATCGAAGTGAGACAAATCCTCCAGGTTTTTACTGGCTAAGGCCTATATCTCCTTGAACAATGCCTTTCTTCATCTCAGCTTATGGCCTACCTCAATTGATCAGGTCGATAAAGCCAATTCTTAACTTACCATTCCCCAGTTACCCAACATCCTCCCCTCTACGGCCACTCTCGCCCTTCATTATCAGTTCCATAAACCTACCCTGCCTTTTTCTAATCTCTTCCATAATTTTCCCCTCCTCAATCACCTTGACGAGCACATCCTTGTTTCTCTTCTTATCAAATGTAACATAGAAAACATTAAGGGCACGATTTTACATTACACTGCTGCGAATAACTTTCAAAACCTGAATTTCCTGGATAATACGCATAAGGTTTCGAAGAATCAGATTTCGTGTTGGCTACATAGAAACCATCTTTAAAATCTGTCCATAGCACGCGCATTAAGGGTGCAGTTATCCCCACGCTCGTACTCAATCCTAGAAGTAATAACGCCTCTACCGGGATCCTCTTCATCCCGCGTTCCCAGTAAGTTATATTCACTTTTATTCTCGCTTCCGGGGAATCATCAAGCTACTGCCGGAGAGATCCGCATAAGGCATCCCGTGGAATTTGCGGGGTAGACAAAGAACCATCGTACACCCCTGAGACTTTTAATGTCCTTCATTAACTCTGTGAGTGTGGATCGGGGAAGGGGAGCCGAGGTGATTCCCTGGGCAAGAGTACAAGAGAAGGGTATGGATGGAGACGTAGGGTCTGTAACACGAGTCAAGTGCATGGTTTGAAGGTAAATCAGACGAGTTTTGAAGATATACATTTACGTAATACACATTCTAATTAATACCCTGTAAGCCATCTCAAGAGTGTTCGGCTGGGGGTGAGTTGTTACCAACACGTACTTCACTATACCCTATCAAAGCTAATGAAACTACGGCTATTAATGCATTAGCAAGACCTACAAAAACTTGTTAGGATTAGATTAAATTTCACCTATATACACTACTTTATAGTTAAGCTAACTATGGTTTATAGACTATGTGTACTAATGTATTTTTCGACTGCATAATTGCACAGTGATACAAGAGTTCTAAAAAGATAAGGAAATCCGAATGGGAGAGAAAATTCACTGCAAGTATTCTTTAGTCCTGGAACTGATGTCAATTAATCTGTAAGTGGTGTTATCAAGATTAGTTTTAGGATTAGTTATTTAGACAGTGGAACTGAGTGTTAATGCGTAAAAGATCAAAGTAGTGGTTTTTAACTGACATAATGAGGAATATTGAAGGCAAGTGGTGAAGGAATTGACGAAGCAGATTATTTTGTGAACTTAAGATAGATGTTTGCGAAATATGAAAAGATAGATGAGAAGATAAAGAGGTCTTCAAACATTGGCAGGAAAGTTGTAGGTTGCATGACAAGGAATAAGTCTTGAGAAGCGAAAAAAGCACTGTACAAAAGTGTACTCTTCCCCACTTTATTTTATGGTGACGGAACTTGGATATTTCATGATTAACATAAGTTAAGATTTAATGCAGTGATTTTGACCCGCTGAGAAGTGTTTCCGGTAAAAGTCGCAAGGATTGAGTTTGAAATGAGTAGGTGATTAAAGAGTGCGAAATAAAAACAGCCTGCTTCCTGGTTTGACCATGTTGAGAGAATGGATGAGACTCGAAAAACTTAACAGATATATGCAGTGGAATAATTACATGCCAGGAAGGGTAAACCGAGAAAGTAACGGGTGAATGCAATGGAAGAGACTTATTAGAGGAAAATTAATAAGAGTCTTTATAATAGAATAGCGTGAATGTGGCAGAGGCAAAAGAAATGTTTAAGGGTAGTGCAGTATGGAGAAACTTGTTTAAATCGAAGAGAGTTTTCTAGGTCTAACGCAGAGAAATAACCACTTTTGACAATGCCCTGCACCGAAGGGCAATGGTGTTTTGGGTATGTATGTAGGATCGTGGTTATTAAGAATGAGCACGATGAAATAAAGAGCCCCTTAAGCTGCAGCTACAGTGTGATCTTGAGTATTAGAAGTCATCAGTTAGAGCAGAAACGAGTGCCATCAGTCATAACTCACTCAGTCATAACTCATAACTAAGATTGGTTGACGGCAGCCCTCTTTTCTAACCTATCCCCTTCTTACTCATTTAAATCCGAGTAGCTCTCTTTTTTAATGTCTTGCCGACTTATATATTTGTCCCTCAGTCTTCCTTGTTGAGCATTTACGTCTGTTTTTTCTTCCATTATGTTCCTCAAAAATTAGATGAGTCTCGAGGTGAGGCCGAAAATACTTGATTCACTACATGCTAAAGTGCATAGAGATCTTTCTAATATATTTTTCTTTTTCCTGTCCTTTAATGTGGATTTACGTTGGCAAATTTGTTGTGAATGTTACCTGCTGCCAGCGATTTTTTATTTTAATTGCACGTGTAACAGGTCTATGCAAGTCCACTGGCAATACTTTTAAAAGTTTCTTCTTGTTTCTTGAATTATTGGCTGTGTAAACAGCAATCAATGTCTCTGCACAAACTTGTGAGAGAATTGAGAGAGGAAAATTCCCTGCAAGCCCCTGCAGAAGAAACGTGCCAAAATATCTTCCTAGTGTAAACCCCCCCTTAGATGAAGTGTTAGCTAAAATAATACTCTACGAGTTAATACTGAGAAAATAATATTTCGGCTTTATGCTGTTTATTGGCCCCTTCCCTTGTCATGGCAAATAACTTTGCGACTCTCTTCGTTCGTTCTTTGAAGAGATGAACAAGACACTCGAGTATTCCTTGAGCGTGATGTTCAATCGCAAATAGCCGGTGGCCTCAAGGTAATGAAAAAGCAAAGGAAATGTGACGAGTTGAATACCGAGAATAAGGCATGTGTAGTGATTAGTAGCAGGATTATCCTAGATGCTGCACTGATTCTACGTTAGTGTAATGAACAGAAATTGTCCTTAACATCCTTATATCAGTAGAACATTTATGGAATGAATCTTGAGATTTTATCATCTGCAGTGACTCCCATTTCAATGTAGTATCTGTAATGTTCTTGTTTAGTGCGAGGTTTTAAGGCCGTTTCGCTAGAGGCACTTTATTGCACAATTAGAAGTAGCATTTGTTTTCGCAATGCGAGAACGCATGCTCGGAATTAAAGCAAGGGTTCTTTTCCCATCTCTCGTTTATGCATTTGAGCATGCATTATAGTAATTCACCGCTTTAAACCACACCATTTTCAATGCACATCCATACATTCATCAGATTGTACAATCATGTGCATCGTCTAAAACGGCCATTAGACGACGCGTACTTTCCCATTGGTATTTTGATACGTAAATGTTGCAGCGATTATTTGAACTAGGGTATTTTTGTTCCACCTCGCATCTTTCGAATCTCCTCAAATTTTATCATTATTGTAATAATGGTAGCCTACCAGTTAGGATAGGTTCAAATGGGAGAGAGTAAAATTACATTTATTTCATTCTATTAAAAGCATCTCCTTGTTTGTCTTCCTTTCCACCGCAACTTTTCCGTTCTCCTCCACACGTTAATCTGATACGCCTGCAGCATATTCTTCTCTTCTTATCTCTCTAAGTAAGTTTCTCTGGTTTCCAATATTTTTTATTAATTATTCTGACATTGTGAGTAAAATATTTGCTGCGTGTGGAATTGAACCATTTTTCTTCCCTGCTCAGAGTCCACGTTTCTGAGCCATTCCTCGCTCTATTCCATGGCATCCACGGTTAATTTCGCATCTTCACTGGAACTTGTTTGGCAAGGGTTTTGGAGTTAGATCCACCAACCCAACCCCTCTCTCCCTATCTATTTTCACTCTCGCAATTGCCGCGAATAGGAAGGAGGTAGGGCGTGGTCGTCCAAGGCAAGCCATCAAACCCCCCCTCCCACTTCCTCCGCAACCTCTCGCTCTCCGAGCTTCATGTAGATTATGGTCCCGTCGGGAGTTCTTATTACTCGACTCCCCGGCTCGTCGACGGTTCATCGCCCTCCCCACACCACCGCTCTCACTCCTCTGAGAGGAAGAGAGAGGGCAGAGGCGGATAACCGACTCATTCTCGGGGCGAGACATACTCACCCCTCCATACACTGTCCCCCGGGGTCATCTTCTCTCCTGCTTTCACCCCCCTCAAATTGCATTTCTTTTTCCTGCCCCGCACTCATTTTTCGGCCGACAGAGAGGGCCGGCTCTCCAACCTCCTCCTCTCACCCTGCCGGCTGGTTAAGAGGAGAGGACGGTGGTGGTGGTGAAGACCATGAAGGAGAAGTGGGGGAGTGGTTATTTAATAGAATAAGTGAGAGGAAGTCTGGACGAGTAGAAAGAGAAGGGGTTGATGGTCTTGCGTTTGGACGCCGTTTTTAAGTTTTTACCCGGTGAAGATTAGCGGCGCCGATGTGAAGCTAAGGAGGAATTCCGCCGGTTGTAGGGAAAAAATGCATGTTTCCGTCGCCGAAAATATTCAGGATGGGTTCCGTTGTGCGTTTTAGCCCACTATCATTTGCAAATAAATTTGATTTTAAATGTAATCGAATTGAAACTGCGGCTATATCAGAAGAAAATGAGACAAAAAGGAAGTAAGGCAAGCATAGGAAAAATAAGAGTTTTCGTTGACGAAAATAGTCGTTAATGAATTCCCCATGCGTTCTACCCACTTTTATGCTCAAAGAAGTTTTATTTGCTTTATAGTTTCATTGAAACTAGCTTATACAGGATTGATTGACTTGGATAATAACATATTCCGGTGGCTGAAAATTGTCTCTATATATCAACCGCGTTCGTAATACCATGCTATTATGTGCAAATACGTACAATTTGTAATAAACTTTAATTGAAACACTGAATTAAGTTGAAGAAAAGTTTGCTTCTTTCCGTCGCTGAAAATAGCCATGATTGGTGCTTTCCTACTAACATACGTAAATGTATCGATTTTCTCTCAAATTTCAATTACATTCAGGCTCAACCGGGTTGAAAATATTCTCAATTGTCAATTGAAGTATTAGCAATTTTACCGCTTTGGATGGTAGTGCTTTAGGACCTGTAGATACTCAACTAAATCTCCAAATTGCAGGATATCAGGCTTGTTCGAGGAATGGAATGCTGTAAGAGTTCTTTGGATGCACATCGGACCACGTTCAAAACTGACGTTTCAACGGCTGACTCAGCTATCGTCTTCAGGCGGGGAACTGGAGAACTATTCCTGCGCACAAGATTTCTTTTCTGCCAATATTCCTCTCTTAAACTCAGCATGCTTTCTACCCATCTTCATCTAACATTCATACCTCTTCTTTCCTCCCGAGCCTAACGTTCGGGATTCAACCTTCGACCGTGGTGATTTTTTTGTATAATTTATAACCCTTACCCATCCATTGTTTATTCATTTTCACTGTTTATATTTTATGGTCATTTCGTTGAAACTCAATTAGAACGCTTAGGATATTTATGATTTTTCATTCCACCACGATATTTGATTGCATACTCGTAAATTATGATTTGGGTTAAAGAAATGGCATCCATCCATTTGGGTATTCTACCAGCTGATTGGAAGTTATTTGAACAGTCTTTACTCTAACATCCAAAATTCTGGTACATCATCTCACTTTCCCTCCTAGAGATGGATCGCTATCGGGTCTCTCTTTAGTTCGTCACGCCCATTACCTCTTTTCGTTTTGTTCAGCATTCTTTTTCTCTTCATTCCTCTTCCACGCTTACCCAGCATTCTCCTCTCTATCGCCCTCACGAACGGATATGATGGGATAGGAAAGAAAGTTAGCGGTGGAGGTTCGTAGGCGGCAGAGAGAATGGATTGTGGACGTTATGAGTGGCGAGGTCATATTGATGAGGATAAATTTCCCTCCTCCAAAATTGTTCTACCAGCTGACACCACACCTCACCAAACCTCCACAAATATTTTATACGAAAGTTATTTATATTTTGAGGTCACTCCAGCGGATGAAATTGATCGAAGTTATTTTTCTCAATGTGAGAAAAAATTTCCCCTGGCGAGCGTTAATTGTGGTACGAGCGGAGTAGCTCTGGAAATAATTCAATGTTTTGAGAGAAAAAATTGCACATTTGTAAAACATAGAATGAAATTTGGTATTTTGGGTTGTAGTATCTTTGTGCTTTACCTCAAAGGGAAGTTTTTGTTTCCTCAAATCAGGAAAAGTGAACGAACACGTGAGCAACCTCTGGTAAAGTTTTAATTCATTTACTTATAAAGCCCATGTTTTAGGAGATTTTTTGTAACATGGAATGCCTAATGAAAGAGATTGAAATCGAATATTCTTATGCCTACGCTTATTGTTTTGTTCTGCATTTTCCAAGTACTCTCTTCTCATTATAGCAACTCAACCTCTGATTACTTATTCCACCCACATTTCTCCTTTCTCCTCATCTCCACCAGCCGTCTCCTTCCTACAGCTGCAATTAAAAGAACTTCTTTGCAGTCTACTAAAAATATGCTTATCTGAAACTCACCCATTCCGAATTGGCAATTTAACAGCATCAAAGTTGTAGCCTTTGAGTCACATAAGGTTCCCAACCTAGTCCTTCCATCAGCTAATTTACAATATCTGTTCGCTCGCTGCAGTTTTTAACGAAATGTGAGGCTTTCCTTTTGTGTTTTGTTCTTCTTTCCTTGGTATGTTTTAATTTATTTTATTAATTTTTCTGTGCAATATCCCAAATGTTCGAAGTGCATTCGAGATTTGACCAATCCAAAGAAGAGTAGCATCTCTCTTACACTTTTTCATGCGATGATCGTTCACCTATTTGTTTAATCAATCCTATTTTCTTTCATGCAGTGGTTTCAAGCCGGTTGAATAAACAGGATTTATAGAAATAGCCACGAGAAAAAAAATCGACCTGAAATTGAACCACGGACCTTTGTTTGCCGGATCAATGCGCAAACCACCACACTTCTCAGTAGGGTGGCCCTTATTTTTATGAACTTAGGAATTTAAGGTTTCCACCTCTAAAAATGATCGTTGTGGAATGTTAATTAGCGTTTTAAAGTTTCGCCACTCTTAATTATTGGAACCCGTGCCCCAAAGGACCCTAAATACTTCGGAATGAAATACGTGTTCTCCGGGGGGGGGGGGGGGGTGGGGGGGGCAAAAGAGCTTTACCTGAGTAAAACACAATAATAGAAGTCTTCAGGGCCAAAATATCCCTTTTCTTTTAGGGCCAATTTTATGTATATTTTTGCGTTTACGAGATATGGTCCACCCCACCCAGGGTACCACCAGGCACCGCAGCACCACTGAGGTAAAGCACGCACCATTCCCTTCCCCTCCTAAACTCTGCCCTTCTATCCCATACATAAACCTGCGCGGCGCCCCCCTCCTCCGTCCGGAGAAATGAGACAGTACGCAATTCTTCTCGAACAATAGTATGAGATGTGAAATTCTGTAAATTTTGTAATAATAATCATATATTCACAATTAGGTAAAGGAGATACTTTGTTTAGATAGTTTCACTCTAATTTGATGCACCGTTCGATTTCAAATTCAAGAACGTAACTCTTGATGTACTATCGTATTCACACAGTTTTTTACTTTTCTAATGAGTATAACTTGTTGAAAAATTAGCTCAATGGCTCTTCGCCAATTGCCAACTTTAAATGCTAAATTTGAGATTAAGTGTGAGGTATTTTAGGATATAGAGTTCAGAAGAAAAAATGTCGGTGCCGAGAGGAGACGTCCTCGGATGGCGTGTGCGTTTTTTAGGGGTTATGAAAGAGGAGTATGTTCTACGTATTGAACTCAATAATTTAAAATAACTTCGGAATTCAACAAATTTTTTCAATTGCATCAGTGTGACGATTTTAAAGTTCCACCAAGTAGCCTGAGACTGTTGAAATAAATTAGTTTTTCCAACAAAAAGTATCACAAAGATAAAAAGCGATCATTATAAATTTAAAAGTTAATAAATTCCGAATTTTAGCTCTGAAAATAATTACATTGATGGACGCTGCCTCTTTTCTTTCTTGGTTTCCCATAGTGTGAAAATAATTTTTTGTTTGAATAGGATGTCATTTTAAGTACTGACACAACTCATTCCCCTTTCTCAACTCCACAATAACACATATCTCACTCATTTGCGTCTACTCTTTACCTCGATATTGTTTCTATTTTACCCCCTCAACCACTTTTTTTTTTCTTTATTCAAAATTTGACACTTTCCAAGAGCCCTTGTCCTAATTTTCACAAGTTATCGCTTTTAAGTGACGTTAATAACAGCTTTTTTGATTCTACATCGATAAAAACGCGGCATTACTCACATGAGTTACTTCTTTTGCTGTAGACCCATAATTTGAATGCAATTAGTATTTCCACGTGTAATCACGGAAGTCTACGGTATTAAGCGTCGATTGGGGTATTATCGGTAAACTATAGTCCGCGTTTCACACATCCTCGGAAAATATACTGGCTCTTATTTGCCTGGTGGAAGTATTTCGATTCTGCGATAAAATCTCACTGCATCCGATAAATTCCTAATCACATGACTGGGAACACATATAAGCTACATATTCGTTTGCAGAACTAATACGCTGCAATTAACGGAAATATTTTAGCCATTTATTTCTTTGGGAAAAAAACGGAAATATTCATCAAAGAGAACGATGCCCTACAAAAATCAACTCACATCGAGATATCGCTTACTTGCCACTTTCATGGTATTCAAGTTCCATGTGCTAAGCATCATTGTCGCTCTAGAATTTGAAATCAAACAGTGTATTAAATAGGAGTGAAACTGTGCATAGTATGTACCTCCTTTGCACCATTGAGAATATCTGAATATTATTTAATATTTTCCAGAATATGACACTTCAGATCAATGTTCGAGAGGCAATGCCTAGAATCTCATTCCCCTTGACGGAGATGGGAGTAACCAACCATGCGCCGGTGCACGGTGCGGATAGAAGGGGTAGAGTCTCGGAAGGGAAGGAAATGGTGCCTTGGGGGCGGCTCGAACTACGCGGGACCATATCTCAGATACGCAAAAAGATACAATAATGCCGACGAAACTTTGGCCCAAAAGGCCTCTTACTCTTGTGTTTTACTTAGATAAAGCGCTTTTTTCACCCGAATAACGCAGTTTGTTTGCAAAGCAAAAAGCATTTAGTTTCGAAGTAATTAGGGCCCTTGGGACACGGGTTCCCGATAACTCAGAGTGACGATACTTTAACAAGCTAATTAAAACTCCGCAACGATCATTTTTAGAGGTATAAAAACATTACTTTTCTCAAATTCGAAAAATAATTGCCACCCTACTACTCAGGTTTCTTACTTCTCGTAAGGTTGCATTCTATGCCAGTGATTTAGTCGTGCTTAATACGGCAGTAACATACGTAGAAATAAAATCAAATTCCATTGTTTCCTCCAAATTTCCATCAAAAGTTAGAAACCACACGTAGCGTAGTGATCTCAGAACTAAACCGTCAAGCCTATCTTTATCTGTATTTATTGCAATATTTTATAATCATAAGCGGGATGTAATATCAAAATTTTTGAAAGCTTTTCAACTTACCGAAAGAGCAATATGACAAGATTCGTGTTGAATCAGCGATGTATCCTTCAATTTAAAACATGTAAATGAGAAGAAATGGTTATGAGCGTGGCTCCAATTGAGAGACGTCTCAATCATTTGTATAGGGAGTCATGGAATGGAACATTGCGGATGAAAGGTAGGCAGGCATAAACCCACCACGGTATCTGGAAGTGGGAGAGGAAAAAAAGGCCGAAATTCGGATAAGCGGGAGCGTGAAAAGGGGTGCGCTCTGTGGAGGACCGTTAGGAAGGAAACGGTGAGGTGGGAACTGTGAGGATCAAATGAAGCGGAAATCGAAAAGTAGAGAAAAAGATGAAAGGGAGCACAATCAGGGAGAGACGGTGGGACCGCTTCAAGGAATGCAGCAAGAGGGGAACGCGAAGGGGTCGTGGAGCCGGAAAAAAAAATATATATCGCTGGGAAACTCTCTTGTCGATCCTACACCCTGTTGATCAGCGCTGATCACCGTGAGTAATAGAAACGGGTGAATCAATATCAATCTCAAGGAAAGGGACTCTCAAATTCCGAAACAGATTCCAAATATGAGAACTGCGATGGATCTGTTGAAATTTATAAGAACGTAAGAGCCTTCCATCAACCCAAAGGAAATTCTGTGGTGTGGGTCAGTCATGATATACAATTGAGAGTTAAGGAAGTGAAAAGAAAACATTGACTGCAAGTTCACACACCAGCCAGGAATGCTATTCTTCTTGGGTATACAAGGGTATGTTTGAAAAACTGTGGTTACGACTTCTCTTAGATATTGTCCGAGAGAGTATTTAGTTTTACTCGCTACTATACTAAGGTGATTGTACTGAATTATAGACATACTCTAGATGACTACTTGCATAGAGAATTGATTGGGCTATATCGAGGTATCCGAGATCGAATCCCGATCAAGGGAAATGAATAATCACAATTGATAGGGGATTACATGAACAAAGTACTTGATAAATAGGTATGCATGTGTGAATTTTATTTGCTAAATTTCTCTAAGGGAGAAATATTGAGTTTTTTTACAAATTTGTAAAATTTCATTTTCACTAGGAAAGCTAATGGGACATGGGACTAAGAATACCGAATGAAACCTATTTGGTAGGTACTTGATGATAGCTTTCCAGTAGCTTAGGGACTTCCCCTGAGAAAGCTGTATTTTTAAACGCTATGAACGTTCACGCAATGCGGGCTAAAGTCCTTTAGTATTTCATTCCAACCACAGAAACTTAACTCTCTGATGTCTCCAAGATAACTAAAACCGCTCATTGATGAGTCTAGCAGTGTTTTCCATAGCCCAATACCCCACTTACATTACAATAAAAATATTAGACGAGGTGCTCTTTTCACGATGTGATCCTCTTCATCATTCGATAGTTGCTGGTAGAAGTGGCAGACATTTGGGAATGCAGCCGAAAACTAAAGCTATTTGCGCCATGGATTCAATATGTGATTTGATCAGTTAATCAGAATCATTTGATTAGTGGGAGATGTGTGTGGAGAAACCTGGCGTCGGCATTAGCCTATTTCTAAGCGGAGGCGGGCAAGGAAATCGTGAAAAGTGGAACTCACTTATCTCGAAAGGGCAGAGTGAAAACTACCGCCGCAGTTAACTAACTAAAATTTATGTACACAATGAAACTGTGAAATTATATTTTATCCTCCTCTGCTATTTGTTCCTTCAACACGCCTAGGGATGTATAGTTTAGCATCCCATCCGACGGGTGGATTACTGCCCTCTATACACATTTTGTGATTCGAAACCCGCTGAAAAAATAATCTCCTCTGTCATCTCTTACCTATAGAATAAGAAGCCAGTATTATATAGCTACCTCACTAACTCGATTTTCTTTTATATGTCAGAGCCTCAAAAACACTATTAGACCACCTAAGGCTAAATCTAAAATTTTATTTTTCAACATATTTTAGACCCATACGATTGAAGTTCGTTAAATCTGGCTTAAACATAGTCTTGACAAAAGACCTAATAGTCTCAATTTAAATAGAAATTGGTAAGGTCCTTTTTATTAACGCAGGATGATGTGTATTTAAATAAAATTGACAAGTCTTTTAGCGACTAACCTACATGAATTCTTTTCAAGCTTCTTTTTCTATTTTCTTTTTGGTGCACAAAATTATTATTCTACGTTACAGTGATATTTTTCAGGTCCCAATGAGTGTGACAGAAGGCATCTACATCTACATACTACCCCGCAAGCCGCCTCAATAGGCGTTTGGGGGGAGAGGTGTTAGGACACCAGGCGTTTACATATAAAAAGGAAACGCTCTAATGAAATTACGCCTAACATTTATTAAAGTCCCTTATTGTTCGAGGGAAAAACGAATTCCCATGCCTATCCGTTCGCAAAATATCTCTCTTAATTTGTCGTTTCTGTCGGGCCTGGAAATATAGTGTGGTTCTAATATGATGTTCTCCGTGTCGCTCTGAAAGATATCTATTTTCAATTGTTCAAGTAATCTAAGCCTAGCGCGCAGCCTCCGAGTCTCTAGCGGCTCCCAGCCTAATTCGTTTAACATCTGTGTAACGCTGTCTGTACGCCCGTAGCAGTTTTTGACGAATCGCGCAGCTTTCCTTTGTAATTTATTAAGTTCTCGGATTAAGTCTTTCTGCACCGGATCCCATATGCTCGCTGCATATTCAAGGTGTGGCCGGACGAGTGCGAATTAGAACCTCTCTTTTACTTTTTCATCCGAAAATCTTCCCACAATACGCTTGACGAATCCTAGCTTCTTCAGAGCTCTGCCACAAATATTTCTTATATGTGTTCCCCACGATAGGTTCGAGGTTATTGTAATTCCCAGATACTACACTTCATCTGTCGCCTTTATCTTAACGCCATCCACAGCATATACACGGGGATAGTTGGACGACCTCCGTAAGAAATGTACCACCGTGCATTTGCTCAGATTAAGTTCGAGTCCACACTCTTGGCTCCACGCATGAACGTTGTTTAAATCCGATGATAGAGTTGCAAAGTCAGAGTCATCACTAATTTCGCGATAGATGACAGCGTCGTCAGCAAATAAACGTATTTTACTGCTAATTCGAGAGCATAGGTCATTTATGTATATAATGAACAAAAGGGGGCCGATTACGCTTCCTTGTGGGACACCTGATGTCACTTTAACTACATCAGAGATAATTCCGTCAAGAACTACTTTTTGCTTACGATCACTCAGAAAGTCGCGTATCCAGTTAACTACTGTTTTGTTCAGCCCTCATGACTGTAATTTGTATAAAAGTTTGTTGAGAGGTACCGTGTCAAAAGCTTTCTTAAAATCTAGGAATAATGCATTCGCATTATTTCTTAGTTTTTACGCATAGATATGCGTAAATACTAAGCAAGATTATAATGAAAAAATATCTCTTATACCTCAAACATTCTTCATCCTTGCACTTCCTTCCCTTCATTTTCAACTCCCCAGATGAAATGTTTCCTGGAATAAAATATGCCTTTATTCCTATCTGTATCTTTGCTATGAAGTAACATCTTTTTATTGCTCTTATTATTCTTAATATTTTGGACGCGTTACGATCGTAGCTTTTTCGAAGAGTGATATACAGCAATATATTTATAAATAAAAACATAACGTTCACATAACTTCATACTTTGTACCAACAGTTTCAACTTATAGATTGACATTGGTAAAGATTATTATTTCACACACGTCCAGCCTATTCGGGCACGGCACGTTCGAAGCTATTATAAACCAATTTGAAATTATAAGCTATTATATAAAATCGAAAATTTAAGTTATTATAAATTCAAGATGCCAAGTTAACAGTAAATCTAAAATTATCATTTGGTTATTTATATTGCATTTTTGTGGTTGTATATTACCTATATACAACTCACTTTCAAATGTATGATACTTATTTTGAAAACTGGAAAATAACTAGTGAACAAGAAGTATTACACAATTAGATGATTCCATACTCTCATGGTTAACTATTTTCTCGGTATGAAAACCGAAATAAATGCATTCTCTCATCGATAACAGCCACGTCAGCTAATATACAGTGTGATAAACAAAACATAAACATTTCCACTGTAAGATACCATGAAGCTAACGACATGGCGGTTTTCTTTAACTAGACATTATAAAACTGCGCCTTTGTGAAAAATACCGTGCTGAGGAAAGTTCAACAATAAGCTTCCGGTACGAAGGCGATACTGAGGATCGCTCGTGAAACCTTTCTTCGGGGAGAAGAAAGATATTCTCGAGAGAACTGCATGGAAAAAGACGCAGGTAAGGAAAAGAAGAAAAATGAGCGATATTCGCCTCTCAAAAAGCAAACGGCATCCGAGGTTTACTTCGGAGGGCTCACGATAAAAGTACCCAGATCTCTGTGCGGGAATGGCGCACTCGCCTGGGGAATACTCAGAGGCCATCTCTCAGAGTTAAAGCTCTCGAGGCATCCATTTATACGTATTCAGGATGTATGGCCGCAAGGGAGTGAAGACGACCGCAAAAATATTGAACTTCTCTCAAGCGCAGGCTGCCATGAGAGCGATGATAGTCATCAGCTATTTCCCCACGGTTGGCAAAAGCATTACTGCTACTCAAAAGTCTACTTCATTTTTGCTTTTGACCTGGTATGCTATAGTGAAAGCATCCATCACATTTAGCATAAAATCGGCGTTTGAGTTGGCTTTTAATTTCAAATATTTAGTCCTCTTAACAATAGAATACGATCTTGGCAAATTAATTTCTATAGTCCAGCTTTTGCGTTGGAGGTTTAAAGGAATGAAGTGAGGTTAGCTCGAAGTGACTTTTGACTGAAAGATAGGTTCAAAGGGATAGGATAAACTTTGTTTGATTTAGGAAATATGATAAGTATTTCCCAAGACGTTTTCATTAAGGAAAGATTAACACGAAGATTTATTTATATATGCCATTCAAATTTAATTCTGAATCCTCATCATCCTGACTTTTAGAGATCTAGATTAACAACTATTACCCTATATTCTATCAAACCCAGTGCTAAGGCGATCGTACTAAGTCACCATCGTTATTGCGGAAAATCTATAGATAATAAATCAATTAAATATTTAGGCTCAACCATGCGCAATTTTATAATTCTGAAAATAAAATATGTAGTAAGCATTGAAATCTTGTGGGAATAATATATATTATTACAGCAACAAAACAAGTGCAGTTAACCACTAATAAAACATTTTTTATCGACTATTTTCGATATTACTACATCATCTTCTAGTTAAAATTTAGTTTCAACTTTTAGATGATGTAGTGTCATCGAAACTAGTTGTTATTACATCTTTTCTGCAAGTAATCTGTTTCTGTCACTATGGTCTGGTTCCACCACATCACACTTGAATTTTAATTTTAATATTCATTCATTCATTTGCCAATCAATCCTAATATTGCCTTCATTCGACTGTTTACCTACTTTAGTCCATTTGCTTCATGTTCGGTTTTGCTGGCTTATGTATTTGTCACACGGCCATCGTCGTGGGGATTTTTCATCTTTTATCCCTTCTAATATGTTTCACAAAAATTTGTTGTGTTACAAATTGTGGTCTACTCATCTGGTACCTTTTCTTCCGAACTGTTCACCATATGGTTTTATCCCCCCGTATTCTTCTGTACATTTCCTAGTTTCTGATCCAGTCCGTCCATTTGACCTTAAGTATCCAACTCCAGCACCTAGGTCCGGAAGACTCTATTGATGGCGCCGTGGTTTAACTATACGTTTTTTTCAGTTCAGCTGTAATGACATGTTCTTGTAAAACGGTTATTCCCAATCTCATAAAAAATAAAAAAGTTGTGCTCAACAATGCTTCCTTAAATCCTTTTAAGTAAGTTGGACTAAAACTCTGCAAGTCAACTTGAGTACGTGCGGGCACAACTCTAGTTAGAGTTAATTTAGTACATTGTAAATGTTCGTATATACAGGTTTATCGGAGAGCTTTTCCTAAAATTTTCTCATGCTTGCTTTATCATCCTGCTGCTATATAATATGCATCAGAGAATTGAGTATTCTATCGTCCAACAATGCAATATGCAAATTTTGGTGGCGTTAGTGGCAATGTATATCACATATTATTACACAGAAAGTGCTAACATGTACCTATAGACTGCAATATGACACACTTGCAAGTTACTTATACGTTATCTAAATCGAGAAAGGTAGGGTGAATTTAGATTCCTCCAGACAACGCATAACAAAGTAACTCTATCAGAACGATATTATGTATCCCACAGACCATATTGCCACCGGGGATAGTTGAACATTTTTCATTAAAATATGCTTTTAAAAATCGGTGGTATCCATCGATTCCCTTTAGTGACACACGTTTTCGGGCGTCTTGTACAAATGCAAACTGGTCCATAGGCTTGGGGCATGACACAATATGCAGAACAGTGAAAGCATTGAATGCTTTGACCAGTAGCCAAAATAAAATTAGCATTGATGTAATGGTTCAGTTGAAGCAGTGGCGTAGCAAGGGGGCACAAAATATCGCAATGTGGGGGCCCCGCATTTTGTAGTACACAATTAATATACCTTTACGTTAAAAGTAATTAATTTTTATGATAAAATAGAATTAGATAACCAACTCAAATTTTCAAAGTTGTCCAATCAAAAAACAACTACTCAGCCATTACATTCACTGTACTCATTCGGATTTTAGGGGTCCCCAAATTTCATGCCGCCTAGTTTGAATGCAAATAGACCCCCCGAGCTGTCTACGCCACATAATCGAAGTAGGAGACCCAATGAAGGAGGAAAATTCTTTGTAAATGTAGCCATATTTTAGCCCCAGCCAAAAATTGTAGCTTAATTCTATCACAGTTAATCAGTAAAAGGAAATGCAACTTCAAACCATTTTCTATTATTTCGTACTCAGCTAATTCATTGAAAAATAAAAACATATGTTGCCAAAGTATTAATAAGGTAATGTGGCGGTAAAATCAGAATTTTATCGTTATATTTTGCCTTCCTGTGATTACCAAGTTCCTCCAAAATGCAGATCCCTCGGAGGAACGAGGACCGGGGCTGTTGCCCCGCTGGCCAGGCTCAAAGGACGGTACTCCTTCTGGTATTCGTGGACCTAAAGTGAACAACTATCATTGCCCTAGCCATTCTGCCCTCGGGGTCGTGTTATCTCTTCCATCACGCTGTTACCATTGTTATCGTCCAGGACAGGAATTCATGAACACGTTACATAACCATCACACCGTTTCATTACGGGGTAGGCACAATCGAAAAATCTTATTGTTGATTGCCAGTTGGGCCAGGAAATCGTCTGTTTTGATGATTCCTTTAAACTCCCCTATCAATGGCGGTGATTTACTTCATCGCAGGTGCCAAATCAGGTGTCGCGGGTGTAAGTCCTGAGGGGTTGAAATATTCATCACGCAGATCATGGATGTGTGTTTAATATATGATGAGCTAATTGTAAGATAGGACTTCATAGTACGAATTTCGCTCTTAGAATCGTCATATTATTATTATTTTTATTACCAATTGGCTCTTATTTTGCTCCTGTGACATTCTCGCATTGCTTTGCACGAATTTGAGGATACCATTGTCCGAATTTTTCTCTCAAAATGGTAGAGAAGACTCTGAAGAGGAGGAATATCAGATTTATTATGTGCAAGAGAATAACTTGCTGTTATGGTAGTTTGAGCTAGATATTTCCCTATTCATAATGGAGACCATATTCGAATTTTATGATTAAATTTCAGCTTCTTTAAGAAGTATGAAGTAATGTTGTAATATCTATGGCTCAAAAATATAGTTATTTATGACAAAAATTCTCAGTAACTAATTAAATATATCTACATAAGTCTCTTACTTGACTCATTTTTTCACGCCGTACGGTGACTATACCTTCACAACAGAAGTTTTTTTTGCGATTCAGTAAATATTACTGTGGTTAGTAGTTGATTACTTTTTAAAAATTTTTGATAAAATGCACACAAACTGTATAATGTACATTGCTTGTTTTTTGACGAAATCTAGTCGTTATAAATTCCTATTTTTTTCAATTATCTCCCTCTGGAGCTCACATACGTAATCTATTCTAAGGTAAAAAGTCTATATGTTTAGGCAAGTTGCTCGAAAGATTGTTCGGCAGGTGGTTAATATTTTGATATAGTTGGAAATATTAGAGTTTTTTTCATTAAAATGAGGTCATATTCATCAAATTCAAGTAGAAGTGATATCTTACTAAATAGCCCTAATATTTCTCCTCGTCAGAGTCTCATCTGCCGTTTTTTAGAGCTAAATTTGGATTATGGTGTTCTCTCTGTACCATTTTCTCTCTCATTAACGTCACATAACTATTATCATCCTTGCGCACCTATTTTTCTTCAGTTACATTCACACATTGCTTACAACATACTTGCTCTTATTTGAGCCCTATTATTCCTCCTTTTCAGAATCACTTCCACATTCAACCATGAACTTCTCGGTCTATCAATCCCTCTCTCTCACCATCAGAGAAGCAAATCACTAGGGATGTCAAAATTAGGACTCGCGCCGGAATGAAGTGGTTCGCTTGGAAGAGAGGGGAGGGGGAAGTTGAAGAAAATCAATCTTTGGATCGGTGACTGCTGATGAGGATGATCAGTGGAGAGGCGCTATTGCAAGGAGTGCACGTTTGCCGAGGGTCGTCGTCACTTCCACCAACGCTTTCCGCCGAGCGCTGAAAGAGGGCGACGGAATTGATTTCCACGTGCCTCTCATCTCACTTCGTGGCACAAAGATTGATTCATGAACTTTTAAATGATTGTAGTTTCTCCCTCCCTGACTGGAGACTAAGGAAAATAAGGAAGTAGGAAGGGGTAGCGATACGCGGTATTCAAATTTCGGTGTTGTTTTTCGATATAATCGGTTCGCTAAGAGCGTGATAAATCACATAGAAAATGATCGGTAGTTCATCATAATTATCAGCATTCATCAATCCAGGGATTTGTTTGCTGCAGCTCTCCACTCCACTCTTCTCTCTGCCAGCCGCTTCATTGCCACATACCTATACACTTTGACGTCTTAATACTTTACTAATGCGTTCCCTACGGCATTAAGCCGAAAATACTTAGCATTAAATGTAAGTAACGGAATTCAATCCTCATAATAATAGTGTTAATTAGCCGTTCAGCGAGAATATTTAAGTTTCTGGCAGAGTTATTGGAATAAATACAGTCATCATTATCAGTAGTAATATATCTGTAGTGTGGTTAGGTTTAGCTTTCTACTGCATTCTCTTTTCTTCAAATACCCTTTCATATATCTGCAGTTTATCAATTCATTCCTTATAATTTACCATAACTTTTCATCCACGTTCTTCGTCTGTAATTCTTTCCATTCATTTATCCTTCTACAATTGTTTTCAATAGGCTACCGAGTAGCAAAATGAGTCCAATTTTTTCGCCTCTTCTTCTTCTCCGTTTTTTTAAATCTTCTTTTGATGAAATTTACACTATTTGTATGCGTAAATGCATGTATTTTAACAAATTTGTAGGTTTATATCTCCGATCTCAGACTACTGGATTTGTCTGACAATTATCGTTTTTAATGTTTTCGGGTCACCACTTTTAATATTCTGTTCGTTAGACTTTATTACAATAAAAACCTTCGTTATTGCTGAATTCCAAATTCTGCCAACAACTTTGTTCTCCAAATATTCGTTGGAATTATTCGTTGGTGATTCTCTCCGTCCATTTGGCCTGCATCATTCTTCGACAATACCACACGTCATCACATTTCGAAGTTCACTGTACCAGGCGAGAGAATTGAAGAAACATCCATTTGCAGGTGGTGTGAAGAGGATGGGGAATCCTATCTGAAGTATGCATGCCTTGCAATCGCTAGGTCTCGGAATTGTGACCTGCGAACTCCCTTGGTACCTTGACGTGGGGGATTTACCCATTGGGGACCTCCTGACCATAGATAATGCTATAGCATGGATCCATAGGTAAACATTGATTATGATGGATGACACAATGGACCAGCAGGTCTAAGAGCCATGTGCCCTTGAGCCCTGAAAAGGGAACTCAATTATAACCACAATATACTGATCTATTCTACATGGCATCGTGTAACCAATGACATTTCACGTAGAAAGTGCTTTTAGAAATAATCCTCCCGGACTGGGAATCGAACCACGGACGCAGACTTTCCGAAGTAATGCGCAGGCCACCGCGCCACCCAGGTTTCCTAATTCTCGCGTAAATATTTATAGGGTTCAAGTGAACAAGATATTATGCCCTACCGGTCCATTAAAGATAGCAACGCAAGTGTAAAGAGGACTGAAAAGAAGCCGCTACCCGTTAAGTTGAAACAACATGTAATCTGCATATAATTAGTATTAACTCGGCACATGTTGAAATTTATCTACGTGCTGCATGTCGATAAATCAATGTATAACGTTATATCTACTTTAATGACCTCTTCTCAAATTTTTCCAGAAAATAAGAATGCCTTAAATAATTTTTGACGGTAGATTAACAATATTAGAAGTACTTTTTTCGTAGATTTTCGCCGTTCATTTTAATTTGGTAAGTTTCTTTTGGATTTCTGCAATTAAAATAACTTTTTAGCAACATTTTCGCCGTGATATTCTGCCGGCTTCGTCAGGCATTCAGGAAATCCTAAAGAAACTTACCAAAAATGTTAGAAGTAATTTAAAGTGAATGATCAGAATTTTAGGACGTCATAATTAAAACTCGCAAAATTCAACTGCTTACTCTGTCATCACAAATCTAGCACCAAATTAAATTAAAGACCGGAAATGTTTACTCTTGTTTGGTATACATCCTTCATTATTGGCACATTGCGTCAGGACCCCCAAAATGTCAACTTAAAATTATAAATAATTTTCACCAAAAGTAAATAAGATGACGTACGACATTTATAATGCGCATTTCGTATCTTCCTTCCTGATCTTGCTCGTGTTAATCAGCAGGGAAGCATCATTTACGCATAAAGCTGATGAATATGGCGAATTCTTTGAGGAATTTTTATTTCAAAGTGGAATGTGATAATTGAAACTTAGCAATCCGTTAGTTTTGGATAAATATATTTCAACTAGCTTCGCTACCATCTAGGATCTTCATAAAATAAGTCATTATTAGAAAAACTCAGTCTTACTGACTAAGGCGGAGATGATACACAGTAACGACACTATAATTATATCTTATAGAAGTAGACTGCTAAGTTTCAACTATCATAATCCTCTTCAAAGAAAATGATTGATCTTCTACACGAAGCTATCTCAACATTTCACAATTCTGAATTTTGACATCCTTCATACTTTTCATGGATGTACTCCATCCTTGGTCCTCGACACCATGTCATATCTCCTTTCAGTATTGTTTTCAGGAGGTTTTTATCTCTAAGCTGGTGCCCAAAAAGTCTATATATTCTTCTTTGAACTGTTTTCATGAAACATCTTTTCTCCCCAACTCTTCCAAGAGCTTCTTCCCCGAGCGGAGATTATGAGTGGGTCTTCCGGTTCGTGGACACACGGAAAAAGTGGAACTTCTAACACTGTATCGGGCCAGAAACTACGGTGCAAAAGAAATGTTATCGCTTAAAATAAACTATGAAACAATTAATCTTAATCAAGTTCTTAAAACAATTTTAATATATGTTCCTCCAACAAATTAATCTTAGACATATCTTGACTTTGGTTATAAGCAAATCCGATTCTTCTAGGCCGGTTATGGTCGTTACTATAGTTTTAATCTTGGAATAGAGGGAAAGCACTCTAAAAGTATACGCTTTAATGAATATTTCGCTATTTAGAGTTCACTACGTATAAGTCGGACGCAAAAAAAATAAAAATATAACTTTTTTGGCATATTTCAATCCTAGTATCGCCGTTGTAAGTGTATTTTTCATATTTTAATAATCGAAAGATAGTTGATCTTCATGTAGGTTTTCGTTTTTCCTTTTTAATCGTATATAAAAACGAAATTTGGCCTATACTCGAAATATGGAGACTTTTCTCAAGACTTCAATTTTGTTCTCGACTCCCTGAGAGATTAGGAACATCCCCTGAAAATAGCAGCCTTCAAGTTCGATTATAAATGCCCATGAATTTATATCAAAGAGATCTGACGTCATCAAAGGTTTTTCCTTGTTTTTTTGCGTGTCGCTCATGAGGTTCTGCTCCTCATCAAGCGAAAGTGTTTACAGCGGGCATAAAATGAACAACGGAAGTAAAGAAGTTCACTTCTTAAATTGAAAATAAAATACATTACACCACGAGTGCGATTGTTCATTTTATTGAAAAATGAGCAAAGGGTAGGAAAAGTAAATAGAGCCCTATGGGAGGTTTTCTATAGAACAGAAAGATATTTGGATTGATTCTATCCTCTTGGTCTTGAGAGGCATTTTCTTAGGCTTGGGCTCTAGGGGGAGGGGAGATGGTAAAAGGGCTCGACGAAGAAGGGCTCGATGGATTTTCGGAGGTGAGGAGGTAGCGAGGGAGGGATGGAGAGGTAAGGAATCGAAGGGAATAGGGTGGTGCGTAAGAGAGGGTGAGGTGGTGAGTTTTTTTGCTCCCCCAACCTCCTCCCGTCGAAATCAGGATATCCGATTGAGGGAAGGAGATCGACGTGATGAAAAGGGGTCGGGATGGAAATAAAAAAGATGAAAAGAATGATCCGGATGGAATGGAGGAATAAATTAGAGACAGGGATTAAAGGAAATTCTCTCTCTCTCTCTCTCACTTGGTTGAGGGTATAAAATAAAAGAAATAGCTCAGCGGATAACGGAAAGAAAAATGCCTCGATCATGTGGAAGTTGAGTGAGCAAAATCGAGATTTTACAGTGGAGGAAGCACGCTCTTCAACGTCCTGGAATGCAAACGATGCAATACCGGCCGAGAGATAGGGAGAAAGCGATTTTGTCTCATCATCTTGGCCCGTCGTGTTAGTCAAGCCTGTGTCAATATTTCGTAATGAAGGGCAAATAAGAAACGTTTTAAAAATTTTGATAGAAACGAAAGGGAAGTAACCACCTCGTTCATCTTACCTCAACGGTTTAACGCCGATGTGGTGATAAATAGTGAAAGGGAAATGTATCCAGGTTATCGTAATACATAATTACATGAGCATATGCTTATAAATTTATGATTTACCTTTTTTTTGGGAAGTGTAAAGTACCTGTTTGAAGAAGCAGAATATCTCGTCTATTTGAAAAGGACCGATTTTTTCACTCTTTCTAATGCATGGTATACAGCAAGTTCTCTCCTTGCACAAAAATTTATTGTTTTTACCAATTGGCCAGATTTGCTTTTCACTTTAATAAGGTCAGGCGATGAGTTTTTTCAGTACTCGTTCAACCCAATCATTCAATACACTTTCACCAGAAGCAGACGGAGGATATCACTAAAACCAAAATGTAAGACCTGGATTATAACGAAAGGGTTTAAAATATTTTGGGAATTTAAAGTAAATGTTTTGCGAAATTCATAATAAAAAAAATGCATATAAATTATTCATTCTTGATAATAACAATCGAAATGTGTATCTTACAAACTGAAATTATGTTTTTTAGCTGACTCCCAAACCCCTATACGGATTCGAACAAAATTCGAAACACGTTTTTTAGGGACTAGGATTAATATGATATATTATAACGGCCGAAGGACCCAATAGATAGATCCCTATGAGGGCCTAATTTTCAACCAAATTTTACTTCCACTTGATCCGGTTCAGAAGCGTATTATTTTATACACCAAAGACGGTGAAATACGTCATGAAAATATCATATGACTTGACCGAGGTTCGAACCCGGATCTTCCAATTGCCGGTCAGGCGTGTTAGCCAGTTACACAACCAAGCTATTTTAATTTAACGCGAAATTCAGCGTTTCAGTTTATACGAACAAGTTGTTCTCGTCACCAGTCTACAACGTAGGACAGGAGACGTTGTCGTGCATGATATATCACAGTCGCGGAGAATAAATACAACATTGTCGCTTTAGAACGACTATTCTTACACACCTGACCGGCAATTGGGAGATCCGGCTAAGGTTCTTCCTAAAGTTTGAGCTTTTGGTTCCACAAATGTCAATTTTTGCGCTTGTCAAGTATTCACTTGACAAGCGCCACATATTCTTCAAATAGGAAATTATTCCAGAGGAACTGTTCACGCATGTCGTATGGTCAAAGAAACACAGTCACTGCGTTTTTAGTTGGAGTATTTTTCATCCCTACTCCTTCATGTGTAGTTAATGACTGCTACATAGTGTATATGCATTATGAATGTCACATAAGGTGTATTATTTCAGTCAAATGGAACAATTTTATTGTTTCTTCTTACCGTTGAAGTTCAGCGGGTAGCATCTTCTAGGATTAAATAATTCATTACTTACTTTATCGTTGCCTTTCTAATTAAAATGTATTTTATATCCCTTCCTTCGCATTAATAAACGACATAAGGCTGAGTGAATGTAGCACCTAGTCGGGGAATGTTATTGCGTTTGTAGCAGGAATGTGTTCCTAATAGGAAAGTCGTTGCAAGACAATATCAAAATTAGTCAAAATAAAGGTCCAAGGTTTGATTTTATGGCTTCAGAGGAAGTGATGATCCATCCGAAACTATGATGGAAACATAACGGGGATGATAGCATAAAACCAAAAATAACAAAAAAATAAAAATATTCAAAGTAAGGCATCATTATAGGCTGTTACTAGATATTAATTTTGGTAAAAGAGAGAAGTTCATGTCAGATCATTCAGTCCAACTCTACGTCTAAACAAGAGATTATGAGATTATGACGGCGCCCCTGCAGCATTTGCTCACAATGAAATGAACATACAGCATATCTATTGTTTCGGTGGCAACGACTGTGTTTGTGTCTTCTGCTCATTGTAACGAATGACTAATGTTATGGGCGTCTAGGATGGCGCCTGTGAATTGAATTCGGTTTTTCTTACGATAATTACTGTCCGAGGAAAGATAAAGCATGTTTCTCTCCTACTTAACGAGAATGAAATTAGTGTTGACGGAATTTCTTAAGTGTTCGGCTTCGTTTTTGTAGCATTCATTAACTTTGCATGGGTTGAAGGAATAATATACTCATTCGTTCAGCAGTGTATTCTTTAATTGTCGCTCATGATAAGTCCAAAATTTCAACAGGCTCGCTGAACCCATAGGTAGGGCAGAGCACCTCAGGACACTCAACATCCTTAATGAAAGACGAAGAAAGTGTCGGTTGAGTGAGAAAGAACGCTTCCAGACATCCCAAAAACCAGGCCTTCGCGCTTTGGGCGAACATAGCGGGGGCGTGGGGGTGAAAGGTTGAATTCAGCGAAGCTGAAGTTTGGAGATGTGGGCGGAGGAGGTCGTGAAAGAGAATGGGGTTTTGGGTTTGGGGGAAAGGCGGGAGGGAAGAGAGGGGTGCGGGAGTTGGTGGGTGGCCTTTTAATAGTTGATCGGCGCGAGATTAATCTCTTGTTATGGAACACTGCGGGGAGCATCGTATACCTTGCTACGGGTAACATTTTATAAAGGCCAACTTGGAAACTTGTTCATGCCTCAAACGAAATGAATAAGTTGAACGTTAAGATAAGCCAATGGGAGAGAGTTAAGGGAAGTCAGATCGGGAGGGAGATGGTTGGTTTTGGAAAGCAGGATGGGAAATGGCGTGGTTTTGGAAATTTGAGTGCCGTAGGAGGTGATGAAATGGAAATTGAGTGAAATGGGGGCGAGGAACAGAATAGGTGGAGAGAATATATGAAGTGAATGAAGAGGATGGAGGAAAGGTTGTATATTTGGGATTGCGTTGTTGGGTAAAGAATTTAAAAAATCGCACATTTTTGCTGTGTAAGGTGAGTGATCGATACAGTTCCTCTCCACCATTCTTCCCTAACTTTCTATGTTTCCATTCTAACCCTGTTGTTAAGCTTCAGGTACAGTCTATTTTCTAGCTCTGTGCTTTTCATATTCTTCTGAAGCCTTGAGGGAATGCTGTCTATTCCTACGATCTAATTCCGTTTCGTATCTCGTAGCGCTCACGTAGTAGTTATATTTCGCTATCAAAGACATCAGGTCCTATGCTGTCCTTTTCGATATCATCTTTCTTTTCAACAATTAACGTACTGAGTCCTATTTTCTTATGATCAAGCTGCTCAACGTATTTCTTTTCTTTCTTCTGTTATCATTAACATACCTGTCTTTTCTTTTACTGTCGAAATACCCCTTCCGCTGCACAGACCTACAACTACCTGTTAATACCTTAACATTTCTATGTAATTCGAAAGCTTTACCCTCTTTTTAAGTTTCTTCAGATTGTCGACGTGTTCTCTGTCTCCCTACCATGCTTACCCTGAATTGTTTCTTTCTCCTGTTCCCAATATATTATTCTGCCTATCTCTATATTTAAGTTCTTCACTTCTCTGTTATCATTTCCATAATGATCCAAAGTTTCCTTAATTTTAGTTACGCTGAATGTAGCTTTTGCTGTTTTCACAACTCCTTCTTTTCAGAATTACCTATTCATCATCTTTTTCTCTCACTCCATTATCATCGCTATGATTTCATCAGCCTGTTTTTGATACTTCTTCTTCATCACTTCATTTATTGTATCTTCCCAATATTTTAAATTTTTTTCAAGCCGATTAAATTTTTTACGGAGTGATGACGACCACGAAGGCCTTGCCTAAACCACAGCTGGGGATGACAAACGCTCTAGTAGGCCGCTGAGTCCTGGAGTTTCAGGTTTCAGTGCTTTATTATGTACATCCATGCTCAGCCAAATTGATGGTTGGGAGACTTCACATTCCCCTTTCATATAGGTTTATAGTGAAACCATCGTGCGCACTACCTTCCGTCTGGCTCCTAACATTCAACCTATCTTCAATGGGTGGCCCTAACTGAAATAGGTAATTATTATTGCTCTCCCAGTCCCGTTCTGGTGGTCATTGGAACGTTAGGTTCTTCCCCTTACCAGGTTGTAGTCAATGGGCCAGAGTTTGATAGGTAGATGCCCATGTAATCCAAATACCATATGAGATTATTTGTCAAATTCGTTTTCACATGAACAATAGTATAATGGTAGTGATTTTTCGTCCTCCCCTGGTGAAAATTGAATCGTCAACAAAGCGGATACGGAGCGAACGGAACGGTCAGTGAAGCGGGAGCAAAGCAGAAGCGAAGCGAAATGGAAGCGTAGAGGAAACGGAAGAAAACCGTAAATTGAGACAAGGAAGCGGGAAACGTAGCCGTAGCAAAGTGGAGAACGAACCGTATTGAAACGGAGAATGAACCGTAAGGAATCGGAGAATGAGTCTTATGGTAGTGGAAAATTTACCGAATGAAAGCTCTCACTAAGCGGAAAATGAACTATATGGATAAATGAATGGAGCGGAAAACGAAGCGTAAGGAGTTTTTGCAACGATCTAGTAAAAAAAGGAACTGTTTCCTGCAACATTACAGAGTACAGTACAGTATTACAGAGTTATCACTATGAGCTCATCAAAACTCCATCTCAACGTAAGACGTTACGTTTCCGAGCTAGAAAATGGTTGCATAAAAGAGGACCTACAGAGACTTAAGAACAAATAATCATTGATAACGTTTGCTTTTTTCTGACTAGACTTCAAAGCTTTAGAATATTGGCAGACTAAATTTTTGTGACGTGAACAGAAGCTTTCCGCGGTAATTCTTGATATGAAAAAATGAAAACATTTCTCACCAAGTTCCTAGCATAAATATATAGTTCCTACTTACTGAAAGTGATGAATGAAAATGTTGTGTGCAGGATGATACATTTTAAATTAGTTACGTCAAAGGTACAAGTTGCGTCTCGACAAAGGAAAGAACTTCAGTATAAATATTTCCTGATATCAAAAGGAATCATTGGAGGAATTAAAGTAGAAATAATGCTAACATTAAACCAGACGGATTTTATGGCAGTATATTTTAAATTTTCCGACGGAATTGTGATGCGTAAATAAGGAAATAGCCTGAATCATTTTGCCATGAAATGCCTTTCTTAAATGTAAAAATGCATGGTGCCAACCAACACTTTATGCCTCCCCTCAATCCGTTCTACCTTCATTCACCGTTTGGAGTCTTATATGGGTCATTCCACGTCAAGTGGTCTAGTTTTAGAAAAGTTTCCCGCTCGACCATCTCGGATTTTAATGGAATTTTGTGTGGATAGTTTCACATACCTTTTATGAAAATGTGTTAAATTTTACGAGATACATTGTACGAGATATTTTAGAATAAAAAAATGAAATTAGCTATTAAAATTTAGTTTTAATGCGCCTCCGTGAGTCATGAACTTGAGCGTACAATGCGAAATTATTCGACACGTTTAAGAAGAAAAGCAGGTGAAAGGGGAATAATAATCTTTTTTCTGTAATTTAACCCTGCATCCGCACCCGTGGTACATTTTTCCCTTATGTTATTCAAATTTCATTCATATGTTTTAAAATGTCCTATGGGTCATTCCACGTCAAGTGGTCTAGTTTTAGAAAAGTTTCCCGCTCGACCATCTCGGATTTTAATGAAATTTTGTGTGGATAGTTGCACATACCTGTTATGAAAATGTGTTAAATTTTAGGTCCGTTAGTGAAATACTTTTTGAGATATACCCGTTTGTGTGACCCCATGTCACGACCACCTGCCACATGGATGTGAAATTTTCGCAACTTTGAGACATGATATCTCTGTAGCCTTTTGGCCTAAACAAATGATACGTACCTATCATTGTATAACTTTTAGTGCTCTGTTAACTCATTAACACTCGAAGAGTGAATATGAAATGTGGTACTGAATTTTCAATGGAATTTGTAACTTGGGGGGCCCTACTGAAAGCTGAGTTGCTTATGTTCCATTAAAAATAAGTTGGTAATACACAATACGAACACGGTTTCGAATAAGATTATATGGGGAACGGTAGAAGATGGGTGAGAATTCTGGCGTTCGATTAAGTACGGAATTCAAACCAGGCTCTCTTAGTTGAGAAATCAGTATACCAGCGAAGCGCTTGCAATATCTTTCCTTACTTGCGTAATCCATGGTAGTCCATTTCCTTTGATAGCACTCTAAGTTGCCTGTATGGAAAAGTATACTTCACACAACGGAAACATGCCAGCCGTGCCTCCGCCATTATTTAGCTTTCTTTACGTGCCTACGCTCAAACTCACCAAGCACATACGAATAGGATAAGTATGCCCTAGGATTTGGGACCACTCCTCTACCCGACATACCAATATGATTCCACACAACGGTTGAATAACTCTGACCGCTCAATCCAGGCACTCCTGTTTTGACACCAGCTTTCCTGGGTTTGTCGTTACCTTTACACACCTATAACCGTCAATTGATGGGTGAGCTCTTTAATATGAACATTAGTACACTATACATGGCATTCTCGTGAGGTTTTTCCAAAAGGTATAATCATGGAATAGTTCTTTTATGAATATATTTACTTTAACGTCATCCCTTAGAAGCTATTATTCTAAGGTCTTTCCTGTACGGATCGCGAGCAATGGTAAAGCAAATGAGAACAATACGATAATGAGTGCATAAGCAATTCAAGGGATGTATCGCATTTATATTATACACACGTTTTGTAAGTATTTAAACCGATAGTGATTACAGAGGCAACCATAGTGTTATAATGAATTACGTTCTAATGTCCCAATCCGGAAAAATGAAAGCATCAACTGACAGACAGTGTTAAAACTAAGTATGTATCTTTTTAGGCACCGTTTTTAAATTGAAAAAACTTACAATGAAGAAATAAATCATGGCCTAAGAGATAAATAGTAATAAAATCTGGCAATTGCAGTGCTCCTAACAACGGTGCACTTTTACGGAGTTTCACATTTGGAAGACCTTCAATTGACTATCCCGGTCACGTGAAGGAAGATCTGATGCTTTCCCGGTGTATGCATTTTACCTTGGTTATTCATGTATTCACTGTTTAATACTCGAGTAACCTTGCTAATATACACGTGCTATTACACCAGATACCATGTCAGTTATGGTTTGGATAAGGCTACTTCCAGTAACATCTTCTTCCTAAGTCCTCAACCCAAAGGTTGGTTGGCGACAGTTCTCCATTCGCTACGGTCTTGTGCCATTCTTTTCAACTGCACATAAGTGGAGCAGCCTAACTCCTTCACTATTTGTCCCATAAGCTCCAACCTAGGCCTGCCCCGGCAGTTGGTTCCCTCCACAGTGCCTTCTAATATATTTCTTCTCTTTTTCTGTAATTTCAGCATACAAGGAGACTCCCCCACACGCCTGAGAACCTCCTCGTTACTGGCTCTGTCCACCCAGGGAATATTTAACATCCTCCTGAAACACCACATCAGGAATGCTTCCACCCTTCTCTCTTCTGCCTTGCCCAGCGTCCAGGTCTCACTGCCATATAAAAATATGATCCACACATAAGTTTGAAGAAGGCGTTTTCTTAGGTCTAGGCCGATGTTTATGGATGTTAGGAGTTTCCCTTTTTGACAAAACGCATTCTATGTCTGATGAACTCTACTTACTAAGTCTCTTTTTCTCCTTCCATCTGCTGTTATTTTGCTTCCCATGTAGGTAAACTCCTCTACATTCTCTCTTCGCCTGTCCCTTAAATACACATTAGATCGTCCCCCATGCTTGCTAACCTTAAGTACTTGGGTCTTCTCTACATTTATTTTCATAATATATCCTGTTGTTAGGATGTCCTCCATTACCTCAAGTACCTCACTCAGATCCTTTTCGCTCTCAGCCAGTAATGCAATATCATAAGCGAACCTCAGCATATCCAGTTTTTCTCCATGGATCTTGACACCACCTAGCTCCTCTACCGTTTCTTTCATCTCATCTAGAGCTCTCTCTAT
Source organism: Pyrrhosoma nymphula (assembly GCA_963573305.1). Classification (NCBI taxonomy): domain Eukaryota; kingdom Metazoa; phylum Arthropoda; class Insecta; order Odonata; family Coenagrionidae; genus Pyrrhosoma; species Pyrrhosoma nymphula. The sequence goes on from OY754333.1 coordinate 65,632,205, forward strand.
GTAGTAGTTGAAGAGAATCGGTGATAGGGAGCATTCTTGTCTTACCCCTTGCCTTATAGTTGCTTCCTGAACATGGTCTCCACAGCGCACCACTGCCTTTTTCTCTTCATATAGGTTCCAGATTACTCTCCTGTCGTTGTATTTAATTCCTGCTTCTTTCAGCATTTGGAACATTGGTGCCCAACAAACCTTGTCAAAAGCCTTTTCTAGGTCTATGAAGGCCACAAATGTGTTTTTGTTTTTTCTTAGTTGTTTTTCCATTATGGTTCTGAGCGAGAGAATAGCTTCTCGTGTCCCTCTTCCTTTTCTAAATCCAAATTGATCATTGGATAAAAGTGCGTCAATTTTAGGTTCAACTCTCTTCAATATGATGGATGGATGAGTATTTTAGAAGCATGCATTACTAGGCTTAGAGTGCGGTACTGTTCACATTTTTTCGCCGAGTTCTTTTCCGCAGGAGGACAATTGCGAATTTTTAAAAATAATCTCGAAGATTTCCTGTTTTTTACATCGTCTGAACAAGATGGTAGAGGGTATCTGAGGTCTGTTCACCCGCTGGTTTGATCAGTTCTGCTGGCAGGTTGTAGATGCCTGGGGCTTTTTTCTCTCTTAGTTTTGTAACTGATAAGTTGAATTCGGATCTCATAATTGGGTCACCTCTGATGTCATCTTCAACTTCGTGATCATGTTCAAGAACAGAATCTTTGGTTAGAATTTCATCTCCATATAATTTCTAGAAGTATTCTTTGAAACGTTCTGCTACTTTGTCTGCTTCGTACAAGAGCTTTCCATTTTCTGCTTCTCTTTCCTTTTTCCATCAACATAAGTTTGTGCAAATATTACATGTAGATTTTTCTTTATGTTTTCAACCATCATGCATTACTTTACCCTCTGTATAATCCCCTTTTTAAAGGTTGAGCGATATTTTTACTTGTTTTTTTCCTTATTGCAGTTTTCCTGGCGATTCCGTGAACTTCAATCTCGTCAGTACATTTGGTAGTTGAAGCAGATCAATCACCTTGGTTTACACCAGTAGTGCCTTCTGGTGACTTTCCGGTGACTGGTTCATACAATAGTGAGTAGCATACTACAAATATTTTTCACTATTACCTTAAGTTTACTTTAAATATGCACTAATGGCATCTGAATCTTCAAACTAAGTCTGACGAGCCATATTACCTGAGACCCCCTCAGTTAAACGCGACCTCACGAGAACACAAGGCAGAACCTACATGGTTACCAACAACAACAACGTATTCAACGGTTTTTACAGAACCTGTAATTATATCCCTCTCACTTGCATGTACAATCTTATTTGACAAGTTCACTTTTTTCCAAAAGGTATCACTGTTCAACTGTATTCTAATTGAGCGCGCCCTCATACATCCTTTATTTCAAATGCGTGTAGCGTATTATGAAAATGCTTCACTAAAACACAAAATAGTGATTGACTGCATTCATTATTTTGACCGAAAAGCATTTATAATTAATTATATAAATCATTATTTCATTGAAAATCTCCGGTAAGGAATATTTTTTTCGTAATATATCATCCAATGAAAAATCAAAAAGTTGAGTTAACCTTTCCAAAAGCATTTTGAGTTTACCGTTTTTATTATTCCCTCACAATGACCACACACGTAATTGAATTCATAATCCTTCAATATTGATTTATGACGAAGGATAAAGGCAAAAAAAAACAAAATTTAAATTTGACTTCCTTGGATTAATAAAATAATTGCATTTCGGGCGTGTCGGCCACACATGTGCCTTTTTGTATGACAAAAAGTGATACCGCACCTTTGCTCAATATTTTACAAATACCTTTCGTTTGCGGGCACCTTGATTTGAGGTTATCCTGTAGATGATTTAACATTCACACCATTAATTAATTAATCTTTTTAGAGTTATATAAACTTTTAAACAATTGTCACTCACCTCACTCATTGTGAATCAGTCAGTAGATCGTAATTGAAGATGACACCAAGTGTTGAAACTCGGGTCGTGATAATAAATGATTTGTGGAGTTAACTAAGTTATTTTAATTCTTCCGTAATGGATAATTTCCTCAAGATCAAGCCTGCAACCGTTTCCTTTGTGATTTATTTTTGGATTTTTCCACGAATAGGTCTGACTTTAAATCAAACCAGTTAGGTTCATTGAAAAGGAAAAGCTATGTATAGTATTCAACATGACATTAACATGTAAATTCAATATTCACTGATACAGAACCAGAGAAGTCAAAGTTAGTATAGATACAAAGAAGGGGATTCAAATTATTTTGCAAGAGAGAGTTATCTGTTAGGGTAGATAGTGAAAAATAAATTAGGATTTAACGGGATGAGATGTGGGACGAATACCGAAAAATATAAATCACGTGAAGAAGAGGGTTTCTGTGGCTGTAGCAAACGAAGTAAAAGTATATACCTTTCAATCTTATATTATATTCCGCTAACGTCAAGCATTATTGAACCGGGTTTCAGGGTGTATTGACTGTAGCTGTAATCAAACTGTAAATATTCTTAATGTTGAACTGTATACTTTCAGGATTAAATTTGTGGAAAATCATGATGACTGAATGACCATACTAACCTTTAAATTTTCACAATTGATTAATTAGTTGTCGATCAACCTTATCCCTATGAATGAATGCGTACTTGGTAATGCTCCCTTTGAGTAAATCCTAAGCCTATCATATCAATTTAAAAATAATTATGTTAATTCACATATTCAGTAAATTTTTATCCTCATTTACCAATCAGGCAATACGTTTCTTAGCTTATGAGACTGCCATTTGTAAACTGCCCTTTTTAAACATTTTAACACTCATTTTTTCCACTAATTTAACGTTCTAGGCAACACACAAGAGACCTTTAGCGTACTCGGCTCGGCAATTAATTTTCTCCCGAGGACCTCCTCAGCAATCCCTCGACTACTTGAACGAGTGATGAGGGTGAAACTGGCGATGGAAGAGATTCATATATGTATATAAAACGAGAGTATGTCTGGAGCAGTCCGGGGTGGAATAAAGCCAGCTTGAGGAGGAGAGAGAGAGGGGGGAGTTGGTGTCTAGAAAGATGGGGCGCGGAAGCCGACAAGCCAGACGGTGGCTGAAAATAATGAAGACTGCCAGGGTTAGTGCTCGCGTAGGTAAAGAGTGAAGAAGAGGGATCAGAAATATGGAGAAGAGAGCTTTTGAAGGGCGACGTCGAAGGTTGAGTGAGTGAGGAAGAGGGAAGGGATGGATGAGTTACAGGGATGGATCGGCTTAGGGCGAAGACGAGAAAGGTTAGGGTATCTTTCGCAGACCGGTGACTGGGGAGAGTAAGGGTTTTAAGGAAGTGATTTGAGGAGGCCGAAAATTTTCCTGTGTTAAGTTCCTGTTCGTCTGCAGATGAGTTGTGATCCTGAGTCTATTTTCCTTGAGGGAATTGCTGTTAAAGATATAAATGAAAACCCTTTTTAAGGAGTTGTCTTGATCATGTCGCGTGATTTTATGATGGGCGAACTGAAAAAAATAAGTGCCAGTGTGAAAGAAAATTTAACATCACTTTTTAGTAACGGCGCCATATATTATATTTCCAATCATTTAAACAAAATGACTTAAATGGTTGAAAGTAATAAAATATTTACATTTAGCTACTATGGGTAACGAATTGGACTTCATGGAAAACTTAAAATTGGTTTTTAAAAAATTTTCAAATTGTGCTGATCACATTTTTTTAACGACCAAATTCCTTCAAACACCTCACTCCCCTTAACCATTCCACTGCTCGATCCTCCCACTTAGCACTGTTTCTCTAACCATGAACTTGTTGCTGTTTATCATCTTCAGGAATTAATCATCCAAGATTGTTAGTTATAAAGCCCTTCCTTAAAAAACAACCCCACATGCTCTTAGAGGCAAGAAGAGGATAAAAGTCATTATAATACCTTTATAAAAGGTACTTCTTTCTAATGACTTCCTTTGAGCTAATGCTAATTCAAATCTCGTTGAATTTGGTGGGAAAAAGAATGAATCTATACAAATGTATATTTTTAGAACACATGTTCAGTATCATCAAAATGGAAATAAGCATAAGTTTTTTTCGAAGAAGATATGCATTTCTTTAAGGATTGTTAAAAACTGGATTGAATGCCCCTGTAAAATCTCTACGACAATAGGCTTACTTATTTGCTTAACAAAAGCCATGCTTTGTTTGCGATGTAATTTATTGCTCTCTCCATTCTAATAAGAAGATTTTTTCGTCATATTTCTCGCTCGAAAAATTTAAATCCGTTTATTTGGTTCTTACTCTATTAGGGCACATCGAAAAACATTTTTTTTTATTTCAATTTGAACTTTTGAGAAAAGATGCGACTCTATCCACAGATACATAAAAATGTTTTTTTAATATTAAGATTTAGGGTCCCCCTCCCCCTTCCTAAAGTTTTAGATGACAAAAATCGCCGTTTTGGGGCCAATTTTAGTGATTTTATCCCGAATTTTTTTTTAATCCTTCGATTGTATTTACAGGGTGCTCAATACTGCTCCGACAGTTGCTGCACTGACAACCTTTACCCCGCTCAAATAAGGCAATTTGTGATACCCCCTCTCCAGTTCAATGCTGTGAAAATACAGACCTGATACCCTGGAACAGAAAGAAGCAATGTTTTGTTCTTACTTAGATACCGTGTCACTTGCAGGCCGTTGAGAGGGCAGTCCAGTGCGTGACTCAAGACGTCTTCGCGTCGATTCCAGGCGGCATGGCCTATATTGAGTCACGACGTGCTCGGCTAGCATTCAGGTCAAAATAGGACTTCCAAGTACAGCTCTCGCGAAAGCTTATCTAGTTCGGATGCGTGGCGTTTATGTTGTCCGCGTCATAGAAATTCCATTTTTTTTTAAATTCACTCATGCATGGTACAAATACCATGTCTTCGTTTTCCCCAACGTCACTTTTCCCTACCCCTTCCACCAACCTTTACCCCTCTCCGACGTCTTCTTCTGCGCATCGAACGCCATAAGCTTCCGCGAGAACTGTACACGTCTTCCAATCCAAACCTTAGGTATTTTAGTGTAAACTAGAGTTCACATTAACAATGTACTGCCTTTAGCTATGCGGTGATGAATATTTTCTCTTGCAGAATGTGTTCTTCATTCCCCACGTCTCCACGCGTCTCCATGTGCAAAAGGAACGACTAGCTTTCACCATAAAACCCTATATTTCAGCAAACACGCCTTTTTTCATCAAATATTATTGTAGTTATCAGAAAAAATAAAGGAAAACAATTACTAACAACTGTCGGAGCAGTATTGAGTTCCCTGTAAATACAATCTTGCGATTTTAAAAATCGGGAGAATTTCACTAAAATGTCGATTTTTGATCATCTAAAACCTTTGGAAGGGGATTGAGACCCCTAAATCTAAATTAAAAAAAAAATGTTTGGTGTATCTGTGGCTAGAATCGTACGTTTTCCCAGTATTTCAAATCTAAATTAAAAAAAAATGTTTTCTCGATGTACCCTATTATCCCATGCCTGTACGATATTTCTGTTTTCTTACAATTTTCATCCACATGTATTTTTTGGTCTCCGTTGTTTCCTCAATCTTTCTTCGATTCCACTCATCATAGCAATTCGGTCTGCTTTTTTTCTCTTAGCTCGAAATCAAGGATCTGGAACGAAGCTATGGAATCTCATATCAGGAAAACTTCCTCATTTTATTTTCTTGGTTTAATTTTCTGGTTCAAATTCCATTGCGCTTTTTTCTTACTCATGTTCCTACAGCTATGAACAGCTATGTTGAAACCAATCTAAGCAGCCTAACCTATTCCTTTTCTATGGATTATGTCATAAGAGAGTACTTGATTTGAGACATTTATTCGAGGCATAAGACGCATTAGAATATTTTCCTCATAGCAATTCGGTCTGCTCTTTTCCTCTTAGCTCGAAATAAAAAATCCGGAACGAGGCTATGGAATGTCATATCAGGAAAATTTCCTCATTTCATTTTCTTGGTTTAATTTTCCGGTTCAAATTCCATTGCCCTTTTTTCTTACTAATGTTCCTACAGTTATGAACAGCTATGTTCAAACCAATCTAAGTAGGCATTCGAGCAACATTTATTCGAGCCATAAGACGCATTAGAATGTTTTTTTTTTAATTCCAGTTAGAGCATCACGTAGGGGTAACCCAAAACCTAATCAGCTGGCAGGATTCCCTGGGTAGATAAATGTGTGGATATGCCGGTTAGCGTAAACTTAACTATTGTACGACTTAGGAAAACGTGATTTACTGTTATTCTTCTGGATAATGAATTACTCATGCCGAGATAAAGGAAAAAAGGGGTTATGCTGTGCCTTTTGGCGAGTCTGGAACGCTAAGGTAGAATGCACATTAGGTGTTCTAAAAATATATTCCAAAAAGTAAGAATCACTGAGATCCCTTATCAACTTTTCTTTAAACAAATTCATTTCTAATATATTTTATCGTGAGGCCAAGAACCCCTTTTTTCTCCTTTTTCCATCTTATCCTCCTCCAAGTCCAAATTAATTGCCCGATACCTCTCGTTAAGCCTTCCTAGCACCTTTCCTGGTCTCCTTCGGACATCAAAACACAATGAGAAGGTCAAAAGTATAAATATGAAGATCTTTCTAAAGATATCTGCTCTAAATAAAGCGATGAAGTACGCAGGAAATTCTACGAGAAAATATTGGTCTGGACCGGGAATCAAACTTCAGACCTTTGGCTTGCCGGGTCAATGCGCAAACCATTACGATACCCAGGCTTCCTAATTACCCTGGCATTTTATGAGCATACAAAGGAACTAGATGTTAAGCCATTGCGGACCATCAAAGATGGCAGCGCAAGGGAGCAGAGGACTTTAAAGAAGTCACTACCCATACGCTTGCATCCTATATCAGAACCAATGCCGTGCTAGTCCACGTATAAAGTTGCTCGAATGCCTGCCGCAAATACGGGGATGAAATTGGTAGGAATTGCCACGAGAAAACATATTGCTGATATAGGATTGCAATTTCGTGGGTTGTGACTTCTTTGAAGTCCTCTACTCCCTTCAGTAGCTCCTCAGGGTAGCGTAGTGGACTGCGCATTGGCCCGTCCAAGGTCCGTGGTTCGATTCCCGGTTCAGACCGATTTTTTTCTCGTGGCAATTCCTACGTAAACGTATAAGAAATTTTAATATTTGTTATCCAGTGCATTTGAGGTCATGCGATGTGGATAATCTGGTGCCCGTAGGTTACATGTTCTATAAAGGGAAGAGAATGAGGAATAATGTAAGAGTTTGAAGTTAGTGTGTGGAAGAGAATGGAGAAGATGCAACGGACGGATTGAAGTACGAGCAAGTAAGTGCTTGGCACGGTGGGTGAGAAGAGAAATATGCTTGAGGAAATTAGAAGAAGCAAATTAGGTGGTGGATAAAGTTGATTTGGGCAAAGGGATACTTAATGCCATGACGGCTAGGAGGACTTAAAATATGTGAGGGAGGGGATGAATGGGAATTGGACTTAATTGAAGTTAGATTCATGCTCAGCTGATGAATGAAAAATTACAACACTGTAAAGAATTGTAATTACACTCAACTGTAAAATATTAACATAAAATATTAGTGTAGCTATTCCCACTGCAACCTTTACCAGTAGACCACCCCAAATGAGAGCGTTAATTGTCTAGTCTTTAAGAAATGCACCGGAAACTCTACTTAGCGGATTATCACGATCGTCATAAGCAGTCACCACTCTGAAGATTAAAGGGCATCCAAGTCAAAAGGGTATTTGGGCACTCAAACCTAAGGCCAATAGAGTACTAGCTTGCAAAGCCTTTCGGTCAGGACGTACACGTGACGCCATCATGGATGACAAGCAGCCGACGCGATTTTAAATGAATGTTTTACGATGCCATGATATATACTGATTTAGAAATATAGTATTGAAAAGTGTATATTTTTATCAGGATTATATGTTGTCAACAAATGCTACCATCTTGAATTCTACAGTCACATGATTTGTTTCACAAGCCGTTTTTGAAATTGTTTACTGATTGGCTGTATTTATAACGGTCAACTACATAATTTCCTTGGACAGGTTCTAGTTTGCTGCAGTTCTCCTCTCCATTACCTTCTCAGCTAATTTCTTGATCTCTCCTTGGATATTAACTTTAATATTCTTATATACAAGATGGCTGAAGGGTTGACTTTGTGGAATTTCGACATGATGTAATAATTAAAACTTTGTAATATTCCACACTGTTTTATTATTAGTACAAGCCTGATCGGTTTCAATGTAAACACATGATGATTATGTGTTTACATTGAGACCGGCCAGGCTTGTACTAATAATAAAAGTGTGGAATATTACAAAGTTTTAATTATTACATCATTTAATATTCTTATTGTTTGCCTGATATATTCAATCCTAGGTCTCACTCGGTTATTCTTTCCTTTCATTTCTTCTTCCATTATTGTTTCAAGAGGCTCATATGACTCACAATGTTTCCTTTCTTCATCTTCTCAAATATCAAATTTCAAGTATATTTTCTCGCCCACTCTTCGCAGTAGTGATTCATTGGCAGTTCTCTCCTTCTATTTGTCACTATGTTTCTTCAGTGACACCATATTTCTAACGTATCTTATTTTCCCAATTTCAAATGCTGTAACTGTGAAAGCTGTGACTGCCTTATACAATAGTTCTTCAATTTATTTATAAAGCATTTCCTTTTCTCCAATCCAGTGTTGGTAGCCTATGTTTATACTTGGAACTTTTTGAAAGCCAGCCTATGCAACTGTCTTACTACCTTCTCTTCTTAATTGCTTAGTCAGTAAATGAAAGTCCACATTTTGTCATTCTTATAAACCCATTTTGATTCAAATTAAAACTGAAAAATGCATTGATTTTTCAATCAGATCATTAATTCATTTCTGCCCTTCATTTATTCCTATTTCAAGCTAGCTCTCTTAAACTTGGTTGGGCCCATTTATCAGTCCCCTGGTCTTCCAAAGATAATTGATTTCATATAGTCCTGCATCACTATGGTTATTTTCCGTTTTTCATTTGGTCCTTTCTTGCTCTATTTCTTTTTCTATACCACCAACACTTTATTGAATGAGCTTCCTTTTGGTTTAAGAAATTAATAATGGAGACCTTGATTTACTTAATAGTAGGGTGGAGGAAGAGACCTCGTGGTTTCCCACCGGGTTCCAGCTGTGTTCACCTCTAAAATTTCGAAGGTTAGGACTGCCATTGTCCGCAGGGTCATATTGTATATTCCCCCATAGCAGTTCTCCCATGATATTGTATTTTCCCCCATTCTCCTAAATAGCAGAATTTTCCTAAAATTTCTTGATCACAATTTTCTTCATAATTGCATGTTTCTTTTTTACTCCTCATTACTCCTGTCTTTCCTTTAATTCGTCTCAAATATCTATTTTTTCTTTCCTCTCTTGTGTTTTCTAGGGTACAAACTTCATTAATCACTCAAAATATAATTATATTCGTTACTTTGGAGATAGTCTACCGGTAGGTAGGCTATAGTTGGTTTAGAGGGAGATACGTTTCATTATACTCGTCTACTAGCTCTACTAACCACGGAACCCCCTCTTCCAGACTCTATTTTCTTCTTCAATTCTGTATACGTCCCACCTTTTTTCATCCCATCAAATAAAGTCTATTCTCTTACTTCCTCTTTTTCTTTTAGAGCCTTTTTACGTTAGTTTTCTTGTAAAATGATATTTAAATTGTTTTTCACGTACTGCTTTCCCTACGCGTCTATCAACGACGGCAATCCTTTGAATGAGTGAACAACGCCTGGTGATAAGTAAATCCAACTATTATAATTAGTCATCCTCACATTTTATTCCTTTAATCCCTGATGTTATAATGTTAGATTATAAATTTCCCCAGGATAATATTCACTCTAGTTATTTTTCAAATTTGTGATGTTCGCGTCAACTAAATAAACATATCTTATAACTTAACTTCATTGTGATGCTTATTATGAGTTAAGGTTTTTCAAAGGCTAGATCAAATTACATAGAAAGATAATCAGTCATCATAGTTATTTACTATGGTAAATTACATAGGCTAGGCTTAAATGGAATTGAGTAAAAATATTAGAGAATTTTACATATGCAGAGCTCTATCTTCCAATTAGATTTCAATCTTCATATCAGCGTATGTCTTACCCTCCTACATCCTGTCTGTTTAAACCAAACCTAAATAATATTTTCTCATTTACTCTGGTAATGGTAAACTCTACATTTAATTGAATCACGATGACTTTACTAATAAGCAAGAAGTCATCACTCCATGCCTGGACGTAGGTGAAAAGCTATACGTGAGGAACAATGAGAGGTAGCTTGAGAAAAAAGGGATGGGGAGACAAGGGACTTGGAGAGCAGTGTGGAAGGGAGGGAGTGAAGATATGTCGGCAGATGCGGTTTTCGCAGGGGTTAGAGGGATCTCTGTGAAGGTTATTACTCCCAAGGCGTTATTTGGAGCGAGGGGCGAGTTCTGGAGGCTCTTTAGTGTAGAAGGAGGGGGGGCTGGAAGGACGAGATGCTTGGGAAGAGGAAACTCCAGGGAGGCGATAGGGCTTGGGGGAGGATTGCCAGTTAAAGGCCCTCCGTGCAATATGGGTGAGCCCTTAATTAGAAGACATCCCATGGGTTTGATATGGGAGCAGTGTCGGCCACTGACATTAAAGGGCCTTGTGATAGACTTTTAACGGCTTAGCGATGGCAGCGGCTACCTTATAACGGAGGCCTGTATTATTATCGCTTCCGATATATTGCCAATGACGTGAAATAGCTCTTTGGAGACACCTTGAAGCCTTGTTTCTTTTTATTTTCCGATGGAGATTTTGTTACGTTGAAGTTATGCTCCTGCATAATACTATTCTTGCCTACCAATGTCATCGCCAGTTAGTATGTGTTGGTCTTACTGGTGCAAATGCGTCATAAAATGACTGAGGTTTCTTCGTTCCAGTTTCTCGTGTATTTATTTTTTCTAACTACAATCAGTTTATTCTTGGGCTAATTTTGTTATTTTAAATTGCTCCTAATGTCTAATCAAAGATAAGTTTCTTTCGGTGTCCAAAATAATTGCTTTAGCAATGCAGTAAAAATGCATGGGCATCTGTATTTGGAAAACGGCAATTTAAGACGACTTAATTTATATCAATCGCTTGTGATAGACAAGATTCTTGAAAGAGATCGAAAATATTCGATGGAAGGAAAGTAGGACAATAACGGAAAAAGGAAATGGTCATAAAATTTATGAATTTTTCTGGTTGAAGAAATGAGTTTCATTTGAGGAAAATGATTATTAGCTGGATTGAGGACTGCTGACACGGCCATGAGCGAGTGTAATGTGTTGGGTTAATCGTAAAAAGGGAGAATGTATCTTGTGTGGGATGAAGACATACATGGAGTTCCTTGAACATAATAAAGCTGTGTGTATGCGTTAATGTACACGATTGTAATGAGTGAAGAAATTACTTTTTATATCGATTCAGGTCAAGTTTAATCGGAATGCTACCACTAGGAATGATTAAATAAATATTAAACGACCTTTTAGAAATGTGTGATCATGTACGATTGTATAGAGTAGGTTGAAGTTTAAAAACACTTCATTTGGAATATTTTAACTTAAAGAAATACTAAAATCTTCTATTATGATTTTTTATGAAATAGCTGAGTTTTAGAGCGGGAAAGAAGGATACGATTCTGTAGTAAAATGTGAAAAAAGTCTCAGGATATTTTTGATCTTTATTTGTCAAATTTGTATCCTAAAGTGCATTTTTGGTGGTTAAGGAGACATGCTCAATAGTTACTGCATAAGGGTCCTAAAAATGTACGAGAGCATACACAAGAAGGCCTTGTGTTAAGTAAGTTTAAAAAAAAACAATTTTCTGTGTATAGAAAACGGCGAGACTGCCAATTTGTTTGCACAACTATTCGTACAAGATCATTGTTCCCTTGAATTCATGGAAAATTGATACATAGGACGAGAAAGTTGTTAAGACTTTCACATTAAAGGGAAAAATGTGAAATCTTTTAGGTGGGGAAAAAATTCCCTGCCTTAACAAGGCCATACTAGGCAGAACGGGACACATTAGGCTCTATAGTTTAGTAAACATGTTGTTTTCTTAAAAACCTGGTGATGAAAGTAACCTATGCTTATGTTTTCTATTGCCATTAATGTCTTTTATTAATGAAACTAAATGGCCCTATGCCGGCTAGTGTTTCCGTATTTCTCGCAATATAGACTTGGTATATCATTAATGCGAATCTGAATAGAACTTCTTATTTTTCAGATCTAAGAAAAATCAAGTGCGTTCATTGCATCTATTTTTATTTTTATCTTCCTTGACACACACAATGAGAAATAGAGATTACTAGTATTACTCCAATAATGGATATATGTGATTGCAATTATGGAAATGTGGGACTCAATAATTAATAATTTATAAATAAATTTCACTTCCTTGAACTACGACCCGGACGTGGTGGAAGGGCTTGTGCGTTCCAATGACCCCTTGAGCTGGACTAGCAGGAGCAAGTACTATTGCTCCTGGTAGGGCCACCCATGCCAGATAGGTCAAAGGGTAGGAGCAAGACGAAAGGTAGATCTCTGATGGTGTCATGTTAAAAATACCATTGAGTGGCGTAGAAATACATCTCAATTATCACTTCGCAGAATTTTAAAGTCATTCACAGAGAATTTATTTCAGGAAACTACGGGACGCCGCCCACTAGGGCGGGTGTCGTGCCCGGCAGCGGGGGAGGCAAGGCCTCCGCGGTCGTCATCACACGAAATCCTTGCACAGCATCATCATCGGCGGAAACAAGGGATAGGAGGAAGAAGAAGAAGAGAACGTGAAAGAGGAGGAGGAAAACAGCGGTAAAATAGGAACTTGGAACGTAAGGACCATGATGAGGGCCGGGAAACTTGAAAATAGTAAGAAAAAAATGGAAAAAGGAAAAATAGATGCATTGGGAATGTGCGAGGTGAGATGGAAGGATATCGGGGACTATTGGAGTGAAAGCTACAGGGTTATCTATAGTGGGGGAGATGAGAGTCAACGTGGGGTAGGCATGTTACTGAGCACAAAATTGGAGCTGAGGGTGGTAAACATTGAACAGGTGAGAGACAGCATACTAGTGGTAGAAATAAAACCACGCCCGATGAATTTCGTATTGGTCCAGGTGCCAGGTACATGCCTACGAGCAACCATTGGGAGGAACAGGGGGAGGAGGTGTACGAACAAGTATAAGAAATAATTATATTCATTCATTCATTCAAGTATTCTACCAGCTGATTGGTAGGTTCTTGGACAGTCCCCATTTTGTATCCCAACCTAATAGAAATTGTCTCGCATTCCCTCGTAAGGATGGCCCGTTATTAGATCCCTCTTCAATTCTTCATATCTTCTACCTCCTCTTATTTCGTCCAGAATTCCTATCCTCTTCCTTCCTCTCCCACGCTTCCCCAGTGTTCTCCCCTCTATCACTCTCTTCAACATGCCCTCTCCTCTCAAAACCTCCTCCATCCATCTCTTCTGCCTTCTCCGAACCTCTGCCACAAGCTTCCTCTCCTCTCCGACCATATCCAATACCTCCTCGTTCGTCTTTCTCGCCATCCAGCTAACCTTCTCCATCCTTCTCCAAACCCACATCTCAAACGCCTCAAGCCTACGCACATCCTTCCTTCGCAATGACCAAGTTTCCGACCCATATAGCGCCACGCTCCATATTAAAGTTTTCACCAGCCTCTTCTTTACGTCTCTTCTCAGACCCCCCTCATCAATTCCCTTCTCTTCGAAAATGCTTCTTTAGCTAGCGAAATTCTGCATCTGATGTCCTTACCACTAAACCCATTCGCCTCCAAAATACTACCCAGATACGTAAACTGCTCGACCTGCTCTATCTTCTGCCCTCCCACCCTTATATTCAGCCCCGCCTTCTTACTTCTAGAAAATCTCATTACTTTCGTTTTCTTGTGATTGATCTTCATCCCATACTTTTCGCACTGCACCTCTAACGCATTCACCATTGACTGTAACCCCTTGGCCGACTGACTAACCAATGCTTGATCATCTGCAAATCTCACTGATTTTATCAGCTCCCCTCCTACCTTTATTCCTACATCCTCCTCCCCCCAAGCCTCCCTTACCATTTCTTCTGAATACGCATTAAAAAGCAACGGCGATAGTGGGCACCCTTGCCTCACTCCCCGTCCTATCGTGGCCCATCCCGATTCTCCATTGGCTACCCTAACCTGCGCAGTCTGATTCATATACAAATTTCGAATCAGACGCCTGTCCCTCCAATCGACCCCTAATTTATTCAACACTCCCATTAATTTTGTCCATTCCACCCGATCAAATGCCTTCTCGAAATCTACGAAGCATGCAAAAACATCCTGTCCATACTCTAGGTTTCTTTCTACTAGAGTCCTCATCACCGCTATAGCGTCTCGCGTTCCCGTCCCTCTCCTAAATCCGAACTGGTCGTCACCCAGGTATTCATTCGCCTTCTTCTCTAGCCTTCTGTTTAGAATCCTCAGAACTACTTTGGCCGCGTGGGATATTAAGCTTATTGTCCTATAGTCTTCGCAAGTTTTTGCCTTACTCTTCTTCGGTATAGGAATTAGTACAGTCTTCGCGAAGTCTTCCGGCCACACTCCATCCTCATAAATCCTACGAATTAGCGCAAAAAGTTTTCCTCTTCCGTTCTTCCCCATGCTCTTTAAAAACTCTGCAGGTATGTCATCTATTCCCACCGCCTTATTCCTTTTCATGTCTCGTAGAGCTCTTTCAATTTCGCTATCTAGGATACTTGGTCCGATGCCATCTCTGTCGATATCGTCTTCCCTTTCTATATCTAACCTATTGGGCCTTATTTCTTTACCATACAGCTCTTCAACATACTCCTTCCACCTCTCCTGGATCTCTCTCGGTTCTACGATTACCTTTCCCGTATTGTCTGTTATCTTTGTAATTCCCCTTCCCTTATTACCACCCGTCAGTTCCTTTACTTTCCTATATAATGCATCTGCTCTTCCCTCTTTTTGGTATTTCTCTAACGCGTCGATCTGTTCTCTCCACCACGCCTCTCTTGCTTTCTTTGTTTCTCTTCTAAGCCTGTTATTAAATTCTCGGTATTTTCTCTTACCTAGCTCTGAGTTTACGCTCTTCCATTTCCTTCTCTCCTCCATCTCCCTGATCATCTCCTTCGTGATCCACGGTTTTCTAATTTTAGTTGCACTCACTACGCCTACCGTTGCTTTCGCTGCTTCTATAATTCCATTTTTCAAACTTCCCCATTCATCTTCCACTGATATAACTCCATGATCCTCACCCATTATCTCATCCACCTTCTCCCGAAACTTCTGCTTCATTGCCCCAGTTAATGCCTCCGTATTCCACTTACGTACCCTCCTTCCCATTCTTATCTTTTTCAGTTTTACCCGACATTTCATGACTAATAAGTTGTGGTCTGTGTCTGCATCAGCTCCTGGATAAGTATGCGAGTTTTTAGCACTATTCCTGTATCTGTGACGTACCATTATATAATCTATCTGGAACCTGTCTGTGTCTCCCGGCTTCTTCCAAGTGTACCTACGTCGAGGATGATGTCTGAACCATGTATTTGTAATTACTAGGTTATTTCTGCGGCAAAACTCCACAGCTTTCTCGCCCCGGTCATTTCTTCTTCCTAGCCCGTAATCGCCCACCTCCCGCCCATCTCTTCCTTCACCCACCACCGCGTTCCAATCCCCCATTACTACCAGGTGCTTACTTCCTGGTATCCTACCAATTATTTCCTCTAGCTGATCGTACACCCCATCTACCTCCTCTTCTTTATGATTAGAGGTAGGCATATAAACCTGGATTATAACTAAATTCGTTGGTTCTGCTTTTAGTTCCACGACTATTATCCTATCACTCACCTGTTCTGCATACACTACTTTTCTACCGAGTTTCCTATTCATTACGAATGCAACCCCGCGCTGACTTTCATTCCCTCCACTATAAATTACTCTATAGTCGCCGCTCCAGTAATCCCCGTCATCCTTCCATCTTACTTCACCCAGACCCATGATGTCTACACCCACCCTCTCCATTTCTTGCTTTATATTCTCTAGCTTCCCCGCCCTCAGCATAGTCCTAACATTCCACGTGCCTATTCTAATAGTTTCGTTCCTCTTCTTTATCTTCTTTTCCTCTGCTGCTGCTGCTTCGTCTGAGCAAGGATTTCGTGTGATGACGACCGCAGGGGCCTTGCTCCCACCGCTGCCGGGCACGACACCCGGCCCTCTTGGCCGAGTCCCGTAGTTGCCAGGATTCATTATCAATTGAGAACTGTCCATAATTTCAAGGTTTTTGTTTTAATTGAGGTAGTATTCCTTGGCCTTACTCAATAGTGTTTTTTACGTGACACCATCACTTCAGAGGCCGCCCCACTGGGGTCAGACGCCTTTTGCAGCCGCCTCACTGAGGTACAGACGCTGCGCGGACTACCATTCGTCTGTCTCCTAACCTTCGACCAATCTGGCATGGGTGACCCTACCAGGAGCAATGCTCCCGCCAGTGCAGCTCTAGGGGTCATCGGAGCACGCAAGCCCTTCAACCACGACAAGGTTGTAGTCCAAGAGAAGGGAAATAATTATATAAGTGCCGAGAAAGAAAAACCTGATAGTGATGGGTGACAGGAATGCAGTGGCGGGGGAATGGAGTGACGGATTAGAAGTGGGAGGGTTTGGGCTAGGAAGAAGAAATGATCGCGGTGAAAAGACAGTTGAGTTTTGTAGAAGAAATAAATTAGTAGTGACAAACATTTGGTTTAAACATCACCCCAGGCGTAGTTACACATGGAAAATGCCGGGTGATACTGGGAGATACCAAATTGATTATATAATGGTAAGGCAGAGATAAAGGAATAGTGTAAAAACTCGCGTAGCTATCCAGAGGCGGATGCGGACTCAGATCGCACTAGGTGATGATGAAGTGTGAAGTTAGATTCAAAAGGCTTTGTAAAGGTAGGAAGATATAGAGGTGGAACCTTGAAGCATGGAAATGGTTGAAAAGGAGGGAATACCAAGAGCTGGTAGAAAAGAGCATAGTAGAAGTAAAGCGGATGGGAACAATAGAGAGAAGGTGGGAGATTATAAAAACAGGCATCGCAGGAGTGGTAGAGAAAACAATAGGCACGGTGGAAAAGAAGAAGGTTAAGAAGCAGTGGGTAACGGAAGAAATGATTAAAAAATGGAAGAGAGAAGGAAATGGAAAAACGTCAACACCGACGTAGGTAAGAGGAAGTACAAGGAATTGAATAATAAACTCCGGCGAGTGTCCAATCGTGCAAAAGAAACTGGTGGAAGGGACAATGAGAGGAAATGGAAAAGATGCTGTAGAAGGGGGAAGTGGGCGCTAAATACGCCAAGGTGAAAATGTTATCTGGTGGTAAGAGAGGTCAAACGATACCAAAGGTTAAGGAAAAAACAGGGAAGATATTAATCGAACGGGAAAATATCCAAGAAAGATGGAGAGAATACGTAGAGGAGCTATATGACAGCGAGAATAGACCCTTTAGCCTAGATCTAGAGGATGAAGGAACAATAGATAAGGATATCCTTGGAACAAAGCTACTTGACAGCGAAATAGAGATGGCATTAAGAGAAATTATTAAGGGTAGAAAGCCGTGGGAACCGATAACCTACCTTCGGAGCAACTGAAGAATCTAGGTAGTAAGGGGAGAAAATCGTTTTTCGAACTTATTTTAAGGATCTACGAGGAAGGAGTACGGCCAGAGGATTTCGTGACGACAGTATTAATACCTATCCCGAAGTAGAAGCAGAAAGCGTCCGAATATAAAGAGTATAGAACAATCAGTTTAATTTCAGACGTGGCAAAAGTTGTACTGAGAATAATAAATAGAAGGCTGGACAGCAGAGCAAACTACTAGAGAGTATAATCAGGATATTTCGCTTGCTTTGTAGATTTCGAAAAAGGCGTTTGGCAGAGTAAAATGGAAGAAACTAATGCAGATATTGGGGAAATTAGGAAAAGATTTGCTTGAAAGGAGACTCATCCGAAACTTATACAATGTTCATAGGGCTTAGGTGAGAGTAGCTGAGGGTGAATCAGGGTGGGCAGTTATAGGTCGTGGGGTGCGGCAAGGGTGTCCGTTGTCGCCTTTGCTTTTTAACATCTATACTGAGGAAATGGTAAGAGAAGCATGGGATGAGCTAGATGTGGGAATGAAAGTAGGAGGCCATTGCATAAAGTCAGTTAGATTCGCAGACGACAAGGCATTGGTCAGTTGGTCACCGAAAGGATTACAAACTTTAGTAGATGCATTGGAAATGCAGTGCGAGAAATACGGGATGATGATTAATAATAAGAAAATAAAAGTAATGAGATTCTCTAGGACAAAGAATGCGAGGCTGGTGATAAGAGTAGTAAGTCAGAAACGGAAGGATGTAGAACAATTTAATTACTTGGTAAGTACGCTAGAAGAAACAGGACATAGTTGCAAAGACATTATGAGAAGAATAGCGCTTGTGAAGGAAGCGTTCAATAGTAGAAAGGAGCTTATGACGGGAACCCTAAGTAAGGATGTAAAAATGAGGCTGTTGAAGAGCTTGATATGGAGTGTGGCGTTCTATGGGGCAGAAATGTGGTCCTTGAGAAAGCGATGCGGCAGATGCGTGGCCCCTGAGGAAGGAAGACGAAAATAGGATGAAGGCTTTCGATATGTGGGTGTGGAGTAGGATGAAGAGGGTCGATGAGGACAAATGAGGAAGTGCTTGACATGGTGGGAGAGGAGAGGAACCTTGTGGATGAGATTAGGGGAATGCAGGGTAGATGGCTGGAAGCGGTAATGAGGGGCGATGGTTTGCTGAAGGCCGTGATAGAGGGAAAGATGTTGGGTAGGCGGGTAAGGGGAAGAAAGAGAATAGGTTTTATGGACGAGATGAAGAAAGAAATACAAGAGGTAGAAAGGGCACGACACGTGTAAGAGTTCGTTCAATATTCTCTGACTTTCATCATAACTTACCTCTAACCGGTAGATTACTCTAATGAATGAATGAATAAATAAATTCAGAAGATGTCATCTTTATGGCGTAGAATTTGAACATCAAGGAATCAACCGTGAACAGATTTCCTCAATTAAAACAGATATAATTATTATTTATCTAAATTGAAACCTAGATCGTAATAAAAGCTTAATTTATGCGTGGACAAGTGACACTGTTTTCCATTCTTTAATAAATTTAATGGAGATATTTCAAATATTTGCTTCTTGCCGGTTGTGATAAAAACAACGGTACGCCCTTTATGTTTAAGTATGCAGTCGAGAAAAACGTTAAGCGTGTCCACCGTTTCTTGGTGGTTTAGGGACGTCGCAGAATATTAAAATCTAACCGGTCTCATTGCTTCGTTTTATAATTGTGATATGATCGTCACTTTTTCATCGGGCTGAGCTTCGTAGTATTGTAAAATAAAGTTAGTCTCAAAATTTAATGCTGCAAATAAGTCACACGAAGCAAATATTTGACAAAGAGAATGGATTTGCGCAAGAATTTGGTTATCTTAGCATGTATTTTCTTCAAACTGGCTTCTGTAGGTAGTCATATAGTCATTTGAAGGTCAGTCATCATATCTCCCTCAAAATAAGCTCTATGGGTCATCGAAACACTTTCCACGGGTCAAGGTTAACAGCACACGGAAAAGGTGGGTATAGCGTATAACGAGAGTAATTAAGAACCGCCTAACAGCGGAAGTCGTGACTGAGCAGATATTGTATTTGAGGCTTGAAAATAATTTAGCATCTTGTAACACGCCACATATTTCACTCCTTGCCACGAAATACACCTCTGGCATATAATTAGTGAAACCTTGCTTTTCCTTCACCTTTGATATGCTTTATCAACTTAAAATTCACTAAGCCACAAAAAAATTGAATCTTAATTTCGAAATAATCCCATATGAGGGTGTAAGACGGCTCTTACCGCCTTACAGAGAAAGACCTCGAATCACGCAATCCCTTTAAAGGGTTCCAATCTCTAAATCTTAATCGTTTCTTGGGTATGTGAAATGACTAAGCCTTTGCGTTTCCTTAAGAGTTATAAATTTGAAAATGAAGGCAGGTTGGTAACATTCAACTCTCCCAACGCAAGGAATTGGAACGCCGAAGTTTTTCGTGAAAGGACCAGTTAAAGCTTTTAATTTTTTCATAATAAAGTTATAAACCGATCCGTACGGCACGACACTCCATAACTCTAACATAGAGTATAGCAATGTATGGGCCGGAAACTTGGTTATTTATAAGAGAGGATTTACGTAGACTATAGGCATTTTAGGTGTGAGTTTAGAGAAAAATAGAGATGGTAATCTGAGGCGAAGAAGATAAACGAGGAGGATCTGGATATAGTGGGAGAGGAAAGAAAGTTAGTGGCGGAGGTTTGGAGAAAGCAGAAGGGATTGGTGTATCAAGTGTTGATAGGCGAGAGCATGTTTTCGAGGGTGTTAAAGCGGAAAACCATGGGGAAGTGTGGTATCGGATAGAAATTGTGGACGAAATAAGAAGTATACGATATGAAGAATTTAAGAGGGACCTGATGGCTAGGCAACTATGAGAGGGAAAGTGAGATGATGTCCCAGAAATTTAGGTGTTGGGATAAGGACTGTCCAAAAGCCTACCAACCATTCAGATGGTAGAATACCCAAATGAATTATCGAAACTTTTCAATTTCCCTTTCTGTACCATTGGGATTGTGTTTCAAAACTTACTCTTTTTAAACCCGATACTCTATCCAGCAAAAGTTCGAAGATGCTCGCTAATATGTTATCCTATCAGTATCGAGTGGTACTGAACTAGTATGCTGACGAACAAGCGTGACCACAACCAATACTTTCTGAGTTACCTACTTCATTTCATAATTGATGCGGTACTAGTTTTCCAATAGGATATAGTTGCTGAGCTGTCGAAGAATCACGTTAAGCTATGCCAGACGCTGTGTGACCGTGTGACCTTTACTTTTTTAAATTAGTGGCACCTATACTACTCTGTGGCCATTTGCAATTATCTGACTACGATATAAACAATACGAGGTCTGACACAAAAAATAACAAGACTGTACACAGTACTAATCAACTACTATTTGTATCTTATTGCGTATGCGCAGTGTTTGACGTTGGAACTGTACTATTAAACAGTAAAAAGTTGCAACTCGCTCGACTCTGTTGCAGTGGGAGAGCAGTTAAATAGTCGTTTTTCTACGCTTCACCGGAAAATGTTGGATGCGAAAAGTGATCAGCGCGCTATCATCAAGTTTCTCATGGAACTAAAAAATTCGGCAAAAGAGGCTTATCAAAGTTTTACAGAATCTTTGTCGATACAATTTTGTCACGTGGACGTGTCTTTGAATGGAAAAATAAATTTTTAGAAGGCCGGGATTCCGTGAAATATGATGTCCGTCCAGGCCGACCACGGTCATTAACAAACGACAAAAACCGTGAGTAGTTTGAAGTTCAAGGTCATGCTTATGGCTTTCTTCAATATCCATGGCATAGTTATGGCAGAATTCGTACCAGAGGGCAAATTGTCTACCAATAATATTATAAACAAGCTTTGGAAAAATAGCGTGAACGTGTTCAAAAGAAGCGTCCTGAGTTGTGAAAAAATGATTGGATCATGCACCAGGGCTATCCGACTGTCCTCAATGCGTAACCAGATAATAATTTTTGGCCAGTAAAAAAAACACAGTTCCTGAGCATCCTCTATAGTCTTCTCATTTAGCACTTTTAATTTTTACCCGTTCCCAAAAATCAAATCGTTGCTAAGTGACCCATTTATCAACGGTAGAATAGGTACAGACTAAAACGGTGGAATAGGTACAGACTATAACGGTGAAGTTCTTGTAAATATCAGTTAAAGAAACAAATTTGCAACATCAGTCTCGTTATTTTTGTGCCAGATTTCGTACACAATAAAATCTCCCGACAGCTTGTTTTTTCGCCTTCTGCCGCAGATTATTTAGTTTATAATTATAGCAGATATAAGCCACAATATGAATGTAAATACCAATTTCTCACAAGTATACGTTCAGTGATCATGATAAAACTTACAAAACTGAGTATCAATTGCCTAGCATACTAGTTCTTGTGCTGGAACAAATATCATGTAAAACGTGTTCCAGATAATCTTTTCCCAAGGCCCAAGAAATCCCTTTTCCGAATAATAGAGGGAATCAAGATATTGAATACCAGCAGTTTGGAATGCGTGAGGAGGAAGTGCCTGTGACTTTTCGAGCCGTGACTGCATAATTAGCGCCCACTTTGAAAAAAACAAGGGTCATCATGAATATATATTTCTCAGAATTCAATTCTGTCCTGAGTCAATCGTAAAGCTTTCTCGTTTCCTCGTTTGACCGAATTCAATGCCATGGGTACGATTTTTTCCTTTCTCACGAGTAGTCTTTTAAGTCTTTTTAGTACCGCACGTTTTGTGAGTTATCACATTTCACATCGGAATTTATGTCCTCAGTTTCTCTCTCACACGTGTATGTTATACCTCTCACATGTTTCCTGCAGTTTAATGCCGTGTAAATTTTTGTCATTACGATTCAATTTTTTCGCGAGAAACGTTTTTCCATAATGCTAGTGAAATGCGTTTAATTCATTTAGGCCCAGTTTTATAATCTTTGGATAGCTATCACATCGGTATTAAAACTGAGTTATTTCGTTCTCCCATTCACAACGCTTTCGTCGACTAATAAAAAATCTGGCGTAGTATTTCAAATCAAAACTCATTGTTAGCATCAAGTCTGCAAAAAGATAACACTATCTTTCGGTTAACTTTAATCAGATTTTATGATACCGGAAGTAAGCATAATTTATTAAATGAAAATAAGGATTTATTAATTAATTTCTCAGGAAGTAAAGATCAACAAGAAGTTAAGTATCTTGCTAATTAATATGTTGATCACCCTAAATGGAACAATGTAAAAAACTTTGCAATTTCACAGATTTATTATTAAAAAAGAAGAACAACCGGTTCCGTAACAGAGTTAAACCTTCAAGTGGTTTTGAACTTTTATGAAGTGATAACTAGAGGGAAGAATTGGACCTTCCTATAAATAACTTGATATACCCAAGATTCTCTTTACCTCAGCGGCACAGGTGTTACGAATTTGTTTTTCACAATAGGTCCGAAGTTAGGCCAATTCCCAAGTATTTAATTCTATTTTGCACTTCTTAAGTTTATTATCTCCTCTTAATAGATTTAAAAATGATTTGCTTTCTTTCGTGAGAAGTGTAGGGCAATTATTATAATTGGGTTCAAGATCAGTTTCAAGATACAAATAATTGCCCTTGTTAAGAACCTTTTTAAAAGAGAATGCTTCAATGTGAGTAGAAAAATGTAGAAAGGGGAACAATACGCGGAGATAAGTAAAATGATAGAGGTAGTATATGGAGCATTTGTAGAAATGTGTGTTTATTTAGGAAAAGGAAGAGTCAAAGTATATCAGTATATCCCGGTTATTTGGGCCACCGGATATTTGGGGCAGCTTTTATTAGGGAAAAATCTTTTTGTATATGTGTTTTACATCCAACTGTATGATAATACTGCAAATCCTAAGTAGGCCAGGATAAGGACATATGTAGGCTAAATTCAGTGGAAACGGGATACTTGAGAAGTGCATACGGTAAAGTAGAAGGGATAGGGTAAGGAATGATAAAATGTGGATTGGATACTCCAACGATAGACATGTATAAATAAAGCGTGCTTAGTTGGGTGGGTCATGTTGAGAGAAACGATGATAGTCAAATAACGAAACACTTTGCAATAGAGGAGTGAATGGTGAGAAATAAACGGGTAGACCGATAAATTCATGAATGAATTTGGTAAGAAAGTTTCTTAAAAGGAAGAATATCCACGTGCCTTAAGAGTAAGAAATCATGTATTAAACAACGCATAAATATTACCGAAGCAAAATCGGGACTTACTCATGGATTGGGAATTATGGAGGAAATAATTGAACTTAGGTTCACTGTTCCTAAGCCGAAAGGAAATGGCGTCATAAGTATGTATGTATATTGTATGTATGTATAAATGTTCCTCAAGGTCCACTTTAGTGGTAATTTCTCGGTGTACGGCCGAGTCTTCAGGAGACAATCTAGTTTTGTATTAAATTCTGAAGCTATGAAGAGTTTTCTTGAAAAGTCTCCTCCAGGGGGCAAGGCAGAAGACGCGGAAAACCAGTCCACCAATCAAGACAAAACACCTGCCCTCACGTGAATTTATACGACGGACCATAATCACGCATCGACTCTAAAGACCTTAACACGGCAGCAGGATATCTGGCGAAACTGTCATCGCTGGCGAAACTGCCGGCCCCGGTGGCGGCAGGGTCAAGTCCTCACCTGCAAATCGAGGGTCGAGGGTTGGAGTCCCACCTGGGTCGGTTTTTTGCATGCCCAGAGCATGGTGGTTTCTGTCAAATTCTCTTAGCTTGGAGCCCCTGAGAAACCTGAAGGCAAGCCAATGGCTTATCGGGATCACAAGGCCATACGGACCACCAGAATCGTCCGAGAGCAAAAATAAATAATCTACACCACGTGGAGGAACGCCCGAAAGCTGTGCCAAGCATGCTGAGCGCCGCAAAAAACCTTCGCATCAACTCGAAATCTGTTATATTATGTACGAATGCGCTATAGTATACGGCCTATGACTCCTTGTGAGAAGCTGGGCAGCGTTAGTAGCTAACTGAACCTTCCGTGAGACTTCCTTGTCGCCAGCGGCTCCTATTCCAGTCCTTCCGTTAGGTGTGTTGCACAGTTTTTTCGCTCACTGCAGTTGGTAAGGACATCTTTGGCTTACCTTTGCAACAGGTTCACTTATATGTGTCAGTTTTATTAAGTACTGTGGATAAAGTAGAATGTTGAGAATGGCTGAATCAGAGTGGTATTTGGAGCATACCAAGATATGAGTAATTGTTTACGGAATAGAAACTCCCAGTAGACAAAAGTGTTCTCCTTCCAACTTTATTGAACAACAGCGAAACATAGATAAGCCATGATGAGCATAAATTTAGATTAAATTCAATGGTAATGTTGTGCACACTTAATATATATTAAAAATGTTGTGGGAGTTAATATTGCAGGCATAAATGTAGAATAGCATATGACCGATGGCGCCTCATTATGGGACGTCGTGCGCTACTAGCTTACTTATCCTTCCGTGAAATCGCAGCACCATCATTCCTCGCAGTTATTTGGACTAACTGCTCACGAACTTCAGTTTTAAGCGATATTTTCGGCTTACCTTTGGACCAGGTTCACTCATCGTATTGAATCACTCTTTACAGGGTCCCAATTGCTGGCGGCGCAAACGAGATATGGTCCCGTGGAATACGGCCCTGGAGGAAGAGAATTATAAACCGAAATAAATATGCCCCTTTTTTTTCCTCCTCGTGCTACTTTATATTGCTTCTTCCCATTCTTTCCTCTCCTTCTCTCTCCTCTCGCACTGCACGCTGTTTCTCTCCGGTTGAATATTTGAACGAATAAAAAGTGATACGAAAAAAACGTGGAGGAATGGAATAAAACCCCCATCCCATTTCTTTTTATTTAACTCCACTCCATCCGCAACAACTTTTGACATCGGAGTGTTTCTTTCTGGGGAGTGGGAGAAAAGGGGGAGAGATGAGTAAAGAGTGGGAGTGAAGAGGTAGAGAGAGAGAGAGATGTGGAGAAAAAACACGAAAAAGGGGAACCATGAACCGAAAAAGGTCTTGACTGTAGAGAGGAAGATGGCGGGATTGACTGTGGGCGGTTTGGTATGGGCAGGGATGTAGAGAGGTTCAAGGGACGACAGTTCGATATATCGATACATGGATAACGATATTTGGTGCTCATTTAAATCAACATTATACCCTGCCAGCCACGTCAATAGTGGGCGGCAGAGGTTGAGTGATCACCTGCATGTATTTCACTATATCCAATTGAGATAAATGCAACTAAGATTATTTATGCGTTAGCAAAAATATAAATATACTTGTTTGTTGGCGAAATTTCACAAACATGCACGACGCTATACATATGCTAACAATGTTTGAGAGACTTTTTCTATTGATGATTTTGCAACTACATGCTACACAATGATAAACATTTTGTGCAGAAAACATGCAACAAGTGAATCTAATACTACGTAGCAGATAAAGGTACAAGCATTAGGAACCTATTCAAATAGTTAGCAACACTATCTAACTAAGTTTAAAGTCTCATTAGCCACTATTATGGTCTCTTATCGTTGGTGGGAAAAATGATTTTTTTAAACCTGTCCGTCCTGCAGTCTATTTCCCTAATCGCATTCTCATGATCTAATCTACCGTAGTATATGGCGTTTCGTAAGATGTTATCTACATCTACATAATACCCTGCAAGACACCTCAAGGGTAAGTAGCTGGGGGTGAGTTATCACCAACATGGCAAATATAAAGGTGGCTTCACTCATGGAATTTATTCAGAAGACTCAGTTGATCTGTAGTATTTCAGCACTACGATTTAAAAAAAGATTTTTTTGGAAATTTCCACATACCTACAACAATAAAACTGAAATTCTGTTTGCTTGAGCGCAATAGACTTCAAATACCCTTGACACATTCAAGCGAAATTTGGCATACATTTTTTATAGGATCTATACGGATAAATACCTATATTATAAAACCCCAAGATACCCAGGGGACTCTGTGCCTGAGTGTCCCATTTATTAAGCCAAATTTTACTTCTTTAAGCAAAATCATTGGATTTGGTTCGAGGTTACTTTTTTTTCTTTTTAAAATTACTTCCAAGGATTGGAGTTTTGGTATCGGATGACTGAAAAAATATATTAAGCTTCGTTTTTTCCTAAAATTATTAGTTTTCAGCTCTAAAATCGTAAATTAGTTTCCACCTTTTCAACATTTTTTTTTGTTGACCACAGACCTGGGATGGAATGGGAACTCATAGCCAGAGTCACTTATGAATTTGTTTAATATATCAATATTACAGAACTACAGCAGGATTTATTTGTGGTACTTTTAACCCAAACAGCTTTATATGCTCGGTTTATAACTGCTAACAATGTGCATTTTACGTCAGCTTTAGAGGATTCCTTTTTGTTGATATGAACCAATTCTTTATTATTTCTTCTCCCCTTCGAAATAAAACGAGAACTATCTTCTAGTTAAGAAATAAAACTTTAACAAATACCTTGGCTTCGATGATGTTACGTCTACATCATCAGGTGAAAAAGTGAGTAAAGTAGCCTCCTTACATTCCTCACAGTACGTATTACACCGAAAACTAGGTAGTAATTTAATTTTAAAAAGATGCACCTAGGGAATAAAATTTGCCATGAAAAAATCGTTTGACTTGACCGGGATACGAACCCGGACCTCCCAATTGCCAGTCAGTTGTAACTGGCTAACATCGGTCACTGGTCAACTCGATCAGGTGTAATTGGGAGATCTAGGTTTGAACCCCAGTCAAGTCAAATAATATTTTATGTCGTATTTCATCTTCTTGGTCTATATATATATATATTGACACCCATGCGCGTGACTGCATACCTACTACATGGCTTGTGTATTTTTGCAGTTATTGGAAAAAATGTTTGTAGTTACAGAAAGAAGAAATTTCAAATCGCATTTATCCGCTCTCTTTATTGACACTACCAAACCAGGTTTCAATGGGTAACGCCATTTTCAAGCCTTGAAAATGACGGTTACCCGTTGAAACCTGGGTCGGTAGAGTCAATAAAACAGTGTGGATTACTACGAATTGAAATTTTTTCTTTCTGTAATTATGAAGGAGTTCCACAAATTCAAGGCTGAAACTATTCGCTTAAAAAGTTGTATGTTTTCGCTTGTCGAAAGTTGAAAATATTTATAAAATAAAAATATGGAGTTTACTTCCTAGCAGTAGCCTCATTATTTGCTTGAACTTTTGATATTTTATAAACAAGGAATTTTTTCTTTGATATTTTGTAAACAAGGAATGCTATTGCAGTTGGGGACGACTGGGATGGTACGCTATTGACCACGGTTTGAACTTACACGGGAAATGTACTGCCTTCCATTTTTCTTGCGGTTGGCGTTTATTTTCCGCAATAGTATCGCATAAGATCCAGAAAAATCTTGGTCATGTGGCTAGGAGCAGGATTAAATAGCAAATTAATTCACCGTAGGGGGCAGCACGGGAGGTATTACAGTCAAGCCGGCGAGTGTTGTCCGATGACAGACAGAAACGTTAAGTTAGAGGTAGGGGGAAAGGTTGCCAGGTCAGGCAGGAAAACGCTCACGGCCGAAGATAAACAAAAGGTTTCTGCAAAGAAAAGAAACGGGAGGGAAAGGCGAAAGGAAGGAAGGAAGGCGATCAGAAATAACTTTTTTCTGCTCTTCTTTTCTGCATATTTGTTTACTCCGAAAATATTGGTATCGAAGGTACCAGTAGGTGAAGCAAAAGTACAAATATGCTACTAATTTTAATGGCACATTGTTACGAAATAGCGCTTGAGAAATCACAGAAACAACTCCGGTTAACCGATTGAGGTTTCTGACTTGATATTTTTTATTTGAAATAGTTTGAAGATATTCCCTTTTAAAAACAACGTAATTGTAATCCATTCCTTAGGAAAAATTAAAATAATTTGAATTTTTCTTTGAATCGAAGCAGTAGTGTCCCTCCGGCGCATGTAACATACTTCACTCTAAAAGAAGTACGCCATCGAGTACAGTTCGTGCAGACTTTTGTACTAACTGAAATGAAAATAGGTGAAAATCAGTCAATGTTTATGAGGGGTGGATACATTTTTTTAGATAACTATATGTGTATGAATAATAAGGGATACCTTTTGGTATAGGAGGCTACTTCTGAATCCAATGGTGAAGCTGAATCGTCGCCCGTGGTCTCATTTTCGGAACTGCTGTTACTGCCACCATTGAGGATAATTATCACTTTTTCCCCATTCGTTTCCACCATGCAGCAAGTCTTGATGGCATATTCGATTATCCGCGAAACGTTTAGGACCACTCTTCCACTTCGACCTATTTACAAAAGAGATTGCCTCTTGCATCAATTTCATCACATCATTATGTTTTAATTTCGTTCTGCAACGTATCCTTTCACCGGAGCCTAAATTAATTCTATCGCGTTGAAATGGAAATATATAGAGGGTTTCTGAGAGCACTATAGCCGTTTTATTTCACTATTTCGTCGATTTCATGCATGGGGAAGCAAGTTTGGAATATCTTAATCAACCTTAATAGTTCCATTTTATTCATTCCGAGCTCCATCTCAGTAGCACTTTGTTTCTGCAGCCACTCTTTAACGTCTATTATTAGCCATTTGCGTGTGAGTGATTTATTAATACTTATGCTGTGGCAAGGTGTGTTCTCCATCAAAATACATCTGTTTGGTTTTATATTAGAATTATAATTTATATACATTCGAATATAATTTTATATTTTACATTACATTTAAGTGTGCCCTCGTCTTGCAAAAAAAATAGTTCGTGTAATATATCATCCAAATATTCTTATGAACACTCCTTTCCGTTGTTTGTGGCCCTCAAATTGTTGTCACTAAGGCATTTGTATTTATTTAAGGCCTTAAAATTATTTTATGCCAGAAGTGGCAATATGCCGAGTGTATCTGATAAATGTAAATATAATTTAAGAAATGAGTCTAACGTTGTAACAAACAGACCAAGATTAACATTATATAAACGTTTATTTCTCTATATGGGGCCAAAGATATTTAATATACTGCCCGCTGATATTAAAAAATTTAATTCTAAAAAAATGTTAAAACTTGCCAAAGACTGGCTTTTTTCTCAAGAAAATAATGAAAATTTATTTTGATGGTATTTTCATTGGAACAATACTTATGTAACAGTTACTGCGTTTATTTTTAATGCATACATTTTTTGTAATTTGCTGGTGGCTCATTTCTGGTCTTATGACCTTGGAGACCACATAAAGATCCCGCTCTTTTGTTTGTAACCAGTTTGTACTAATTTTTTTGGGAGTAAAAAAATTATTATTATTGTTATATTGGGATAGATTTAGTTGACAAAGTAGAAAAATTAGAAGGGAGAGCCCCACGAAGAAGATTGCGGGACTAGTACATCGGTCAGATTAAACGGGATATGAAACAGAATAGCGATAAGGGCATATCGGGGATAAGATAGAATGACGGGCTGCAGTCAATAAATCTAAAGATTGAATGAATAATGGTTATGAGTATATTATTTTACTTTAATGGAGGCATAATCTATGTGTAAATATTAAAACGTCCGATAGAAATGCGGTATTCATTTTTCTCCTGCTATTTGAGTTGAAGCGCACGATGCCAATCTGATTGGCGATACTATGTGGTATGAAATTATATCGCGCGATATACAAATCCCGTGTTTAGTGTTGCAGGACAATTTATACTTTTTTGTGGAACTTATGCACATACTCTTTAATCTTCCGAACTAGACGTCCTCCCACTCTGTTTTTTAGCATGATTTCCCGCGCTTTACCATGCTGCCCAATGCTTTGAATTAGTTACCATCACGTCGTCGATACATCCATTTTAACGCGATACGCTCCCCGCATGTAATTGTAATACTCGGATCACGACGTCAACCCACCCATACACATTTGAAAGAAGTGGTGATGAAGAGAATGAGGGAAGAATGGGGTGGAAGAAGAACGAAAGGGACATGTAGTGGAGAGGACGACTGCGGGAGAGGTGAAAGAAGGAAACGGTTGAAAATAAAGAAAGAATTCCACAGCGCGTGTGAGTTGGTATTCGCGTTTGTACGTGTTTTTGTGTTGTTTTATTGCCTTTGGAATGTGGGATGAGGGTCATGAGAGGAGGGAGGGACTGAAAACAAATAAATTAAAATAAAAACATTTATAGCCGCTTGAGTTGGGAGTTGAAAAAAAGAAATAAAAAAATTAAGGGAGAAATGCGGGAAATGAACGCGTCTGCGTTACTCTGGAGTTTGTGAAAATATATTTATAAATGTTAATAACCGTAGCGTCAAATAATTAATACAACATCTTAGTTACACCTATTTGACTTACATATGTACACGTTACTTCTTCGATTCTTCAATAATGATGAATTCAACGGAAAGAAAGTGAAATATAATTGTTGCTTAGGAATATGTGAGTCGTTTTCATGTGACGTGCAAATTGCACATACTATGTAGGAGTCATTGACCTCCCTTTGAATGGTTGGAGTGAAAACTAACCCAGCTAAAATCTCACTCCAACACTGTAAACAAAATATAAATCACTTCAACTAATGCTAAGAATATGCTACGGTTTCCAAAGAAATTACTATTATTATTGTTGAAATAGTGAAAAAATGGGCTCTTTTGGAGCAAATAAACACAGTTATTAGGAAAAAATGAAGGGTGGGTTTGGGGAAATGAAATTCAAGAATTGGAAACCTTATTCTTTCAGCCAGTGAAGTGAGAAATTGAACCCTAACTCTTATTTTCAAGTAATATGCATGTAGATATAATCCAGTACTATATCTCTGGAGTTGATAGGAGTGACAAAAAAAATACACTGCCGAGCATACCGGTACAAATATTCCCTCTTTCCACGCACCATTTGTGATTATAACAAGAACAGCGAAACAATGAATTAAGACACATCGTTAACACGCGACACAGTCACACCACTGTCCTCTCCCCACTTCTTTTTCTATCCCCCTTCTTTTAACGGCTGGAGTGCTAACACTTCCCGCCACATGCCTCTGTGGTGGCTCTCAGAGATGTAGATAAATATCTATTAATAGTAAAAAATAAAATCCTGCTCATTACCCAATGCTTTTCTTACGGGAGAAAATGTTAACAAATATGGGGTTACACAATCCATTGTTTGCTGGCTTTAATATTTTTCGGTCGGTTTTGGCTCATGAACTGTAATCCTGCCGCCTTACAACTTCCTGTGTCACCTGAAAATCCTTTTGACTCTTGCGGCTGGCAGACAGATAGACAGACAATAGGGAATTTTTAATGTACAGTGATGTTAGAGAATTGTAATAAATGTAACTTCACTACGTTAAATTATACTCATGGATTAATTACTTCTTCGTTCAATATGTGCTTGAATAAAATTTTCTATTGGTAATAATTTCAAGAAAATACGTAGAATTTCAATTCAATGGAGCTATCTTATTGCTTCAAGTCACGTACATTTGCTCACCTGCCTCACTGTAAAACATACTTTTGCTCCGTCAGTTGCTTCTACTTGGAAAACATGTTTCAAACAGAATAAAAATTGTTTTTCCTTAATGTGGGTAAGTTAAAGGGATCCATATACACACCACTTGTTTCAATAGCTGAATATAAAAGTGAAAGATGAAACACTTCTTAATATGGAAGAAACAGCGGTGGGCTACAATATGCCATGCGAATGAAAGTAAACGATTGAAGAGGAAAAAAGGCTGTGGGCGTGCAGTGAAGGGTGGCTGGAAATATGGTGCCTTTGGCTTCAGACCTTTTGGCTTCGGCTGAAGCCTTTAAGGATAGGAAATTGGAAAACCAATAAATCGCATCAAAGGGATGGGATGGGAAGAGGAAAGGTGACTCCTTAGGTCGAGGGAGAAAAATAATCAACAACAGGAGAAAAAAGGCGGAAAATGTCTTCTTAAAGTTAAGGAAACCAACCTTAAATTAATTTTCTGCTATCGCAGCCATATCGATGTTCTTTGTTCAACTTCACATATTTACGTGTGAACTAATTTTTTACCAATGTAGAGCGTAGGCTTAACCCCCGGATCAAATAATTTGACTTGAAAGGCAATGACTAAGATGTAAAATAAGATGCAAGCTCGGAATATTTGACCCGTAATTAACTTAAAAAAGTGTGGTATAATTCTCACAAGTAATGTAAACAAGACAGTACACACGTTCTCCTGAAGGTCAAACTTGAATCATTAGAAATATCAATTAAAATTGTGGATCGCAATGAAAACTTTGATTTTGAAGTTAAATTAAAATACATTTATCATTCAAATTCAGTGTCGTACCAATGCATTATTCATGGTAGGAGGGGAGAGATAGTGGATGGGAGAAATTAAGAGGAAGTCAAGTTTTAGCAAAACGACGTGATATGTTATAAGTAACTATGCCATTATTATGTCATAATTGTCATAACTCCTGGCAATATTGGAGGAGAATTAAAATTCTGGCAGCGGAAAAGATTTTGAGATGGTTTGGCAACCAAAAAAAAGAGTTTTCTGCTAACTCAAATGACTATCACAGCATTGGCAAAATAAGAGCACACTTTTTCCGAGTATAACATTCAAGTATCTGTCTACACCTGCAACTTATCCTGCAAAAGTAAATTTTAAACACGATTTAAATGTAATTTTGAAACAGAAAACCCGCCGCCCTGATAAAAATCTCGCATTTTTCGAAAAGACAGTATTACCTATGGCTTTGCGTCATTTTGATGCTCTTGGCTTGCGTCGTAAAGTGTGCTTCTTTTTTATGCGTATGAAGAAAATGTAGAAATTTATACGCATGGCTCTGCATCGAGATCTCAAAAAATAGATTCTGAGAGGGAGGAATGTAAATTGTTCGTCAAAAATTACTGCAAGAAAACTAAGTGTGTAACACAGCTGACGGAAGGACTGGGTACGAGCCATTAGAGATTCGGAAGCTGACCGGCTTGGATTACAAGTGAAATTCAGATCAAGTGAGTTTCTGAATGGCACAAATGGTGTTGAAGGTTGTTCGGGCTTATCACTGGACTAAACTCTCCATCTCTGCAGACGCTTCGATGTACGTGTCGTCCATCGGCATCAGAGCATCGTCATCAGGCCAAAGAGTTTAACCCGGTGGGTAGCCCGAACAATCTTCAATATCACCATACGCTGGGAAAGCTTTAAATCTTTCTTGAGACAAAGGGTATTATTTTAACTTTGCTCTATATCTAAACTAGAGGTGATAAATTGACATAAACGAGACATATCCAGGAGTGTTATGCAAACGAATGTCTTATTTACGCACATTATTGCTGACTTTAACAAAAATAAAGTGAGACCTTAAGATTGACCTTTGGCAAATCAAAGGAGCCTTGGCCAAACAAATGGAACCTTGAAAATTAGTTTGAATTCTCGCAACGAAAAGGGAACCGCTAGGCAAAAAAGGAGGCTTCCTTCAAATGGCAGCCTCTAGTTACACGTCTGAGAAAATCTGTAAACGTAGAACTCAATTCCATCTTTTCTTTTTCAATTATTTTTTCCTGAGCCCTCCCCCTTTCCTGATTGATGTCCTGAAAATTCCTTTCCACACACTCCTAAGGTGGCTAGTATATCATTATGTTGATGTAGAAATTACGCCATTTGCAACAACGCCATCATTATATTGATTGGCTAATACATTTAGTCATGCATTCTAACCAAATGGGTTAAAAACGGTGAAAGGTTTAAAGATAAATGGTCCATCGAGTGAATGGCGACTGAGATCATTTCGAAAATGCTACAAAACATTCGCCATTTGGTTACGATCTGGAGTTCCACGACGGAGAGGCGAAGGTAAACATTTTACGACCCGTCGCCAAGATCGTTCTCGTCTCATGAGTATCGTACCGCTTGCTCTCTCTGCCGTTCCTCTCTTTTCCCGAAGAACATTTGTCAACTCCGCTCGTTCTGCGTGTCCTTGGAAGACATCCGCACCCCTTTACTGCCCACCGGGACTCGGAGAACGCGACGATGGGATTTCGGAGCTCGGTGTCGAACCTCCGGAGTTGAAATCCTCGGGAAGCGCCATGGGGACAACCTCGGGCGCAAGACACCCTCTTGGGGGTGGGGGCTGGCGTTCCCGGTACGGGGAGTACAAACTGGCGGGGTGGATTCAAGGGAAAGAACGCGTTTTTTCAAAGAGGAAAGAAGGAAGAGACATAGGCCATAGGCGAAGAGACATTGCCATAGAAAAAACATAGGGGAATGAGGAGCAAAACACATGGAGGGCGTTCTGGGAAGAGCGGAAGTTGGCCAAATATTTTTATTCGCCAATATTTGTGCTACCCTCGGGTAACATTTTATGTACAGTAGAGTCTCGATTATCCAACCTAAACCGGCCGCGGCAAGGTCGGATAAGTGAGAAGGTCGGATAACACGGAAAATAATAAGAACAATGTAAAAAATGTTAAATTTAATTTGCACAGTGAAAACTTTTCAAATACATGTGTCTTACTTAACTTTATATGACGTACATGTAATAATATGAAAGACTGCCTGGGCCAACGGGCCCTCGCGCGATAGCCTACTGCATAAATTACTGTAGTTATCGTTCACGGGGACGGTCGGATACCACGGAAGGTCGGATAACCGAAGGTCGGATAACCAAGACTCTACAATAGTAATGTTCTTTTAAAGGCTAAAATATTGAAATGGCTATTTAAAACATTACATTTATCGGTTGTGGTAGATTTAGATGGAAAAATCTTCTAATCTTTTCATGTCGGTGGCCCTTGCTTTCGTTTTTAAGCTCGCCATATGCCCTACCTCTCTCATCCCGTCCACAATGCCTATTCCTTTCGTTTCTCCGCCTATTCTACATCTTCCCCTACATCACGGCAATCAGAAAGCTGTCGTCCCTCACTACATGCTCTAACCACCAACTCTGCTTCATCCTTAACTCCGCCTTAAGTTCCTCTCTTCGCCATTCATTTCGTGAACTTTCCCTTTCCTCTATCGCACTCTCCCCGTTTTCTGCACATTTCAAATTATTCCTGCCTACTGCCTCCTACTGTTATTCTCCTTGCTATCATGTCCCTTTTTTTCCAACGCACCACCCGAGAAATTAAATTGTTTTGCGTGATCCAGTCTGTACACTCCTACTTCCATGAATAGCCTAACTTTCTTTGCATCAAGAAATTACATTACTTTAGTTTGCTAATGGTTAAAATATTTAAATATCCAATGTAAGTAATTAAAAATCAATTATATTAGAAATTTCAGATATTTTTGCATTCGGTATTCATAGACGTATGATAACTAACCCGTTTGGCAGGTTTAACTTTGTTTGACAAAAATATTATGTATTCAGAAAAAGCATGTACTTACAGATATGTAAATGTCGTTGTTTGTTACTTCCAATAGTATCCTGGAATCTATGCTGCAAGAACTCCATTGATTGAGTAGTATTTCAATATTACGTTTAGAAAATTATCTAGGTTTAAATCATAATGTGAAAGCTTTACGTAAGTCATAAGATCCTGCATGAGTTACTAAAATACATGGCTATCTAAGAATATTATTTCAATGGGTATTCATTAACATCTCTCTGACTTGGATAAAAAGGTCGCAGTATTTTAATTGCTAAGCCCATCACTTACCACCGATGTCAGAATAATTTGGCTCTTTGAAACTCTTTTAACAATAAAATACTTGTTTGGGAAAATAGTCACGAGCGATTTGTTTTACTTATTTTTGTTTTCACACAAATTTTAAAAAGTATGTCTATTATACTACCCAATGACCTTATTAGGATAAGCTGGACATACATGACTTTCGAAAATTAAGTTCGAGTGACGTCATAATGTCCACACATTATTATCAAGCAATAAACCGGTGATGGTAGGTTTAAATGGAAGTTAAATTCCAGAATATTCTTAAAAGTGAAGATCCGTTTTTACCAATAATATTTCCCTCTTCATCACAGCATACGTCTTATCCTTTTTTTTTACCGTCCATAAAACCTATTCTCTTTCTTCCACTTCCCCGCTTACCCAATATTCTCCCCTCTATCACGGCCTTAAGCAACCCTTTGCTCCGCATGACCTCTATCGACCACCTATTTTGCCTCTTCCTGATCTCATCCAATGGTTTTGTTTTCTCACCAACCAAATATCTATAATATTTAATGGCAGTATTTGAATTTTTCGCGGCTCTGACCTCAACATGCCGTCATTGCCGAATTTCCAAAATTCCACGACCATGCTGGTACCCTATTTGGGAAAGCATTTTACGGTACGTACTTCTTAGCACATTTTGCTGAGATCAGAGAGGCACGTAGGTGAGCGCGCCCGGCAGAACCATCAACCCGAAACCGCCCTTTTAAACAATATGTATTCCGAGGACACTTCATGTGACAGTGTGTGTGCATAGGTACTCGTACGGATGCTGGCTCACACGCGCGAGAGTTTTCATGCAAATTCGCCCTCCCGTTCTCTTACTCTCTCTTTCTTCCTCCCCCTCTCGCTCTCTCGAGTCAACACGCACGCAATTTATACGTCCTCCCCCTTTCCTCGCATCCCCTTCAAGTCTCGTCAATTGCGTCCCCGTCCATACCCCTCCTCCCCACGTTTCCCATCCGCGTCTCCTCCCCAGCCCCTCAGGAGAGTCGCGGCGCCCTCGAGAACGCACTCCGCGTCGCCCTGCGGTGTTCCCTCCCCCCCACTGCCTAAAGTACTCCCGTCCTTTTCCTTCCCTCCCCCACTGTGTGCACTCTCAATTTCGCCCTTGACTTCTTTCCTCCTCTCTCTCTCTCACCATCTCTTCCGTTCTTCATTTTACGCTACACTACTCTCTCTTCGAGGCAAAGTTTCGGTTCTATCCAATTCAATTCAACAAATGTTTATCTCCTCACTTGAAAACTTTACAAAACATAATAATGTACTAGAAAGCAACAGCAAGTGCGGACCCTGTGGTAGGCTTCCGCCTCTTCAAGGAAAGAATAGTATTATTGGAATTTGTGCAATAATAACATGTACGGGAGCGTTATTAACCCGGAATTTAAACGAATATGGTGGGAAACCCGCAAAAAACCGTCAATCTACCAACAATAACAATTACAAATAAATAGCTAAATTAAAAAAATTGGAAATATCAACCCTGTGGGAAACCCGAGAAGAATTTACCAGAACAATTCATCGGGAAAGCCCTAAGTCTTTCATAGCTAAATAAATAATTTTACATACACATTCTTTTAAAAGAATATATATGCAAGTCAAAGTTTATGTTCATAGAGACTCTCTAGAAAATTTATATGGAGGGTGTAAAGGGTTCTTCGATCACTGGATGAGGTGTGATGGTTATTTCCTCAGGTAGGGGGCTAGCCTGACCTAGGAACCCCCGTCTTTTTACCGGGCTTGGGACCGGACACATGACCACTAAGCTACTCAATCCACCCAGTAACTATACAGGCAGAGTTTAAATGAACGGTGAGGTGAAAGTACTACGGAAAATCACGGATATAGCATCAATAGATCGAAAACGAAACGAAAAAATAAGAATAACTTGCAAAGTAAAAAATATTAACAAGTGGACCTTTAATTGAAAGCACGAATGGAATGATCACATTTATCGTATGGGCGAAAAGATATTATTAAAATTACCACGTGATGTTACCGTTGGGAAAAAGAAGTATGGGAAGACCAAAAAGAGATGATATGAACCATACCATTGAACAAGAAGGATGGGGGGGGACGAAGAAAGAACAAGTAATCAATCTACGATATGTAATAAATGAGAAGAAGAGATACTCTCTTGCTAGTCCAACAAATGATTAGTGCGACACTCCCGTGTTTGACGTTTTTGTTCTACATGTTGAGTAAATAAAATACTCTAATATTTCTACGCTCTTTGAATTTCTAAAAACCAACCATGATTTCAGCACTATTTACCATTTTATAGGTGTTTTTACGTGGGGAAGCAGACCTATTTATACAAAATTGAAAGACGGTGGACGACGTCGGGGAATTTTATATATGTTCAGTTAATAGTAAAGTTCAATAACATTTCAGACCTACGACTCCGTGTAAAGCACCACCTTTATGGTGTTACGTGGTGCCTAAATCGTGGTCGATTGCTCGTTCGCAGATTTCCGAGCCGTTGATCAGATGATATCAGCATTTTTTGTGTTGCATCCGCGTGTTGTTAAGAATTCACAATGTTGTAAACTCTGAACAGCATACGTGGACGCAACCCAAATAACACTGATAATATGGTTGCTAGAAATAAAAAAGCGTAAAAAGAATTTTCTTACTCAACATATTCTGCGCTAAACACTTCCATCTAGTGACGCCAATGATATTCTCTAATGTTGACGCTTTTGCGCTAGTTTCAGCATGCTATACTGCTATCTACCATTTATAGGGAAATATATCGGTTAAGATAGGTGTAAATGAAAGGGAGTAAAATTTCTCAATATTTTTACCGGCGTAGACACATATCTACCTACGCAATTTCTTTCTTCATCTCAACATACACCCTACCTCTTCTCATTTCCTCCACAATATGAAATCTCTTCCTCCTCTTTCCTCGCTTACACATCATCTTCCCCTGCACAGTTTAATGAAGAGGATGCTTCCTCTCATAGTATTTCGAATATTGAAAGAATTGAAGTGTCCAGCAGTTTAAAAATAAAAAAAACAATGGAAAATGAACGGCTCCTTTCCCAAATAAAGTTATTCATTCAAATAAATACTTACAAATATTTCTTCGTGTTCCATGTCAATGAACAGAATCAAGTGATTTTGTTCATTGACTCAATAATAAGAACTAAGATATTACAATTTTCCACAGATAAAGTTTTAATCGACCCGGGTTTCGATGCACTGCATCATCATCAGGTGCATTTCGATGCATCAGGTCCCATTTCGATGCAGTGCATCGAAACCCGGGTTGATTAAAACTTTATCTGAGGAAAATTGTAATATCTTAGTTCTTATTATTATTTTCATATTCCACAACATCTCGCCTGATTCCTCCCTTTTTGTCATTGATTCAAAGCTAATTGTGGTTTTATTTATAAAGGTGCCTAATTCATTTAAATAAATGGCAATGAATCATTTAAATGTTTTAATATTCATTGATTTTATTCGTGTTAATTCCAATTGGTAACAAAAATATTTCTTTAACTGGCAATTAGTTTTAGCTGCATATTCGGTAGTTCGACATTTCTTGTAGGTCGGTCTCCTTAACTGGTTTGGCGAACGTTCGACGTTTGAGTGTAGTCCTGATTAAGATGCTGGCATTGGACTCTTAATACATGTTGTTTAAAAGAGTATATTGAGTCAATTCCGTCGGGTGCAAAGACCTCCGTACCTATTTATTTGTACAGATATTTTTGCAGTTCTTCATTTAGTTCACGATTTCAGGCCTACACAACACCGGTTTTCTTATCAAAGCTAGTTATACTTTCCTTGACACTATCTACCAAGATGAGTGCTATCAGTTCCGGAAGCAGGAACATTTAAGTGCTTTTAAAAGGAGCAATGTTAACTGAAAGTAATTTTGCAAAGCATTTATTCTATAACAATCGTAAAAGGGATTTTAATCTGAACATTTAAAAAATCTGTAATATCAAAGGAGAATTGAACTCTCGAGAACAGTCGGAAATTTAAAAAAAGTATGAATGACCCTGAAATTACCCTTTTAAATCTCACCTCTATCCTACCTTTGCACCTATTCTTACCTCCATATCTGGCAATCCGCTCTCCTCACCTTCTAAAAGCTTCTGTGGTTTGCGTAAACTTTTAGAAAATGCAATCTGTAAAAGTTCACGCTGTTTTGTAGTGGGATACAATTCTGGGAACTAAAATTTTGAAATCCAATATGTGTTACTCATACGATATGTTACTTCAGAATGAAATAAACGGCATCAAAAACGACCATTTGTAGCTTACTGCAGTGATGGTTGATGTTTAATACATAAATCACATCAATCCCGGTCAAGTTCAATTCCCATTGTATTGATTTAACCTTTTTTCAACCTCTCAGGTGGTCACATGGCGTGTGCCATTATTGTTTTTCCAGTATTTTTGGAACTCTTGGATGCAATATTTTTTTTTACATTGTCTTTCTATCAAACAAGGTAAACTTAACAACACATCCTGAGCCCGCTCTGTTCTGTTCCCGCATCTGTTCCCGCTCAGGCACTTAGCGGGAGAAGGGGTCTGACAGTGAAATCGACACGTTAACTCCACGCGACACGGGTGGAGAGAGTTAAGAGAGCAAGGCAGCCCGGGAGTAGGTAGGTAACGCTTTTTATTTCGAAGATTGAATTAAACCAACTTCTCTCCCTCACGTTTCTCCCTCTCTTCACCCTTGCGCTCAAAACCCACTCCGTTTCATCCCCTTCCATGAACATCCACCGTCCTTTTTCTTCATCCTTTTTCGTGTTCCTATTCGCCCAAATTCCCACCCTCATACCTTCTTCGCCTCCCTTGTGTTCCCAGAGAACTCTGCTCCGTTAAACCTTATCACTCGGCCCATTTTGCCGCTGCCAAACCAACACTCTCGTTCTTCGGTAAAAAAAACCTTCTCCCTACTCCGTTGAAAAAAACGTTCCCTCCCTGAACCCTAACGATTCTTTTGCTTTTTTACCCTTTTTACCCCTCTGGAGAGAGAGAGAAACAGGTCCGTTGGGCTGAGTAATTTTTTTGTCCCAAAAAAATATTTTTTTCCTTCTCCTCCTCCTTCTTCTTCTTTATGCTTTCACTCTTGTTTTTTGTATTTTAAAGGAAGAATCTTTTCCCGCGCACGCACGCCTCCCAGCGGGCGTCACGTGACAAGGTCTCACGCACGCCCCTGTCGCATAAATTTCGAACTACGCGCCCCATTATGGCAACGTGAGCACAAGGAGGTATGTCGCGTGGGATGAATAAATAAGGCGATACCGGCGCCTTTGGAGCAGCCTGCCACCCTACTCCCCTTCCCCTCCCCTAAAAGGCCCCCTTCCGAGTCTCGCCAAAGACTTTGGATATCCCTCCACCGGCTCTGCGTCGTCAAAACATTCTTTCATCATTCACCCTCTCTTCGCCTATTGTCTTACCTCCTTTCACTGCTACCCTACTGTCACGTTCAGCTAGGGTTGATTAAATCGTTCAAAATAGCCAGGAACCGGTAATTCATATCTAAATGAGGTGGGTGTCGGGAATGTAAGCACCTCGGTTCCATAGGATTCGTACTGTTAAGGGTGTGCCTAATTTAAATCGTTAAGTACATAGTGGCTTGGAAGTGTCGACCTTCCACACGGCGCGGCACACAGTTGTCGTTTTGATTGAAGTTTAACTTTTGTGAACATTTTGAGTGCAAATTATGTGCCTTAATTTGCCTGGTATGCGACAAAATCAAGAGTAAATGCTGATAGCCACAGTTTCATGTTCATGTATCGTTTATGTTCATGAAGCCACAGTATCATATTTATGCTCAGTGTGCCACGTTCTTGTATCATTGTTTCTGTTCATGGATTACTATATAGTATTTCATCTCTTTTCGCGAATATTGAAACATAATTCTAATAACCTATGGGCAAAAATCTCCAAAAAATAGCTAACACCCTCTTTACCCTAACACTGGTGAAAGCTTTATTTCATTTTCTGTAATCGCACTGCTTTAGGTAACTTCAATATAAACGGAAATAAATAATGTTACCGATATTTTGATGACAACAGTGTCAATGAGTTTAAAAAATTGAAAGTAGCAGTGCGCCAGGCACAGATATCAAATATGATTGAATATTGTTTTAGGATAGTACTATTTTAAACCTCACTTCTGGCTGTTCAGTATCAATACCATTTTGTGAAGAGGAATTCTCGGGCTCCAAAATCCAGATCCTGATATCCGCAATTTGAATGCGGAGTATTTTTTTAAAGAGTGTCCAGTCCTGAAAACAGCCTATATGTGGCAACGCCTGGCCACGATGGAAACACCGGTTCCCGATCAGTCACCGAAGTTAAGCATCGTTGGGCTCGGCTCGAATTTGGAGGGGTGATCCTCCGAGTCGTCCGAGTGCTGTTGCCTCTGTCTGCACGTGGCAGACATTATGCGCGAAATGATCTTAGCCGTCGAAGCACGTTAAACAAAAATACTACTGAGTGTCCAGTTTATCAATCAGTCATGGTTTGTGGGTTTCAAGTATTCGCACAATTTGAAAATATGCATTCATGTCATCATTGTACACGCATCGGCACTTTTTCAACTTGAATCAAGGCTTTGAATCAGTTTATGATACAGCCCTAAAATTCCAAACCTGCGTAAGCCTCCCAGTCGTATCTCCAACCAAATCCTTTCCCCTTTATTCCGCCTCACTTCCACGTATCTTTCATATAACTCAAAGGTGACTTATTTTTACAGACGGAAGTAGCTGAGATCAAACGAGTTATTTTTTCACCAGTAGGAAATTCGATGTGCACCTTCTATGTGGATGCCTCAGTTAAG
Source organism: Pyrrhosoma nymphula (assembly GCA_963573305.1). Lineage (NCBI taxonomy): Eukaryota > Metazoa > Arthropoda > Insecta > Odonata > Coenagrionidae > Pyrrhosoma > Pyrrhosoma nymphula. The sequence goes on from OY754333.1 coordinate 65,675,438, forward strand.
TATTCCGTTTCATATGTAATAGTAATATATCTAGCTCAATTGGTGTATGAGTCAATTGATCAAAATAAAAAAACCCGTGTTCTTATTAGTTTATTTTAAATATTTTGAATGATCAACAAATAGAATAAATAATCATTCAATAATATATCCAACATTACCTTGCGAGATGTAGTGGAACGGAATTAAGAATTTAAATGATAAAACTTGGTTCTGTTCACTCATTAATTTATAGTATGTACAGCGCGCTTCAACGCCAAATCGTCATCTTCGGGTACAATCACCTAGTATAAATTGTACCTGAAGATTATTATTGTCAACTTAGTTTTATTATTTTAGTTATATCATTTCAGAGATTTTACCATCAAAGATTTCATGATATAAACGAATAAAATGAGTGATAAAATGTGGCATTGAGAGAGATGAAGGCAATAAATGCCGTGGGAGCAGATCACTTACCCTCGGAGTAATTAAAGAATCTAAGTAGTAAGGCTAAACCATCCTTTTTCAAACTTGTTCGTAGGATCTACAAGGGAGGAGTAAGGTCAGAGGACTTCGTAAAAACAGTATTAATGCCTATCCTGAAAAAGAAGAAAGCGTTGGAATGCGAGGAGTATAGAACAATTAGTTTAATTTTACACGCGGTCAAAGTTTTGTTTGGACCAGGGTTGTCCAACTTGCAAGACCTCAAGGACCACAACTTTACCTTTAATATTGTTGCGGGCCATATAGTAATAATTTATTATTTTTTAAAGTACCAGTAAGTAACAACGTAAGGTATAAAAATAAAATAAATTTCTGAATTGTTGTCTAATAACCATTCGCGGGCCACATTAAATGACACTGCGGGCCGCCAGTTGGACGACCCTGGTATAGATTATTAAATCATAGGATGAGGGGTAGAGGAAATTACTATTTAGGCGATGACCAGTTTGGGTTCAGGAAAGGGAGGGCAACTCGGGATGCCATTGCGCACTAATAGATAGAAAAATTGAGTATAATCAGGATTTTTTGCTTAGGTACCTTCTGGATTTCGAAAATACATTTATAAGTGTAAACTGGTAAAATGTAATTCAGATTCGCGGGAAAATAGGAATATATTGGCGTGATAGGAGAGTCATCCCAAACTTATTTTTGGGACAGAGGTCACAGGTGAGGGTAACTAACGGTGAATCAGGATGGGCAGTTATAAGTTACGGACTAAGGCAAGGGAGCCCATTTTCGCATTTCCTTTGTTAAATTAATGCTGATTATATTATAAGAGAGACATGGAAAGAGATAAATGTGGGTAACAAAGTAGGAGAACAGCTGATAAAGTTAGTTAGACTCGCGGACGGCCAGGCGTTGTTTAGTCGATCATCGAAGGGATTACAACCTTTAGTAGATGTATTGGAAAAGCAGAGTGGGAATTACGGAATGAAGATTAATCATTAGAAAACAAAAGTAATGAGCTTATCTAGTAAAAAAAATGCGAGGATGGGCATATAAGTAAGAGTGCGCAGGCTGGAGCAAGTAGAACAATTTAACTACTTGGACAGTGCGCCAGAATATAATGGGCATGGTATCAAAGACATTAGGAGGAGAATAACGCTAGCGAAGGAAGCGTTCAGTGATAGAAGGGAGCTTAGGACGGCGACCTTGGGTAAGGATATAAACAAGATACTGATGAAGAGCTTCATAAGGAGTGTACCGTTGTATTAGGCAGAAGGTGGACTCTAAGTAATATTATAGGCAGCTAAGGCCCTGGACGTGTAAAGTTCTATTAGATTTTCATTGCCTTTCATCATAACCTACCTACCTTTAACTGGTAGATTACTCTAATGAACGAATGAATTCCCACTCCATTTATCACAAACGCATCGCAGATACCCCATACCCACCGCATTAAGCTAATATGCATGCAAATTCTTGCAATCCCAGTTTTCGCTGCAATGGAATAAAGTGAAATGAAGTACGCTTTTCTAAACTTCAATTTTCACTTCCTTCTAAAATATGTCACAGTTTCAGACTTAACTTTGTGGAAACGCGACACATGAAATAATTTCTCGATTTGTACCTTCCACACTTTTTCATTTTCACCTACCTTGATTTCGACATTCTATGCCATTTTCAAGGTACATATTTGTTATATCCGTGCCCATATATACTCAAACCGGGGATGAGTGGGGGGAAGTGAAAAAGAGGAGAAGGGGAAAGAGAGGGGTGAAGGTTGTAAGTAGGGAAGTGGGGATGAGGTCATTCTATGCTTTGAGGAGGGGCAGCTCAGATCCTACCTTCATCAAATCCCATCCTACTTTTATTCCTACCTTCATCTCAATCCACCATTCCAGCCTCCCTCACCATTTCTTCTGATTACATGTTAAAAAGCAATGGTGGTATTTGATACCCCTGCCTGACTCCCCGTCTAATCACAGCCCATTCCGATTCTCACTTGGCTACCCTAACCTGCGAATAAGACGTTTTACCCTAATCATTTACAGGTTCCGAATAAGACGTTTGTACATCCAATTGACCCCTAATTCCTTCAGCTCTTCCATTTTCATAATTTCGCTCAGTTCACCGTAGTAAACGCCTTATCAAAATCTAAATAGCAAGCAAAAACATGCTTACCATGCTCTAGCCTTCTTTGTACTAGCGTCCTCATCACTCCTATATCTTCCCGCGTTCCTGTCCCTCTCTTCAACCCACACTGGCAACAGCCCAGCCACATTGACACACCGGTTCCCGTATGATCACCGAAGTTAAGCAATGTTGGTCCCGGACGGAGGTTGGATGGGTGACCATACATATCTTCACCGCGGCGCTCTTGTCCCCTGTCTGCATGTGGCAGATAGGCATAGGGTTAGCACAATGGACCAAGAAGGACAAAGTGCCCGGGCTCCTGTCGAAGGACCCCCATACAAATTGGTTGTCACTCAGGTATTCGATCACCTTGCTCTCTAGTTTTCTATTTACGATTCTTAGAACTAATTTAACCACTTTGGATATTAAGCATATTGTCCTAAGGACATTTTCGCCTTACTATTATTTGGTATTGGAATTAGTATTTCCTTCGATAAATACTTTGACCACATTCAATCCTCATAAATCCTACGAATAAGCACTAAAGGTTACCCTCTTCTGTTCTTCTATATGTGTACTCTTTAGACACCCTACAGGCAATGTATCTATTCCCCCCGCCTTATTTATTTTCATGTCTCGTAGCGATCTTTCGACGTTACTATCAAGGATACCTGATCCGATGCCATCTCTGTCAATGTCGTCTTCCCCTTCTACATCTAACATACTGGGCATTATCCTTATCATAAAGCTCTTAAACATATTCATTTCACCTCCCCCAGGATATCTTTTTTTCTGCGATAAACATTCCTGACTTGTCTGTTAGCGTTGATATATCCCTTCCCTTGCTTCTACCTGTCTTTACTTGTATTTCCTTACACTTTTAGTTTATTTAATTTCCTGTATATTGAATTTGCTCTTCCCTCTCTCTAAAATTTATGGAAGTATTTTATATGTTCTCTCCACCAGGACTCCCTTGCTTTCTCTTATTAGCCTGTTTGTTCCCACTGAATTCTTTTTCCTATCGCTGAGTTTACACTCTTCCATTTCCTTCTCTCATGCATACAAGTGCACAAAAGTTAAAAAATTATGCAGATGAAAAATCATTGGCCTTGAACGAGAGTCGAATCCAAATACCTGTTATATCTCTGTAAGGAATATTTTTTCTGTGACTGTCCTGAAAGGGAACGGTTCCGTAGGTATATATGCGTGAGTTCATTGATGGGGTATGGCACAGGAAGGAGTGTGCCAGGTCTGGTTCAGATATTTTCTCCTTCCGAGGTAGGAGTTGAGTGTCGGAATAGGGCTGCGAGTTTGGGAGCATGGTGAAGGTGTTTTCTTTCCAGGCCGTGACTACTACCAAGATCCTCGATTCTTTCTCCACCTGAGCAGCATGTCGCCAGAAAAAAATCGAGAAAAAGACGAGAGTCCCTGTCTCTCTATCTTTTACTTTCTCTCTATTTTCGAAAACTCCCTTACTGTCACCTTCATCTTGATTGCGTCTGATACCCTGAATAACTTACGTCTCCCACTTCCACGAGATTTAGCCGTTTTCATTCTCGCGGTTGCACATGCCCGTGACTGCTATTGGCAGGCGACTACCGGAATGAATTCGTGAGAGCGTGGAATTCAGGACAGTGTCTTCGATTTTGCACTTGGGTTGGCAGAAAACGACTGTTTATTTTTTTCGAGATGATCTACAATGGGGCTGTTTATTTACTCGGACGAAAAGAAAACACTGGCGATTTTTAGAAGGTATTTCTTTGAGGTGATACTTCTATTCACTCGATCGAGTTCTTGCATAGGCAGAATAAAAATAACAAAATTCACAACTTTGGATGTCCTATGATTCCGGGCTTGTTAACTACTTTTTCATTTTTTATATACTAAAATGTAATAGATTGCCTTAATCCTTATTAGCCATTGATAATTAAATTTGGTGGACTTTTAGACACTAAAGAATTACTTGGGCTATAAGCCAAGAGGTGTAAACGTTAATGGCCATTTAATTGAATTAGGTTTTCTATAGACAATTTTAATCAAACTTATTGTAAATCTCAAACCTACGAAGTCATTGTGAGTATAAATTTTATATATTTAATTATTTGTACCATATTTAATAAGAAGGAAATACTTTGCAAACATTTCCAGATATTCATTGCTTCTGTAAAAAATCAAAATGAGTTTTATGTTAAATAATGCTATTTTCCGAGTATTGTAATTGTAATGTTCAAATATTTAGTAGCACTACCGTCATTATGCTCCAAAACCGATTCAAAAATATTATTACTTAATTATATTATAGCCAATAGAGAGTCAGAATTGACTAAAGGACTTTGGTAGCTTAGTGTCGCTTTTGATTTTATCATTTTTTCAAGATGAAATTGTTAGGGAAGCATTGGAGGATAAGAAGGTTGTAATTATGGCTACAGAGAGTATTATGCTGTGTGGAAGAATGATGAAATCAGAGAGATTCAAAAGTGACTAAGCGTAGGTTACGAAGTAAGCCAGTGGGTTGCTGTCAATGACAGTGAGATAGAGGTACAGCGTGAAATGCATGACTTGAAGGGGAATCATAAAAAAGACTAAGTAATGAGGTTTCGTAGAAGTTAGGAGGCGGGCTAATTGCGGAAAAATAATTTCGTAGACTGAAAGGATTAGAAACGTGGGATCTGAGTATAATGGAGATGGTAGGCTGAATGGCGAGGAAGACGAACGAGGTAGAGCTGGAGAGGAGCGGAAAAGAAAAGGAAGTTAGTGGCGGAGATTTGGTAAAGATGGGTAAGAGACGTGTTGAGAGGTTAGGGTACGTTGAATACGGATTTGGGGGGAGAACGCTAGGGATGAGTGGAAGACGAAGGGTGATGAAAGGAATTCCAGACAACATAAGGAGGGGCAGAGGGTATTGGGAACTCAATATAGACCTGATGGCGAGCAAATTTTACGAAGGAAAGTGAAAAAATGTCCCGAAACCCAAATAATTTAAGGATTCAGAATGAAGATAGGATGAGAACTGTACAAACACCTATTAATGATCTGGTAGAATGCAAAACGATGATGAATGCGAACATATATTTGACCAAACCTCTCTTCTGCTTGAGGCTTTCGCAGCGCTGTTGTGCTGGTATCTCCACGTTTTCCGTGTAAAGCTGCGTCAGTGTATCTTGACGATGACATTTCGTGGCCAATGCAGGCCACATCTTCAGGACCTCTCTAAAGGTATTAAGCTTTTTGGAAGTTGAAGTTAATGTTTATCATCATTGATTAATATATGTGTATATAGACTTGAAATGTACCTTATTTTTCCGGCTTCTTCCAAATGTAAATATTTTTCGAATCGGGTGTGTCTAAAACAAATGAAATGAGTGTATTGGAGCGATAAGATATTTTTTATGAGTCATTTATTTACTAGTTACGGTGCTTAACTTTAAGTCTCTTTTGATAAAAGTTAGGTTTCTTTGAAAATTAAGGAAAATTGTGAAATACGCTTGTTTTCGGATGTAAAAACGTAGCCACTGTCACAATTTCTATCTTTACCTATGACTTGTGCTTTAAATTATTGTACGCTTTTTATCTTATTTTATTAATACGTGTGCTTGAAATTATTTTTTTGGACTTGGTAATCAAGTTTTGGACTCTTAATATTACGGTTACTCACCGATTACTGTTTTGTGCTGAAACAATAAAAGGGAGTATTTCGGTAAGTAGCAAATAAGAGAGCATTTGCATTGGAAAATTAGGGACTTTTATCCTTACAAGACGTTAACGTGCAAATAAATACTGCAAAAACTTAAGAATATCAGTAAGAAGTTAAGAGCTACTGCATGGACTTATGATTAAAAGAAAACGTGTGGCATAAACTGAGAGGAAAGTCTTTTAGTTTTATAGGTTAGAGTAAGATGGATGAAACGCAATCATCTAGCCTTTGGAGTGTCTATCGTAGCATGATGGGCTCACAATCAGCTGACTCCCTGTGTATAGGAAACCACTCGCCGTAAACCGCCTGCAACGAAGCTAGTTATGAAATACCGCGATCATTGAACTCTGCATGCGTGAGACGTGCAACGGGCCCCGGGGAACTCTACGTGCTCTCTGATGTGAGACCTGCCCCACATTCAAGAGGCTGCACTCCCGAGACATTTCCCTATGAATTCGGCTAATAACTGATGCAACTGGCGATTTGAATCAGTTTCCTTTGCAAGGTAGGCACTGAGCACGAAGAATGAATGCACTTTAATTGAACGAATAATTTCGTAGATCTCGTGACTTGAATGTTAACTAAAATAATAATGTAAGATTCGAAACACGTGGGGTAGAATTCCAGGAACCATCCTCAAACCTAGCAAGGTAGCAAGTAACCGCAGGATCAATAGGAAGTTATATTATTCAGTGACAGTCAAGTGCTTGTTATTCATAGTATTATGCAATTTACCTCGCAATGGGGTATTTTTCGTTATTTTTTAATCCTTGGAAGATATAGTATGGTAGTTTAGCGCCATATTTCTGAAAATGTCAATGTTTCATTATTTATACTTTTTTAGAATTGCTGGCCATTTAGAATATTGAAAACTTAAAATGTCAAATGGCTAGTGGTGATTGCTAAAATTATTGATAAACACCGATTGGTCAATGCAACAAAGGCCGTAAAAATGGCACCTTTGGTTTAGATCTCGTTCTTTAGGAACTTACCACGCAATTCACGTTCATATTTTAATTTATCGCTAACCGAAACTTAAGCAAGTTATCATCACTAATGAGCATAATTCCCAGTGAAAAAATCAGTCTCGTACACCTGTCTTTGTGAAAAGAATAATTTTTCAATATAGATTAAGCAAATACTATATTTTTCCATGAAGAAACGCATTTTTGTAGGATAGAGTAAGTTAGTGAGAAAACGCTTCCATTAACTCCACATCATATTGATTTTCCTGCAACCCGCATTTATATCCGTATGATGTTAGTCTCAAACTACAATTTCACTTCTTAGGTCTCAGCAGTACTATCTGTTTTCCAAAACTCGAGCTAAGGTCTCTGCGTTGAGCAATATGACCTAATATGGCGCACAACAAGGATTAATATAGTCTGATGTGTCCTATGACGCGCGGAGAATACGCCTCTATCCATGCGTGGCCTATTCACCTTGAATCCATGTGAGGCAGAGTAGAATTCTCGCTGCAAAGTGATTGGATGCATGCTTAGCTGAATGGAAACATAGGAATCTAACCTTGGCGAAGCCGTCTTCTGAGCAGCACAGCGTTTACGCTTCAGTTCAACATGCTTCATGCCTGCCCGGTTCCACGCATTTAACTCGAATGGGAATGGAAACCAGAAGAAAGAATCTATTGGAATTTGCGTAATTACGATCTCAGAATTTTAGGTGCGGGTAAAATTCAACTCGGGCACTTAAAAATCATTATCCCTGGCTATGCTGCTAGGATAATTTCACTATCCGATTCTCACATTGCTGAAGGAAAAGATTTGAGAATAAGATGCACAAGGAATGTATAAATTGAGCAAATTCTTAATAATCAGGCAATACTGCGGGTAATTTATACATCATGGTTGTATTAAAAGGTTCATAATTTCCACAATAAAGAACAAGTTTAATAAGAACTGGGGTGTCGATGTACCCAAGGTTCTAAACAGTGGATATCGGGTTCATACAGGTTTGTCTCTGGTATTTCTGGTACCAGATAACGGGTGATATATCTGAATATACATTCTCACTGGTGGCGACGGGTGCGGAGAAAAGGATAAGGCATTAGTGGCATCATGACTGATGAGAAGTGGGAAGAAATACCATATAGGTTTTTCAGTCCGATGACATTCTAGCTGCTGTACCCAATGGCGCATTGAGTAACAAGAAATTAAAGAAAAGTCACTGCCTAGAAAAACTCGGGCTTATTTAACCAATACTTGGCGATCCGATACATCAACATGACAACCGAGATATCGGTAAATATCCTTCTAAAGCCTGTTGCTCACGGTGAAATTTTCGGTAAAACGTTTTATAAAATAGATTAATTTTATAAAAATGAGCTTGCTAACGATAAAACAGTTTTATAAAACCTTGTTTTATGAAACGTTTTATGGAATAGGACAGGTTCTATTTCCATAAAACCGTTTTATGCAACAACCAATGAGACGTTCCGCTCATCGAGTTGTTAATAATCTCGTATCCATGGGACGCCAAACAAGGAAAACGTAAACAAACACGGCTGGAAGTTCATGGAACGTTGAGGCAGTATTCTTCTTCTTAGAAGAATGCGTAGGTGCCTTAGCACCGTTGAGTGTGATCAGAAAGTAAGTAAATAAACAATACATATAGTTTTTAACTTAACAGTCATCCAAAAGAGAGTGCATTTATCACTTCACGTGTTCGCAAAGCGTCTCATAGATGGCAGGACATTGCGGTTTTATGAACAGTTTTACCGTGAGCAAGCAAGTACGTTTTACGTACGATTCATAAAACATTCAATAAAAAATTTTATAAAACTTTTTGATGGAAAATTTTGCCGTGAGCAACAGGCATAAGCGATAATTAAAACGGCAACACATAGTCGGTTGTGGTTCTCAAGCGGTAACGGTGCTAATCGAAAACTGATATTTAGAAGCATGGATGTGCTACATCATTCACAATAATTTAGTATATCGAAACCAGGGTCGTAAATAACGTTGTTATTAATTGAGAAAAAACTGCTCATCCAGTATACTAGATTATAATAATGAACTTCCTTGACAATTTTTTCTGCCTTTGAAATTCCGAGCCGTAACTTATGGCCGAGCGTGTGATAACCGCGAGTCATAATTATAGTACGTGAAAATATATTAGGCAAACTAATAACGTATTACCTTTTAACAATTTCATGGGCCTCCAATACATGGGTTCACGTGCAGTTAATAGTTACTTAGTCTCTGAAACCAAGCCAGACAACATTACTGTTCACGGTAGCTGCCAAAGAAAACCATCTGTTAGGTAGTGTACTATGTTATTGCGACGTAAGAGTGAATTAACGGGTATATCATAGAAAACATGCATTTCTCTCTGTGTGTCACTGCCTGTTCATGTGATTCTGATTCCTTTCCTTTATTGCCAAGATTTTTTTAAAAGGTTACTCATATTCCTACTTATTTTCCGTCTGCCTCTTCCTATTTGATTCTCTTAGCCTGCCAAATCATCCTCTTTGTAATACGTCCGTCCGAATCTGATTTATCGTAGCCCAAACTTCCTTGTAGTCTTGGTTGCTTATTATATCTTTTCCTTCTCCTTTGTTCTAAAAATAGATTTGAGATCAAAGCCCAATTTCATTTGAAGTATCATATCCTATACCCATCTCTGAAAGCGTGAAGGAAAAATCTTCTTTATTAGAATAGGGGGAAAACAAAATTGAATCCGATTCGATCATGTCTAATTCAAATCACGAATGTTATAATCCTATTTTTAATCACATTTATTTAAATTTTCAGTCAGTGAACCGAATAAGAAATACATTTTGGAGTTTCTTCACTTTATATGTTAGTCAGCATTTGTCGTGCAATCATCTTTGCCGCCTGATAGCATAATTGCACTGTGGGAGCAGAATGTGTAAAAAAACACCGAGTATTCATTAGGAGTTAAAGTAAACTGAATAAAAGTAGGTAATCACAGAGATTTTTCGAAAATATTTGAGTTTTGAGCAAAAAATCAGAAATTAGATTTTATTTGTATCGTGTTTTTATCGTGAGACCTTTTGGCGTTCCCAGTAAGAGATACGGTCACGAAGGGTCTCATATTAGGACTGTGGAGTTACCAAAACTTTGGTATTTCTAATTATGAAGCTGAAAATTGTTTGACAAACGCCCTTCAGATGTTTATGATGAAGTTTATTCATAGTTTACATTTTAGTATCCCGTTAGTATCTCAGTTATTGGGTAAAAAGATGCTGATGTGTAATGTTCGTTATACATCTGGCTACTTGCTGATGATAAGTAAAGGGTAAACGGGTATAAAGACGTGCGTCTGTAGTGCAACAAATGTTACCATTGAGCTCATAAATACTTTGGGGCAACTGATAATAACATTGCTTGCCCTTTTTCCCTAAAACAAAAAATATAACTAAACACTTTCTGGGGTCTGATATTATGATCATTTGTTTACAAACCCCAAATGCCACTTTTTTGTTTTTTTCAGTTCTTGTGTGCTAAATTTCATTGTTTCAAATATTATTTTTATCTGAATATCCAAATTATTTTTTATTTCGTCATCTTTTTGAAAATTGTATCTTAGTTTATTATCAATAATTACATCAATTTAGTTATTTATTGACTTTAATAAAGTGGGGTCTCGTATTCTGGGCACTTACCATATTGCCCAAATTATTTTTTTTTCGTTTTGAGCACATCGCTTGCAGGTAGTCTTTCTAATCATCCGCATCCTATTACTAAAGAAGCGACCAATGATTCCCTTCCGGAGAAACCGTATAAAGGAGCATATTCGCTCAGGGCGTCCACGCACGTTCATTATTTCTCTCTAGAGATGAAGCCGTGATTCAGCAATCTCCTTCCTTCACTTTTTTCACGTTTAGTTAATTGAATACGACCCGAGTCGGCCCGAATCAGGGCCCCGGGCAGGTATCCTTGAGGGCATGTGATGCGCGGCCATACGCCAGACATATAACCCTTAAAAACACCGTCTCTGCGCCGGAAGGCAGAAGGAAACATGGGATCTCACTCCTCTTCTCCCTTGGTCGGATGGCGAAATGCTTCAGCACGAGGCGTGTAATGCTGCCTGGATTTATTTAAAGGAAATCAATATGGCATCCTTCTCAAGTGTTTTTATGTGAGCCCTGTATCGAAGGGCAGAAAGTAAGAAGATTTGCTGCCATCTTCATTCATCTCCCTTCGTTTATCGAGTAATTTATGCGGAATTCCATGATGACAATCCATATTCCCTAATGGTTGAATCCTATCTCCTACTCTCTCCTTGAAATCTCTTTTTATCGGAATGCCCAAATATTTTACATATCACCGTAGAATAACGGTACTGAGACTCTGTCATGCGACTTCGTCGTAAATTATTTCAGATAACTCAAGCCGACCCCGTCATTCCAGCCGATATAAGAAAATGCTACTCATGAAAAAAAGGCTGCTTTCGTTCCTAATCTATCTGGTACTTAATGTGCCACTTAGCTACGATGAATTTGACAAAGAATTAAATGTAATTAAACACATATCTTGTGAAAACTGTTATTTACCAGGGATGAAAAGTGAATTAATTAACAAAAGGAAATAAAAATTTTGCCAAACAGTTTTTTTCAGGTTAAAATTGTCCAAAGCACAGTTAAATTTGTTCCTTAATTTAATTTGGTAACGCAACTGATATTAAATTAACTTAACTTCCAAAGGATTAATGTTATGTCTTTAAAATCACCCTGCACAATCAAAAATGTGTTAGCCCATTGTAAAGATAAGGTAGACTCAATGAATAAAAGTAGATTTTACTAACTAGCCAAAGCGGTTGTTTTTCTGCCTACGCGGGGCAGGCCTCAAGAAAATTTTACATTGGGACATAAGACCAGTATAGTGCATTTGAAAACAACCATGACGTGTGGAGGTAGTTTTGCGAATAATTTTCGCTAGTGACTGGTGGAATCTCATTTTACAGCAAAACTAATACATTTTCCTGATAATGAACGCGAGCTCAATGCTTTATACGAGATTGAAATTTAAAATTGTGTAAATCTGTTCCCCAGCGCATACCCCCATCTTCTCTAGGCTGCTTTGACGTAAATATCTCGCCCAATCCATCTTCCCAACGAACTTTCTTTTCTTCTCACCTTCCCCATTTAGCATGTAAGATAGTTGTTTATTTTAAGTTTTAAAAACGCTTGATATGATGGCAAAGCATTAAAACCATGGTCGTGAGTTCCCATAGTTAATTTGTTTGTAAAAAAAAAACTTTCGCAATTAATTATATTTACCGATGGTATCTTTCAGTCCTACTTATTTACGTTTACGAGATCTTTAACTTTCAAATACATTTAAGTACAACAAAAATAAATCGTGGACGATAAAAAAGTAGTTCATAGAAGGTATGAAGAGTGGAAATGTCATAATCATGAATGTCAATTCGATCGAAAAAAATGGCCAACCAATTGTCCTCGTTTCCATAAAAATTCTGAATAGGTGTTTAGGAGAAAAGATCCTTGGTGAAAGCTCCGTGGAGTAGAACAAAATAAACATATTGGACGCAATATGAGTTGTGTTAGCTTATCAATACCGAGGAAGACAAGGGATGATATATATTTGGCACAACATGAGATACATTAATATAAGACTTACGATGGAATAAAGTGCCATCTTTAGCTTCTTTCAGAACATGAAGTTAGCTCCTATTGATACTGTTAATGTAGAGTAGAGCTGTAACAAAATAATATTCAGGTTGACATCTGTTGATGATGGAAAGAAATAAAGCTCCAATTTTGCCAGTATCTTCAATTGAACACCTGTAACTGCCAAATTATGTATTTAAACTATATTTGTAATTTCATTATGCATCCGGTATTCTGCTGTAACACATAGTACGTAGCAAATTCTCAACTTAATAAAATCCATGTAAATGTAAATATTTTATTAACCTAACTTTATGACTGCAAATCTATATTCACCTGCTTTTGATGAGGATTACTGACCACAACATAATGTGTTATCCACGTTCAGTGCTGGGTCAGTTTATAGTTTCCTTTTCTACCAAACCAAAACTACAGTATTGGTATGGAGGCGGAACTTAATGTTCATGCGTTCATAACCTAGTACAAAACCCAGAGTTTAGGGCGATGTTTTTATGACATTATTTTATTTAAGTATTTAGGAGTTTTGCTCTAACATTTCCCATTTCTCCAAAAGACACTGCCGAGCTAGTCAGGTGAGTAACGCCCTCAATTGCTAACCCAAATGCCGATGGTTTGAATTCCGCCATTAAAACTGGTTTCAACGCATAAGCATATTCTTCAGGACGCCTTTGTGTTGAAACCGGTGGTACCAAACAAAAAATATCTGTAAATATTATAAATTACTCATTGTTTTACATGATCATTCAAGACGAACTGACACATATTTGAAGCCGATTTCACCAATATCACGTCGAATTTTCTTATTTATTCATTCCTGGACATTTTCGATACTACAGTATCATCATGGAGGACATTACGTCCCAAGAAAATTAGCTCTGGTAGTATTTTAATTTCTTATTCCGCATTGTACTGGCAAGAGTTAAAAAAGGAAGATGGCTCTTTCAAGTCGAAACCTAGTTCAGTGACATAAAGTATAGCTCTTCATTCCAACATTGTATTCATTTTTTAAATGTGGTGATATCTCGTCGTTCTTTCACGAAATACAACATAAATTATTGGTTTAAGAGAGCGGATTAAAACCCTAGGTGGATGAGACAAGATATTGCGGATTGCATTGTTTATTAAAGCGTAATTTCTTGTCGCTGTAAACATCAATTGACGTGAAGCAAATCCATCACATGAAGGACACTCGTCTTGACGCGGAAAAACGTCAGATGACGTCAGATCTCTTTTATACAATTTCCTAAGCATTTCTAACCAAGCTGGAGGGCTGAAATTTTCAGGGAATGTTTCTAATTAGCCAGTGAGTCGGGAATGTATTAAAAAATCTGCAAAGAGAGTCTCCATATTTGACGGATAGGCAGAATTTCGTTTTTCAATGAGATTAAATGGAGGAAACAAACATTTTCCAGGCAGATCAATTTTATTTCGATCTTAAAAATATGAAAAAATACACATACAATGGCAAAACTTAGACTGAAATATAGCTAAAAGAATACATTTGAATTTTATTGCGTTCAGTTTCCACTTAGTGATCTGCAAGTTGCGAAATATTAGTTAAATCATATAATTATAGCTTTTTTCCCCTCCCTTCGACGATAAGAATTACAGCAGTGACCATTATTGGCCTCGAATAGTCGGATATATTTATACACCAAGATTACGTTTGTCTAAACTTATTTGTTTGAGGTACAGATATTAGAATGAGTTTAGGATTTTTTATTAAGATTAATGGTTTCATAACTAATTTTTTAGCGATAATATTTCTTTTTCTCCGTAGATTCTGGCCCTATGCAGTGTTTTTTAGACGAATCAGTTAATCAATTTGTTTTTGAGATATGTGGTTGCTATAAACAACTAAATGAGAGTTTGTTTTAGAGTAAATGAAAGCACGTAACAATATTCGCGTCTGAAAGCCGTTTTGCATTTGATGTGTGTATTTTTGGACGTAACGAAATCAGTTCCATGATGTACCCGCGTTCAATCTTATTGCCGCCCGTGTGGATGCGTTAGGCGGGTCCAGGACATTTTGGCGCGGCCACCTTGGCGCAGCCGTCTTGTCGCGAGACACTTCGGCGCAGGCCTAAATTGGCGCGGGACACCTCGGTGCGAGACACTTTGGCGCAGGGCATCTTGTCGCGGGCCATGTTGGCGCGAGAACGGGTGGATTTTAGGTTTGACGCTAAGATAACTTAGAAAATCCTGAATGTTTAAACTTCGTATGAACCTTCAAATTTATCCGGTTATAATCGCAGTCTAATATATTTTTGTTACATCTAATATTCATGATTTATTTTAGATATTTCACAAAGAACATATCTCAACTTTGTTGATCGTTTCAAACTCTGCTATTTTCGTTATCCACGAGAAAACCACTAACTATAGCAGGATGAGTTTTAACGTTGTATAAGAGATGTTCCGCGCCAAAGTGGCCGCGCCAAGGTGGCCGCGCCAAAATGTCCCATTCCCACGTTGGACGCCCTTTCGATATGTATCCTGGTGAAGCCGCGCCTTCACTACCAATTACCCCCTCTGCGGTGCGGCCTCCGACCGCTCCTCCGACCCTGCTTCATTCCCCAGCTTCATTTCCCACGCACCCCACCCTCTCTCTCGCTTCCGTTTTCTCTGACCTACGTCTGTCTACGTCCCTCTGCCTTTGCCCAGGGCCTTCCACTCACTCTCCTGCATGGCACTGCACGGTACAATGTAGGTCGTTGTGCATCAGTTGAGTGAAACACTGTGACGTAGTTTGGATTGCATTAAGCGCTAGCTAGGCACGGAGGTCGTTGTATATTTGATACTAATTATGTCGTATTAGGATACAAAGGAAATGCAAGGAAGTAATATGAGGGAAGAGAATTTTTTCATATTCCATTGATACATTTACATGGGCAAATTGGGCCCGGTTTTTCCGGAGACAAGACGAATTTAATGTTGCAATTGGTAAGAGTTTCAACTTTAATTCGCAAATTAATTGTTTCAACTTTTATTCGCAAATTATTTTTTTCAAAGTTTATTTCCACTTTAAACAATAATTTATACTCAAACTACACTCTTACTAATACTAACCGATCAAATATATTTTATATCAGCACTGGAGGATGCAAATATCTACTTGAATCAATTCTGTAACTGCTAAAAACTAAAATATTGGAGTTTCAATGGTTTCACCATTGCTAATTCTCGGGTGGTCTGCTACTCTTGTCATTCAGATGACGTCATGCGCAGAGCGGACTCAAATTGGTCACGGGAACGTCCTTCCATGTATTATTAGTACCATGCTCTCTTTGTCACCTCATCGTAAAACTCAGACATAGCGAAACTTGTTGGCACTCGCCAGCGGTGGGTTTGAGTTCAGTGATTTCGAATCAAGCGTTCGTAGGCGTAAAGCTGAAACAAATAACTCCCTCAGGGACCTGAGGTTCGACCCATCATCTCTTATATCTCACCTCCCATGTAAAGATTTACCCTCCCTTACATAATACGCGTCAGAGGCTTATGCCACCAATTTAAGCTGCACCTTTACCTCTCTCTTTTTACACCCAATTTTCACTTGTCATCATAACCCTCAAGGAATTCAACTTTAATGTTGCAGGCTTCACTTCGTACAATTTCCGAACGTTCGCATTCATAATTAATAAAAATACTTAGTACTCTTCTACAAACTATTATTAGCAAAACCAAGCAAAACGTGTTTCACCAATTTACGACAACGTAAGTTACAGAATGATTGTTTATTTTCCGTTTATTTTATGTATTTACAGGGGGAGGAGAAGAAAAAATGCAAAGATTCGGGGAAGTTTGAGAGTTGCAGGGGCCAGTAGAAACGTAGATCAAGGGTTGGTGAGACGGGAGGTTATTATAAAATGAAGGTAATACTGCCCGATAGGATTGTTAATTAGTGAGCTAATTAACGTAATCGTAAAACGGCTTGAATGTGATTTGAACTATATTCTGGTTAATTATAAAAAATGTGTACTCTATATGGTACAAGAAACAATGTCATGCCTTTCCTGGCTATTACACACAAATCAAATTTGAAAATATAAGTTGTTAGTTGCTAGTCTGTTTGACGACAGACATGACATAATAAATTTCTATCTAATATAATATCTAATTTTTCGAAAAACTTTTGCGAAAAGCGAACTCTTCCACGATCTTGAGTGTTAGAAAAACGGCACCTTTTCATCTTTTGCGCTCAGCAAATTACTGCTATAATTGAAATAGAAATGCGTTAATTCAGTGGTAATGTTGCTGATTTCACCTCCTATGGATAGGATAGTTTCATTATGTATCATTTCTTACTTATTTTATGGGCTAAGGAGTTTAATCAGTCAAAAAACATTTTACAAGCAATACTCATGGAAAGGTGGAATTCAGTTATTTTACTGACTCGCAGTCGCGGTGGAAGGTGGTTTAAACAAGGATGTTCTCTGTTTAAAATAGTGGCTCCAATAATTATTAATTTTAAAATTTAAGAATGTTTAAGGGGCATAGTGTAAATTTAGTGACATAAAAGGTGCAACTACTTTGCTTTTATGACTGAACATTTCATAATTAACTAAATAGAATTTTACTAGGTTATAGCTTGGCTTTGCGCCACGTCATACACTGTATATGCTATCAGAGCCATAGATTTTTCAGACATTCAAAATACACTCCATTACATTTCTGACGCTATATGTGCGTCTAAAATCCCTAATTATTTTTAGTTCTGGCTCTAGGGATCGAAAAGCAGCAATATTTTCCATGGAAAATGGCTTTCAATTTTGAAAGATTTGAGGCTTACCCGGTGAAGATTCCTGTGAATTCTTCCCGGGCTTATTACCGGGTTAATGTCTTAATGATGGGTCTTGTCCAGACGGTGGAGTGTTTAAGAAGGTGGTTTAAGTTGATTCTGGAGTTGAAGCACAGTTTGAGAAAGACTCACAGAAAGGCCAAGAAAACGATGTAAAGACCAGGTTAAGTAGGGTAAGAACAAAATGAGAATTACTGAGGGGGAACGTAACAAAAACGAAAGATATGGAGGCTTTGTGCTTGTGAAGCCATATACTACCTCGAGTATAAATCTCCATTTGAGAAACAAAAAGTAATGTATATGCTGCTGCACCAATTATCGTCTGTAGCAGTCAATTTTTCCTTTGTTTTATGAGTGTCCATGATTTTTTGTTGAAAGGAATGCAGAGTTAAGATGTACGTATGCGTGCTTAGACAAAATAAAAAATGGTGCATTATTCCGTTAATGTATTCATCTCGTAAGCATAGTGATTTCTTGTTTTTATTCCACAAAGTACGACCAAAAGTGTTGATTACTGAGGATTATTATAAACCTGGATTAGAACATGCAGATACTATTAATTGTACTCTTTATTTATCTTGTCTTAATTAGAAGACAGTGGTGTTTTCGCGTCTGAAAGATTTTTAAAAATTAATTGGATGTCCAAGATGTTTGGTCGCGAGGAATCCAGTGTCATAGAGTGGCGACGAGAATAGCCTGCAGGCGTGGGTGTGGAGGAGGACGGAGAAAGTGCGGGTGATGGAAAATAAGGCGTATAAGAAAGTTCTTTGCATGGTGGGTGAGGAGAGAAAACATTTGGAGGAGAATATGATGAGACAGAGTGGGTGTTTGGAACAGGTTATTAGGGGCTGAGTATCCGAAGGCTGTGATATAGGGAAAGATTTTGGATAAGCTTAAAAGAAAAATAAAGAGAATCGGTTTAATGCACTGAATGAAGAGGTTTGGGACGTGTGCTGCAATGAAGAGAGGCATTGCATAAGGAGATTGCCTGAGCCTGTGAAAATAAAGGGGATTTTTACTCTCTCCCATTTAAACCTACCTTAACCGGTAGATTGTCCTAAAACTTGAATAGTAATAATGTGACTGCACCAACTCACATCGCCATATCGATGCGTTGGAAGCTGTTGCGATATGCAGCCTCGCATTCTCTCCCAATTACCTCGTTTGCGGTGCGGCCTCCAAACCACTCCTCCGACGCTACACAGCACCCGAATTCTCCCCAGTCTCCATTTCTCCATTTTCTTCACCCAACAACTTCTCCCTCTCCTCTGCCCAGTGCCTTTTACTCGCTCCCCTCACACTCCAAAACCAACGCAAGCCTCTTCCTCCTCGCAATCCCACCTCGTCCTGCGAATCGCTTGAAATTCCAAACATTTCGTCCCGGGGATGGGTTGCGAGAACCTGTCTTGCCACGAACACATCCACAGAGAGTATGTGAGGAGAGAGGGTGGAGAGTTGATGGGGGAATGGCGAACACATCGCCAATGATTAGGAATTCGATTTTGTCCCGCGCGACGTGTTCCGTAACTGCAGAATGATGTTACCAATTAAGGAATTTTGTCGCGTCGGGTGTATGTGTGTGCATGAGTGTTGAAGCGCCGGGGTATTTACTTCAATTTATCCGGGGCGGCAGGTAGGTTCCTGGTATAGGTCGATAGGTACGTACTCACCCGTGTACACGCTTGTGCCCTGAGCGCTCGTAGGCTTGTTTCGAGTAAAAATATAGGAATACGAAATAAATTTCGTGACCAAACGTTTCGTCAATTTATACTGCATGCATACACGTGCAGTAGATATGTATTCACCAGTTTTTTTTGTGTGAGCATCGCCCCAAAAACAGCGATCAATGGAGTGAAATTCACAATTTTCGGGACTTGGTCGTCTCATTTGTAGTTCATCACTGATTAACCGGTCGAGAGCATAATTTTGATCGACCGCCGTCGTCCTGCATTTGGATTTTCTAATCCAATAAAAAGAGGGCATGTGATGGCATTAATACCACCCTTGGTAATGGATTTTCTTTTTTTATATAGTTTCATCATAATCCCCCAACGCTGACTTATTAATTACTTTTGCTTATATCCAGGCCCGTGCTGGGTACCCTGAGAGGGTGGGGGACAGAGAGTCATGTGGGTGCCAGCCAGGGGCGTACCCAGGAAATATTTTTGGGAGTGATACTACAAGGGAGTAAGGAATACCTGGGGTCCGGGAAAATTTTTAAAATTTAGGTTCATGAAAATGCTTTATGAAGGCATTTGAAGGCTCACTAACGACTTAAATATCTAGTACCTATGTTAATAAGGAGAAATTTTGGTAATAAAATTTTTTGATATTCAAATCATGATTTTTCTTTGTTAAGCATACATCCATAAATTTGAAATGAAGAAAAAAGCGAATGACCACGGATTAAGAATCAACTCTGTGCCAATTGCATTTAAAAACCATGTATAATATAGGTAAAAACGTCTTTGTAAGTAAACATATTAATTGTCAGTTCTGGCGTATAAATTAGAACTATAGAAAGAAATAACTGCATTCAACAATAAACAAATTTCTTACTAAAATGAAGACAAAAAAATTAACAAAAATCATACAGTGCACTACTATCGGTGCAAAAAAGGTAAAACGCTGAAACTTAAGCATTTGTATGTATTTCCGCCGGGGGTCCATGGAGTCGTCTAGTACATCGTTTAACTCCTTGTTTATTTGACTAAAAATGCATTCATTGAAAAGTGTTTATATGTAAACGTTTAGCTTCTACGGTCAAAAGAGTGAAGAAAAACTAGGAGAACAGCGAAACGGTCGTCTTCTTCATCTTGTCACGGCCAAAATATATGATTGGTGCACTTCATCATTTTTTACAAAGAGAACGACATTTCTGCATTACAAATATTTTTTTTTAATTAAATTTTACCCAATCTTTAATATATTTAAAACGACCGAAAGCTAGATTTAAATTTCCGAGATGCAGAAAAGTATATCAATATCGAAGTTACGTACGCTTTATGAAAAAAATATTGCAAAACTTTTCATGCAAGAGAATGTTGATACTTTTCCTCTTATTTAAAATAAACCATCAAAAGAAAAAAATCAACCCGCGGCAATGCAGACTACCATGTTGCGCAGTTGGTAAGGGTGAAACTCCTGGCCGCGCGCGCCTCAAATCTGTGGTAAGACGTCCGTCGAGAGTTATGTGCAAAAAAGCGGATATACAAACTATCTAAACACTCAATACCTACAATTAACTTTAATTTCATATCACTTAGCCATTGAAAATGTCTTCATATGTTACAAATATATGATGAATCTAAATAAATTAACACTGAATTCATACTAAAAAAACATCTACACACAGAATGTCTGCATTTTTATCAATCATCATCATTGTTGCATCTGTCCGCAGACAGGTTTCAACGGTAGCGTTGTCCCCACAGAATTCTGTCCTGTGCCTCTCTCTTCATTTCTGCATAACTCCTTCCTTCTTTTATATCCCTCAGCATTCCGTGCCTCCTCCTTCCTCTTCCTCTCTTCCCTTCTATTTTACCTTCTATCATTAATTTCTGTAGACTGTTATTCCTTAAAATATGTCCAATCCATTTTGCCTTTCTCTTTTTAATTTTTCTCAGTATACTTCTTTCTTCTCCAATCCTCCAAAGCACTTCCTCAGTCGTGATCTTTTCTTTCCATCCAATCTTCTTCATTCGTCGCCATATCCACATTTCAAAGCTTTCTAAGTACTTTTCTTCTCTGTTCTTCATCGTCCACGTTTCGCATCCATACAAGACAATGCTCCATATAAAACATTTTGCAAATCTTTTCCTAATATCCATCTTGGTGTTCCTAGCTGTCACCAGTTCCTTGATCTTGCTAATTGCTACTTTTCCTTGCCCAACTCTCCTTTTAATTTCTTCAGTACAGTTGCCACTCTGTGTAACTATACTTCCCAGGTACTTGAAAAAGCTTGCCTGTTTTAATTTTTCTTCCT
Source organism: Pyrrhosoma nymphula (assembly GCA_963573305.1). Lineage (NCBI taxonomy): Eukaryota > Metazoa > Arthropoda > Insecta > Odonata > Coenagrionidae > Pyrrhosoma > Pyrrhosoma nymphula. The sequence goes on from OY754333.1 coordinate 65,697,108, forward strand.
TCAGCCATATATTTAACCCTTCCTTCCTTCAGTCTTCTTTCTTCGCTATTCTCATAACCTTAGTTATATTGCTGTTTATTCTCATTCCGTAGTCTTCAATCTTCTTCCTAATTCTTTCCATTATTTCCTGAAGTTCTTCTTCATTCTCTGCTATTATAGCCTGGTCATCAGCATATTTGATGGATTTTATTCTCTCACCTCCCACTTTTATCACCCCCGATTTCTTCTAAAGCTTCTTCCAGACTTTTTTCAGCATACAAGTTAAAGAGACATGGTGACAGACAGCAACCCTGCCTAACTCCCCTTCCTATTGTGGTTTCCTTTGTTTCCTCGTCCCCAATTCTTACCGCAGCTTTCTGATGAATGTAAATCTTCTTTATTAATCTTCTATCCTCCAGTCTATGTCTATCTCTCTCAGAAGATCTAATAAGATCTCCCATCTGACCCTATCAAATGCCTTTTCATAATCAATAAAGAATACGAATATCCCACGGTTCACCTCTAATACCCTTTCTGTTAACATCCTCATACATCCAATAGCATCTCTCGTTACTTTGCCCTTGCGGAAACCGACCTGGTCTTCCTCTAAATTTTCTTCTATTTTCCTTCTCATTCTTTCCAATATAACTTTGGTTATAACTTTGCCCACATGTGAGATAAGGCTCATAGTTCTGTAGTGTTTACAATCCTTTGCATTACATATCTTTGGAATCGTCACCATTATCGTTTTGATAAGATCTTCTGGCCACTCCCCTGTATCATATGTTTTATTAACCAGAAACCCGTGAGACGATCCAACCCATTCTTCTCTAAAGCCTTAAGAATCTCTACTGGTATTTGGTCTCCGCCGACTGCCTTCCTATTCTTCATTCCTTTTACTGCCATTTCTATATCCCCTTTCATTACTTTAGGACTTATATTGTCCCTCTCCTCATTCATGTCATTCTCCAATTCTATTTCACTTCCTCTTTCTCTCGTGCAGTACAGTTCTTTTATATATTCCTCCCATATTTCCTTCACATCCTCGTTATCTGTTGTAACCCTTCCACAATTATCTCTCATGCCTATCTTCGAAATGGCTCTCTGTTTTCTCATAGTCAACATTTTCACTATTTTGAACATTTCCTCCATCTTTCCTTCTTTTTCTAGCTTTTCAATTGCAAAGCACTGCTCCTTCATCCACTCTTCTCGATCATTGTCTTTAGTTCTTCTTAATTCATTGTTGATCTTTCTATATTGTCTCTTTCCTTGTTCAGAGTCATCTCCTTTCCATTTCCTTCTTTCTTCCATTTTTTTCAAAATATCTCGGTTTATCCAGCCTTTTCTAGCTTCTTTCTTGTTTACAGCTGTTCCAACCTCCTGTTCAAGAACCATTATTATGCTTTCCTTCATATCCTTCCACTCTTCATGAATGCTTTTCTCCACTTCCCCCTTCTCCAGCTTCTCTTCTAGGACTTTGGTAATTTTCTTCCAGAGATTTGAGGCGCGCACGGCCAGGATTTTCACCCTTACCAACTGCGCAAAATGGTAGTCTGCATTGCCGCGGGGCGACTTTATTCTTTATGGTTTATTTTAAATAAGAGGAAGCATATCAAAATTTCCTTGCATGAAAAGTTTTGCAATATTTTTTCATAAAGCGTACGTAACTTCGACATTGATATACTTTTCTACATCTCGGAAATTTAAATCTAGCTTTCGATCATTTTAAATATATTAAAGAATGGGTAAAATTTAATTTCAAAAAAATATTTGTAATGCAGAGAAGTTGTTTTCTTTGTAAAAAAATAATGAAGTGCACCAATCAAATATTTTGGCCATGACGAGATGAAGAAGTCGACCGTTTCGCCGTTCTCCTAGTTTTTCGCGTTTTTCTTCATTCTTATGACCGTAGAAGCTAAATATTTACATATAAACACTTTTCACTGAATACATTTTGTAATCAAATAAACAAGGAGTTAAACGATACATTACACGACTCCATGGACCTCCGGCGGAATTTCATACAAATGCTAAAAGTTCAGCGTTTTATCTTTTTGGCGCCGATAGTAGGCTGTCTACCAAAACACTTGGAAAAGCAAACAGAGAAAATTTTTCCCACGCCCACTTTAGATCATTTAAAGTTAATGTCATACTCTTAAATATGAAAATATTTCTTGTTTCAGTCATCTTGTTTATCGTAACAATTGCCCATAACTTCCAACATTTAGGTCTTCCTCGGTCTTCTCCTTTTTGCCCTGTACATCGATGACGTTATATCCTGCATCCTCTCTTACACCTGCGAGATTCTTCTTTTCGCAGACGACTGCAAAATGTTCAAAAGAATTTACACCACTGCCGGCTCTCAATCCCTCCAATATGCCCTTCGCTCACTTAAAGACTGGTGCAATATGTGAAAATTCAATATTAATCCTTTAAAGCCAGCCTCCATGTCATTTTCATTAAAGTCAAAACCCTTATACAACCAATATCAACTATCCGGCAAAACGATCCCTGTCACCACCTTGCATAAGGACGTCGGCGTTACCTTCGACAAGAAACTTACCTTCAACCCTCCTCTCAGAGAGCATAAGTCGAAAGCTATGTCCGTTGTGGGAATTGTCTACAGATTCACTGAAATATCAGACCAGCTAGCACTAAAAACGATCTTAACTGGATGCATATTCCTCATTGTTGAGTACTGCTCATTAATTTGGTCAACTTCCTGTCCCACTAGCTTAAAACGTTTGGAACGTCCCCTTACATTTTTCACATCGACTGTCCGTCGCCGTGTGCCCCACCAGCGAATCCCCCGTGCCATCCCATTGCGAAATAATGCCATCTCTTGGAATTTCCTCGAAAAGTTCACTACCTAAATTTCCTCCAGTCTGCCATCAACGGCAATTTCCGATCCACCGACATCCTACCTTTTTTATTCCTTCATGTTCCAAGCCGCGAAACCCACAGAAGTGATCACCTTTACCTACATAAATTCCGTCTCTCACTCTCCCAGCGTTTTCGTTTCTGCAGACTCCCGAAACTATTCAATATACTTTCTTTCAATTACCCCTTACTTGACCCCTCCACATCCCGTCACTCATTTACCACTCGAATAAATTATTCGGCTGTCCCACTCGTGAGCAAGCAACATATAAAATTGACCACGTGAAAAGCAAGGAATTCCTGATTTAATCTACATACTTGAAGCGATTGACCTTGTGCCTTGTTTATTGTCATTGAAAATGCAAGGCGAACGGGGAACTGTAATCGTTCGAAATCAAATGGCATGTCGGTGGGAATGATGTGAATACGTTGAATAAACACATCTTCTCCTTTTGACTTGCCATTCTGAATTGTCGCTTCGATGACGTTTGGCAGCAGTTGTTTGACAGTGATCCTGGTTCCATTGCACGATTGTAGTGCATAAATATTACGCAAAAAAATTTCTGGTGCACCGGGTTTGAGTGACAATTTGTGCGGTGGTACACCAGAAAGATCCTACGAATTTAAAATCTCAATTGGATAGTTAAAAATCTCGTCCGCATTCATGACGATGTCAATCGATTTGTAGGTGACAGACTTTCCCGAAACTTTTTCGTGGATGGCGTAGTTGATTTCGTTGACGTCGGTGTTTTTTGCTGCCAGAAAAGCACGTTAGCAAAGCCATCGGTTATGTTTGTAATTGGTACCAATTTGTGGAAAAATGTTCTGAATTGATTTTTCAATCGATGGAACAATGAAACAAAAGTTCTATGGAATTGAAATATATTTTGTGTCGGCATCAACTGGTACTTTTCCATTACCAATGTCCAATAGCTGTTTTGAAAATATGGGTGACACATTGCGCTGCAGATTTACGCGCAAATTGGTCGTTAACGTGAGTTTCTGCACTTGTCTTCAAAGATCCAACGCTTTGAGGCAAGCGTTGAGTTCATCGGCTAGTGTTGAATTTGGTATTCCTGGTCTATCCCACTCGTGAGCATGCAACATATAATTGACCACGTGAAAAGCATGGATTTTCCAGATTTAATCCACACACTTGAAGCGATTGACCTTGTGCCTTGTTGATGGTCATTGAGAAGGCAAGGCGAACGAGGAACTCGAGTCGTTTGACTACCACTATCAAATTAGTCTCTGAATATAGCCTTCAAATGCTGCAAGAGTGAATAGTCATTCTCTCTTTCAGCGATAAAATCGCTATTAAATGGATATTCACGCCTGGTAGCCAAGGATATTTTTATTGTTGAAAAGGAAGAAATATTGATGAATTTCGAGATAAAAACGCAATACTTGGACAAAAACGAAGCGTTTAAGAAAATTGAATGAAAGAATTAAATACTGCATTCTTTCATGCGTTCTATGATACAAAGTTCCATCCAATATCTTGAGTTCAAGTAATTTAAAAAAGCAATTAAAGAAAAATCTTCATGCCGTTCCATACAAAATGTATGAGAAAATTTTTTTCGTGAATATTTCCGATGTTTTAATAGTTGTTCTGCTATTCGGGGCAAAGACAAATCAAAGATCATAAAAATCTGTCCAGACGTCCTTGAGTTATAAATGGTGTAACTAACCCGACTTTGTTTTATATGTAGAGATTAACTTTCCCATGGTGAACGACATTGACGCTGTGGATAGACTTACTTTAGAGAGAGACTGATGGGAGCAATGATATTTGATCTTGGATGGGTTACCCATGCCAGATAGGTCGATGGGTAGGAGTCAGACGACAATAGTCCACGTGATGCTGCCCCACAAAAAATATTGTTGTAACTGCAACTGTAAACCGATTTAACTATCAAATTTCTTGGATATGGAGGGGCATAGTAGCCCTATGTAGTTTGAATCCTGGAAACTATGGGATTCGGCCCAGTAGGGTGGGTGGTAGGCAGGGGAGGAGACAAGGCTTCCGAGCTCGTCATCACAGGAAATCCTTGCGTAACAAGAGTAGTGGATACATCGACAAAGGAGAAGGCAAATAAGAAGAGGACAGCAGCAGTATAGATAGACACTTGGAATGTTAGTACAACGATGAGGGTTAGGAAGCTAGAAAATAATTATAATACGGGTGATGGCAAAAGGCAATATAGATGAATGTGCTGGTGTTTGCGAAATGAGATACTCGGACAGTGGGGAGTGATTGTTAAAGGGTAGTTTATAGTGCGGCAGAGAATAGATAAATTACTTCAGATCGTTGTGAGAAATTGTGAATTTATAAAATTCAGAGCTCACACCCTTTCCTTTAACTAGGAAATAAATTTTATATGCACACCTAGAAATAAAGAGGATCACTTACTTAAATGAAAGATATAAGCATAGTCTTGACTTAGTTGACAATATTCTTGCGCAAGATGACATCCCGCATTTCTTATGAAGAGGCAGAAACTTCCCTGCGTAAATTTATTTCTAGAAAATTGTATTGTTTAAATATCGATATGCATTATATAATAATAAAATGCAAAAAGATTTACCGTGATCCACTGTTTATTCGAGCTATAGATTTGGATTAAGGATGTATGTTAAACTAATCGGCTACTCTCTGGGTCATGCTATAATTCAGCCATCACTGATTTTTAAAAGTCATTTATGTATAGACGTGTTAATAATAGAATAAGACATACCAAAAGCAGTTATGGAATTCTAACTGCTGAATGACGAAATTAATTGATCCAACTTTGAAAAGACTTTTATAGCTTGTACTTTTCAAAGTTTTTGTTTTACTTTCTCTTTATCCAGAAGCAGATTTATGAATGGAGAATGAACGGTGGGACTAGAAGGGTTAGACCAAGAAAGCAATGGGTGAATGTTGGGGAAGAGACTCTAAAGATAAGGAATATTACGAGTCTTAAAAATAGGAGGGCAAGTAAAAAGTAATATGTGAGAGTAACTGAAATAAAAGAAATATACATATATATAAGGATAGGTTGATATGGAGGAATGAACACCTTTGTAAACATATTGCCGAAGATTGAACCTTTTGACAGTGCCTACTCCGAAAGGGAACTCTTCGGCATGGTTCGGAAGGCGTGATGGGTATGTATGTTTTTCCGCTCTAACATTTCGTCGGATTTTTAAAATGATTATCTCTATCCATGTATTATCATCATTTTTCGATCACACCATATCTCATATCTTGTCCAAGATTACTGCCATAAAAGGGAATGCTAAAAATATGTTTTTAAATGGTACTAATTTACTTCAAAGTTTTTTCCCAAACTGTTCGTAGACTTCTAGTAGAATTCCTTCTTTCTTTTGCCACTCTCTTACATGTCTTTCTTCTAGATTCGTCCACTATGGTGATCTCACTTTCCTATTACTTTACATTTTACTACATTCCAATTGTAATGAGCCGTCGCTAAAGACGCTGGTTTTCATGGTGGTTATTAAGTGGCATATATTTAATTACATTGGTTTACATGATATTACTTTTCAATTAAAGGATTTACATTGCACAGTTGACAAAGCGTCTGAAAATATCAAACAAGTATAGTGAGCGATTTATTTAGGTAGTTTGAATTCATGGTAATTGGAATAGTTGCAGGGATGTCTGATCTAACTGATTTAGAACCGAACTCCTTTTGTCTTTGAATTAGTATTTTACTCCCACACTCAATGGGTTATTTAATGGAAAACGTTTAACTTAAGTATATTGAAGTCATGTAATTTTAGTCTTTAAGAGTTCAACAATTTCATATATATATCGCAACATATATCGCTATATCCTTATCTGAAAATAAGAAGACTACTCTTTAAAATCATCCAAAACCTGGAATTTTCCACATTCATCAAAATCTGGAATGCTTTTGGATTATGACGTGATTTTCGAGATTTTTTTAAATATACCGGGTTTTCAAATTGCTTTCAATAATACTGGGGTAATATTGGGTAATAAAAAATTATGATTTAGTTTTACGACCAAAATATTAACGGAAATTAAATAAAAATACACGTAACTGAATCGGTAGCCTTAGGTATTGCTGAATAGGTATCAAAGGAAACACCTTCAGTAAAGCCACCTTCAAACAAATTTACCCATGCGTTTGTACATATTAAGTAAAGCATTCCAAAAATTTAACCTGATAAATGTTGGCAAAGAATGTCTTCTATATCTATACAAGTAAATTGTTATTAAATTATTAAAAACAGGAAAATAGTTGGAAATATTTTATATAATAATTTCCAGCAACAATACCCGCAGTGCAGTGCAACAACCTGAAAAAATATGGTTTTCCTCCTTTAAAACCAGGAAAAAACCTATAATTTTGAAATAGAAGGTCAGTGGCAACTCTGATGAAATTTTAATACTTTGCCATGGTCGGTGCTAATTAGTGCACATATCAGGGAGTTGGGTAGGGAATCAGCATCATCTCTGCTGTTGTAATTCGTGTAGTAAACAGCGGCGAATGATTAAATGCGATGATTTATAACCGCGCGCGGCTTAAGTGCACTCTTCTGCCTTATTTGCTTCCCAGAACACCTCGACTTAAATTATTTTTTTTCTCTCCCCCCGGTGAATGTTTCATCGTCTCGGTCGGCGCCCTATTTCTACTATTTACGCACGCTCTGGTAATTCCCATTTAGAAATGACGACGAAATTATGACCCAAGATAAACGTCTGCCGCGATGACGGCTTTAGTAAGTATTTATGTTTGCTTAGTTTTGTTTATGGTTTCAAAAACGTATGGTTCTAAAGACACTTTATTTACTCAGTAATACCGAGATATCGTAGAGGTGTAGGAGGGAAATACCTTAACGCTATCTCAGTAAACGAATGAGTTTGCTTTTCAGATAAAAGATACTTGAAATATTTTCTTCTGAAATCAATTTGGTCGGGAACCAGAGAGCATTCGATAAGGTTCCTCACGAAAAACTTTGGTTTAAATTACAATAATGTTGGTTATACTAACAAATAGAGGATTGGACACGTAACATTCGTAGTAAGTGACGGAATTAGCTCTGATATGGTTAGAGTGACATCCGGTGTCCCACAAGGAAGCGTGATCGGCCCAAATTTATTCATTATTTCTATAAATGACCCAAGGTTCTCGAGTTAGCAGTAAACAATTTTAAGACGATGATTTCATCTACCGCGAAATTGGTGAATATGCGTACGTAGAAGTTCTATCATCGGACTTAAACAACGTTAGCTCGTGGTACCAGGAGAAGGGGCTTGAACTAAATCTTAGTAAATACACTGCAGTTCACTTATTTCGAAAGTAATCACATCAACACCATATCTACTCTGTGGGTGGAGCATATAAAATGTCGTCAGATTATGTAAATATCTTGTAATCACCCTTTACTTCAGACCTATCGTGAACAACACACATATTAACATATGTGGCACAGCCTTAAATTAACTAAGATTCATCAAGCGTACAGTATGAAGGTCCTCGTATGAAAAATTGAAAGAGAGGTGCTTATTCGCTCTGGTGAGGCAACACTTCGAATGCTCCACGAGAATTTGGTCCCTGGATAGAAAGATTTGATTGAAAAATAAAAAAATACAAAGGAAAGCTGGCGCTTCTTTAAAAACTGCCTCAAGCGAATCAAGTATTTCACAGCTTTTAGAAGGATTAGGTTGGGGACCGCTAGACACTCGAAGGCTACACGCTAGGCTTATATTGCTTGTAAAATTCAGAACAGGTGTGTTTCAGTGTAACACAATGAATATCATTTTGACACAGCACTACATCTCTAGGTCCGACAGGATAGGCAAATTATGAGAGATATATTTCTGAACAGATAGGTAAAAAAATTCATTTTCTCCTTTACACCTTTACGCAGCTGGTATCCTAACACCCCCTGCCCCACGTTCATACGGCGCGGCGGCTAGCAGGGTAGTATGTAATATGTAGTATGTAGTATGTAGGTAGATCATCAGTAGTCATCAATCCGAATATTGGTATGCAACAGCTCTCCATTCCACTCTCCTCTCTGTAATCCGATTTTTTCCAACATAATTATTTACTTTGACGTCCTAAGTGATTTGATTCATGTATTCCATTCTTGGTCTTCCTCTATACTTAATTCAATTTATTTCTCCTTCCAATGCTGTTTTCATTAGGCTGTTATTTCACAAAATATGTCCACACAGTTTGTCTCTCCTTCTTCAAAGAGTGTTCATTATGCTTCTTTTCTCTCCAGTTCTTCGAAGGACTACTTCGTCAGTGATTCTCTCCGTCCCCTTAATCTACGTCATTCTTCGATAACACCACATCATCATTGTTTCCTATCTCTTTTGCTCTGCTACTGTTGTTGTCCAAGCTACACTGCCATGTAAGAGCATGCTTCAAATATATGTTTTAGTAAAGTCCTTCCTAACTTCCAGGCAATTGTTACCAGCTGTCAGCAGACTCCTCTTCTGGTATAATGACCTCCTTGTTTGGGCTATTCTGCTCACAATATTTTTCATACTTCTTCCATCGATGGTTATCCTGCATCCCAGATAACCAAATGCTTCCACTTTTGCGAGTTTGGCAGTTCAAGTTTACAAACTACGTAGGACGAATTATGAAGGAATGAAGCGAATGGCTGAATGGTGAGCGGAGCGGAGTGCTGCAGTAAACCAATCTACGGATTTATGACTGCCAATGAAGATATGCCTGCATTTTGACTTCCATTGTTTCTTCACCGTTATTTTAACAGCAGATTATAACTCCTGGGTAGTTATATGTAGTTATTAGGTAAGGTTACAAGCACAACGCCATCTTCATCTAAATGCATGCATGCTGACCAATGTATTTTCGAAAATTATATTAGGCTCCCTCCTATTCTGATCACGTTCGACTATTGGGAAATTGGTATTTCATTACACCTAAAAACCCATTGCCGCAAGCACCCATAACCTGTCATTTTAACGGCCGATAGAGGAAATTATGTAGATTTTGAGTTAAATAATGCGTTTAAAATAATTTAAGTTAAATAAATGATGGTAGATTTTAAGTTAAATCGGCTAACGGTTTTTCTGTTTTTTTTTCTGCATGCTGAGAACTATTAAATTAATTATATGTATTGTGCATTCAAATTTTAAGTAGAATGCCAGTAGAATTCCGACATTATTAGATTGTGTTTTGCTTGAATAACAAGTTATATGCGCTGGGATTTTTATGGCGTGACGTCTGATCTAACAACAACAAAAATAATATTTTTATGGCCTTTATTGTCGTTGACTCTGAAATAATTTAGGTATTTATCCAACGTTCGTTAATTTGTGTTAGCAATAAACGTCATCCTACTGAATATTCCACAGTTTTATGTACATCATTATTACCCGAAATGTATGACAATAAAAAAATAGGTATTATTTCTGTATACTTTTTATTTAAAAAGGATCATCATGTAACTAATCACACTTATTCTATACAATTTTCATTTTTAAAGCTTTACAAAGTAGATTTGGCTAATTAATATGAGAGTATCTACTGAAGCTTTATATTTTATAGATTCGTGTTAACTTTTGGAAAGCATCAAATTGCGTCAAAGTAAATTCAATTCAATAATACTTTTCATTCAAATTTAAAACTCACGAACTCCAACATATATCAATTTAGCCTATTTTTATTATCAGGATTATGCAACAAATTTCTTTCCACGAATGATTGTATGGATAGAATAAGTTGACGATGGTCACAATTAAGGCATTATCATTTATTTGGTTACTCAAGTAATCCAATAAAATTCATTGGAAAACTATTAAAACCCCCTCTTCCTGATTTTGATATTTATATCCACGAAAACTCCACAAAAATGTTGCCTATTTAAACTATTTAAAGAGTGTGATTTTTGGTGGAGTATGGAAAAATGACCGTACGCTTTCGTAACCAAATTTCAGCCGAGATAAAGTGATATGGAGGTCATTCGCAGCAATCGTCTCGGTGATGTCAGCCAAACTCCGACGTTTACTTCTCCCAAATATTTTCTACATTAGGCTTTTACCCAGCAGTTAGGGCCAGAAATTTTTATTAAGATCAGTAGTAAACCAGATTTCTATTTTACAGATTTAAAATCTATGAAGTTCCATCCGTTCTTATTCCTTTAACCTATGGAGCCATGCATTTTGGTGGAAAATCAATTTTTCTTTTACTTGTATTGATTTCAGTTGAATTAGGGCCTCCAAAAATCACGCATCAATGGGCTTCAATTATCACAAAACATCACTTGCAACAGTAATTGGCCACCAAACCATTGCCTCCTCAAACACAGCGATCCGAAAGCCGTCCCATCGGTTAAGATACATGAAATTAAACCTCCAATTCCTTATACGCTGAAAACATCTAAGATTAAATAAATATACATACAATGATTAAATCCCCAAAGGCTAATATCACCATTCAAATCACAATTTGTATCAATACATAATTATTGAAACGAAGCATATTAATTTTTAACTTTTCATTCACTTACAAATCTCTCACCCACTGTGTAAGGGATGCTGTCGAGAAAAGTTGACACTCTCTTTTCCATGAACTCTCCCCGTATTTTGTAATATTTTTTAACAATGTTTTAATATTACTCACGTTTCATGCCTAAAACGTCATAATGTCTCCCTCAATCACCCTTACAGCCCTGCCTTTTTGCCTATCCCTTCACCATGAACGCTTTATCCCTGAATTTTGATCCTTTATTAAATCCCTTCGCTACTCCAATATAATTGTCAATTGGTGCTTTTATTTTCATTGTACGCTGCTAATACACTCCCTGTATATATGGGATCCCTTACCAGCTAATTTTGTCTTTCGTTGAGGATAACTCCTATTTCTCTTCATGCAAGTTCGATAGTTTTTGCACAATTTGGTTTAACTGTCACGATGTGGGAAAAGAAACTTTGTAGATTTCCCTGGATTTTTTAAAAATACGGTTAACTTAGACTCCACTACTCTTCCTTTGCGACTATGTATGCCACAATGTTCTGTATATATGTGCGTATTGATGTCAATCATACGATGAATTTGGTCGTGTTACAATAGATACTGTGAAGAATATAAAGTATTCCTTACGATCAATTATCTTCAAAGCATTTAAAAGTACTTCCCTCTCTTGCAGCTTTCTGCCTTCCAGCTCGGCCTTAAGTGTCACATCTTCATCCATTAACCACTTTATCCATCTTCTTACTTTTCCTTTCATTTATAACCTCTAAAACATCTTTTTCCTTCTACATGTTTCCCAGAACAGCTTTATTTGACTCTCTCTAGATCCATCGCACTTGCGATGTTTTTCCCATGTCTATGTTTCAAATGCCTTCGCTCTAAATTACTAGATGCCTGGTGTGGAATCACCCCGTGCCACACACTCTAGTGGCGGTTTGCATGGTAATTCGTAGATGTAGATGTAAATTATTCCTCCAGTCCCTGGATTCATGTTTCGCAGTCAAATAGCGCTTTGATTCTCACCAGGATTTTCTTAAAATCTGAATAAGAATTCCCAAAAATGCTATGATTGGATAATTGCAGCTTTCCATCCTTCCCTCTCTATTACTGGATTACTTCCTCCCTGGTAGTTCTTATATACATTCCTCTTTATATGCTTTATGAATTTATCTCTTGGTCTTTCTTTCGGGGGTCATTCCTCAATCTTTCTTTCAATTATATCCTTCACAAACTAATTAAGCGTCACAGTTTGCCCAATGCATCTGGTTATACATTTCTGTATACCTTCTTTCCCATTTGGAATGTTCCTCTTCTACTCTTCTGCATACTTCTTCATTTCTCATTTTTTTCGTCAATTAAATATTCAGCATCCACCTCCAACACTAGGTTTCAAAAGCATTTATTCGTTTCTGGTACATTTCTCCAAAGGTCCATGTTTTCGATCCATCTACACGTATGCTTTCACATATTTTTTCCTCGTTTGTAGGCCTATTATTTCAACATACTATTTGCCTTTTCATCATGAACACTTTCATAGCTAGGGCAATTCTTATGTGCATTATATTTCTTCTGTCCCACGTGATGGTACCTCCGAAGTAGGCGAAGGAATCGACTTACCCTTATTTTTCTTCTCTTAGTGTGACTTCTGCATTGAGCCTCTCTCATCCGCAAACTCAAGCGAAGAAGAACTAAGAAAGCGTTCATGATGAAAAGGCCAATACTGTGTTCAAAGAAGATAGGATTACGACCAAGGAGACAGTATGTGAATACATACATGTGGAGCGTGGTACTCCATAGGTCGGATGCATGGAGACGCAGAACAGAAAAGCTTAAAAGCTTTAGAAACCTAGGATTTTGGTCTTCCCCTTATTCATTTTCAAGATATAATCCTGCAGTACTTTTTCCATTGTGTCTAGTGATCTATGAAGATCATCACGGTTCCCTGCTACGACTGCGATGTCATCTGCAAAGAGGAGCATGTTTATCTTCTTGGCTTATCTTCTTTCATTCATTCATTAGAGTAAACTACCGATTAGAATTAGGTTATGATGAAAGTCAATGAATATCCAACGGACTCTTGCACGTGTCGTGCCCTTTCTACCTCAAATTTTATCTTTCTTCATCTCAGCATAAGTCCTACCTTTCTTCATCCCGTCCATAAAACCTTATCTCTTTTTTCCCCTTCCCCGCTTGATCATCATCCTTCCATCTAGCCAGGCCTTCAGAAAACCATCGCCTCTCATTACCGCTTCCATCCACCTACCCTGCCTCCCCCTTATCTCATCCAGATGTTTATCCTCGCCCACCATGTCAAGCACTTCCTCATTTGTCTCCCTTTCCGTCCAACGCACCCTCTCCATCCTCCTCCACACCCACATCTCGAAAGCCTTCAAACTATTTTCGTCTTCCTCTCTCGAGGTCCACGTTTCTGCCCCATACAACGCCACACTCCATGTCAAGCTCTTCACCAGGCTCTTTTTTACATCCTTACTTAAGGTCCCCACCATCAGCTCCCTTCTATTATTGAATGCTTCCTTCGCTAGCACTATTCTCTTCCTAATGTCTTTGCTACTATGACCTGTTACTTCTAGCGAACTACCCAAGTAATTAAATTGTTCTACTTGCTCCAGTTTGTGACTTCCTACTCTTATCACCAGCTTTGCTTTCTTTGTCCAAGAGAATCTCATTGCCTTTTGTTTTCTTATTATTAATCTTCATCCCGTGTTTCTCGCACTCCTTTTCCAATGCATCTACTAAAGTTTGCAATTATTTCGATGACCGGCTGACCAACACCTGTTCGTCCGCGAATCTAACCGACATTATCCGCTGGCCTCCTACTATTTTTCCCCCATGCCTCTCTTACCTTTTCCTCAGCATAGATGTAAAAAGGCAAAGGCGACAACGGCCACCCTTGCCGCACCCCACGACCTATAACTACCCATCCTGGTTCACCGTCAGCTACCTTCACCTGAGCTCTCTGCCCCATATATAAGTTTCGGATGAGTCTCCTATCACGCCAATCTATTCCTATTTTCCCTAGTATCTGCATTAGTTTCTCCCAGTTTAATCTGTCAAACGCCTTTTCGAAACACGCAAAGCAAGCTAAAACATCCTTATTATAACAATTTATGAAAGTGAGGAAATATTTACAAAACCACATAAAAAATTACGCGCAACCACGACCCGGGTGTCGACTACTGAGCATCATCATCAGGTCACCTGATGATGACGCTCAGACGTTGAAAACTGGGTCGTGGTTGTGTGTAAATTTTATGTGGTTTTGTGAAGGTTTCCGCACTTTAATAAATTGTTGTGATGGAATACCACAAAGTTTCCGAAGACTAAGTTTTATCCTGATTATACTTAATATTTATTTCTATAAGTGTCCTCGTTACCGCAATCGCGTCTCTGGTTCCCCTCCCCTTCCTAAATCCAAATTCGTCATCGCCTAAATAGTATTTTGCTCTGCTCTCCAACCTTCTATTTATTATTCTGAGTAAAACTTTTGCCGCGCGTTAAATTAAACTGATTGTTCTATACTCCTCGCATTCTGACGCTTTCTTTTTCTTCGAGATAGGTATTAATACTTTTGTCACGAAATCCTCTGGCCATACTTCATCCTCAAAGATCCTGCGAATAAGTTCAAAAAACGAATTTCTCCCCTTACTACTTAGATTCTTCAGTTGCTCCGAAGGTAGGTTATTGGTTCCCACGGATTTTCTACACTTCATCTCTCTTAATGCCCTCTCTACTTCGCTGTCAAGTAACTCTGGTCCTAGGTTATCCTTATCTATTGATCATTCATCCTCTAGATCTAGGCTAAAGGGTCTATTCTCGCTGTCATATAGCTCCTCTACGTATTCTTTCCACATTTCCTGGATATCTTCCTTTTCGATTAATATCTTTCCTGTTTTGTCCTCAACCTTTGGTATCGTTTGCCCTCTTTTACCACCCGATTACATTTTCATCTTGGTGTACATTGCGCCCACTTCCCCCTCCTCCTGCAGCTTATCCATTTCCTCGCAGTGTCCCTTTCACCAGTTTTCTTTTGCCCGAATTGTCACTCGCCGGATTTTATTATTAAATTCCTTGTACTTCCTCTTGCCTACATAGGTGTTGAGGTTTATCCATATCCATCTATCCTCCATTTTCTTTATCATTTCTTCCGTAACCCACTGCTTCTTAACGCCCTTCTTTTCCACCGTTCCTATTTATTTCTCTGCCGCTACTGTGATGCCTGTTTTTATAATCTCCCATCTTCTTTCTATTGTTCCCATCCGCTTTACTTCACCTATGTCCTTTTCTACCAGCTCTTGGTATTCCCTCCTTTTCAACCATTTCAATGCTTCAAGGTTCTACCTCTATATCTTCCTACATTTACAAAGTCATTCGAATCTAACTTCACTCTTCATCATCACCTAGTGCGATCTGAGTCCGCATCCGCCTCTGGATAGCTACGCGAGTTTTTTACATTGCTCCTAACTCTCTACCTTACCATTATGTAATCAATTTGGTATCGCCCAGTATCACTCGGCATTTTCCATGTGTACCTACGCCTGGGGTGATGTTTAAACCAAGTGTTTGTCACTACTTATTTATTTCTTCTACAAAACTCAACTGCCTTTTCATCGCGATCTTCCTAGTCCAAACTCTTCCACTTCTAATTTGACGCTCCCTTCCCCCACCACTGCATTACAGTCACCCATTACTATCAGGTTTTTCTTTCCCAGCACGTCTCTAATTATTTCTTCTACTTGCTCGTACACCTCTTCCTCCCTATGGTTGCTCGTAGGCATGTATACCTGGACCAGTGCGAAATTCGTCAGGCGTGCTTTTATTTCTACCACTAGTATCCTTCCGCTCACCTGATCAATGTTTACCACTCTTAGCCCCAATTTTGTGATCAGTACCATACCTACCCCACGTTGACTCTGATCTCCCCCACTATAGATTACCCTGTAGCTATCACTCCAATAGTCCCTGATATCCTTCCATCTCACCTCGCACAATCCCAAAGCATCTAGTTTTGCTTTTTTCCATTTCCTGCTTAATATTTTCAAGTTTCCCGGCCCTCATCATGTTCCTTACGTTCCAAGTTCCTATTTTTACCGCTGTTTTCCTCCCCCTCTTTCTCTTTTTCTTCTTCTTCTCCCTCCTATCACTCCTATCCATCATCTTTTGTTTCCACCGATGATGATGTTGTGCAAGGATTTCGTGTGATGACGACCGCGGAGACTTTGCTTCCCCCGCTGCCGGGCACGACACCCATCCCAGTGGAGGGCGTCCCGTAGTTGCCAGGAATCAATTCTCTGTGAATGACTTTTATATTCTAGGAAATGATAGTTTGGAGGTATTTCCACGCCACTCAACGGTATTTTTAACGTGACACCATCACGAAACTACCTTTCGTCTGGCTCCTAACCTTCGACCTATCGGGCATGGGTGGCCCTACCAGGAACAATAGTACTTGCTCCTGCCAGTCCAGCTCAAGGGGTCATTGGAACGCACAAGCTCTTCCACCACGTCAAGGTCGTAGTTCATGGAAGAGTCGCTTATCTTAGCTTCGTCGAATAAATATCTTAGTCTTAGCTCCGTAGAAAAATATTGGTATTAAAGATGCATCAAAAACGCAAGTAGGTATGTAAAAGGTTTCTAAAGGTAAAAAAGATGAAAATTTGTTTAAAATATTATACAAACGCATGCTAATACTGCTATGATAACGTGTTTTAAAATTTTATTTTAGTTGAAAGACATGAACGTTTAACAGGAAAAAACATTCCCATTTGCATTAATCTGAAGCCTGTTAATGAACAATTCGGAATCCTTTGAAGTTTACTTCTTTTCTACCTTTTGTCGACCCAACCCATTAAATTACCAATGATATTTTTGTGTTGAATCTGTATTTCAACGTTCATGAACAGCTGAAGTGTTTTTTCCAATGGTAACAAAGGCACATTTTGAGTGAGGACGCGGAAGAGAAGTGCATAAAATAAGCACGGAATTAGTTTTTTCTCTTTGTTGATTTAATCACTGTCTGGAATACGCTTGCTAACAAATTAAGGAAATATATCTTACTAAGGCATCAAATATAAGACAGAAAAAATAATCTTTTGCTCAGCTCACTACGGGTTTGTCCTGCCATAGCCTCATTAATAATTTAAGTAATACAAGTAACTTTAATACAGCAGGCAAAGTTTTAATTTCACAGTACGAATTTTTTAATGTTCATTTTGAATAATGACATAATAGTCTTTATGTTAACGTACTGTTTTCAAAAACATTTCATTTTCATATTCCCAATGCTATGCCCACTTACCGTAAAATACCTCTGATCTTTAAGCTGCAGAGTTGTGAATAATTTTTCGTCAAAAATATATCTTTATATTGATCAATTTTCGACTCTATATTATTTTTTTTCAAAGAAGTCGCAGCATGTGAGTGTGTTCCAATATGTGAATGAACAACTAATTAATGTATAATTTTTTCACCAAAACAAATTAATTTTCATCATTATCCCCTTTTAGAATGATGCACTTTTCTCTATGATACTCCAACAGACCTTCCATAATAGGTATATAATTACTAAGTATAAATCTGTGAATTTCTAGTTTGTTTCATAAATGAGCTCATTGCCCACTTTTTCTATCAAGCCTATTTTAAAGTTTTTGAACATAACTTTGGAGAGGGAAATGTGAGAAATAGGGTTGGGTGTTGAAGTAAAAAAAGAATAAATCGGCCCTCACACCGTACACTAATACCGCCACACAGACGTTCAAGATCCCATTGCCGTTGGAACAGTATTTTTTGTAGTACCTTCCCAATCTTAGAATACTGTGCACCAATTTGTTCAACTGCTTTCCCATCCACTCTGAAAATTCTAAATCGTCCAGTCAAATTGTTCTAGCCATTTCCCGTCATCGAATTCCCTCACTCAACAATTCAACCCGTGAATCCATTTCGTCCTTCGTGGGAATTCTTCTCCTCCCTCACCGCCGTGGACTATCTGACCAGAAATTCTAGCATAGTATAATGAATGGATAGCTTCATACCTGCGACCTTCTCTCTCTTTCCAATCCTCGTCTCTTCCCGCCCCACACGAAGCTTCAACCTCCTACACACCCCGAAATTCCGTCTTTCCCTATCACAGCGCTCCCTGTTTTCCCGAATTTCCTACAAATATAACATATTCTCCTCAACGTATCCTTCCCTTGACCTATTCTCCTCACCGAACATATTCAAATCATGCATCAAACGGCACTTAGGTAATGGAACCCCAAATTTGAGTTAATTTTGTTTTTGTGTTAATATTGTTTTTATTTTATTCTTCACGTTATCCTTTATTGTTGTTCTATGCTTATTTATTTTATTACATCGACCAATGTAATTATCCATGGCGCCGTTTTTGCTTGTGTGAGATGGTAAATAAATCACTCTAGACAATATTACTATTCCAAGATAACCTCTCAAACCTATCTAGGATTATGTCCTTGCTAACAACTTCTTGTCATTGGTCATGGTTCTCCATCTGATCAGCATCAGCATTCATTTATTTCCTGACCTTTCCTTTTATCTATCCAAGTTTTTTGTGAGTCGTTTTCCTTTCGGATTTCATTTCAGCACTCTTTCTGTCCCTTCGCTGCACGTTTCGTACCCTTCTTCTTTCGTTCGTCTCCTGCTTTTTACTTGTACCATTACGTCTTGGTCTTTTACAAAGTTCTTTTAATTATTAGTTTCCTTTTTCTCCACAAGCCATCTTCAATTATGAGTTCAAATCAGTAGTTCTTTATGATTTTAAATTTATAGACTTTTCGTTTTTTTCTGGAGTTGCGTAAGCATAGCCAATATTTCTGAGCCGTTAAGAATACAGGTTTTATGATGTTCTTCTGGAGTCTTTATCTATTTTTCCCTGAAAATGTTTTACAGTTAAATGGTTTTTAAAGTCCTTTAGCACCTGTTGCCGTTTAATATTTCCGTCTTTATTTCAACTTCTTCTAAGTTTTTATGACCGATGGTAACTCCTAGCTGTTTTAACTTCTTGAATATTAGATATCCTTCCAATAATAAATAGGAGATCCTTTCGAAAGAGGTTCTTAGCTTAAAATAAGTATTTTTTTAACTTTTCCTCTTGCCACTTACTGCCTTCCGTGTATTGTAGTTATCTCAGGTAACCTACCGAATTTTAAAAAAATCCGCAATTATACTAAAAATTTATCTTATGGCCAATAATGAAATATATAACCTAATTCACTATCCGATATTTCGTTAGATTCTCTGTAACGTTTATTTTCCGCTTGGAGTTTGCCTTCACCGGCTGACCCTATGCGGGCTCTGGAGTGCATTTCCTTAACCAGACGTGTTGCACCAGAAACCCGGGAGAAGGGCGCGGCCATGCTCGCCTCGCTTCTACTGTCCTCACCCCTCCTCCTTTTTTCCAACCCGTTTATCCTCTCCTACTCCACTCTCCTTTCCCTCCCGCAGTAGTTAGGCTCGCCGGGAAGTTTTTCCATTGGAACTAACTGGAGGGAAGACTGAGAGTGAGTCTCGGCGATCAGCTGATAGAGAGACGGTGGGTTTGCGCGAGGATGACTTTAGCGTTCTTACAATTAGAGAATAGTAAAGCTTAGAGGAATGATCTCCCCTTGCCAGTAATCGAGCGGTCCGCTCAGTAACTAATATTTCACCCGCAGGATATAAGTCTATTTGTGAGACTCTTCGGTATGTTATTTTGGCTACTAATTTACGTGTTACGGGTATATATTTTTCTTTGGCGTAAATCTCTCCGGCTAATCACTGAGGGAATGGACTCCTGTTTCTGTTTTCTACAGGGTGTTAGATATGGCCCAGTCTTAGTCCATGACTGGTTTTTATCGTTGAGACTTGTCTCTGCAATGTATCTATGGGAAGAAACTAGGCTTCCCTGTGCGGATTATTATTTGGAGTCATCGCGATTCCTGCAACGGTGAGGCGACGCTGCTTGGGGAAATTCCACCCCTGTAATCCACGCCACATCCTTGTCTCAATGCATAAGTATATCTCTGATCTGGGCAAAGTGCCTTTGCCCATGAGGTCTGCCGGTTAATTCGGCTGGTCATCACGTCAAATATCCTAAGGACTTAATTGTGTCATAATCGAAACTCTTGGCAGCTGTGTTTGTGATAGTTGAATTGGGTGGAATCTGACTGCCACCCAATGCCACCATTTCTTGTTGAATGTCAAGAGAGAGAATATCTATGTCCTATTGTCTTGTCTCTCTTTGTAACTTTTTCTGGTAATTGGTATCGTGAGTGTGTTTATGTCATGCTGTGTTTCTAAAGTGGAAATTACGATATCCATTCTTTGAAAATCATTGTAAAAGTGTGCTTAGTGTGAAGCGGCCTCTTTCAAAGTCAATTAGTAACGCATTTTACTTGCCGTTAGGTCTGCTTCTGTTTTGCCTTTTCTGTTAGTTTATTATTTTCAAACTTGAATAAGGAACTGTTTCTTTTATTTACTAGATGTCTCTTTATTATAGGAGAATTTGACTTTAAGTTCATTTTGTTCTTAATTTGAATACATTAGTAATTAATGGATACTTTGTCTTTAAGAAGTGTTCGGACTCATTCCTCTATGGACTCCCACTGCCCTTTCTAATCAACAGTTCTACTAGTTGGACGACAACTGTTAGGTTGTCTGGCGCCCATTTAAAATAATCCTATGAGGTAAGCACCCAAGACCCGTGGTGGAACCTACCGTGGGCTGCTGGGGCACATCAACTAAGGGTAGGCAATCCATCCAGGATCATAGGCCTGAGGATTGCGTGACATCTCTTTGATGTGGCTTCACCTCGCACTATTTAATCCTAAATTTTTTTTTACCGTCCTATATTATCACAACAGACGTTTAGTGAGCATAAATAAATGTTTACGAGGCAGGTTTTATGGTTCCAACGATGGTTTTGTAAGGCGTTTGTGACACGCTAACGTTTTCCTCACCGAGTGCTCCGTTAAAATTGCTGCCAATTCTGCTAACCGTGCGTGATTTACAGCTTTAAATTGGGGCGATGTGTTTCACATCAAAAGCAGTGTAGTTGAAGATAGTCCTGCCGAGAATTGTTCTAAGGAAAGCAGGTTAAAAACTTGACACATTTATTATTATTACAAAAAATGCTACAAGTTGGCTATTTTCCAGGTAGTAACATTCATATAAAGATGCATTATTCATACAGTTGATTTCAACCACCACACCATATAGTTTTACTGAGAAGTAAAGTAAATGTTTTCAAAATCAACCAAACAACATAAAATTTCAATTATGCTAAAGAAATATTCTACAAAATAATGTTTTTAGGAAATCACTCAAGTAGTTCTGCAAGAAGACTTCCAATCAAAAATTGTCCTTTTGAGAAATCAGAATTCTTTTAAATTGGTCCTTTGCGACCGAAATTTCACCTTGTATTGATGACCATTCCTCCTTAGGTAGTTTGGGTTTTTCACTTTCTTTCCCAGTTACCCCCGGATGCTTTTTCTCAAGTGTGTGGAACAATCCGCAAAGTCTGTTAATTTTTCTTCTCCTTCGCATTAAATCCCATCCGAGTTAATACAGCAGTTCAGTTACTCTCTCTGTCATATTATGTTTCCCTATTACATACCTGGTTGCCATTCTTTGTACCTTCTCAATAGATTTTATTTGTCATTCTTCATGTTGGTCCCAGACTAGTGACACATATTCCTAAATTGGTTTTATATGCTTTTCGTCAGAGGTTTACTGCTCCCCTTGAGATTTATCATGGCCCAATGCATACAATACTTTAAATGCTTTTCTGTTTTCCACGCATTCTCCCACCCTATATCTGTAGTTAAATAACCACCTAGGTATTTAATTTTAAACCTTTAAGATTATGCCATTTGCTTCGTTCCTGGCCCCTGGCCTCGATTGTCTGCAGTAGGATATGTCCCTTCAAAGATTTCAGAAATTGATGTTTTCATTGCAAGTACTTTTTTGGAACTTTTGATATATTTTGTTTTTCATTTGAAAATGTTGGGTCTGTTACCATTAGATTTTCTCCGGAAATGTTCATGACGAAACTAATGATTAATTTCTTCAATAGCTTTTTGTTTGCTAGAAATGTGGGAACTCTTGGAAGGTTCAAAATTGAAAAGTAATATGACGACGAATCTGAGGCAAACATTGCACACACGCAATGACAGATAAACTGCTTTAGAAGAAATTGAGATAACTTCAAATAACAATGTTGAGATTCCACTTTGTTTTTTTTAATTAAAAATAAGTTTAGCTACACTTTAGTTTCTTCAGTTTTTTCCTGAAGATAATACAGATGTAGCAAAACTAGTTGAAACGATAAAAAGTTGTAGTCCGTGGAATTTCAAAGTTATTTATTTGAATTTCTATTTAATTTTGCAGTGGAATTCCATAAATTTTACGCCTCAACCACGATTCTTATAGATACTTTAGATAAGTACCATTATATTCCAAACTCAAACAAAAGTTTGGAACGTTTCATTATTCAAATAATAGTAGGTACTCCATTTAAATTTTCTAAATTTTTAGCTTTAATGATTCATTTTTGATCCATTGCCTCTTCAGGTTAATCATGTGTGATACAAAAGTAAGGGAGTGAGTCATTCCGATTAATTTAAGCTTTAAAATAAGGGCACTTTTCCTAATTTAGCACAGTAGCTATTATTTATCAAATCCAAGGACAAATTCATCATTCTGGAAAAATAACAGACAAAATAGATTAGGCTTGAAAATGACTGATATTTGTTAAAAAGGTAAACATTTGTCTGAAAAGTGGCAACGTTCATTCAACAAAAATAATAGCTTAGTAGGCGTAAAAATATATGTGAACACTACTAATTAAGTACGAAATTGTAAATACCAGCAAAAATTATAGACACCCTCACTCACCAAATAGCAAGGCACTTTGTTAGCAAGAAAATTAGAGACATTGGCAATTGATTTAAAAGCCATACAGGCTAGAGGCAAACTATTCCCTCGATACTGCTATCAGATGAGCCCATGAGTCAGAATCAATTCTTGATATCCGAAAAAAGCAGCACTTTGGTCTCATTAAAATCGTGAGCACGTGGAGAACGTTTTCGTGCTACAGTAAGCGATACAATTCCAAAGTCAACAGCCGTTGCGTCCAGGCATCTCTAGTGCTGAACTTCACCGGTGAACGCAGAGAACTCAGTCCCAATCTTTTTAATTTTCCTTTTTATTTCGTCCGAGGCAGGAATGATAAAAAGAGTCACTCAAAGTGGACCCTGCAACCAGCGCGACATGGGATGAGGATCAATTGCTCAGTCAAAAGGGCTCTCGGTCCACTGCACGGAACATTGCTTTGTGAGGACTAGGTGCGTTTCAACCGTACTGGACCAGGAAGAGTATGAGGAGGAATTTCATCATGAGTTTCTACGCTTCTAGCATATTGAATCAGTGATGGAATAGGTTCACTGAATGGAACAGCTGACACACTGACTAACATTTTTTTAATGATGACGAAAGAATCGGAGTATTCGTAGACTGAGAATAGATTGTGAGAACATCCAGATACTTAGAGTTAATCTTTCGCTGGAAATTTTGCAAGGGAAAGCCACCTTGTACAATACTACGAGGCGTAATCAATCCATAGGGAATGCTAATGAATACATGTAAATAAATAATGGAAGAATATTTTTAGCGAAATAAGGTATTCATATTTTTCATTTCAAAGTGCGTTTGTGTTCAGGGACAATGGGACTATATAAGGAGGAGACAGTGAGTGAAAGAATTCTTGTGGTGCGTGGAACTGTATGGAGAAGAAATATGGACTATTGGAAAAGCCGACCTGAAAATATTAGGAGCTTTCGATACCTGGTGTGAGAGACGGAAGCGGAAGGTTAAATGAACGTATAATATAAGAAATGGAGTATATGGAAGAATGGAAAGGAAAGGGCCATGTGGAACACAATAGAGAAAAAAGATCTAGATGGATTGGACACTATTTGAACAACAATGAGTTTGTGAGGAGTATACGTTAAGGAGAAAGTCCCAAAGGAAGGCCAAGGGAAGAATCCGAGAACCAAATAATGAGGAAAGTACATTAGAAGAGCCCCATACCAGGTAGTAATGGAACTAGCTTGAGATAGGGGAAGGATGAAGGACTGCGGTCAACCAATCTTAGGATTGTACGACCAATAATGAAGACCTTTCTGCCTCTTAATCCATTTCACGACGCATCGCGCGACACCCGTGCTCTGAATATTGAGATTTCCACCAAGGCAAGACCCGAAACCACGGCATTCAGAATGGTAGACGCGAGGCTGTTACCCTGCCGCTACCGGGAGCGGAGGACCTAAAGATGGTTTGATTATAAAAATTCTGGGAATAATTATAACCATTATTTTAAGGTCAATTAATTAAAATTCATCAATCATGTTTACTTTCTCTGTAGAATATACTGTTTATTACCATTAATTTTCTTTTATCAATTTCCCGAAATATTATATTTTTATCTTCTTCTACCACAGCACTTGGATAGTTATGGTTTCCAGCTGCTGACGTTTATGAATACACGTGTTACACAAGGTTAATCGATGAGAGGTTGGAAATAGCGTATCTAAGGCTCTTAATCAAGAAAAAAATGCCCATGCACATTTTTCTTAAAATTATTTTAGAGAAATAATGAGGAAAATGATAATTTAAGTACAAACTTGGAACCCCGAAGTATGATGCCTTTCGTTTTCTTCTCAATACAACATAAAATGATGTTCGTGCTTCACTACATCGAAGTACCTTAACAATTCACCGTAGTATATTTTGGAATACTTCTTAAGCTGCTACAATAGGTATGTCGAAACATGTCACACTAATGCTGTTGAAATTAAAGAAATCGCCATCAATTGAATGATAATGTACCACAATATATAGTTTTCTTAGAGATATTTTTTACAGACTTCAATGTAGGCGTCATACAAGGGTACTTCAAATTTTTTAACCAATTATGTCAAATGGAAATACCTTGGAATACTATACTTTGTTGTGTAGATATTCATTATGTGTCATTCCTTTGCGGGCTAGGAAATTTTATTTCTCTATGAAATCATCACCATAAGTTACGCTTTCTAAATGAAAAGAAAAACTTTTTCTTTTTCTACCAATTTATTTTCCGGTACTACTAATTTCAACGCGGCGGCATCATCTTCAGGTACCTTCTAGTAACTAGTAGTACCGGAAAATAAATTGATGGAATAAGACAATGTTTTCCTTTTCATTTATAAAATGAAATTCCACCTAGTTGAGCCAGAGACGATTGAGATAGTTACGCTTTCCTTCATTGGTAATTTTTGCCCACTATTTTAACTTACTATCGTTGTGCAAATTGGAGGACGATATCAGCCCTAATGAATGGTAGAATGAAAGGAGGAAATCAAAGATCACGGACGACATAATCGATGGAGCTACGCTCAAAGCTAGGGAATGGCACTTAAATTTGGCTTTTAAATATTCAATGGAGCCATCAGATGACCACGATGAGTCTTGCACGGGCGTTTTACGAGGCCATTTGTGGATACGCGAGCATATCACTCGCGGAGAGAACGGTGGCTAAGCTCAAAAAGCATGTGGGCATGACTGAAGGGTTTTTGTGAGATGTAGTGGGCAAATAAAGAGAGCAGGCTGCGTTAGGGAAGGGAAGCTCAGAGCCCATGCATTTCTGTGAAATTCTATGTGGGTAAATGGGAGTGACTGAGAAGGATAGCCGGCACTAGTGGTTAGGAAATACGATCACTTGGAACGACAGGAAAGTCAAAGAGGGAAATATTCGTGGAGAAGAGAGAAGAATAATGAATCGACATTGGAGATCACTACTCATTGTTGTGTGAGGGTTTTTACCGTACAATGAATTAAACTTTATTTTACTGTTCTTCAGGAGTGATCGAGATCTTGGCCAATATAAGTGTCCATCACGCCATTTCCTTACATCTACATCTACGTGCTACCCTGCGAGCCACCGTGGAGGCGTATGGCAGGGGATGCTATGTCACCAGCAAGGAAAGGAATAGGGAAAGGGGAGAGGACAGGACAGAGGCTGTCGGTAGTGGGTTGTTGTCGCGACTGTCTATTACAAGACTGTGACTAAGGTTTATAAAGCATAAATATCTGTGCTTTAAGTACGTTGTTGACGGTAGCTAGGTGGTTGCTAAAAATATTTAACATGGTGTCTATGAGTCTGAGTTAGAGAGTGTTTATTTTTTTTTCAATTTAAAATTTCTGAGGAGGGAAATGAAAATTCTGAGATTTTTCCAGAAAAGTTTAGACATGTTACATATACTTATTAGATATTGCCGGCCTCGGTGGCGGCCGGGTAACGTCCTCGCCAGCCAACCTGAAGGTCGCGGGTTCGAGTCCCACCTGGGGAGGATTTTACACCTCCCAGGGCATGGTTGTGTGTGCTGTGTTATATTTACGAGTGAATTTGTAGCTCAGAATACAGTTATTATTAATATATTGTACGAAAAAAATTACACAAAAATTAACTAAATTGGTTTTGCCGTTTTCTCCACTATTAATATTATCTCTTATCCCCACCCCAGACTTAGGTTTTTAATAGTACATTTGTATATTGTGAGAAATATCCCAAACCTTTTACGAAATTAATATTACCATATTTAATTCATGCTTATTCCAACAGCATAAATTTTAAAATGTTCTAATATGGTCTCTATTATGACTAGGGTAAAATCTGGAGCTCGAGCTTCTCATAGCAATTTTATATTACAACCACCTTAAGAGAGACGCTTAGTCCAACCCTTTCTGCAAAGTTCTCAGCGGAGAAATGGGAAACTCTGGGGGGGGGGGGCGGCCGGGGGGAAGAGGCGGGACCAGGAGGCGGTGAATCCGATCAGCCAGAAGGACAGGACAAGGAGAGGAGGGAACGGGAGTGAGGGAAAGGAGAATAGATCGACTCTTGAAATCACTACACCGTCCATTAAGGGGAGAGAAGAGGATGTGAGGCTTTAGTGAGGTGAGTTTTGGAGGTTGAGTGGAAGGGCAGACGTCTCTACAATGTCGTCCGCAGGGTTGCTTTGCAGGAGGCAAGCCACCGCGGGAAAGGAATGTTCTGGGGAAGGGAGAAAAGGTTTGTTCGGTGTGGTGGGGAGGTCGATCAGGTCACAGAAAGGAGGCTGGGGGGGGGGAAGAAGGAAGAGGTGCAAGGACAGCCGAGTAAGCATTCGTGGAAAAGGTTGAACGGGGGAGGAGATGGAAGACACCCGAAGTGGGATCAATGAAAGAGCCACAGGTATTTTCCTCCATCAGGTGAGCCTAGGATAAAATCAACGGCTGCCCTGGAATCAATTCTTACTCTCCCACTCTGAACTCAAGCGCAGGAATGGATTCCGCGCGCGAGTATGTGCGCTATTTCCGAAAGAATTAAGTCGACCCAACTGTGCGGTCAAATTGGGCAAGTTCAGTCGATTTTTAACACGGTTGCAGTAACACTGGCTCGCGGAACTATCCAATCCACTTAGGTATTCCATTCGGCCGGCTTCGTAATTGATAATTACGTTTCATTGTTTCGGCCATTAAATAATTTTTATTTACTTATACACTGAAAAGCTTGGAAAAATCAAAATAAAAGTCATGAAAGCATTAATTATAAGCAAGTATGCACGAATCATAATAAACTTGCCATTATTTTTTTCTCCTGGATTGAATGGCTATTTATTGGCTGTATTTTGATTACATAATTTTCTTGAGGATACTTACTGACTGTGCAATGAAACCAGTTTTGTTTAAATTGATTTTATTAATGCTTCATATTTTTCCGTCGAAGAAGTGATATAGCTATGATACGGCACGAAAAAGTTATTTGAGTGAATCATCGCTCGCATGACGTACGGTTTTGTCAGCGTTGATTTATAATGTCGGCACATAGATTACATCTTATTGCACGAATCGGAAGTCAACTTCATAGGAAAATGTTCAAACCAGCTTGCGTTCTTTAGCCATCTATTAACATTTATATTTATGCTGAGTATTTTTAAATGATTTCCAGTTGAAACGATTTACATGTGTTTAAGTATATCATCATAATGCTTCGGCAATTCTTCATACATTTTAATTTTGGCATACAAAAAATGAAGCAAACTAATGAGGATCTATGTAAAATTAAACAGATATGACATAAATTAGATTGAGTGTAGCAATTTACATATGTTGCCTGCCTTTCTGAGGAAACAGGGTCAAATAGCAAAGGCTAAGTAGAAGACATGGACAAAGGAGCGTTTGCTAAATCAATGTATTCATAAGAGAGAAATATTATGTATGAAAGGAAAAGACTAGTGAATAACATTAAATGGAGTGTAGCGTTGTATCGTTCCAACACATAATCTTATAAGGATAGAAACTGAGCGCACATTTGCGGTTTAAAAAATGTGGGTTTCGAAAAGGATGGAGAGTGTAATTGGAGAGAAACACGAACGAAATACATTTTAATATGATAAAGGAAAGGATATTGTAGTGGTGGAAGAATTTTAAAGGATACAGTAAAGTACTTGGAGGGTGTAATGAAGGGCAACAGACTGTTGGAGAGAGCAATGGAGGGAAGAATATTGGGCAAGAAGTAAAGGAATAAAAATACGGTGGAGATTTTGAACATTGTAAATAAGAGCAGGAGGCATGGAGAGAATAGAGAACGAGAAGAGAAAGTCCAGTTGATCGAACACTTATTTGATCGTACCTTGCATCCCATGCCACTTTAAACCAACCCTCAAGCTCTAAGTTCGGAAGTGAGGCTTTACGTGTGAAAAGCATAGACATTCGCATATAAAACTAAGCTTTGATTTCTTCAGGGTGAATACTTTTATGGCAATATTTTATCAGGATTGTAAAAAATAAAAAAAAGCAAAAACTGTATTCCACATATTATATTTTCGTAATCAAAAGTATGATTCACTTTTCAGTGTGTACTCTATGATATCTTGTTTAAGATAATGTTAGTAGTAGAATAAAATGCAGAGAACCTGACACGAAATTTTAAACGAGATTAGAGAGTAGAAGCAAAAAAAATAATTTCTCTAGGCTTTGCTCAGTCTTTTGCCTCCAACTCTTCCAGCTGGAGTATTTTTTCACGAGGCTTGATATTCAGTATAATGTCAATGAATCTCACTCGCTTACATAGCCATGATTTACTTGTATATGTGACGTATTTTTTGTACGATCCTGTCTGGACGTCTCTTTGTAGTATAAAAAAGGATGGCAGTTGATTAATTACCAAGCGCCTAGTGGCGTTTTTCACGCTATTTTAGCGTAGAAAATGATACACGCCGATCTGCTTTCACTTTCCTCATCATTTAAGACAAAGGATGACGAAGGACAAGTTTTCAGAGGCATTGATACATCATGCTGAAACTGACATAGCTCGGCAGCATGCAGGAGGAACTGCGCTTCCCTACGAACAATGTGGTCATGTTAGCATTACAATGGCGCCTTTGTCTCAGTTGAGTGAAACTTGTAGTGGCATTTTATGTTTCCGTCGGTATTATCGAGCAATTTTGGCAAATAAAAATCTTGCTACGAGTACATACTTTCTAACCCTTAAATAAATTTAGTCCTGGTTATAGGCGATTAATTTTCGGACATTCTCTCGGTTGAAAACTGACTTTTGATCAGACTGACTGAACTGATTACTGACTTATTTCATCAAAAATATTATGTAACCTGAAATTTCCTTTGGCTGTTAGAAAAATGAAAAAATACAGAAATAAGCACTTATTTTCGACGGTGAAAACTTATTATCAATCATCCAGGCCAGTATTCTTCTATTATCTGTTAGCACTTTGTGTATTAAATGTAATTTTTTAAAGTCACGGTCTTCCCCACATAGTGGGTGAACATTTACATTTTCTTAGAAAAATAGGTGCATGAGTTAAGTTTCCTAAAAGTTTCATGCATTTTACATCTCTACATGTCTTGCGATATTTATATTTTATTATCTCTACTCTCTCAACTTCCAACATGTTTATGTCATCCTCTATATCCACTGTGATTGCACTCGGTATTACATCTTATTGCACGAATCGGAAGTCAACTTTATAGTAAAAATGTTCAAACCAGCTTGCGTTCATTAGCCATCCATTAACATTTATATATATGCCAACCACTCCTGATGTCCATTTAGAATTTTTCCATCAACCTATTTTATTCCTATACCACATGAAACTCTTTGTTATATATCTTTACCTCCACCACCTTCGTCATTTGACTACGCAGTTCTTCTAATTACGGGGATACTTCTCTTTGCCCTCTTAGTTTTAGCTAATTTTGTCATCATTTAACACGAAACTTGATCCTTGCGCGAGGCCTTGTATGCCAGCCGGTACTTGAGTTCGAAATCCAGTATGATATGAGATGTCATAGAAGGCTTTAAAAGCATTGAATTGGAACAGGCAAGGAAGTTATATTTTCATTTATATCATAGCGCATGCCTATTAAATTTACCAAACTGTGGCAGCAGGTGACCAAGAAAATTGTTGAGATATTATTCATTATTGATTTCATGGCCATAAAATTATTAATATCGATAGTACTGATGTCTCCTGTAGAAGATCGAATAGCGAATGTGGCATGTCACGGTCGACGGTCACAAGATTCCACTGCACTGGGAGAGAGCGGAAAACTAGTCCCACATCCATTACGTTATCGGGTAGCTCAGTGAGTATAATAATAATCTCTCTATTTGCAACAGCCCAAGCCAATTACTACCAATTTGATAAACATAGATGAACACACACAACCATGCCCTCGGAGATTAAAATTCTACCCATGCGGGATTCGAACCCACGATCTTTGGTTCGGCAGGCGAGGACCTTATCCCGTCGCCGAGCCACCTGGGCCGGCGAAGCCGACAGCGATCATGCTTTTTAGACAGCAAACTGGTTCCGTTTCAAACGATACAGGATAACTATCACACTTGCAAGCGTCCTTCAACTGGTACTTGGTCATGTATAGTAGGGTGGGCCGAAAAACACGAAAGTGTCCGCATCGAATCGTAATAGCGCGGAAAAGTTGTTATTCGTCACCCTGATCACAAAGAAAGAAACATTTTCGAAATCGGACCATGTCTTCCGGTCGCACATCTCGTTCGAATTTTTGAAAAATCGTAAAAAATATGACTTTTTTGACGCGGCTGCACTTGGCGATTTATTAGTGGAGGTATTCTTATGGAGATTCCTCCATTCCTGATAAAGCGACTCAAATTTTTCAATAACCGGAATCTCTTGGACACGGGGAATTTTAGTTTTGTTCCACAGATCAACAACTTCTTTCATTGCAATCCAAGCTGCGTTCCGGACGACATGATTTTTTCTCATGTAATAAAAGAGAACACACAGTACCTCACGTATTGTTGGAAGCTTTGATAATACTTAAAGCTCCACAGATTCTTTTCCAACAAGGTCAATTACAGCTCCACTCCGCATCCACGCCATTGTGTAAACAAACTGTTTCACTTGAAATAGATTTCTACGGAACCACACACTTGCAAGGGAAACACCTCACTGAACTTCTTTGGCCAAAAGAGAAGAGACTGCGATTCTCTTATTCTATGTATTCACTATGTCAAGGCAGAGAAACATAGAGGACTGCCGATAATTTAACCCCATCCCACAGGGCTCAAATGATTAGCTTGGAAGGATAACAGGAGATATCAAAATGATTACAAAGCAATGCTTTAATATGCATCGTATCACTATAGACTAAGTTAGCAGTTTTGTATCAAACCACTTCACCAAAACACATTCATAAGATAGCAGAACTATCAGGTTATTAGCTTTTCGGTGTCTGTTCAGTGTGAAAAGAACACTCAGCGAAGGAAAACGAGCGTACGATTCGGCTGAATTGACGATAAAAAAATATCAAATATCGTCGGGCGCGACCGTCGCCGTACGGCGGCTTGGCCGGCGCGTGCGGCGGCGTGGAGTAATATTACTTCAAGATACGGAAAAATGGCTAAAATTTTCGCCCCTGCGGAGCTCTACAATCAGCGAATTACTGTAAAGACATCGAAATCCGCTTATTCTAGTGAACCTGCACTTTGACCCCTTAGGCACGGCTATAGGTAGTCGCACATCAACCAGCCTGAAATGTATTTGTTTTCTCACCAAAACAACTATTTTGAAGGGACGAATTCAAATGAAAAACCAATTTTCAAAAATAAGCGTAGGCCTACCGTAAGATCACTCATTTTTACGATACATGTCCCTCCCCTCCCCCATAAAAGAAGTAGGGAACGGGAATTATATCTTTCTTAAAAGACAAAGGACCTTTACAAGAGGCCACATACCGATTTTGAACGCAATCCGATCACTGTATCTCACAAAGAGAAAATTCCGAAAAAAGTCATGTTTTTTACGATTTTTCGATAATTTGAACGCGATGAGCGACTCCCCCACCCCCTAAAAGAAAGAGATAAGGGGTGTTACATATTTTTTTAAGACAGAGGTTCTTTAGAAGAGGCCACATACCGATTTTGAACGTAATCCAATCACTGTAACTTATTTTAAAAAATCCCGAAAAAAGTCATATTTGTTACGATTTTTCAAAACTTCGAACGAGATGTGCGACCGGAAGACATGGTCTGATTTCGAAAATGTTTCTTTCTTTGTGATCAGGGTGACAAATAACAAATTTTCCGCGCTATTACGATTCGATTCGGAAACTTTCGTGTTTTTCGGCCCACCCTAATATATAGTGCTTTAACCCAGCTCGTTCAACCCTGCGTACGATTTTTTAAAGACTTAGAGATGGGGTGAAATATATAATTTATCGAGCGGTGATGTAGCACGGATAAAACTATCCGGATACAAGATATTTTTGAGCCAACGGCTTGAATAGCTTATTCAAATCTATAATCAACCCATCGATGGTTCTCGCCGCCGCGCCGTGGAGACCGATGCAGTTGTGACGCACCGGTGAGCCACACTGCTCAGCGGAAAAATCACGTGTAAGCCCACCAGTGACCCATGCCGAGTTCCAAGTGCTAAGGTCTACTATAATACATACCCCTCACTTGTATTTTCTTCCCAACCTCTCCACTACTACATTTTCGTTGTACAGTAAAACCAGTCTAAGGTGGAATCGTAGGAAATCATGCTCTATTTCCGGCTTTACTTCTTAGGTAGGTTAAAACAATGGACACGGACTTATTTTGCATGCTAATAGATTTTTACTATAATATGGTCATTTTCGTTGTCCTCAAAGGAAGGTAAAGTGGCACAATAGCAGCATTTGATTCTTTTAAGAAACAAAATAAAAATAATGCATAAAAGGATAAAATTTACTGTAGGTCTATCATTTAACTTTAAAAACCTACAACCCATAAAATAGATATGGAGCTCAACAGCTATAAAACTGCACATTTAGATTATATAACACAATTATTAACAAAAGCAAAAAATCACTGAATGTTATTTGAAGAAACTGTCCAATTTGAATTGTTTTGTTTTTTTTTCGGGTAAGTATTTCATCATACAGTGGAAAGGAAACCCTAACTCCACAACATTTTCATTCAAATCACTTCACCCTCCATTTTGTCATGCTGTCTTAAAGAGTGACTAATATGACTTGTAATGAATGAGTGAGTGTAATATGACTTTAGGCCTGTGATGATGAAGGTGTTTTCAGTTCCTCACATTCCACTCTGTTCATCATCTGAATTTCTCACATTGTCATTAGTTTGAGATTAGATAACAGCTTTTAACAAATTTCATAATTTTCTGTGAAAACATTTTCATCGATGTTCACAAAACTGTATGTGCTCACAACTCTAACTTCCCCTTCATTCATTTCTTCATTCAAAGTTTGGATTTCATTGAAATCATTATTAATTTCCTCACAGTCAGGGACATCATCTAAAATGAAGCTACAGTTTCGGAAACATTTTCTTATGCATTCGTTTTACACACAATTCACTGAGCGGATTAAAAATGAAACTGTATCTAACGTATCAACTTTTTCTGTCAAGTCTGACCCACTCTTATATTCATACATACTTGTAATAATATGCCGAGGCATCAGTTTCCTGTAATTCAGCTTTACATTCTGTATGAATCCATTGTCTAGAAGCTTTAGAACTGATGCCGTGCAAGGAGGCAGGAAGACTAGCTGAATATTTGATAGTAAAATTCTTGGGTGGTAAGTTGTATTATCTAGAAAAAGAATAATATTCCTATTTTTCTTTTCCATTATTTTATTTTATTTATTAAAAACGTCTTCAAGTAAAGCAGTGGTTATCCATTCTTTCTTATTCCCTTCCCATTCCATAGAAATTCGATCTTCTTCAAGGTTATGAGACATCGTGGTTTTTCACTTTTCACCAATCACTAATGGTTTTTCTAGTATTCCACCAAATTCGACCAAATGTACAGTTTACCGTTATTTTGAATATTGACCTTTTAAACCCTTTTCTCCTTTCATCTTTCATTGTAATGGCAGATCATTTCTTTTAATCTACTGTGCCAACTTTTCACTGCAAAGTTGTCCACGTCAATTGCTTCTCCACGGGAGATATTGAATATAATACTACGTCTTTTCCTAAAACTTTGTAACCACTCATTTGATGCAGAAAAACCATCTATTTTAAGTATCCCTGCAATTTCATTTGCTTTTTCTTTTGGAATTGGACCAGAAATAGTAAGCTCTTTGCTCTGGCTACTGTAAACCAGTCAAACGCAATGCGATTCAGTTAACTGTACTTCGTGGCCCTTTCTTTCATCACGAATAAATAATTTTTGCTGCTCAATAAATATTTCTCCATAATTTTATCCTCTAATTTAATTATGTAAATTTGTGTCTTTCCACGTTATTATTGAGTAGTCAAATCCCGAAAGGTAATTTTGTGCTCACTGACCTATTTGATAACATTAATATTTTCCTTAAGATATGATTTTTCAGTTTTTATCCATTGATCTGTGAATATATAGAATATTTTTTCAACATATATGTAAACAAAAATATCACCTAAAGTCGAGTTAATGAGTCGATACATACACCTATCAGATTTATCCAATGAGTACTTACAGAAATTGCTATTTGGATAAATTATTATAACTCTTATGAGAGCAGAACGATCACTCACTACAAGATAAGATTTTAGAGACAAAAAACTCTATGGGCCGGTTTTATAATGTCTTGTTAACGCTATCCAGAAGATAATACGGAGACTTTACCTAGAGATGGCTGAAAGTTCTGGTTAGCTTCTGTATAAGACCAGACTGATAGGTAACCAGTACTTTCAGCTACCTGCAGATAAAGTTAATGGGTGTATCATCTTCTGGTTATCGTTAACCAGACATTATAAAACCTGCCCTATGGGTTTTACCAACGTAATCAGAGAACCTGGATTAATCAAACTTATCACTTCATGCTTCAAGCAAACATTGAGTTCCATCCTCATAAAATTCCCTGTTGGAATCTAAGGCAGGGCTTCATTGGGGGTCATCTCTCCCTTCTGTCCCCCCCCCCTTCCTCTTCCCACACCACTTTTCTCTCACCCCTGTTGACATCCCCTCATCCAGATTTACAGTCTCGGTTGCCATGCAGGTGGCTTCGACTCCATGACGAAATTAATCCGTATCAAGTATCCGTCAGTCCGTCCACGGTATCAAGTATCATACGCGTGGTTTTCATATTATCCTCCATTTCCAACATAGGTTCCTGAAACCTGACACTGTGTAACACTATCACTTCTCGACGGTGGGAATCAAATCACGCAAGCTACGAACATTCGAGAACTATAAAAAATAAAAGAGTTGGAATCGAAGAGAGCGTCCAAGATAAAGGCGCAGTTGATAGCATTGCAGCCAATTTTTAAACACGTCTAATGCCGTTTGGGCAAGGGAATCACGTGACCGAAGAATTCATGATGGTGGCCTTTGATTAAGTCATACCTACGATCGTGAAAAAAATTGTATACTTTTCAGTTTTTTCGAAGCCAAATCAGTATATTTCAACGGACTCTTTTAAGTTCGAGTTTATCCGTCTTCCACAGATTCAAATTCATCTTGTTGCAACACTAAATGCATGGCATAACGCTTAAAGTCCGCGCCTACCAGGTTTTGCCTCATTGAGGGACTTTCTTGAGAAAAATGTGATCATTGTGCAATGCAATTACGATATTTTCGGCATTGAGAGGTTTTCGCCTTAGATAGATTCCGTCTCTCGCAGTTTTTTTCTGTGTACATATTAATGTTTTGTCTCCATTCCATAACTATAAATCCCAAATTATCGCGCGTATTACCTTTGGCGAGCGGCTAACGCTTTGTGTATGTCGACCGAACTGATTCTTCCTCACCTAATTTCCTCCTGCTTTTATCCTTCCCCTTGCTACACTGTTTTCTTGGTATACATGGCAAAATGCTTGACACTCCTAACACACTATTTATCTAATCTTCGCTGGTTGTGATTCACCGTTTGTTTACCAACCATTGTAATTTAAAGCTCATGCATATTGTGTGTACATTTAGTTCATGAAGGAAATTGGAATGAGCTGAGACTTCTGAAGCCGTACGGAAGTGAAGAATTGTATTTTTAAGCAACTGCTTTTATAATATTGAAATTAAAGGTCAAGACAGGTGAATATGAAAATGATATTTGATATGGGCTTTTATTGAGCATTCGGGAAAACCTCTGTTTATTAACTATTGATGGATGATATAGATCACTACATGCACTTGGTGGTAATCTTTGCTATATTTCCAGAGGCATCCTCCTCATGATACGCATGACTTTAGATTGATGCAACTAATCGTTCTCGAATCCGAGGTAAATCATATAATTAATAACTTATAGATTAATATCATCGTCCATCCACTGGTTTCCATTGCAAATGTTCGGGTCTGCAGTGATTTTATTTTAAATGGCTGGTGTACTCTTACATATTGAAGTGAGCAAATACTTTAGTAAAATTATGGAATGTTAGCGTAGGATTTAATATGTACACCGACTGCCCGTGAGTCTAATCAAATATTTTTATCACAGTGAAATGTCATGGTAAGTTCCATCATAATGATGAGATTTCACAGTCACTAAACGTGATATCTGCATCACGGAAATTTACCGAAAAAAATGAGAATTGTAAATGAAGAGGTAGTTAAAAATGTCAGCAACTTAGGCTCTGTTTTTATATTGCAAATGTTTACACTGCGCAGGCTTTCCCAGCGGGGGTGAGTGTAAAGTGCATGATAATCTGAACATACCCACGTCAAGGTTAAAGAAGGAAGACAATATCATAAAAGACGCAGAAATAAAATGAAAGTATTATGCGTAATATCATTAAATTATATAGCTAATGCTCTAGCTGCTGGTCCCGTGCATGGCCACTCCCATAAATAATTTCAGAATTGGTTCGCCTTTGCGCGCAGTTTAGTTTGACTCATGCAACAGTACGTTTTCCAGCTCTAATTGCCTGCGGCCATTCCTGCTTGGTGGCGATATTCGGTTAATGATGCCGTTTTCCTGCTAGATTCG
Source organism: Pyrrhosoma nymphula (assembly GCA_963573305.1). Classification (NCBI taxonomy): domain Eukaryota; kingdom Metazoa; phylum Arthropoda; class Insecta; order Odonata; family Coenagrionidae; genus Pyrrhosoma; species Pyrrhosoma nymphula. Next base: position 65,734,961 of record OY754333.1, read on the forward strand.
CAATGCATCGCTCTTCTACATGCAAAAACAACTGGGACTTTGCTCGGCATATTGGGTTATTCGCAACGAGTGATAGGCAATTAGTAGCTACGCCTCTTGGAGCACAAATATCGAAATAATTTACGGAATTTAGTTCGGTAATTGGGTAAGTTAAGAAAAACAACTGACTATCACTTTGCACATGGCCTCAAGGAAATATCGGATGATTTTGATCGTATTATTTCCCTTAAGAGTTCAAATATATTTTTCAAATATTTATTATACATAATTTCCTCATTCCATTCAATTCCCTTAATGTTTCCCCCAAGAATTTTTAGTTGCGTTGCGCCAAAAAAAAACAGAGGAACCTCTTATTAATTCAAGTATGTATAAATACATTGCTCTAATTATTTTATATTATGCGTGCTTATCCACACTTAAGAAAATAAAACGTTTAGCAATAGGATGGAGCTTATCACGTGGAGCTATTTCATGGATGTAAAGAAAAGGCTTTCCTTGAGTATAATGCGGAGTGAAGCGTAGGGCTGAAACTAGAACTCTGAGGATAGAGGATGAGAATAGGCTGCAGGCCTTTGCGATATCAGTGTGATTGAACATTGAAAATGAACATAGTGTGGTGGACGGAAAGGAATAAAAATGAGAAAATGCTTGGTATGATTCGTGAAGAAAGAAAAATTCTGGATGAGATAAGGAGGTGGCAAAGTAGATGTAGAAGTAGATAGCAAAGTAGACAAAGTAGATGAACAGATAATGAGGGGCGAAGGGATGCTGATGGCCGAGATTGAAGGGAGATTTATAAATACGTGGGTTTGGAGTAGAAAAAGAATAGCCTTAATCAGCCTTAGCCTGGATGGAATGACGAGAAGTAGGACGTATTCTTAGATAAATAGTGCCATGGAATAAGGAGATAAGGTCCTGCGTCGATGAGAACCCTTAGGAATTTTACTTGTGTACTAATATTTAGAAGATTTTCTTCAATTTTTATCAAGTCGTAGTTGTATTTTTATTTAACCTGCTTCAACGGGTAAGGTCATTTCGCATTTGCTCTTTACCACGTGCAACAGCACTCGGACGAATTGGAGGATCACCCCTCCAAACTCGAACCGAGCCCAACGATCAGTGGCGTAGCGAGGGGGGGGGGGGTCCGGGGGGTCCGGACCCCCCCCGAAATATTAAGACATATAAAAAAATAAATTAAGCATGGAGCAGGGGAAAGTATACAAATAATAAATTATCATACTTTTGTTAGAAAAGGTTTGTCCTTTTGTTTAAATAATAAATTATCAAACGATACGTTTGGGCTCGGCCGCTCGGGTAGTGTAATGGCGGTGTTTGTATAGCTGGCCGAATTTCGACTGTGGACTGTCTAGTTCGCCCTGTTTTTCAAAAATTTCCCCTGGTTTTGGACCCCCCCCCCCCCGAACGAAATTCCTGGCTACGCCACTGCCAACGATACTTAACTTCGGTGACTGATCGGGAACCGGTGTTTCCATCGTGGCAGGCCGTTGCCCTTTAAAAGTATTTAGGATAAGGATCATGGGCCTTTTTTTCAAGCAATTTTATCAACCTTAACCGATAGATTAGGTACCCTAATTTAAGTTCTGGCACACTCAAGTTTCATTTCCATGCAATTAGGTGGGAGAAGTAATCTCTTATATGGTGTTTTTTGTTAAAATAATAATTATTAGGTGAACTAGTTGCAAGCCTGTGTTGGTTATTCTTGGGTCATTGTTTTCTCTTCTACGATTATTCGTAAAGTTACAAAACTTCTTCATGTGCCCGCTCTCTTCCAAAGCGGCGTCAGTGTCGTGTCCTCGTTTATTACATACTCCAATTACCTATTATACCATCTGTGCACTATGACCCCTTTGTCAATCTTTTATTCCGTTAATCGTACTTGCTCTGTCCGCCGCATCCACCTTTGGAAATTTATAAAAAATTATTGGATATAGTAAAACTTTATATTCTTCTTTGCAGTGCATACAAAATTTTAGAAGGTATTGACCATAATGTGTAGCCGGATTAGACTCGTAATTAAATTTGAGGTGTATCACTTATCCGAAGTCGTAACAAATATTTTAATAATTCCGTGCTACTATATCGAAGGATTACATACATAATATTAGGGAAATGGATAGCAGGACCAAGAGGTTTAAATGTAATTTTTAATGGTCAAGCGTAATAATTATTGTAGAAAATGTCTTTAAAATTGTCTTCTATAACAAAATTCAAATTTTAGAGCAGTATCAATTAGAGAGGTTATTATTTTCCAGCTTAAAGATACCTACTTTATCTATCATCTCTCGTGAAATTAGTGATCACTCTGACTTTGCAACTCTATCATCGGATTTAAACAACGTTCATGCGTGGAGCCAAGAGTGGGGACTCGAACTTAATCTGAGCAAATGCACGGCGGTACATTTCTTGCGGAGGTCGTCCAACTATCCTCATGTATATGCTGTGGATGGTGTTAACATAAAGGCGACAGATGAAGTGAAATATCTAGGAGTTACGATAACTTCTAACCTATCGTGGGGTACACATATAAGAAATATTTGTGGCAGAGCTCTGAAGAAGCTAGGATTCGTCAAGCGTATTGTGGGAAGATTTTCGGATGAAAAAGTAAAAGAGAGGTGCTATTTCGCACTCGTCCGGCCACACCTTTAATATGCAGCGAGCATATGGGATCCGGTGCAGAAAGACTTTATCCGAGAACTTAATGAAATACAAAGGAAAGCTGCGCGACTCGTCAAAAACTGCTACGGGCGTACAGACAGCGTTACACAGATGTTAAACGAATTAGGCTGGGAGCCGCTAGAGACTCGGAGGCTGCGCGCTAGGCTTAGATTGCTTGAGCAATTGAGAATAGATATTATTAAGAGCGACACGGAGAACACCATATCAGAACCCCACTATATTTCCAGGTCCGACAGAAACGATAAATTAAGAGAGATATTTTGGCGAACGGATAGGTATGGGAATTCGTTTTTCCCTCAATCAATAAGGGACTTTGGTAAATGCTAGGCGTAATTTCATTACAGCGTTTCCTTTTTATATGTAAACGGCTGGTGTCCTAACACCCGCCGCCACACGCCTATTGAGGCGGCTTGCGGGGTATTATGTAGATGTAGATGTACTTCTGCTTAATACGTTATTTATTGCAGGCTTCATATATTCAAAGTGCGTGACACATGTGCAATTGTGCATCCTTTTATATACTTATTACGGTAATCTCAGGTTCTAACGTTGTAAATGGTGTAGTCTGAATAACTTGTATGAAGCGCTAGAGGCAATGTATATAGGTGTGAAGGCATCAAAGACCAAAGTGATTGTATTTGACTTGGATAATGGGAAGAGCGATTGTATCATGTGGGAAAACGGTGAAACAGTTGAGCAGGTGGACGATTTTGTTTGCCTTGGCCGAATGTGTGACAAAGCAGAAGGTTAGAGGAAGAGATTATAAAGCGTACGAACGCCGATAGGAAAGTCGTAGGTTTGTGGGTCATACATAAGTGGGAATGGGATATCTGAGTACGGCAAAATTAGGATGGTTCGAGTTAGGAATGAGTGGTTGATTAAAGATTGCGGATTAAGCACTCCAATAATGAGCATATGAGGAAGCAGTGTGTTGCGTATATTTTGCCATGTCGAGAGATTTAATGAGAATCCAACAACGAAACCAATATGAGAGTGGAGTAAATGGTGTGAGAGGAAGAGATAAACCGCTCGGCGTTTGGTGTTGGTCAAGTCTATACAGGTTCTCCACCGGGTCACACTCTGCATTTATGCCCTGATGACTCGTGCATAGAAACGTCGGCAGAAATGCAGTGGATGACCCGGTGGAAAACCCGAATAGACTTCACCAATGCATGAGATTAACTGAAGAAAAAGCGGTATGGGAGGATTGGGCATCACGGAGTAAATAGTCACAGCAGAGTCAGATTTACAGGCATATCACGTTAAACGTTTTTGACTGGCCCTACCCCGAAAGGGAACGGTGTGATGGGTATGCACGTATAAAATAATGTTGCAGATTTTTGCCGGCTCAGGCCCCGTTCTTCTTACAAGATTTCTTTCTTCGTCTCAGCATGCCTCCTACCTCTTTTCTTCTCTTCCCTTGCACCACAAATTTGACGCGGTGAAAGGGCTTGCGCGTTTCAATTACTAGCGGAGCTGGGTCGGTGAAAGTAAAAATAATTGCTCCTGGTAGGGCCACCCATGCCGGATATACCTTAGGGTGGAAACCAGATGCAAGGTAGTTCACGTGACTGTATCACATAAGAAATACCGTTGTGGGTTGCTATGGGAAGTCATGCTCACCCCCGAAGCAATATATTTCCCTGAATATGATAGTACAACTTATATATTGGCATGAATATAAATAGCGCTTATGCTAATACTTCAACTTAATCCCCAGAAAAGAAATAAGTGTAGCATTTAATGCAGAGCTGCGAGTTATAGACTTCTTGATTTTCCAGGCAGTAAACAGTAACAGGTTTACACTAGTTTCCCATGACAACAACCCGCTTAAGAGCTAAGATCCAACAAGGGAGATCAGATATGTATCCAGGAGTTGAAATTTAATTGCATTAAAATGTTAAGTGACGAATAAATGGAACTGCAATTTGGAAAGGGGCTTATGTTGGAGTTGAGGGTCAGTATTAACTAATGCTTTACTTACGCCAGGCTTTGGTTTTTTGGGTAGTGATTACGAGCATGTTTGATTCACCTTTTGCAAATGGGTAATTACACTCATCAGGCACAATAGATGATGATAATGGTTATATTACGTCCACCTTTGCCCACAATTTAATGGGGACCGCTGTTAATCCTGAGATTATAGAGAATTTTATGATGTCCGTTCGTGGGAGAGGACGAAATGTAGTTTATGGCCGATAATAGCCACTATTGCATAGAAGCGAACGATAACCCATTGAACGGTCACAGTATTTTTCTCCGGGATAAGGAAACATCCGAAAAACGTTAAGCCTTGTGATTTAACGAGGATACTTGGAGTTTCAATGTGCACCTAAACTTTTATCATGGGAATTCTATGCTGTCAAATTGTAGTACCACGCGTTGCCAGTCGCGGCTGCTCTCTTGACATGAAATAATAAGCATAAAATGGACGAATATCCTTCGCATATGTCTAGTATCATCCAAGGGCTGACATATATTCCATGTGAAAGATGTTTTTGAGAAAGAAAAAATTGCTTGGGGGAAAGGTACCTACTCTCTGAACCTAAATGAGCACCTGAATTTCAATGATCAGAACTCTTGGCAATCAAATGACCTTTGGGTTTAATTAATTGGATTCATGCTTAATCAATGGCTGAGCTGGATGTTATAGCATTACCTTTTGCATTAATTGGCATAGAAATCTACTCCCACGATGGTAGTAATTCTAAGCTAAGCATAAAATTGAGTGTTATCTCACATTTAAAATAGGGATTGTTCAAAGTTTGACCCTCTTTTCACATACACAAACGCACTTACGTTCGGCTATCATGGACCAAATACGTATATATTTGCCGGAATGTAAAACCCTCAAAATTGTTTCTATATTGGTCAAAGAGAGCAGAACATTAAATATTCGGGCGTAAGAACATTTTCATTGATTTAGAAACCATCAAAATTATTGCATTTATCAAGAATTTGTTATTTGACTTGCATAAATTGGTTTTTATTCTGATATATTGCATGCATGTGACAAAGGAAAGAATTCTGTATTTATAGAACTCTAATAATGTTTACATTTTCAAGAATTTTGACTTGTTTTAGTTGTTAACACTAGAATGACCGGGGACGGTCAATTGACCGTTCGTGTTTTTTTTTCGCGTACCACTTCGTTATCTTTCGATTAATGAGGCTGAGTTTTTTTGACTTTTAATATTTTGGAACAAATAATGCGAAAAATGAAGTTTTTTTTGGGCGGGATGCTTCATGTCAAGAGCAATGCCATCTTTTACCTACAATGACCGCGAGCGGTCAATTGACCGTTCTTGCATTTTATACCGTTATTTAGATCTCTTTGTCGATTTTTGGTGTCAATTGTATCAAATATCATAGCGTGCACCTTATCACAAACGCACACCAATCAAATGTGACTCTCACATCTTCACAACAATTTTTACATATGATTTTACCGTTTATGAGAAGGAGAGACACATTAGCAAAACCACGGTATGTTGCGTTGTAAAGAGTCGCTACTAAACATTTTATTGGCAGTGGAGATCACTTCTTTAGTTGAAATGTGCTGTTACGTTTGTGCGTAGCTGCTGGCAGCCAAGCCTGGCGTCGCCGCACCCCGCTGCCCCTGCCCGACGTGTAGCCTGCAGGGCTGACCGTGAGAGCCCGGGGTAGACATTTCCGCGGCATGTTACAATACGCGACGGTATGCGATACGCTCCATGGAGAATGGCTCCCCCCTTTCTAGCTTGCAGTTGTTTGTTTGTGAACCTATACTTAGGCTCATAAAAATGAACAGAAAATGAGGCGCGTCGCGAAAAAGGCAATGACAACAAGTCTATATCTTTTTAGGAACTTGACGCTTTGATTGCCATACTGTACGGTGTATGGCCCACGGGGATTACAAATCCATACGTTGTGGGACAAAAACTGGGTGCCCGCTTCCTTCTCCAAAACGATGGGAAGAAATACGTTCAAGGAAATCATAAAATTTCTAAGGTTCAATGAAAAGGCAACCAGGCCTCAAAAAAGAACTGACAAATTTTGCCTCGCATCTAAGATGTGGGACAAGTTCATAGAGAACTGTATCGCCTGCTACAAGCCTACTGAGAATATTACCATAGACGAACAATTATTCCCATTCAAGTGTGGATTTCCCTTTACCCAATTCATGGGTAACAAGCCAGACAAGTATGGAGTAAAGTACTGGATAGCAACAGATGCAAAGGAACGTTACGTGCTAAATGCTTTCCCATACTTGGGAAAGGACGAATTGAGACCAACAGAGCAGAGAGTTCCGGAAAATGTTACCCTGCGCCTGTTTGAACCGCTCATGGATAAGGGTAGAAATGTCACAACGGATAATGTTTTCACATCTTTGTACCTAGCTAAAGAGCTTGCAAAACGCAAGACAAGTATTGTTGGTACTTTCAACAACATTCGTAGGGAAGTTCCTCCCTTTGGAAGAAAGCCAAAGATCCTTTACACACTACAGTTGTTTACGAACATGACAGCGTTACCTTGACTACATACTATGGTAAATCTTCCAAGAATGTGCTGATCCTTAGCAGCATGGACTCAGAGATAACCATCAATGAGGCTTCTGAATAGAAAAAACCAGAGACAGTTGAATTCTACAACGCAACCAAGTGTAGAGTTGACACTGTTGATGGAATGTGTCGCAAATACAGTGTCCGGACCGGGGCACGCCGATCGCCTGTCCAAGTGTTTTAAAATATACTTGACTTAGAAATTATAAATGCAAATACTTTGTACAGGCTTGTATTTGGCTCAAAGATGTCCCGTAGAACTTTCATTATGAAAGTAGTTGAGGATCTATCCGCATTTTACATTGGGAAAAGAACTGCCGTTCAACCTTTGGGATATCTTTTTCCATTAGGCAAGTTTCGCAAGCAATGCCAGATTGGTCTCTGTAATCAGAACAATACAAAGTATATTTTCTCAAGGTGCTACAAATACATGTGTGGGAACTGTGAAAGAAAGCAGAAAATTTGCAAAAAGTGCTCATAAGAGTAAAGAAATACCTTGAGACCGCATTTGTAGTCCTTCACTCTAACTCTGTCTTTTCTAATTCATTTTTCTCCGATGTCATGTTTTTATCTAATAAAATTACGATAAATAACGTGTTTTGAAATGTTACTTGTGTTTTAAAACACATGACATTATTTTTAAAGATGAAAATGAGATATTTTTATTTTACAATCAAACATTTTATGTGTAATTAACATTGTTTGCAGCGAACAATTTTTTGCCTAACACTACGCCTAACCGTAACACATTATCAGAACACTTCCACACTCGTTAGAAAAAAATTACGAAGGGAAAACCTACGAAAGAGCGCAAGAAAAGGGGAACGGTCAATTGACCGCTGGCTGTAGTATTAGGTATGCGGCTTACTTCGGTCATTCTAGTGTTAAATGACTTCGTTCAATTGAACACATCAACACATTTAAATGTACCTGTCCCACCTACGTACCACCTCACACCTAACTTAACAGACTGTACCTAGTTACCGAGCGTTGCTCGATGTTTATTTGGTGTACTAAGAACTTTTATGCTCCTATTCTGCTAATTATTCTCTATTTTAATTATATTGGGCATTCACATAGTGCTATTAAAGGTTTACATAAAACAAATTTTATAAAGCATAACGGATATTTATTTTAAAAAAATATAGTAGTGATGATGCAATTAGGTAGTATAAAGCAAACGCAAAAACCCCACAAACACAAAAATGTTCTTCTCAAGAAATTCTGAAATCATCAATAAATTCAATATATACATTGTTTTCATTATTTCCAATGTTCATTGACAGCTATTTGTTATTATTAGATTTAAAATTATCCAATATTTCTTTCCATACAACGTTTCTCGTGTGTCGAAGTTATTGAGTCAGGACGCTCTTGGGCAAATTGTTGCAAGGTTGATCCATCTTCAAAAGTTGTACGAGCTGCTTCCGCAAATTCTGGATCGCACGTCATTGTGATAAAGAAGTCTGATGATCCAAGTCAACGGACAAAGGCCATACCTTCTTCAAAATGTTCAGTCTAAAAACGTGTAGATCCAGGAAACAAAGAAGCCAATATAATCCTTTCACCAACAACAGCATTCTTTTTTTCAGCCAATTCACTCAAAAATTGAATCGCTCTTTTATAGTTGTCTGCAAGTATTTTTTAAAATTTCCTTTAATCCATTGGACACTGTCATGTTCCTCTCTTATACAAGCATCAACCAGATATTGCTAAAAAAAAGCCGACCAATGAGATGCAAAACATTGTATGTACTTCAAAATGCGGAGATCAAGATTTCTTAGGTTGATGTCTGAAGGAAAATAGTTGGCAAGTTGAGGTTTCAATGCTAAGCGGTACTGAGCTAGTTCAAATATAGTCAAATTTTGATGACTGGTATTACGTGTTCTTAAAAGAATATCAATTCAGAGAATCCAAAATTTCCAAATTTGGGTGAAATAGTGGATAAGTAAAGGGCCCAACACGACTGTCAATATTTTTCATGGTAATTTCCCGCATTTACGAATAATTAACTCTTTATCTGGAAAGCTTTGGTCAGCGTTGAGGGTAAAAATGGCAAAAACTTCATTCTGAAGGGGGAAGGGGATTTCTTCTTACTATTGTTTAATGGTTTTGATTGAATTTTTGGAAAAAAGGTATAGTATTGAGAGGTTTGAAGATAAAAAGAATTTTTTTGAGGTACTTCACCCCAAAAACTGAATTTACGAGCTATCAATCGAAACTTATCGGAAAATACCGTAAATTTATTAAAGCTTTCTGACACCACACTTTGTATACCAATTCAAATTCCTTCGACTGTTACTAGTAGGTCTACCGACTAAGGTCGGTTCAGGTGGGAAAAAGGATATCTCTACAAATCTGTCATAGCTGCAAGGTTTCTCCTACTTACACGATTTTATTATTTATCAAGTCATATTACCTACCCTGTTGATCCCACCTATGAGGTCTTTTCAATTTCCTCCCCTTTCCCGCTATCTCAACATCCTACCTTCTATCACGGCCTTGAGCATGCTTTCGCCTCGCATTACATGCTCTAACGAAAAACTCTACTTTTTTCCATTTTCCTGGGGATTCCGGTTAGTTTAGTGAATAGAACACTGGTTTCTCTTCCTCAGATCCCAGGTTTGTTCCAAAACAGTGGTTGCGTAAAAAGTAAAGTACTCCGTCCGCCGAGTGCGTCGATAAACTTTTGACCCCTTGGAGCCATTCGCTATTAATAGGTTTATCCCGGTGTTTGAGTTTCTCTCCACTTTTCTACGCATTTAAAATGCTTTTTGCTCACCAAATGGGCCATAAAGCAAAAAAAAATTGGCCCATAAAAAACGGGGGCCTTTCGTTTAGAGTAGGCATGTCGCGACGCCAGCTTTTTTCTCTACGCCACTAATAAAATGCCCCAAATATCTCTCTCATGCCACTTATACCATTTCCATACCTTATGGCTACAATCGGCAAACTATGCCAAGCGATAGGTTTGTTGGTGACGCGCCAAGATTACGACGGTTAAATGAAACCTTCCAATGTTTTTTGCCCTTCTTATATTATAATCTAATTAACTAGTATAGTAATGAATCACAAATATTCACATTAGTGGGTTAAAAAATTCATTAAAACTCGGTTCGGTTTATTTTTGAGGTTTTTAAATGTGAGTTCTATAACTAAAGTTTTCTCCAATCGAATCTTCTTAATTTAAAGAAAATTGAGCTTAATAATTCATTTGTGTATGTTAATTACTTAATTGTTGTTGTATGCATAATTTTACCAAAGCTTTATGCCAACCACTGATACGTATCGTAATAAAGGTTGTTTTCGTTATATTTTGACATATTGTAATGAAAATTACTTGTCTCTTATTTCATACTTTCTAAAGGTCAACACTAAGGATTGCATTTTCCCGGCTTGTAATTTAATATATGAAAATGGGGCCAAGCTTACGCATATTGGTCACCAACCGCTAGCTTATGGTGCCAATCAGTGGCATCACTAGGGTTGGTGTCATCCAATGCGATAACTCATGGTGTCACCCCCTCACGACTTACCCTATGGACCTCCTCCGAGCCCGCGCAATATTTCATATTATACACGTAAAACTATAACATATTTTTGTGTTTATAACCAGCAGACAGGGATATTTATATATTTCAATAATAAATTTGTTTGTGGGCTGAAACAATGCATAACAGTAATTACGAAGAGTGAAATAGAATCACGGACAGTAGGTAGCTAATATTTTGCATGTTGGTGTCACACAATGTGATGGTATCACCCGGTGCGGTCCTCACCCCCCTATTGACGCTACTGGTGCAAATTACCTTAAGTTTTCAATTGTCTCTTCAGTTTAACTACAAACCAAGGAGAGCGCAATAAAAAATTGGAAGCATACTAGGAAACGCATGAAAGAAATGGACTCAAGTTGCATTTGACCGGGCAGCGAAGGAGTTAGATGGCACATAGTGGGGTAATGGGTGAGGGCTGAGTTAAGACTTGCTTGAAGAGGCACAGGCGACGTCTCCTTGGACCAAGGCGCCCCCTAGGAGATCCCTCTCCCATATATACCACCCCGGAGGCCTAAAGGCGAGGTGGCGAAGGAGGAGGAGGGTGCAGAGGGGACGGGCCCCGGAACGGAGCGATGTGAGGGGAGAGCTACACACACAGGGCGAAAGGAGGGGAGGGGGCCTTCCCCTCCTACGCCGGCAAGGGAGAGATGGATCCTGGCCGCCACCGCGGCGCTGGCGTCGGCCCGTCGATCCGCAGCCCCCGAGAGTTGGCGCCCGGGAAGCGTCGGGAAAGGAGGTCGTCCCAAACACAACGGATCACGGCCAGTGTTGAGAGGAAAGTGAGGAAAGAAGAAGGGAGGTGGTCAAATACCAGAAGTGTTGGTGCGAAGAGGAGGTGGGAGAGAGGGACAAGTGGAGGGAGTGATTAGTTCAATCGAGGAGGGAGATGTTGGACAAGTGTGGTTGTGATAAAACGATTGACAAAAGAGGAGTGTGTTCTTTCTTCCCCAACCGACATTTGACCTTCCCCCTTTTGCAGTTCCGCCGAATCGAGTCTGCCGCTTTAAAGCTAAACCTCTCTCCCAGTGCTTTAAAGCACAGTGTGGCGGTCTCTTCTGCCAGTTAGACCCTCCCTGGATTCCCGCCCACGCCTCACAGTGCTACGATCTGCTGGTGTGTGTTCTTCAAGTTGTTCATCCCCCACGAAGCACGACGTGTCTTCCATGTTGTGAAGTTGGTCCCTCATTATTTTCAATCCTTCATCCGTGTTCGATACAGAGAGTGAAATAAGGGTGCTGGATACGCCTCACAGTTCTTTTGATTTTTCAGACGGAGCCAATTCTCCCGCTCCGTGGAGTTTTTTAAACATCTTTTTTTACCGTGTGGTAGCGCTTACGCCTGCGTCTCACGGGGGCCCGGATATACGGGGAGTTGCACCGTCGGCGGCCCACATTCGGTCAGGCCGTCATCGGCGGTGTTCCCGCGTGGTTCTTCTCCTCCCCTGAAAATATCCCGTGGAAATTTACCCCTAGCTCAGGCCCATTCGTTCCCGCCCGCTACTTTTTTAACCAGCTTTCCCAGTTTGTTGCCCCAGTTCGGCCGGCCTCCTCCCACGTTAAGGATTTCGGGAGATAAGTGGAGAGGTTCCCCAGTGCTAAGGGGGGTAGTGGAGACAACCCCCCGCCGAGGTGCATGCCCCGATCCCGGTTGTGTTCCGGTGGCATCGGCGGTCATAAGCGGCCGGTTTCCCCATCGTAAGCCGGTCGTGTAGCCGCTTTCGCGCGCGGTTTATTGATGTGAACGCGCTAGGTAGTTTGCCCCCGTTCCCTTACGGATGTTCCGGTGACCTCCCGCGGACCGTCGGCGGTTCGGGAAGCCCATGAGCCCTCTCTCTGAGTTCCCCGAAAACGCGTAAACATCTTCCGAGGAATCGTAACCCCCCCACTTAGCATAAAAAACACCTCCCTAAGATATTCGACCCAGCCCGTTTTCTGATATTTCACGCTGCTTTTCCTCTCCCCACTCCATACCTTGAGCTAAGGAGGTGGTCATAGTGACGGTGAGAAAGATTGATAGTGTGCCGAAAAGGAAGAGTGTAAGAGGAGGGTTATTGGGAGATTCCCTTGTTTTTCATCATCGCTCGGGCCTATTTTCATCTGGCGAGGTGGGGAAAAATCCCTGTGGAAGAAAGGGTTCCATCAACATCATCTTCTTCTCCAGTCGTCTCATCGGCAGTCGGCTGGATCACTACTGCCACACTTGCATCTGCCGACGAGGAAAGTGCTCTTTTTCGGAAGTTCTTTCATTCTCTTTCTTGAGAAGGGGCAAGGAAGAGATAGATTTTTTCTTTGTGATTCGTGTGTTCTTTATGAGTGACGTCTCAGGGGAAAAAAAGGATCCCTGTTGTATCCTGCAGTCTCCGTTGGGAGGTGTTTTGGAGGAGGCAAGGAGTTGAACCGGAAATTGAATCCAGTTCTCCGGAAATAAAGGAAAACAAGGTTGGTACATCCCCATTGTTCGTGCTCGTGTTTCGAGATTTTTTCTCGGGTGTGTTTATACTGTGAAGGGATGCAGCTCTGATCTAAAATGTGTTTTTTTATGTTTTATCGCTTCATATTTTCGCACTCCGGTGGGAACTAACCAATATCTGGTTCCTCTTTATCTCAGTTGAAGTAGTGACTTGTGTTTAAACGGGCGAACGCTGTAGCTTTGATGATAAGTGTCCTTTTCTATTTGAAGTTGTGAATTGAGTCGAAGAGTGTGGAAGTGCCAGCCAACTTGGAATTTAATATTATGTTGTATATATTTTGGAATTGAATATTCCGTTCCGAGTAATGTTGATTCTGGAATGCTGTAGTCTCAGTAAATCTATTTGAATGTTAGCCTTTGCCCGTGTTACCTATTAATTACCTAAAATGAACGCTTGGTTGTAAATGTCTTTATCAAGTTGTTGGGTGTTTTTTCAATGCGTTATATTTCAACAATGATTTTAATGCCCAAAAACGTAGTGTATACGACTCACATTTTTTCAAATTTTATCGTAATTAGTACAACTTTTGCACATTATTTGTAAATACAAATAGTATTCCTTTTAAGCAATGCTAGGGAGATAATTCGCTGTGAGCGTTCATTGAAATGTGCAGAAAAACGTTTGTTCGCTTATTACGTGGAATATCGTTACCTTAAAAAACCATTGCCAATGGAACTAAAACTAATGTGCATACATAGTTTCTGTAAGAATGTTAGTGTTAATTTTTAGTTATCAGATTTTACAAAGTTGACTAATACCGAATAATTTTGATTCATGAGGAACGGTGTGATTAAATGGAAATGGGTTTCATCCGAAAATAAAGGCAAGTAACGATAGAGTACCATTTCTGGTCATCTAATGGAGTTCAATAATCCCAAGCTAGTTGTACAATAGCGATTAATTTCCCTAACATTCATTTCAAGTTTTCCGCGCTAGGCAGTGCTGTTATTTTATTTTGTAATCCTAATATTTAGTTTGAATTTTTGTATTTCTGCCATCGTACAGATTTTTCTTATCTTGAGCATTTTTGTTGCGGATCTGCTTTTTAGAGCATCTTATTAATGAATTTTCAGTTAAAAATTGAAATGTTGCGTCTCAATGCGTCCTAATTTATGGTTAAGTAATTGCGTCATTAGTTTCTTGGCGCCCAGCGTATGCTGCGCTACTGTGTTCTCTGATACTAATTCTCAAGTTATAAGGACTACTAAATTGAATAAGGTTTTGAGCATGGTAAAATGCAGGAGTCACTTTACTGTCAAAGGATGCAATTCGTACAGCTCTTATATCCGACGATATTTTGTTAGGAACACTGGGGGTTTTGGAGGAGGAGTTATTACTTTGGTAAGAGAAGAAGGGAGTAGGCCATTTTCGCAACGGGATGTGGGTTTGTGGGAATAGGTAAGACTACTCGGAGAACTGAGAGAAATAGGAAATAAACCCGGAGTAAAGTAATCCACAGTGCCACGTTTCCATCGGACAGATGGCATACGGCACATGAATACTCCTTGACAAGGCACTCACTCAAGGATTTATAAGGAAAAACTTACGCCTCTGTCGGATTCAAACCAAGACCCTCGTTATGCGTTGCCTGTTCTTGACTCCAAATTCTGCTCTGCTATCTAATTTCAAGTCATAATGTCTCTTTCCCTATCCTATTTCTCTCTCTACCCCGGCGTACTTACTAGTTACCTTCATCCCCGTTAAAAAATATCATTTACCATCCCATTCCGCAATTGCTGTACTCCAGCCAAGCCATGATACCTAATCCTGAACGACGCTCGGAAATGTTTTACCGTGTATTATCTTCAGAGATAATGCTTCATCATATGCCCAATCATCTTTACCGGTTTGACAAACGAATTTTGATTTTGAAACACTGTAATCTCCACTATTTTGTTGCTCACCGTAGAAGTTTGCAGTACAACATTGAGTGTAAATTTCAACGTTTTAAGCTCAGGTTTCGTTCCAAGAATGTAATATTTACCCGTAGTTTCGTCCAATACTGTGTTCTCTGATTATCCGTTTAGAGTAGCACTCTTTTCGGGTAAAATCTTCGGTAAATTCCGCGGAACATGCGTAGAGTGCAGCTTTGCTCTATATCTTGGCACACTACGTCTATTTTCTACACTCGAAGTCCTTCCTTCCTGCATTTCTGAGCCATGGAATCTTACTCTCCGGGCTTTTTCCTCATGATTGCCGTGATCGTTTTGAGAAAGAGGAATCCCGCAAATCCTTGGATCGGCCTTTCTTCTTTAAGGAGCAAAAAATCACTTCTTCCATCTCTGTAATGCGTATCAGACGCACCACCCCTTTTTTATTCCTTCTACTCTCCGAGAGGTGGGATTTAAAACTTCAATCCTCTCTTTCTCGCGAAAAAAATGCGGGAGGAGATATATTTCGTCGGTTTTTCTCGGCATCCAGGAATCGGGAGACGGGGAGGAAGGAGGGGAGATCTTGCTCGGGTTGACTGATCGTCTGCCGTAAATATTGAACATATCGCGCACGGAGATGGAACCCAACCGAGCAAAAGTCTTACAGGGGGGAGGTTTGGGAAATATAAAAGCCTTTTGTCTGCTAATTCGACGTGTACCGTACGCCTCAGTCCCCTTCTCGCCCGTGCTATTTTTTATTTTCTTTTTATTCCGTCCGAGTTTTTTTTCTCGAACTCCCCCATTTCTACGCCTTGCTCCGCGGTTGCTAAAGCGTATCCCGTCACGAGCGAGCCCGTGAGTTGGTTAGCTATCGCGCGCTCTTGGATCCGGTGACGCGCCTGGAAGTCGAATGCCTGCAGCGCGCCGGGGTGTTATATTGTCGGGTTCTACGGGGGTCGTTGTCACCGGAGTTTTGGGGGAGGGTTGAGCAAAGTAACCCGATTCTTTTCGGTCGATAACCCGGGGTAACATTCGTAAAAGTCGACGAGTATGAGTGAAAAAAGTTTAATCTGAGAATGATTATGTGAATTTGCATAAAAATCTCAATGGGTGTGTGCTTGAGGAATTTTCTTACATATGAATTCCTGAGCTTAAGTTATTGCCATTCTTCCATATCTCTGTGGTATGAGGAATGTCGATTCTACGCAATGCTAGGAATAGAATATAAGTTTCATATCGATTTTCTTCCCGCTAAGTATATTTGGATGTGAAAACGTTTAATCTGGAGTTTCATCTAAATTCTCCTGTTTTTATTTATCTGATACCAAATAAAAAATGCGAGAGAAAACAGTTTAGCATGGTTGTATTATTTTCTATTTGTATTTTGCTTTTAACGGACATTCTTAGAAATAACGATTGCTCCCTGTTGATGTTCTATTAGCCTGAGCAGGGGTTTTAGGCTTTTTTTCTGATGTCTATACTGCTACCCAAGACATTTAATGTGAAAGGCAAAGTAAGTCGATTATTTTCAGTCGATAATCCGGGATACCACTCAAAATTGAGAAATATGAGTGACAAAAAATTGAATTAGAGTATTTTCATTTGAATTCATAGTAAACTCTCAGTTGGTATGTGGTAGTAAGTTATAAATCTCCCATTTTGCCTTTCATATGAATTCCGGAGCTAGAAATCATTCTTTACAACCTCCATGATATGAATTACCTCTATATTCTACTGCTTTTCTTTATCTAATCAAATTTGAAAATTGACTAGTTATATTGTTGACTTTTCCGTTTTTTACTTTTACTTGAATACCGGATCAAATAAGTATATGTATCTTTCGCCCAAACTCCGTGAGGAAATGATAGGTGGGGCAACGTTTGAAATAGAATAATATTGATTAGTTCAGAGTTAAGAATATTCGGAGGTGAAAAAATTCAATTTTGATTTTTCTCTAAATTCTGCTGTTTTTCTTAATCTGATTCCAAATGAAAATTGATATGTTAAAAAAGGTTTAGAATGGGTGTATTCGTGTCTATTGGTTTTATAATCTCATGGATATTCTGGGAAACTGCGATAGCCCCCTGTTGATGTTCAGTGTGGCCAGAGCACGGGTTTTTTGCTCTTCTTTACATCATCTATTACGTGTCGAAAGATATCGTAAAGCAGAAAAAATTGGAACAGGCAACCGATATATTTATATATCTCAATTTTCGGTATTGTTGGATACATAAATTCTTCAAGTTAAATCTCCCCTTTAAAATGTGCTCTTTTGGCTTCTCTGTTTCTGCTTAAAAGTTGGTAGTAAAAATGTTTGTCTTGAGATAACTGATGCATGTTCGTGCACAATATCATTAGATATTTCCTAATAAATTGACTAACAAAATTTTGTTTTAATTATTCATGCCGTTTCAGTTATTACGCATTCCTTTTTATAGGACATACGACGTCGAGAAAGGTAGGAGTATTTTTCAACAAGACATAAATTTTTATAATACCGTCTTATGTGAGTTGTTTCGATCTGCATCATCACTTAGATATTTTTGAGTTCCCTCTCCGGGAACTCCCGATTTGGTCGACGTGGAAATCATTATTCCTCCTAAAATATCTTAGGCATGGGTGCATAAGACTTTTTCAACCCGGAAAATCGGCCCTGGCAGAGCATAGTCTAGATAATGCGCACTCCATCAATTTTAACAGCACCAAAATCCTTTGCCGTTCAAATGGATACTGGGATCGTTTGATGAAAGAGGCTATCGCTATAAGTTTGGAGGAGAAGAAGTTAAATCGTGACTCTGGGCAGTACATCAGCCAAATATGGAGACCGCTACTCAATAAAATCAAACGGTCGCGGTTACAATTTAAATTCAAACCGCCTTGAACGAGCCGGTCAACAATGGGTTTCTTCAACCGCCGTTGGCCAGCTATAAAAACCCCGGAATGGACCAACTCGGCAATAAGTCTCAGCCCTGATGACGATGAGGGAGTCACTCGTCGAAACGTTGGCCTTTAAAAGCCTTACCCGGTGGCAAACCCTAGAAGATTTTACTAACATTGTTCCTCTTAACCCTAAGGAAATCAAAACCTGGGGTAAATTATACGGAAATATATAATTGAATTACTTCCTTGATATCAAAAAGTAAAATTGAAATCATAGGTATGGCAAGGGTCGCACTTTAGTTTTTATAAAAACTTTCCTTCGAATCAAAATCGCAAAACTAGTTATGAGTTTTAGAAACTATTATCTATTTTTAATCATTAAAAAACTGCTCTAACCTGTGGTTTATATCGTTTTAGAAATAGTTTAAGGGTAATTTACTCATCAGGAAGCTCTTTTTATTTCGTTGACTTCGTAGATGGCTAATGTTCCCTAATATTTCATGAAACGTTTGTTTCACCTGCCTGTTGTGAACAAGAATTACTCTGGAGAGTTATTACTCATTTGATGTAAGGTTAACCTTTCTTCTACACCTACATTAAGTATTTTTGATCGTCCCACTAAGTGAATGTATCTTACTAGAATATTGCAACTTCTTTCGTTATAAACTGGAGAGATATCTTGTGGCAGAGTGCTTAATAACTGTCCTTTTACAAGTAATAATTTTGTCAAGTCAGCCTTTATCTCAGGAAAACACACAGTGGGTGCCCAGCGCTTGTGGTAGAGTAGCGGTGTTCATCAAGACTCAAAGTAACCGCACTTGTTAGCATTTCCATAAAAAAGCTTAAGGACGTGATTTAATGTAAGTTTTTATGCTGCGTATGTTAGAGCTATCTTTGGTGGAATATCTTGGGAGCATGAATGTTACGTCACATTATACAAATAATTAGATGTCACATCGACATCACCATGAAATATTCAAGAAGTATAAAGAGTTAAGAGTACACACGTGTTTACAAACCGTCATTGCAGCCGTTTTTTTTATCGTAATGGGCTATACATTTGCCTGGTTCACTGAAAAAATCATCGTTACTCACTTCTAGTAAGCAGGTGAACAAGTTTTACGAGAGGAGCGACGAAATTAAGACATTTTAATCTTCTAAAAAAATGTTTGGTTCCTTTTCCTGGAAATAATTTGTTTCGGCTTAGTAAAGAATAATAATATGAATAGCTTCCTTCCATAGATTTTTTCCCCTTCCTCTGGTATCAGAAAACCATAGTAGTGATAACTATGAAAAGAGATGTCCCCATATATTTCTATCCAGACATGGAGTTGTTTGAATTATAATTTGGTTTTCTCCCAGGTTGAAATTCACCTGATGGTGATCATGCTTTAGAAAATTTCTGAATTAATGAATATTTCAGCTAATATTTTCCGCTATATGCATGACACTGCATTAACGCATAATCTCCATGGTACTTAGCCATATTGTAAACGAGAAGTTCTCAATGAATCAGCTTGTTAGGCGGCTGTGGAGTATATTTTTGGGTTCGTTTTTATACCTGCTTTTTATTCGCTTAATTATGGTCACAAACATTTCTCGAGAGTCTCAATTACTTGATTGATACAATGGTACAGTTTTGATAAACGCAATTAGGAACAACCATTGTAGCATCGCTTCTCGTTGCAAACGAAAACAATTTTTCTGAAATTCAGTTGTACTTTTAAAAAACCTCTACAGACACTAAAATGGGACTTTTTTTTATCAATTCAAAAGAAACTTGTGCTCTACGTGGCTTCCTGTAACCGTGTGAAGATGATTAGTTCTTGTTGAACTTAGCCAAAAGTTTTAGCAACGGATCTGCGTGCTCTCATCGTGGTAGAATCTTCCAAGGTGTAATGGTGATGGCAGGCTTATGCAAGCAAGTTGATGAGAGCTAATTGGAAGATTTAGGTGAAGAGGTTTCCTTTTTCCGGATATTAAAGACAGTGAATGAAGACGATCGCTAGTTTACATCTTTGGCCTGAGAAACGCAGTGAGCTGAAATAGAATATATCAGTTTAACAGCACTGTGAGTGGAAAGGATAGATTCTGCGTCCTTATTAATTTGCGCTGACATTTTCTTTTGTTGCAAAATAGCGAATCAAGTACACATTTATTTTTATCTGGTGATTCTAAATTGTTTTATCATTTATTATTTCAATTTTGCGTTACCTTGCCATTTTCACAGAATGTATGGTTTTGTTGTTTTGAGGGTGAAGCTTTTATTTTAGTTAGGTATCTCTTGAAATGATTTTGTAATATTCCTTCAAGTGAGGATACGGTGATTTCTTAATATTTCTGGTAGTCATTTCAAATGATATAAAAGCACTTGCAATGTAATTTGTTAAAGAACGCTGTGACACTTACGTGAAATTTTCATTTACTTTACAGGGGCTTCGCTTTTGTTATTCTTAACATTTTATTGAAACTCGCTCAGCAAAGGTGTACCCATGCAATGCTTTATAGCTTTAGTAATAAAGAAAATTGAAGTGAAAACTATTTATGAGTAACTACTTAGATTTCTCAACGCGCATTGCCCCAGTTAAAGCTATTCAGATAACCTCAATGACGAATTTGGGGTAGTTTTTTATTTGTACTTGTATTCCTTAATGCATGACTTGGGCGCTTCTAGTGCTTTTGCTCTGGATGTGGTGTAATTTATTTTCTTTGTCTTCTCTCACTGAAAACATATAATTCCTTGAATTGAATATTGAGATGAAAATCATAAGTATTTTTAGTTTGAGGGTAACGATTGTGGTTCCGCTAGTTTCTGCCAAAGCTCTACTAAAGTTTATCATTATTTTCTAATTTCAAAAACGATTATAACAAATATATAGATACAAAATAGGTAGATGTAGTGGTTTTTATGCATATTTCGATTTTTGCGACTTAACTATTGCATTTTCTATTAGTCGATAAGGTCTTCAGTCGCCTTTGAATTATTTTGATGTTATCCTTCATATTTTGTCCATGGAAATGGCCCTTTTGTATACGGTAGGTATGCCCTTTTCTGCCTTTTGTAGCTGTTTCTTGCGTGCCACTAGGTACATTATATTTCCATTACTAAGAAAAAAATATATAAAATAAAATGCTACCCAGGCTTATTTATTATTGCCTCGTTATTAAATGAGGACGGATGTTTGGATAAAGATAAAATCTATAGCATCCACTATCCGCTAAATGGGCTAGTCTTTCACGGAATTTGATGCATATTTTGCAAATCCGCTTTATGTCCATTAGTTACTCAACATCTCCTTCCTCCTGCGTGGTTAGAATGGGAACCTGATGTTAGTGCAAGAAAAAATATAAGTTTAATTATTTATGATTTTTCGCTTGAAATGAATTAGTTTAGATCCTCCAGATTTGTCGGTGTATAAAAATAATTTAGATGACCCCTCCTTAGCTGCGTATATACGATTAGATAGAAAGAAGATAAGGCTTATATTTACTAATTTCCATTTCTACACCAATTTGGCGGATTGGCGGCGAAGAAAGATGAGTGTCCAACAGCTTGATTTATTTTTTAAGTCTTAAATGTATCTTACAGTTCATCTTGCGTTCAACTCGAAAGAAACAAAATAGCATATTTTTACATCCAATGGACTACATATAGCCTAACTTTCGTGTGCAATTCTATGCTAGGGATAAATGAGTGAGGGAACATCCGATGTTATATGCTTGTCTGTTTCAGACGTATGTTACGATTACTGGGTAAATAGAAGGTTTTTAGTTGTGATTCCATCTGGATATACGGGCTAGTTTGTGAGGCGCCGAAAGTAAATATGGCAGAGGGTTTGAAGACATCATTCACGAAGAGAAAGAAAATTGAGGAAAGGAAAGAGGTAATTAATGAGGTGTGTTTTGGTGGATTACTATCTCGACATTCATTCGTTTCTGACATGGATGATGCGCGTGAAGTAGGAATGCGCACACTTATATACTCAGCAGTGTTTATATAAAAAAAATTATTTTTAACTTTTGCCTGCTCGTTGGATGCAGTGGGGAGTTAAAACTTGATGTTCCTGAATTTCAATTTTTTACATGCATTAACTCCAAGAGTGATTCCCAGAGCATAATGAGTATATATTGTGTCTGCATTTAACTGTTAACCTTACAGTCTCTCTAAACCTACATGCTCCGCGGGGGTGGCGGTGGTATAGGGAGAGTGGCAGGGGATGATAGGGCACCAACCGCGAAAAAGGGAAGGAAAAGGAGTTGGACGAGGAACAGGAAAAAACTGAAGCGTATTTTAATGGAGTGGCTGTATTCATTGGCTCACTCCATATTTTTATAGCCAGTAATGGTGCGTGGAAAAAATAATTGTTGTTGCCTATAAGTTTTGCAGTATTTCACTTATGTTGTCACTTCAATCATTCTGTCGATACAGAACCGGGTAGTAGATATAAATAAAATATTAGTCTCCGTGTCACTATGAAACTATTAATTTGAATTTTACAGGAAGGTAATCCTAGACCAATGTGTAGTCATTTTACAAGTAATCAGTGTGTAGCCCTCTGATTTTCCATGGGCTGGACTTTTCATTGGCTGTGTTTTACTCTATTCTCGCTATTGGCTGTTTTAACGAAAACTGCGGTTTTAATTGTATTTTTCTTATTTCATGTATTAAGTCTTTCTGAGCATGAACCAAATTTTGTGCCATACTCGATATGTAGGTACTTACTGGAGTTAGCATCTCTCTGATAATTTTTCATCCGAGGACCTTTCTAATATTTGCTATATCCTAGTTCCATTAGTTCAGAACCGTATTAGCTTCGTATGGGCATCCGCTACGTTAGGTGTGAAGTTACGGTAATTCCCAAGTATTTAACATCTCTAATATTTGACTCGTGATAGTGTCATTTATTTATTCATTGATTGAATTTTGATACGTTGTGGCGATACTTTTTACTGATAGAGTTCACGGATAATAGAAATAGCTCGCTCACTTTAACACTTTAGCCAACGAATTCTTTTAATTTTTATTTCTTTATTGTGTGATTCTTTGGATCTTGACGAAAATTTCTGAAATTTCATTAATTAGGAGAGGGATCATTTCCAAAATTTCTTTAATATATTTTTCAATTATTTATTTATTTCTTTATGAATTTATCCTATAACCAACGTGGGGTCAATTATATTATTATTATATAGATGATTCCTCGTCATGTAATTATTTCTATTATGTAATTTTCTTTTTCTTCTTTCATTAGATAATAGGTGTCTTCATTTTTAAATTATTTTATTTCTCTTTACCGACGCTTGGAATTTTTACACATGCATTTTAGGGCTCGGAGAGATATCCTCCTGACTTACAATGTCAGAATGAATGAATGTGAAACGGCGGTAAAGAGAATAAAATAATTTAAAAATTAATAGAGCTATATCTCCTTAAAGAAGACAAAAAATAATTATTATTATTTCAAGGGTTAACTCTTTCATAATGTATTTTAATCTGTATTAATTGACTGTAAAATGAATTAAAATATGTTTAAACTTTAAAAACCAGAATCAACCTTTGGACCACGCTTTTATTTGTATGGCCTTACACGTAGGTAATAATAAATCAAATAAAGGTGACAGTTAGTGATCTACGTATCTAAAATATTGTTTTAATTTTTATCGTTGATGAAACTTCAGCACTTATTCAAATTTATTCCTTATAAAGTTAAGTGCCACAAAATAAGACAATGGCCTGGCGAAACATCTTTTCTTTTCTCCAATTTTAACTCTTTACAAGCCAGATGCGTCGTTCCATAGCAATGCTGGTGTAAGTTGAGAAATTTTGTGCCAAATTTGACCTCTTGGTGGTTTAAGGGAGGTAGCCATTCTTAAAATTTCTAGTGTTGAAGAGCAACAGAACGTATGGCCACTGTGCTGATGTATATGAATTCATATTATTCTATCGCTGATTTTCACAAATGTTAGATTTGTTATGTTTAATCAGAAGTATTTTGCGTCAGGAAAGTTACATTGAGAATGGAAATCCTCCGTCCGATTATTTTTTCTGAAGAAAATGCAGCTTTTGAGAATTATTAGCCTTAGAGAGAATTGTTACTCTAATGACTGCCTTAGTTATTCTTTGTAATCTTGTCTGTCAGCTTTTTTTGGTGATTTTTTGTATAGTTTTATGAAGGGCATTTATTTTCAAATTTAACCAGCGAGGACGATTGGTTATTTGACGACTCTTGGATATGGACGTTGTGTGAGTTTGTCCTTACCTTTGCAAATATATTTTTTTACATTCTTTCTGGTAAATTATAGCATTTTTAGAAGCGTGAAAACTCACTCTACCAAAAATTAGTTTCGAAAAGGGTTTAAAATCTTGTCGAAATTTAAAAAATACCATTAAAAATGTTCTTCTGGCTTCTCTATGTGAAGCTCACTGAAATGTGGCCCAAAAATTAATTCTCTGAGGGAAATACCATGTACTTCGTCGTATTTCCTATACGTTGGGAGACTTTTTGATAGGGATTTCGCGGAATTGTATAGAAAATTATTCTTAGAAATTAAGTTAAGGGTATTGCTGCATCAATTTTTGTAGAATGGAAGGACGAACTTCGTCCAAAGAACTCGGCAACGAACTGAATTTAAATAATATTTCTCTCCTAATGCTTTCTCTGTTTAAATTAATGCCTAAAGCATTCTATGTGAGCCTCGTTATTTAGTATTTTAACATGTCCATGAAATACTGATTGTCGGCCAGTGATCCTCGTTCCCAAAAAAGTATGAGCTTTTCTATTGCTTTCTAATTCTTTATGAACACAATGAAGCCGCCTTTGAAATGGCCCCTAGTTTTTTTCAAATTGATCCTAAACATTCAACTTTAGATCGATGATGTGCGTTATAATAATTCCTGGTAAATTATTTTAAATTGAGTGTACATATAATATTTGTTTCAGTGTATTTATATGGACCGTAAATCCTAAGTTTCAGCTTCTAGACTTCTACATTGGCTCTTTATCAGTAACGTAAAGGGTCCTTGTAAAATTGCTGTTAATCAATTCCGATTACTGCTATTTCATAAGTCTTCCACTTTAGAGCAATGATGTACATACCTATAAATAATTTTTAAAAATTGTCGGAAAGTAAGCTTGGAAGAGGTTTTGAATATACTTTTATTTGATTGTGGATAGGTCAATTGATCAAAAATCCTGTTTTTGTATAGCAGGCATTACGATGTTTTTAGTTATTAGTTCTTTTATATCCTTATCTAGGCTCCATATGAAAATATTGAATGTTAATACCAATTAATTTAGCCGAAACCTTTAAATTTAGAGCAATATTACCTAATAAAATTTTCAGCAAGCTTATTCGAATTAGGCTTCACATACTTTGTCCGAAGAATACGTTCATTGACCTTAATTCCTACACCTCAGCATTCGAAACTTGTACTATTTATTAAATATCATTATGAAAAGATGCATGTTTACATGATATTTATTCTGATTAATGTGTCCTAAGCCTTCGACTTCAGAGTACTGTACATCATTAAAACATTACCGGTAAGTTTAATACAATTAAGATTTAGGTTTTATTTGCACCAAATATTTGTTCATATGCCGTGAATGCTACTTATAAACAATGTACACTACTATATTGCTTCTATAATATAACATTGTTGGCAACATATGAAAATTTATTTTGTTCAATCCCATTAATATAGCCTAATCCTACGACTTATAGTGTAATGACACGCCTGCTTTTATTAAATAAATTACTGGGAGTATAATTTTAATTAGGTTTCACATATATTACCGCCGTTGATGATGCCGAAGGCATTTAACAGGATGGCCTCTTTACTTCCACCCTGAAAACCAAAAGGGGATTCTTTATTCTTTTTTTGTTTTTTAGTTTCGTCGTCGTCCGCGCTCGACGCGAGAGCGCCGGAGAGAAGCGAATTTGCCTATAAATTAGGGGATCCGGACGTCTTTTTTGCTCTATCTCCATCTCTCTGGCCGAAGCAAAATAATAAATTATCGCCCGTCGCCACGGTTTCTCATTATTCCTTAGCGTATCGAAAATCGGATATTCTTCCTCCTATCCCTCCATCCCACGGATCTGCGAGACCATAAAGACGCTTCGCATCGCCTTCGTTCTTTTTTTTCTTTCTCTCTCGGTTGGTCGTAGGGATTTCGGTCCAGACACCGACGAAGGAAGTGCATCGCTGCAAAGGATATTGCGGCAGACGCCGTGCCTGCCCCCGTAACCCCTCCTCCTTGATAATAAAAGCGGGGTGGCAAAAAAGGAGAATTTACCAGATCCGGGTCTCTCTCCTGCTCTTTTTCCTCCACGGCCATCTTCATTCTTAATGGCACTCAGGACGTGCGTTCGCTTATCTCTCCCCCTCCTACTCCACTCTCTGTTCAAGTGGAGGTACACAGTGCCGTCTTAAAGTCTAGCGCGGGGGTCGGCAAACGGTCGGCGAACCAAATGAGGTGGCTCTTTGGTTATATATGTGTGGCTCTGAAACAATATTTAAAACGGAAAATTAACTATCATAGATTCATTAATAATAAGCAGGCACTTGATTTATTATTAATAATGATGGAGTTCCGTTCCGAAAGAGACAGTGCCCTATATCATAGATTCATTTGTTTTTATTTTGGAGAGATTCATTTCATTTACATGATGTGGATTCAGATTTCATTTACATCAGGAGGATTTAATTTATATGATGGTAATGTTTTCGTAATTTGAAGTTATCTAGATGCATACATACCCGTCATGCCGTTCTATTTTGGGGTAGGCATTTCCAAAAGAGCACAAAGAGGTTTGCGTGAAAGTTTTCGCCGGTCATAATAGTGACCATATTCGAATTTTGTTTATTTGATTTCAGCAGCTGTAAGAAGCATGCAGTTGATACTGTAAGGTAAATGGCGCACAAATATTGTTTTATATGACTGAAGTTCTCCGCAATTCACTAAATATGAATGCATAAGTCTTGAAATACACTTTTATTTTCGCGCCGTAAGGTAAGAACGCCTTAACGATGTTTTCTGCGATTCTGTAAAAATTACTTCGTTGAGCAATTGATGTATTTTTTTTAAATAGTTGAGAATTAATATAAGCTAAACTTGTTAAATTTATGATTAAAACTATGCGTTATATATTCACCATTTGTGACGAAAGTCTTTCAGGAGTGCATAAAAATTACATCTCCCATGGAAAATGGCCGGTGTATATTCGATAATAACTCGAAATGTATATAATGGTAAGTGGCCAATATTTAGTTATCCTTGGAAAAATCTATCTATTGTAATAATCACCGATGTGTATATATTTAATGCAAGGAATCATTGAGCAAATGGATATACAAGGAATCTCGACTTCAACAATGAGTATGGTCGTTATGGGAACGATGATGCATAAACGCTAAAATATTGCGAAAAATCGTTACGCTTTAGCAAAAATCTCGGAAGATCAACAGGAATATAAAATTCGATTGAAGGAATGTGAATCTTTATTTTATTTTCTTTCTATTGGTACCTATTCCAATAACAGAAAACGATTATTTCTAATTTAATTTTGCAAATAAAAATGGTCTGCTGCCAAATGAAGATTCAGCTTCATGTGTATTTTTATGTGAAACTTACTGATATGTATATACATATTCCGTGTGTATCCATTAACTCAATGATTCTTTGCAGTAAATAAGATATGCACGGTTTATTACAATCAATGTAAATGATAATGTTCTTTCCACTGATATTCAACGGGCTCCTTCTCTAGTTAGATATATTTCTTTATGAGGCCAAATTTGTTGAATTTTATGTGAACTAGTATCTCGCTGTAATTAATAATTCTTGACGTTAGACCCAGAAGAACTGGCTAACATTGTAATAATTTGCTCCATTCTGCCTTATCCTTGCATGCCTCTTTTTCTTCAATCACATTCAAACGTTGCTTCATGCTCGTCAATGTTTTGTAAAGTCCTTCTCTTAAGGGTATCTTCCACCACATTCACCCATGACTTTCACTGTCTACCCCTTCTTTTTACAACATTCAGTCTACTACCACTCCACTACTCCACACTAGGCATATCTGTTTCGTTATTCAACTCTCGTCCATTCTTTCACCATGGCTAAAACAAAGGAAGCGCGCCCCTCGTGTCCATCACCGAAGCATATATTCCAGATTCTTTCATGACCCCAAATTTCTTATTTCTATCCATTTTAATTTTACCGCTAACACTTCTTCGGAAAATGATATACCCACATCATTTAACCTATGCTTATGACGCGCACCTAATGTTTTATGCATAATTTTTCTCGAGAAAAAACATGAGCGTTATTTAGTTTTTTTACGCGTTATCACATAATTTTAAATGTTTGGTCGAAATATATATATTTGTGACTTTACAATGATTTTTAAATTATTGTGATGATCTGAGGAGAAAAACCTGGATCATGTGGAAGGGCTCGCTTGCTCCGATGACCCTTAGAGATCCGCTGTCTGGCGCAATAATTTCTCCTGATAGGACTATAGGACATGCTAGATAGGCCTATGTTTGGGAGGTTGACGAGTATGCACCCGTTCCCTTTTTTTACGATTTCTCTTCCCTTCGACAATCTTCCCGTCTTCCCACAATTCTATTCGCGTATGTTGGTCCCTCCGATGTCGGGGTTATTCACCTTAGAAGGTGTGGGCGGAGAGTAGCCTGGTTCACGCCTGAGTTGATTCTGTTGTCTGGTGTAAAATAGCCAGAAATAAAACAAGACTTCGCTTAAGCTTAGTCATCCATTCTTCTTCGTTGCTGTTCAGCCAATGGGTCTGTATGGTTTTGACTTTTTGAACCACCACTCTTCGATAACGTTTATATTTCATTAATATTTTTTGAAAATTCAACGGAGGCATCGCGTAATATTCGACTGCTACTAATCAAGTCAGACGCAAAATCTAGTAACCTATATTTCTATGGCCTGATTCGAATACTTCTGGTTAACTTTAACCGTTATCTTATAAATATTTTACGTTAATATTAGTTTAACTGAGAGTTCTGGCTTTAAAAATTTCGTCAAGCTCTTAGTTTGTTGACCAGATTAAAACTAAGTAAAAGTGTGATGAACATTTCTTAAAAGTGTGCATCTAGAAATTTAAATTAATATTTCGTGCGTATAGTATCAATTTACCTCCCAGCTCTTGAATATTTTAACTGTATTGCTAATTATCTAATCCTAGTATGTAAGACTAAAGCTTTATCTAAAAAAGAAATGTGACATGTAGTACATCGCAATATTGAAGTTTTACTTATTATATTGAATGCAAACAAAAATTTGCTTGATTGAATACTATTTTCAAATATATGACACCTTTAATCCCTCGTTAGCAACTTTCATCCGGGAAATTTTAGCAAACTCTTATCGTGTCAGATTCCATTGTGAATCGGTAGAAGTTACTTACTCAGTTTATCAGCCAGCTTATCTCATCATCATGTGTGGTCATGGCGATGGGAAAATACATTTTAAGTCACTTTGTTGTTAATTGATTATCTATTTGAGTGGGTCGATTGATACTTGTCTCTCCATTTACTCTCACAAAAGTTTCACTACTGTCACATACGGTCACTCTGCAATTATTTTATTCCGAAAATATGTACCTATCCCCTCTTGTCGTGAATAATTGTAATCTGTCATTTTATCTTCATCAATTCTGGTGGGTATGCTTAGTGCATGTATTCATGAAACATGGTACGTTTGATGGTTATTGTGAACGTAAATTTTTAAAGAAAAGAAGGCAATATAAGTCAGAAAGCTGCTAGTGAATTATTGTTTGAGCAATTTTCTTAGGATCCAGCTTATGCGTAATGCATAAAGGACCAATTGGATAAGGAACATTGCTTTAAAGGTCTCGCGGTCTTTTTTTCCTTACAGTTGTATTGAGTTCTAACCGTGCACTGCAGTATTCGAACTGAGCGTTTTAATCCCACCTTCACCAATTTTTATATGGGAAAGGATAAAAACGGTTGATTTGTTTAAGTCATTCATTTTGAAATTATGTAACTGACTTATTACTCTTTACAATAAGGAATGAGCGTAAGTTTTGCCTTGCTCATGAAATTCATCAAATCTCTAAAAAGCCTTTAAAGTTATACTTATATTGCTATCATGTATTGTAAAACTCGCCTATACTCGCCTGTTTCATGACTGAAGTGTCATATTGTTTCTTAAATTCTATCGGACTTATGATAAGCTAAAAAGAGTTGACTGTTATAAGCTACATTTAATCCCCGTGCCGAAGAATGTAAAATGACAATAATTGTGATTATGAACCATAATCAGTTGGCTTAATTCTAGTGCCCAGTTTTATGAAGCATATGATGGGATCAGCTGAGCATATTGGATATGCTGGCTTAACCCTAGAGTGGTGACGCCCGGTCTCACAGACCGAAGATTAAATCTCATCGGTGTCTCAAGCGAAGTATATAATGTTGCAGTGTATGCTTTTCAGTAGCTTCCTATTTTACGCTGCTCTTCCGATATATGACCCAAAAAATCACTTCGTCAAAGTAAATTGTTACTTACTTCTACTTTCGGTCTGCGAGACCGCGCGTCACCACTCATGTTCCAAAATTTTATTTTGTTGCCGGAGTGGTGACGCCCGGTCTCACAGACCGAAAGTGTAACATTGATGTATCATGAGAATAGATTACAATGATGCCGCTTTTTCCATGCTTTGGATTCCAATTTCAAGTCTTGGAAGTTACATGTACCGTATATAAGACCAAGGAATCCTTTTTCCACGAGTCAGTCACTGTGTGCACGCAGTTATTAGACATGCTTGCAGAACGACGCCGCTGTCCAGGAAAAACACCCGTGCACAACGACACTAACAGGTACGTTTTAAATTTTGGAATGCATTCATTTGAAATTGCTTATTATCTTCACGTAAATAATTAATTTTACAATATATATACATTTTTTTTGGTTTACACTTATCTCTGATTCATAATAACTGAATGAGATGAATAGCATTATATGTAATTACTTATAGTTTTATCATTATCTCGACAGGGTAAATAATCGGCCCATCTACGTTTTTTTGTGAATCTCCTTTTGCAACTCTTGCGACAACTCAGACTTCACTTATCTCACTTGGTAAGTACGCTACGCAGCAATTTCACTTTTGCATTTTTATACCTTATGCCGTACATTACAGTTCCATGTGTTGCGTTCAATTTTCCTCTAAATGTATGTGAACATTTTTTATTACCGAAATTAGTTGGAGTAATGAGTTATGAAGAGGCACAACAGAGGATGTCACGGTTGCTGTCCGAAGTAGAGAGAGAACCACAAGAATCCCTGCATTTTGATTACGACGACGACGATGACGAAGAAGATCTTTTGGAGGTGGGAGAAGAGAGCAGTGACTCGGAGCAAGACTGGGACATGGACGACGGATCAGCAATGAAAGAGGATGATATCTTCACCGGGAAAGATGGGACCACCAGATGGAGAAAGAAGGCACCAAAAAAAACGTAAGAACGCGTTCAAAAAATATAATTACACAATTACCAGGGCCTAGAGGAAAAATGTAAGGAATAAAAAAATCTATAGAATCATGGCGATGTTTTTTTGACAGTACAATAATAAATGTGATAACCGATTGTACTAATAAAGTCATCGAAAAGGTTTCTCCTAATTACGGGCGGAGCACGTACGCAAGACCTACTAATGTTCATGCAATTGAAGCACTAATGGGAATGCTACTGCTTTGTGGTATCAATAAAAGTAATCACTAAAATGCCGAAGACCTCTTTAGTACCAAAGTACCAATTGAAATATTTCGTCTTGTTATGTCACCTCAGCGTTTCCGATTTCTGCTGCGTCATCTAACTTTTGCTGACAAAGAAACTGGAGATGAAAGACGTAAAGTTGATAAGCTTGTCCCCGTGCGAGATATATTTGATTTGTTTGTTGAAAACTGCAAAAATAATTTCAGCTTATCTGCCCAGGTTACCATAGACGAGAAGTTGGAGGCATTTAGAGGTCACTGTGGGTTTCGTCAGTATATACCTAATAAATCCGCCAAATATGGAATAAAAATATTTGCTCTCTGCGATGCTAAAATGCATTACACGTCCAAATTAGAGGTTTACGTTGGAAAACAACCCGAAGGGCCGTATTCAATGGACAATAGAGCACTTGCCGTGGTTGAACGCTTGTGTAAGCCAATTTATTACACTAACCGTAATGTTACCATGGACAACTGGTTCACTAGCATTGAGCTTCTTGAGAGACTGCTGAATATCTATCAGCTGACTTCAGTGGGTACAATCAGAAAAAATAAGCGCGGCTTACCACCAGAATTCGTTCAAAAAAAGGGACGTAAAGTGAAATCATGTCTGTTTGGTTTTAGGAAAAATTGTACATTAGTTTCGTTCGTCCCAAAAACAGGAAAAAATGTTCTCTTGATTTCAAGCATGCACGACAATGACCAAGTGGATGCAATAACTAAAAAACCTGAGATCATTTTGACCTATAACAACACGAAAGGTGGAGTAGATATAGTGGATAGGTTGTGCGCTAACTACAATTGCGCTAGACCAACAAGGCGTTGGCAAATGGTCGTGTTTTATTCATTATTAAATATATCAACAATAAACTCTCAAGTAATATACACTATAAACAACAAGAAAGAAAACCTTGTACGGCGAAAATTTATTGAAGGAATTGCATTTACCCTGATTGAAAAACATCTTCGGAATCGTGCATCTATGGAAAACATACCACGAATCACTCGTTTACGGATAAATGAACTACTGACCATTAAGCCATCAGAAATACCTCCTAATCCTACTGAAGGGCAGATTGGGCGCTGTAAATATTGTGACAGTAAGAGAAATCGTAAAACGCGATACTCTTGTAAAATTTGCAACTCATTTCTCTGCCTTGAACACGTAACCTTGCTATGCGAAAGGTGTTATGCCAAAAATGCAGAAGCCTTCTTTTGACATTGATATTTTTGAAAAATGCCTGATTATGTATGACTGAATATCTTTTTAATTTCTGGCATGTAATGTAAATGAAACCTATTGTTAATTATCAATACCTTGTATCGGATTTTTTGGTGTACTAATGAAAAAATGCTAATGTATAAATATTTTTTCCTGTTAACATTCAAATGAATAAAAATGAAAAACATTGTGTTTGTAGTGAAAATGTGAAATAAATGTTTATAATTAGCAATGCAATTTTGTTATTTAAAGCTAATTCAAGGAAATACTCAATTAATCTTCAAAACAGCATAAGAGACCACATCGGTCCAGGAGACCGACGTCACCACTCATGAACCAAAAATTCACGTCACCACTCTAGGGTTAATATCTCCCTATGCGCTGCTTGAAGAATATCTTTGATAACGCTCGAGGTGTAGTAAAATATATCATGAGAATTCTGTATTTTTTCTGTATTGAAAACATATTTACAGTCTCATCTTGATAACATTGATCGTTAGGTCTGAGCTTTCACCAAATTTATTAACTCTGGTGCTATTGGACAATTATTAAACCATTGATTAGCTATAGTCTTTTTCATGTTCATGAATATAATAATAGCATTGGCAGAGTTTTGTATCATCACCGACATTGAGCATAGCAAGTACATAACTCTCGTCTTGCAGACATATAAGGTACGTAGGCTTTTGAAAACATGCCTCGTTTGGATTTTTGAATGGAAATATATCATAATCAAAGAACAAATAAATTATTTAGATAAAAATTAAAATATCACATTTTTTATCACACCTCTTATGTAAGTTTCCCAAGAACATATAGCCGCGTTTTCAAGCGTGGTTCATTGAAACACCTTGTAAGCTGTAGTTTATTATATCAAACAAAGCTTGCAAGACAGCTTACTAGGGAAAAAATGTCAGATATGGTGCTGCAGGGTCTTATCTCTATCCCGTAGCCCATTGTTCTTGAGAATCACGTTTTGTCGAACGGTTTAATCAGTCAGATTGTAATGAAAACTTCACGGCGGGGAATTTATATCGCAACTATGGAGGTAACTCACTGTGTTTCCCCCACGCTTGCGTGCTCATTCCTCGAAAAATAATCTCTCCCGGGCGTTAATGCCACCAAAAATCTAAAGTAAAATATGAGTTTATTCATGCCTCCCCCCCTGTGGGGCATGCACAAGGAGCATTAAAATCAATTTCTATGAAAAGGACGTGTATTATGGCCCTCTACGTTGTTGTAAAATACGTATATTTTGTCCCATGGTTTCAAACTTAAGGCAGCATTCGAATTTTCCCTTTGGGTTACTAAATTACTTAATGCGTGATATAATCTAGAGATGATTATCTGGTGGTAATATTTTCGAGGCTTTAAATTGAGTCTGTCAACTAATTCAGATAAATGGACGTGTGCGTGCTATATGAAAAGATTCAGTGTGAATGTTAAATCTCTTATCAAGTATTAAATTTATGCAATGCATTTAGTAAACGCCTGATCTTTTCTATAGTTATTTGAAAAATTGTGACTTCAGATTATTTTCCGATAACCTTAAATCTATCTTAAACCATGATTTTTTTAGAAAGCGAATATTATTTTAAGCAACAAAACTATTTTTGAAGGAAACAATCGAAATTTATGGGCGAAAAATTGTATTAGATGGCGGTAATTTATGACAGTAAAATTCCTTGCGTGCAAGGTATGCATCAACGGTGTTAATGTGAGTTAAATTCGGTACAAGCTAAAGGCTTGTAGACAAAGTTTGCTTCTTATAAAATTCTAGAAAAGATGGCATATTATTCTATATTATGAATTATTTTTTGCTATGCTTAAGCGATGTAGTGTTTGGAGTTATATCAATGGTCAGTAGTTAAAAATGCGCTACTCTTAATGCACTGTAAAATGTAGGGATATATTTCCAAGTTAGTTTCGTGCACCCCCGCGGTATCAACACCATAATTTTCGTAGAACCGAAATATACGGCGGAATTGACGTGAGATTAGGGTCTGGGATGAGAATGAGAGAAAACTCGACGCGTCACTGAAGTTTGGTACAATCAGTAAAGTTCAATTTAAACCCGTTTTTCTAGCCCAATGTTATTTTCAAAAGGGAGATGAGGGAATTTTAAAGTTTCAGATTTATTGCGACGGATCGTTAAATAATCAATACTTTCACCGCTACATGCTTGTCTCTTTCGAGCTTTCCTCCTCCTACTCGAGTGAAACCATAAATTAGAGTCCAATTAAAAACTTGATAAACTTTCGCGTAGGCCTTAATTAATTTTTTAGTTACCTGGAGGCTAATTGCTAATGACAGTTTGTTCGCCGCCAAAGTTTTAGAATTATCATTTATTTTGACTTTGTTTTCATCCTATTTTTGTTCAACTAGCAAAATTCCACGATACAAATGAGGGAGGGACTTAGACCTGGCTTGTTTTGATATAACAATATAGTCTAAATAGTGTGTGTGGATGTTAAGTAGTGAGTACGTAGGAATTTTGACATTGAGTGAGACACTAATCCAAAATTTTAAATAGATAAGTTTTTGGCGGCTTTGAGAGTATTAATTGATTATGTTTAGGAACTACTCTTTTCACAACTACTACGTATTAGTTTTATATTAGTTATTATTACTACGTATTAGCATAAAGTAAGTATATATAGAGGACTCACAGCATGCGCAAAAACCGTATATATTTTTGACGTAGTTCCGGAGGGGTAACGTAGATGGCGAGTAAGAAATTTTGACAAATATTTGAATTTGCTCGTTCCACAGGCCTAAAAATATATCCTGAAACAGAAAGGGTCGCTACGTTTAGTTTTGTCTATAGTTAGTCGATTTTGTTCATAAAAATAGTTATAAAAATATTTCCTTGAATTTCGGCTAGTAACTTGACTTTTCCGACTTTATATTCCTAATCCAGTTTCCGGCAGACTGTTCTATGTATTAAGTTGAAACTTGCAGGTAACGTTTACTGTACATTTTTTCCATGTTATTGAAATTTAACTTGTGCTCAATTCAGTTTCAACGTTGTTATGTTTGTTTAAATATCTTTTGGACGAAAAATCTGGAATTTTGCAAGGTACAAAGCGATTGCCTGCTAACTTTCATATCTTACTATATAGGTCCATATATGCTGCATATAAAATTTTATGAAAACTATAGATGTATTTTTGGTGAAATAATTGTAACTATCTCTCGAATACGAAAGGAGTTAGGAATTTTTGATTTTCTCAAATATTTTCACCGCGCCATTATTTCAGCCGCTTGCTATTACGGGGTAGTTTTCCGTGGCTATCTTCTTCACTCACTCTCGGCTAACAGTTCTCAACAACAGCCGAAAACTTGCAGGAAAAGTTTTTAATGCCTTACTTCCCACATCGGTAAACCTTTTTTATGTTTTTAGCTGAGTTTCGACGTTGTTATATTTAGTTAAGTATCTTTGGGCCAAAACTTCCGATTTTTGTAAGGTAGGAAGCAGTTGCCTATTAACTGTCGTATCATACGATATAGGTTGTTATATGCTGCGTATGAAATTTGGTTAAAACTATAAATTTATTTTTGTTGAAAGATTTGTAACGTTATCTCGATTACAAAGGGAGTTATGAATTTTTGATGGCCGCACCTCGTCAGGCTTTCCTTACTGGCCTGAGTTCTGCGCTGAAGGTTCCTACCTCCCAAGAAGATCGTTTTGCCATTAGATAAGTTGGCGAGGTGAGGCTATTGTTTTGAAGAGGAAATGATTTTCCTTCAGGGAAGAATTTTTCGCTCCAAGAGACTATATAAATTCTACTGAAATTCATCGCTTTGACGAACGATCAACATATCGAATGAAATAGATTTCGCGTAGTCTGCTTCGGACAATTAAATTTTAGTTAAGAAAACCTTTTTGGGAATTACCTCACGTTGGTGAAGTGGAAATGTTATTTACAACGTTAATTTTTAATACGAAGTTGTTGACGTAGTGATAAGTTATTTCTGTGCTGGAAAAATACATTAAAATAGGAATATGCGATTGGACCTCTAAACTGATAAACAATGCCTTGTTTGCCTTTCGCTAACGGTCATAGCCACTTTACTGCAGGTGGTAACAGAAGCTGTAAACGTATTTGGTAATCAATTATTAAGGGCGCCGCTGCAAACGAACACAAGAGGTAATTAGCATAATATTTTTTGGAATAGGGGTGGTCGGTGACCTTGATTTGTTTTCTTGAGAGCGGGATGAGTAATGGCGGGATGAGTTATTACATAGAAAGAGAATAGGGGGAGGGAGTTGGGTTCTTCCGGCTCGTCTTAAATTGTCTTGCGTACGGGGACCGATATCACCTAATGTATGACTTTGTCTTCTCTTGAGACCTTACGCTGTATCACGATTGTGAAAATCGTCGTCTCGTTAATGACAACACGCATTGTCATTTGACGAAATTTTTTTTTTACGCGTGAGTTGGTATGCATTTAGTTGATGTTCTGAAAAGTATAACAAACAGCGGCTGCAACTGGGCCTGGGTTCACTCATTGCTTAAATGCTTGCCGTCGGGAGATGAGTCCCTTCTGCCTGGGGCCGAAAAACGAAAAATCCAATGATATAGTTTACGCGGTGAGCATTTATCCAACAATATCACATGGCGTGTTCTTAGCATGTTCCGATTGTAAGTTATTTTGGCACTATGAAATATGGCAAAAATAGCTTTTGATAGTTTAAAACGTTTTCAAGGACGAAATTCTGCGATCGCCAGTGGCATGAGTTGATCTGCGCTCTCGTCCGGCCTGTCGGACGAATCGTACTCCGATGAGCTGTCATGCAAGTGTGCGCCAGCTACCATCTGAATCTCAGGCGATAAAATCACGCGCGGCAAATATTTCCGATGTACACTGCCTCGGCTTCCACAGGATGAACGTAATGCGCCGCGATCGTGAATGTTAATCACTTACTGCTAGGTTAAAACACAAGTAGGTTTATACAAAAGTCACGCAATGCGCGTCTGGGAATAAGATAACACTTGTTCGCATTTTTTCTGTAGGCCAATTAGTTGTTTTGCTATTTGTACCCAAACTCGAGTACACATAATTTCTGCGCCAATAGTAGACGCCGAAATATACCTCACCATCACTCCTTCAGGCGGTATCGCAGACTGGATGAATAACTGGAAACTAAGCATTAACTCAAACAAATGCGAACTCATCGTTTTCTCCAGAAAGAAAAGGAAACCCCTGACAAGATCCATCGCCCATGATAGAGAACAACTTGGTTTTAATCCACACAATTTAATACATACGACCCGGGTTTCAGCAACTTACACTTTGTGCCATCTTCAGGTAACAAATTTGACAGGTGGCCGGGTATATATATGGTTGAAGGTGGGGAGTTAGGAACAAATGGGCTGAGAAGTATGGAAAAGGGGGGGGGAAAGGTTGAGTCAATCAGTGTTTTTAAAGGAAGGAGTGTGCGTTCATACTGTGAAGGACGGATAACGTGGCCGTGGCGGTTAACGGTTTTAGGGTTAGGGGAGGTTTATTTTAAGGAGGGGGGAATGAGATGGGAACAATTGATCATTACATAATATATGCCGTCTATTGACATTTCAAATTGTTCTAAAAATCAAGTTTGTCACCTCTGTCATTAAAATGTAAAATTTCAAAATTAAAATCACTAAAATGTTAAAATTACACAAATGCTCCGCCAAATTTGAATTCCCAGTACCGTTAACAAAACAATTCATATGTTTTTTAGAGGTTAGCAGAGATTATTTGGTTATTTATGAAGCCCTTTTCTTAGTATTAAATACACACAAAGACTTCTGTCTGTAAACCATTTATCAACTCAACTCTCTTATCTGTTTACATTGTTGCTGTGACTACACAAACAGCCTGAGAACATGTTTACATTTATCTTAACACCTTCCCTTAAAGTTAAAATGTTCTCAACCAATTTTACAGTATTACAGTTCCTTGAAAATTTTTAAAACTTAATTTCTTTTTTACAAAGTCTTTTTGAATAAAAAATAGTAGCCTTTTAATCATTAAACATATCCAATTAGAAAACATCAAATGTCTTAATTAGTAAGTTCTCTTGTGCAGCAATTGCAAGTAAAATCCTCAATGATGTAGTATCTCTGACTGGGCTGCAAGTGCCCTTATAATCTATATTTCATTCTTTCTGTTGGCATCCTCTCACCACCAGTCTTGCCTTGTATCAACCGTCTTCTTTTTTTTAAATATCCACTTGTTTGTTAAGATTTGTTTTCCTGCTGCTCTTTTATTTTCCACGATTTCCCAGGTATTGTTTTTCAGTAGTGAGTCTTTTTCCTCTTTAAGTGCTTGCTTCCATTTCTCTTTGTCTTCTGTTTCCATGATCTCACTGGAAGCCAGCGGTACCTCATCAGTCTCAAATCGCATAGCATAGTTCTTGTATCTTGAAGGTGTTTTTAGGTTTACTCTGGGTCTTAAATGATGTATGGCTGAATCTCTTTCTTTATGTCTTATTTCTGGTTCATTTCTTTCTTCATTTCTTAATTCTTCCCTTTCATTATCTTTTCTTATATCTTCATACTGATTTTCTTCAGACTCTTGAGATTCTTTGAAATTATTTTCTTCACTTTTCTCTACTTCTTTTTCCTTGTCAAGCTTTTCTAAACTGTTACAAATTCTAACTCTCTCAGCATCTTGTTGGTGTTCATCTCTCTGACTTTTATTTGTATTTGAAGATTTTTCAAAAATCACATCCCTAGAGACAAAAACTTGCCTTTTTTCTGAATCCCACAATCGGTATGCATTCCGGGCATATCCAATGAAGTTACATTCTCTTGATCTATTGTCCATTTTCTTTAAAGGCTTTAAGACTTTTGGATAGGCTTTGCACCCAAATATCTGAACCCCTTTCAGATCAGGTTTGTATCCGAACCTCAGTTCCACTGGTGTTTTATCCACAGAAGTGCTCGGACATCTATTCGTAATATATGCTGCAGTTAAAACAGCTTCTCCCCACATTTCCTTTGGCAGGTTTGCATCAAAAATCAATTATCTTATCTTTTTCAAGAAGAGTGCGATTCATTCTTTCTGCTTTGCCATTTAATTGAGGAGTGTATGGCACTGTATACTCTAGTACAATGCCCTTGTTCTTACACCATGTCTGTAACTCTGAAGCACAGTACTCTCTTCCATTATCACATCGTATCACACTAACCTTTTTGTCAAACTGATTCTCTACAGAGTTTACATACTGCTTCAGCCATTCAGACATCTCACTCTTATATCTAATAAGAAACATTGTACAAAAATGTGAAAAATCATCTATCATCGTTACAAAGTATATTTTATGATCATGAGTCTGTCTAAAATGGACCGCATACATCAGTGTGTATTATTTGCAAAATTCTAGAAGCTCTCATTCTTTCAGTCTTAAAAGGAAACCTGATTTGTTTAGCATGCACACAAACAGCACAAAATTTGTCATCTATATTAGCAATTTCTTTGGGTATATCATCACATAATGATGCTATTTTCTTAAGACTTTTAAAATCTAGGTGACCCATTTTTCTATGCCATTCCATACCTAAATTACCTGTATGTGTCAACAATGCTTCATTAGTTCCATTGAGATCAACAACAAACATTCCATTTGCTCTTTTCTTACCTTCAATTACAATATTTTCTTTTGGCATAGGTATTTCACCTGTTAAAATTTTCACACTGTCCTTAGTAAACACTAAAGTTCCATTGTTCATTAGATTTTTAGATACAGACATTAGATTTTTAGTAAGTTCAGGTACACACAACACCTCTTTTAGTTTACATTTATTCAGAGCAAGAGTTTCTACTCCTTTAACTGACATACTTGCATCTTTCTTAGCAGCTCTAACCTTTTCATTGCATTGACACAAATATTTAACTATTTCATTGGAATTTACCATGTGTTTTGTCGCTCCACTATCCACCACAAATTCAAATGTATTGTTTATACCAAGGTTAGCCTCAAAATCGGCAAAAAATGCTTCTTTATCTTCCTTTGATTTTCTGTCTCTATTCCTTTTTTCATTTGACTGACCCGTATTTTTAAAGAAACAATTGTTTTCATTGTGATTCGTTTTCTTACAGATATTACAACATTTATCTCGAAAATAGCAGTCCTTTTCTGTATGATTTGTCCTTTTACATATTGCACACCCTCTTTTTGGACATTTACTTTTTATATTGCCTTTTTCTTTACATGAAAAACACACTATGTCATTTTTATACCTAATTTTACCGGTTTTGTAATTTGCAGCGAATGATACCACCCCCGTATTGTTCTCGTTGTTCTCCGTCTTCAACTTTACTTCTTCCATTTGAAGTCCCGCACACAGGTCTTCAATTGTTTTTTCGGGTCCTCTCACGGAATCCCATGCGCTGGAAAAATGTTTGTAGTCTTCAGGAAGGATGGACATCATCTTCGTCATAATCATCAGGTCATCAATGGGTTGTTTGAGTCCGTTTAATCTGTAGGCAAATTTTTGTAGATTGCTCATATTTGTCATGACGTCCTTTGATCTTTCATACTTATATGAGTAGAATTCTTGAAGGAGCTGACATTTTTGTGTCTCTGTGTCCTTTTGTATATTAACTTGAGTTTATCGAACATCTCTTTGGCCATTGTACATGTAATTTTATGTTGGACCACTGATACTTCTAGTGTAGACACAATATAGTGTTGGGCCGTGGCATCTTTTGTATTCCATCGACGTGTTTGATCTTGAGTCATTTCTTTTTTCTCGTTTAAGTCGTCACCTTCTATTATTTCAATCATTTATTTTTCTCTAAATATAATTCTTGTTTGAAAAGACCACATTCCGTATGTTGATGTGCCCTTCAGTCTCTTAATGTGCGTTGCATCTTCAATCGACGTCGCCATTTCTTTGATTATTTTTTATCTTTCCGTTTTTATTCTTATTTCTCAAATTTACTGCACTTATTGCTCT
Source organism: Pyrrhosoma nymphula (assembly GCA_963573305.1). Classification (NCBI taxonomy): domain Eukaryota; kingdom Metazoa; phylum Arthropoda; class Insecta; order Odonata; family Coenagrionidae; genus Pyrrhosoma; species Pyrrhosoma nymphula. Next base: position 65,776,920 of record OY754333.1, read on the forward strand.
GTGCTCTCTGGGTCCATAACCTTTTGAGGTTAGCAGAGATTATGTGTTTACTTATGGAGCCCTTTTCTTAGTATTAAATACACACAGAACTTCTGTCTGTAAACCATTTATCAACTCAACTCTCTTATCTGTTTACATTGTTGCTGTGACTACACAAACAGCCTGAGAACATGTTTACATTTATCTCAACAGTTTTTTTCACTCTGTCCTTAAATTTTCGCCCTGTTTGACCAACATATACTGAGTCACAGTCATCAAATTTTAGTTTGTACATCCCACTTCTGTCTGCATCTGAATACCTGTCCTTCACATTAAAAATTATTTTTGACAGAGGTTTCTGAATGACACACCGGCTGTTTCGTCACACAGTTCGCTGAGTTTGTTTGAAACGTTTGGAATAAATGGGAGGGCATACCATTTTTTTATTTTTAACTTTCCCGGAGGAAAGAGATGTGAGGAAGTTAATGGATTTTTGTTTCGCTGATTTATCGACCAATTTCTTTATGCACTTCTTATAGAATCCATTTTGTTACACAATATAGCTGGAAAGTACTCAATACGTGATGAAACAAGTGAAAACGGAAGACTAATCCGCCATTTAGCTCTGTCAATTAACCTAATAATTAAAAGCACATGTTTTTAACATAAACGTATTCATAAAGGTACCTGGAAAATGCCAGGAACTCGAATTGTGAACCAAATAGATCATGTGTTTGTTTCTTGGAGACATTCAACCTCCATATTAGATGTAAGATTGGCACGAGGACCAAAATGTGACTCTGATAATTACTTTGTGAAAGTAAATTTTATAGAACGACTGGCTGCCTTGGAGAAAGCCAATGGCCCTAGAACACAAAAATGGAACTTCAAAATTTAAGGGATCCTGTGCAAGCCGCTAAATACAAAGAAGATTTAAGTAGAAAGTTAGCTGGGAATTTGGAGGGAGAGAGAGGAATATCCTGTTGAAAAGCATTGGATAAGAATTAAAAAAGCTATCTTATCAACAGCAAATGATACAATTGGCAAAGTTAAACTAGAACGGAATGCAGAATGGTTCGATGGTGAATGTAAAGCTGAAATACACTAGACAATGAAGAACAGATACATTATGCTTCAAAGAGAGACTATATTAACGAGAGAAAAATATCGACAGAGCAGGAAAAAAGCTGATAAAATACTGAAAAAAAAGAAAAAGGAGCATTTGAAAAATATGGTAGAAACTGTAGAAGCTCAGCAAAGAAAGTGAAAGCAAGTAGTTCTATCAAGCAGTAAAACACATGAGCAAAGGATATCACCCAAAACTAAACTCATGTAAGAACAAAAACTGCGAAGTCATAGGGGAGGAGTATCAGATAATAGAAAGATGGGCAGAATACTTCAACGAACTGCTTAATAAGGAAGTATCCTCAGAGATCGAAGAGCGCCCACTAGTTCATAGTGTAGAGCAGGATGTACCCATCCCATCTATAGAGGAAGTAACTGAAAGTGTGAAAAGGCAATGACAGGGTACCAGGAGAAGATGGTTATCAGCAGAATTGATAAAAAATGGAGGCCCAGAATTAATGGGAGCACTACACCAACTGGTCTATAGTATTTAAAAATCAGAGGAGCTTCCAGAAGATTGGAGAACTGGATTGATTTGCCCAATATTTACGAAAGGTGATAAGTTAAATTGCAATAACTATATAGGCATTATGTTACTGAATGTAGCATATAAAATCTTCACTAGTATTCTCATGAAACGAATAAGTACCATTTTAGATCCCTGTGCTCAATATGTGACCCGGAAATAGGATTGATAGGGACCAAATCTAATAGGTTTACCTACGGTAATAACCACATGAGGAAATTCTATGTCATCGCATACTTTTGTAGTTGCTATATTGTAGCCAACATTTTGTTTCTCTGTGAACGCTTATGGCATAATACCTGTGCGTCATTATGCTAATGATGAACCCATTAATCGTACACATCTGGTATTAACCTACTTTCATGTATTTAAATGAACGAACTGTACATACTATTAAGAAAGTAATCCTATTTCCATTGATGCTTTGTTTAATTTTTCTCTGGTTTTAGGAGTCATCAATTTAAACAAAATGAAAAATAAATACTTATTATACTTCAATCCATTAAGGATTTTCAATTTAAATAATGAGGTTCAGCTTCGCGTTAAATAATTTTCCTAATGAAGGGCACCCGTACGGTTGAAGCTTTAATTACGGATTCCATATCATATGTAATGAAAAGAGATACCTCACTGGGTGAATATCCGGTGACGTGGCCAATTTTCGTGATATACTCGTGTGATATTGTATGTAGCTGGTATTGATTGTTTTATTTTTTCCAAAAACCTTCGCTTTCACGTTCATACCTTTCTTGATAATTATGTATCTTCATGTGTCTTCCTGAAAACATAATTAATTCATTAATATGAATAAAAAAACTGTTTCTATAGGTCTACATTGATTAAATTAGAGTGTGCCAGGTAATACAATTTAAAATATGCTGTTAAACAGTGAGGCTCATTTTATTTGCTTATTTGATTGGTAAAAGTAGAGTCTCATTTAAATTTTCCTAAAAATCATCAACAGTCGAGCCGAGCAAGAACTAGTGTGAAGGAGTAATTTAGTCTTACTACATGATCTATATAATGCTTAGTTCATCGTCTTCCTTGAGAAGCAATGCATTTCTCCTGGAAATGGTGCTGATTTTAGTTGAAAATAGCTATAAATACTGTCCATGTACTTTTTTCATTTTCAGGAGTAAGCACGGAGTAACGTTTTGGGAGTGGAAGGCTTGAGAAAGAGTTTTAGTGATGCGCAATACCGTAATTTGAGTGTAATTGGAGACATTCGGGATTTTCTTATTCCTGTTAGCTCATTGGCGGCTTTTCACTCTCGTTTTTTCCGATATCTTTCTTAACATTTTTTTCCTATCGCGGACCCTGGCTCCGGAAATCCATCTACTCGTCCCTTCCTCCTTATAAATTTGAATTGCAACTTATGCTAATGCAAGGCTTTTCGCTTGATGCTTGAATAATTCATTGCGGAAAGTACACATCCGTTCTAATTTTTACTCTCCAAAATCATGGTGATCGTACCTCCTCGCCTTTTCCAAGGTGCATTGTGGGTACTTCTGCTTCCGATCAATCTCATAAGTAACTCGCGTAGGTACGTTAGTTTATTTCCGATGCATTCCAAAACTGATATTTATCTGAAGTCATGACTGTGTGAAAGTCAAGCATGTGCGAATAACCCCCTGACTTTATAGAAAAACCTAGTACTTTTATATATACTATGTAGGTATGCGTTTCGGTTAAAGACTATAGATCCGCCTCTAAAGGTGTATTATGAAGATAAAATTCTATGGGCAACAAAGGGTGCAACAGAATTTATTTTCTATTATAACTTAGCCTACTGCAAACTGTTTACTTACACAATAGCCTTCGTACTGACATAGCCAGTTTATGAACTGAAGGTGAGACTTAAATTAAATCCATAATAAGAGCCAATAGCAGATTTTGTTACCCGCATTTATCGAAAACAAAACGGACGAAAAATAGACTTTACAAATTTTTGTCAGACTTCTCCATATTTGTGATTGAATCCTGTGATTACAACTTTCAGACATACTCTAGCTCTCATACTCTCACTCTCTCAATCATAACCAGCTCTCTGAAAGAAATTCAGGTAGACCTCAGTGAATTAAACAGTTTAATCATGTCAGTTATGTCCGATGATCAGTTTTCTTTGGAAATTCTTGCCAGAGGTAACGCAACTTATCGATAGAATACAACGATTTGACAGTTTACTTTAAATTACATTAAAAGAAAATTTTATGGTTTGTTATTTTTCATCTTCTTCCATCTTCACCGGATAAGAATCTCTGTTTAATTGAGGTTAAATTCCTTGATATCAATCCAGCATAAGGATTCTGATATCAAAAATACGTGCAACCGGAAGCATTCATAATATTTTACCACTCAAATAGGTACGGCGAACGTTTGAGCTGTGCTAATTTAGCTTTTAAAGTTGCAAATAGAAAAAGATATCTAGTGTAAAGACATCCGAAGCTTTTCGCATGCTTCAGCTGATCGATTCAACCTTGTTGTTAATGCTAGTTAGAAAACCCTTACACGTTCATTATTCTTAGTATGAATTACTAAGTTGTATTATACATTTCAAAGTACATTGCATTGTTAAGTCAAAGTAATACTTAATTATAATATTGAACTGTAGTAAAAATTGACGATACGTTATTCCAAAGAGTTGTTTCCGTGATTTTGCGCTAAAGAATAGTAACCTTTTCCTACTTTCGATTTCATGAATGCAAATTTTGATTAGGCCCTCAACTTCCTATCGCGGTGTATTTTATTAGGTGCTTGAGATTTCGACGAAGTTATGGATTCGGATCTCAACCTTTTCACTCTTCCAGAGGTGGGATTTTGAAAAAAAATCTGGTAAGCGATTCTCCTTGGGATGTCATCGAAATTAAGTTAGCTCCTCGGAGATCGAAACAGAAAGTTACGGAAGCAAAAGGTATATACGTTGATCCCTAAGGCGACGAGGGAAATTCCGTGTGCGTTCTCATATTCGACGTCGTTCCGGAGGAAGCCGAATTCGGTGTGGATTTTGTAGAATATGATGTATCTAACCACAGTTCTGTGAGAACATCCTTGTTAGATAGGATATATGGGCATATGTACGCGCATATAAGACACCTATAAGAGTATATTCTTCTTTGAACGTATATTTTGACAGGGGAAGGTGAACACTTACAATTGGTTGGTGATACGATACGGTTCCCGTGTAATCAAAAAATCTATTTGAATCTCTCGGGATAAATCAATGCCTATTCGATAATGGAGGTCGTAATTTTCCGGGATGACATGTGATTTTAAATCGACGGGAGACGCGACGTCATCACGGCATTCACAGTAGCGTTTCAGTGGGAATCCCCCCGAAATTTTTTCAAGTGACTGCAAATTTTCCAGAATGATTTGCAACTGCGGGTGTCGAACGGCGTTGTTGGAAGGGAAGACACAAGTTACCTTTCTGTTCCTCTTCCGAACACAGTGGCCATTAGTATTTACTGAGTTGCGGGAATGCATCACTTCAAAATAATTTGATATGGATTTTATTCTATCCTGGTTCTGTGGGCCAGGTGTATTACTAGGCGATCAAGATAAGTTGATGCGATACAATAAGGTGTGTATATTATATTTTATAACCAGCTATAGTAGTCTGGTCAATTATGCTCGAGCTTGCCTGCCCAAAGTCCAGGGGTTCATATCCAGCTTCGAGCTATTATTTTTGTTTCTCCTAATATTCTACATCTGCATACTACCCTGCGATCCGCCGAATTGGCATATGACAGTGGGTGTTAGGACGCCAACCGTGTAAAGGTGAATTCTATTGGGAGGTGAAAAGACGAAGTATTTTTCGGTAGTGTTTTGATTGGGTCTCGGTTTTTAATTGTGGTCATTTATTGTGCGTGTAAAAAACGAACTTTCGTACATACCTATATGTTCTGCTGTTAATGTGTCTTATTTTATCTTTTATGTTGGACCTAGAGATGTAGTGCGGTGTTAAAATGATATTCCGTGTGTCACATGAGACACACTTGTTATGAATATTTCAAGCCATCTAAGCTATCTTATCAATTAGACTGTAGTCTCCGATGAAGCGTGTAGCCTCTTGAGTCTCTGGCGGTTTACAACCTAATCCCTCTTAAAGCTGTGAAACACACTTGTTCGCTCCTAGCAGTTTTCAGTGAATTGCACTGCTTTCCTTGATATTTTTAGGATTAAATCTTTCTGTCCAGGGTCCCAAATGCTCGCGGCGTATTCAAAGTGTGGCCTAATCAGAGGGAAGTAGCACCTCCCCTTCACTTTTTCATCCAAGAACCTTCCTACTCCACGCTTGTTAAGTCCTGGGGCGCGATCATGGTTCTTTATTTTTCGTTATCGCTATCGCTACCCATAACGCAATTTTTCCCTGTAGCGCATTCGCTGCGATCATGGTTCTCACGACTTGCGCTACAATGAGCGAAATTCGCGCTTGCGCTATGAAATACTTCTGAGTCGGCGCCCGCATACGAGGCTACAAGAATCGACCAATGAAAAGCACGGAAAAACTTCGGCAAGCGGAAAACATTCGAAAGCGGTAATTATGGAATGTTTATAGCTACTATTTCCCGCGGAATTTCCTAATTATCAATAATATTGTAATAGTGTTCTGCGTAGAAGACGTATAAGCGTTGAAGATGATGTCCGAGTCGGAGATAAGTAGTTTCGCCAAATAAGTACCTTTAACATTTGCTCGAAGTTGATTTTTTATAATATGTATGAATTATCAGTGAATGTGGATTAAACTGTGGAAATGAATTGATCGCGACGTTAAAAGCGACTTCAAAAAATGTCATCGCCTGATTTATTAGAAAAATATATACATTATTCTTCGCGAGAAATAATCAATAAGGTGTTGTTAATAAGCGCATATATATATTCAAATTAATTATCACATTAAAATTTATTGGAACAGTTATTTGTACATTAAATTTGGTTGGTAGTAAGACAACTTATTATAAGTCATTAATGCCACTGCAGAAGCCGAGGAGGGGGGAAAACGCCATCACAAAGAGAATGTATGAATAAATATTTAACCATCCATCTAGAAATTTTGAGTGTTAATCCTCTTGTCCATTCGGGAGGGTTACACTCAAAAATCTTAGTTCCGACAAAAGATGTCATTCACTAGCAGAAGGTATGCTTATTTAAGATTCTCAACCCTTTTACATTAATGAATATAATGACATTCCTTGCCCTACAGAAACATAACATGACTACAACGATAATTCTAACAAAAAATGTCAGATTCAAATTTCGTATCCCTTAATTTTATACTCCCTCTTCATCTTATTACAACCATTTCGTAGTGAAGAAATTCATTACATACTTGAACAAGACTAAGTGGTTTCTTTAAGGTAACCTAAGGGCAATTTTTTCCCAGAGAATTTCATTTGCATTCCAATAATTTCCATAACACCAAATAAATTATTTATTTTAACAATACCTAATATACGCTTAGCAGTATATTTCATCCTGTCATTAATGAATATACTGTACTAATATAACTAAGACATTCCCCCTTACCTTACAATCCATAATCATCTACCAATACGAGGAATGTCTTGAATGTAAGCTTACCTCTGACAGGAGATATGATGTCGTCCGGACATTAAAGAAGACCAAAGTTGAAATACATTCTATTATTTGCAATAAAATATGAATTGAGACACTATCTATGATTCTCACAGAAATAGGTTATTCCAGTAAATTGGATCATAATATCATATATCAAAAAGCTTGTCTACAACTTGCATTATCCTGGCCATAAAGATATGCTATGGATGACAGTAATTAAAAACAAACAAAATTATTTTATAATAAAAAATTCAATTTATTCATCAGCATAGATAAACATATTTTGCCTCTAGTTTGTATTTACAACTACCAGAAATATATTCAAGTCACCATTCCTCTTCTCATTGCCAGAGTCGTCAACACTTGTTTTTATGACAACTATATTGAAGGATTTATTTATTATAAAAAAAATAAAATGAATATGAAACGTGATTTGAAAGCCTAATGGGTATAGTCAGCTGTGCAGAAGGAACGTAAAAAAGAGGCTGGTGAAGAGCTTGATATGAAGTGTGGCACTGTATGGGGCAGAAAGGAAGGCAAATGAGGAAGTGCTTGACATGGTGTGTGAGGAGAGGATTCTTTTGAATGAGATTAGGGGAAGACAGGGTAGGTGGCTGAAGGGGATAATGAGGGGTGATGGTTTGCTGAAGGCCGTGATAGAGGGAAGGATGTTGGGAAAGCCGGGAAGGGGAAGAAAGAGAATAGGTTTTATGGATGGGATGAAAATGGTAGGGCTTATGCTGAGATGAAGAAAGAAATACTAGAAGTAGATAGGGCACAGCACGTGTAAGAGTCTGTTGGATATTCTCTGACTTTCATCATAACCTACCCCTAACCGGTAGATTACTCTGATGATGATGAATGGTAAACCCATTCATTGGTATTGGGTTGAGAAGTTAATGACATAGTTATTACGTTAAGCCTCCATCAACATTAATCCCGTTTGGTTTACTTTAGTTCCTCACAAGTTATGTATCTTTGGATATTTTAATTACAGTTTCTTCAATCATGATTCACAATAGTAGAAGTGGAAATAACTTCTAGATAACCCAGAATTTCATAAATCAATGCAACTAATAGTCTTTCCAAGAATATATTAGATTTTTAAGTCCTTCGGCTTTTAAATAAGGAGGGTTAACCTATCAAATACAGGCACCCCCGCTATAACATACTCCCGATATAACGTTTTCCTGCTTAAAATCTTAGTCCTATCCGACAACAGAAGTAGACGTTATATCGAGGGTAAATTGTACCAATTTTACCTTCTGTTAGATTGATATGAAGAGGAGTGGAAGATTGAGTCAACTATATGATTACTAACTACTAAGGAGAAAAAGTCTAGTCAAATTTATCTACATTAATCAATACATAGATACAGAAGCATTGGTTGACAAAATGCCAAAGGAAGCTGAGTAAGTCATATGAATTTTCTTGGAACATGCTAACTCCAATGCAGCGTTTTCCCAAGCTACATTCCAAAAACTTTTTTCAATTAAGCAGACGTAGGTAGGAAAGCATTGAGTTACAAGACATTATAATTACAAAGCATGGGTTAGTAATAGAGTGGCATAATGAATATAAATAAACTTCCAACAATACCCATAAAGATCAAATTATTCTCCCACTAAAATTAAGGTGGACCACAAATAATATGCAATATTTTAAATGCTATCCAGTACTTTGACCGAGGATCATCATCTGTTACAGAAACTGGACCTAAAGATGAGAGAATGTTGAGGGAGGATCTATCTGAATCCATCAGCTGGTGAGGAGTTAACAAGCTTAAAATGCAATTATCCAGAAAATTCTTGATCTTGTTAAAACTAAAAAAGAAATTGAAATACTATTTTCAGTGAAAACCTTATGATTTATCCCAAAAAATAATTATTATTATTATTTATTTCTTAATAATAATTATTATAATAATAATTATTAAGAAATTATTTCTAATAAATTCTTCTTTTACTCAAAGACTTTCTGAACATTATTTCACGAATAATGCAACTAACTAGAAATTAAAATTATTGGCATTCAACAATCTCCTGACATGGTAACCCTCTGCAATACGTGGCCGACCTTCAAGTAATTCTTCCTCCTCCGGTTTCATTACATTAAATCTCTCTGACGAAGTTAAGGCAGGTGGTAAAACTGTCGCATGTTATGCAACACAGCACAAGCCAACACCATTTTCCGAGCCTTGGTTGGGGGATTCATTAGAACTCTCTGATGGGATAGGACCTTAAGCACTCCAAACAACCTTTCTACCACTGATCGAGCCTTGCAGTGGGAAATGAGAAGTCATGGCTCATTTGGGTACCCTAAATCACCTACATCAGTCACCACCATGCTAAGTAGATTTGGGATGTATTAGAGGCATAAGATATGTGCTTTATGAGCCTAATTTTCATCTATCGTCCATCCATGTCGTTTGATATCAATTTCTTTATGAACCCTTGGCACAAGGATGACAATACAAGTGCAGTCAATAGCTGCCACTGCACCAGGGAAAGAATTGGTGGATAAACTGGAAGTTCTTTGTACCTTCCTTCTGTCTGCAAGTGTACTGGGAAATCTGATCCATTGCTGGACCAAATGCTGATAGATTGTATTCATTACACTAGTCATAGCCTTCGAAGTTGTGGGTTGGCTCATAGAAATTAAATAATCCTGCCCGACAGACCTCTGATACAATCCATTTGGCAAAAAACCCTGAGGGCACCTAGAACCTATATTGATGCCAATTAAAATCAAATATGAGATTGTCTAACTACTTTAAGATAATTATTGTTAATTAACATGATAATAATTGCATGCAATTCCACACTCAGACCATGAGACCATTCCCTTATAAGCCGAGGTCTTAAGTATTGCGCAGGTCTTGAGCCATCTCCTTCGATACCCTGAATAGAACTAAAAATTGACAAAACTGCAACACCTCAAGGGCAATATGATCCATAGTATCCCTTAATCTCCTTATTTTGAATACTCAAGTTGTTATTTTGGAGGTTTTCCTCCACAATACTGTCCAAAAAGATCATACTCTTAAGACGTTTTAATTAAAATGCTAGCAAAACAATGGGTTGCTCAACAAATATGCACAGAAGTCCAATGCTACATTTAGTGCCAAAATTCAAAGAGTCACTTATTCCATGAAAAAGTTGCAAATATATTTGTTTTTAAATCATTAACATAATTAACATGCAACCATTCCCTTCCTTCACTAATCATTACCATCCAAGATTTCATAAAACTTATTTGGTGTAACACAATCTCAAAACCAACAGCAGCTTTGCGTTTGATTCATACAAAATAAACCCTGTTCATGAAGATACTGAAATGCATGGTAAGCTAAGAATCCACACTAACGTGGAGTAGATATGATTGGAAGTACTGGCACAAGTGAAGCTTCTATTGAATCAGGGTTATATGTACTAAGTTTGTAAGAACAAAGCATAAACAAATTGCAGTGATAGACTGGCGAAGATAAACAACGTTAAAAGTGACAAGGATAAACACTTTAGCTACACTTCATTCTACAAGTATTATCATTAATATAAAAAAGGATGTGTTGGCTAAATAGTACTATAATTACAAGGATAAAATTTGACTCGTACGCAAGTTGTATATTACCAAAGTTTTGGCAAATAATTTCTACACAAACTACACAATTTCTACTCCAGAGTATCGAGGAACTTACTTCCAAGTGTAAATTAGCAAATTAAAATGTATTGCGTTTTAATCAAATAATCTTATAAATTAGAGTTAAACATTTCTTACGGCATTATTCAAATTATACAAGTTTATCTGGAAGGTGAGATATCTTTAAACGAATAAGTAGCGAAATATTTGTGATAATGGAAGGGAAAACTAGAATATCACTATCTCTACGTATTCAATCGTTAAACGACCCATTCAAGGGATGCACAAGTTAATCCATTAGCCAAAGGATAGATTAACGCTATCATTCTCTCAAAGTGTTCATAATGCACATTATTTTTTGCTGATCAACTCCTATCACATAGGATACAACGCTTTGGTAACTGCTATCATAAGTAAAGAACACCACATATAAGGCACAAACAGTATTAAACCATGAAATAAACCATGAAAAACCAAAATTGCATGCAACAGTTACATAAACAATCGTCATGCAAAATAGACATTACTTTGCAAGTAGTTTGGGGCACTTCCAAAGGTCCAACATTCACTATAAACATTGACTTCGTCTAACCATGAAATTACAACATTACCTACTAAAGATAAATAAACACTATGGGAATACACAGACACCCACCCTTCAATTAGTAATTAACCTAATCACATACCGCGTTATCAAAGTCTGATGATAACAAAGTTAAAAGCCATCATAATAAAGACGCCAGAAGGCATTCTACTTTCAAGGATATTACATTTCATTTAGTCAGTTGCGAAAAAATCTACCAATTAAAATATGATGGAAATGAAATTTAAGTTTAAATAGTTAAAAAACACAGGACGTTACTTTATCAAGGTACAAAAACAATCAAAACATAGCACGACAAAATGTACTTGAGCCTTACCACAACGACGGCTGATGGGCAACTAAACACATTAAGACTTGCTTTAGCAACCGATATACATTTTAGGGATTTATTAGAACCGTGCAATAATTTCATTAATAAAATTATAGATTAATCATCGCCAAAGACCGAAATAAGTTGTAAATTTAAAGATTCGACTATTAAGTGGAATGCGCTTTCCGCCATGCTTTCTGATTTAGCGGAGATCACAGCGATAGCGCAAGCTCTTCTATTTTCGCTTGGAAATCTCGCTATGGTAGCGGTAACGCGCGAGATTTGAAGAACCATGATCGCATGGTACGCTATATAACGCATAATCCCTTGGTAGCGATAACGATAACGTAAAATAAAGAACCATGATCGCGTCCCTGGTTTCTTTTAAGCTAAGCGGCATATGTTTAATATTTGGATTCTCCAATAATTGTAAACGCAATTGCAATAATTGTAAACGCTTAATTATGAGCAGCACTGTTACTCACTTGGCCTTGCTACATCTCTATTATGCGCTGCTTGCAACCACGGAGGAGTATGGTAGGGGGTGATAGGACACCAGCCATGAAACATTGAAGGAATATGAAACAGGATTAGGAAGAAGGGAAAATATACATATCAATTTTATGCTAAAGTAGTGTTTTCTTATTTCGCTCTGATTTTGTTACAGTCGCAAATGGTGTGTGGAAAGAAGTAATTTTACCTATCGATTCGGCAATGCATCACATGTTGTCGCATCTCACTGTTCTGGAGATAAACATTGTGCAGGGCGAAAGTAATTTCCTCCAACTTATTCCTTTCATCAGCTGTCTCATTATCTACTTCCTAATAGCAATGTTTAACGCACCATGTGGCTCCCTGCCTATTGATTTATTTCTTTATTTAATGTATCTGTCCAGGATCCCAATAGTTTGCATCATATAGCCTAACTGGAGCGAAGTTACATCTCTCTTTCACTAATTATGCAAGTATCTTCCTACCTTTTTCGTACACTGTAGAGAGCCATTAAATTCAGAAATGTATACTTTTTTATAACCAGCGTTGATTAACAAGCGGTTATACTCATTTGCTAAAGCTAGATAATAACTCAAAACGTTATTGTTGATTCTTCATGTTCCTCCAATAGTAACGTCAGGTTAATTTAAATGCTTTCCCGATATGAATCACTGCGTATTTCCCCTATGACGCAATAAGATGAATACTAGCCGTCTTATTATATTTTAAAATGTCTTGGTTTGGATACATAAGCGGCATGGGAGTTGAAACTGATTTATCGAGAAAGTATTTATGTATGTCTAGTAATGGATGAAAATGAAAGGAGTGTGATCCGTTGGTTTAGAAATGTCAAGAGATTGTAAGAGAGACGAATAACTAAATACATGTACGATATTAGAGTGAATAGTGTAAGAGGAAGATGAAGACCGCGAAAGTCATAGGTGAATATTGTAGGAGAGACCCTAAAGAGGAGGAATATTATGAGTCTTGAGAATAGGAGAGTGTGTATGAAGCAATCCATGAGTGTAAGAAAAACAAAAGTGGTTTGTAAGGATAGGGCATGGTGGTGGAAATTATTAAAAGGGATCCAGTTTTACAGGGCCAACAGCAATAACTAAATTCTTTGACTGCCTAACCCGAAAGGGAATGGCATGATGACTATGCATGTGTATATGTACTTGTGAATTCAACTCACCGTTTTGGGTTGTAATGAACTTCTATTACTTTCGATATTATTACTGACGCTTCCGACGGGCGGGCCCTTGACGACCGGCTGCGACTCTGTTGTTTCCTCATCAATAGGATTCAACGTAGAAAACGCCAAAAACGAAAGGTTTTGTTTCGCCACTCGTCCGCCCCTTAGCCTATTCATGACTTTGGGGTCGAGTGTTTCATCTTTCCTCTACCCTTCCCTCACTGTCCTTTTTACCTTCCGATCCACACATACTCCTTCAATCTTGGTATATAAGCGAAAGCTTCAGGTCGAGGGAGGAGGTGTCCCTGCGCGGAGTACCCACGAACCAAGTCCTGATTCTTCCATGGTGATTTAATTTTGACTAATATTTTTCAAAACCTGAGGATTCAGGGCCAGTATATTTACGTAAGATTTATTGCAGACTGATTATGTGTATGCGTACTGTCAAAATATATGAGGACACCTATTGTTTTCGTATTTCATTATACTTCAGTTATTGATTAGTTTTAGAGATTTACCTCACCAGCACATATTCTAACAGCGAAATAGTAACAGGAAAGCCTGTAAACGGCTGGAATACAGCATTCCATCCATCACAAATCTCTGTTGTAGGCCCGTGGAGTTTAATTTAAAAGGAACTGTTTGAGTGAATCACACGTTTTATCTATTCGAATTGCCATTTTCGTACTTTCCACTGAAGCATTTCAATCAAGTTTTGCGTAAAAGAAAGTACTTCCATTTTTCAGCTTTCCTTTCAGCTCGTTATTCTTTTGTTCTCGGTTTCAATTGGCCGTAATACGTCCGGTGACGAGAACTTCTCCCGCAGGAGTTCATGAAAGGTTATACTACCCTTCGTGGCGTATCGTCCCAGTGGGTTGCCTGCATATTCACCGGATACTCTCATTTTTCTCCGACCAACAATGACCCCGGAGTCCGCTGTGTGCGCGTGTGTGTGCGTGGCAAATATCCAGGCTCTATTCCCAAAACCTTCGCTTTAAACAACTAATCATTCCTCCGGAACTCTCTGTCATCAGTGCGTTCACTACTCATCTACCTTTTCGTGAATGCTCATGCAATGAGGGAACAGCGTTTTCAGTCACTTTCCCAATTTAGGCGTCCCAATAGGGAAAGAGACCAGCTCCCTTGGGCTTATCGTTCACTGGATTGTTTCCTTCACTGCATTTTCAGGGACTGGGTGGATGAAGTTAGATATGGAGGAAAAAGTTACATAACTCTCAACTGTCCCTGGTTATAAAAGTTTTGGTTATTTATATTAACAAAAGAGGGGTGTTTCTGTGTCAAAGAGAAGGTTGTTTTGTATATCCACTGGCATCTGTGCACTAACTTTTGATCATAATTGTAGGTCCAAAATATTTGTTTTGTTTTCCTTTGAATTACAGGCGGGTACGTTTAAACCTAATAGTTTGATACGAACCAAAGCCTGGATTTCGCAGAAGCAATGCAGGTTTGAAAAATGTGTGAAAAATAGGAAGGAATATGGTGGAAATTATTTAAATCGAGGCCAGTTTTCAAATTTTAACGCCGAGCATTAAGTTATTTTTGCTATGCCTACAACACAAGTGTAGTAGATGGCGTTTCGCGTATGCATGTATGTATGGATGTACATTTTAGTGCTATCCCGATGACTTCATGAATTAGTGAGTATCAATTTGTATCAGTTAGTGAGATTAATAGTCCAGAAATTGATGACGTTATTGGTGGCGGCCGATACTTTGTGGAATTCCATTGTAGGAAAAGGATAAAATACTTTACACTATTCCACTGGAGAAATTTGATTTATTGAGTCGACATGTTTCACTGCACTACAGCATCATCAGGACTACGATGCCTGATGATGCTGGAAGTCCTGATGATGCTGCAGTGTAGTGAAACATGTCGACTCAATAAATCAAATTTCTCCAGTGGAATAGTGCAAAGTATTTTATCCTTTTCCTATTCCATAAATTGCTAACGGTCTCCTGAATAGTTTGACAGGGCAGAAATATTGAACTAGTGAGTGTGGATAAAAATGAGGAGGTGGTTTTACATGAAATTTTAATACTGGAACTCGATTGCTTGTCTCTTGACTAAGACGTTGAGACACAGGCCCATAATGAAGGAGAAGCAAGTACAAGGTTGTAGTTTAAATGCTCGTGTGATTGAGCTGAATATGTCTGGTAAGTGGAAAATTATATGTTGTCTTTATGAGTGGGAAGAAGGGATGTCGGACGAATTCTGAGCTTAAGAAAGAAACCACGTAAGAAAATAAGTTACATGTTGCTGCAAATTATTTGTAGAAACTAAGTTACATGCTGCAGTAATTAATTTTATTTCCATCTTAGCCTTCCTCGGTCAGAGGCCACAATGAATGAATGAATGAATGAATAGTTTATTGATGCTCTGGGAAACCCATAAGAGCAAAAAAGAATAAATACAGAAAAACATTCTGCTCAAAATACAGTAATATAGCATAGCATATCATAACATAGCATTTCAATAATATAACATAGCATAGCATAAACACAAGAGCAATTGAAAACAAAGGTTCTAACAAAAATAAAAGTAATCAACACAAAGATTCATACATTTTAAAACAACAGTACTACTGTTTTAAATATTGGTATAGTTTCCTCTTAAATGATTCCGGAGTGGAGGAGCATTTTAATGAGTGGGGTAATGAATTCCAAAACTTGGATGCTCTAATCGGGAAGGAATTTAGATATTGGTTGGTACGGGCTTGGGGTATGTGGAGAAGGTTTTGGTCTGCCCGAGTTCTTCTGACGGAAACAGAAGTTCTAAGGGTGAATAGGTTATAGAGGTATTCCGGCATTTGGGTATGAAAGAGGGAGAACAGAAAACATCCCAGGAAGTAGTTCCTTCGGGAGCCAAGAGGCAGCCACTTCAAGGCAGCGAAGTAGTCAGAGACATGATCATCTCTGCGAAGATCGAATATAAATCTAATGCAGCTATTTATTAGTCGCTGTCTATGTCTATTTACGGCCTTAATAACGGTTAGAGTCACGGTTTTACATAATAATCAAACGCATATCCAGGAATCAAGTTACAATTAAGTCTGTTACCAGACAGTGAGCTACCGTCCCTCAAAAGATCACCTCAAATTAACTAATGATATATACTGTGTTCACTTAAGCATAACAATGTCAGGCTATACCCAGTGGAAGTTGTCGATATTCATGGTGAACAAAACAGTAATCTTCCACAGATCCATTGAATGGCTCAACGCGTTTCGCCACTCTGCGACATAATCAACTTGTTAAGAGTTTTATTCATCGTGAATATCTGTGTTCACTTCTTGCAGTAGGTACTGGACCAAAACAAGGAATGTTGAACTGAAATCCTTTTCCTAAGGCTACCAGTCGAGTCTTCGTCGTAATCAGCTACAAGTCCACAAATGTGTTGGTGATGGAGTTGAATAAAGCATAAACTTGTCCCTTGTTTCTATATAAAGGCGAAGAAATAATAAATTTAACTTTGCATTGTGAAGCTAAAATTTAAGTATTTAATTTATTTATCTATTTGCTGCAAGCATTTTGTTAGACTTCCTTCACGGTGGCATGAACAAATCAAAATAGATACAACTAAACTTCTTGATGAGTGAAACAGGCTAAATATTTTAATGAAAGTTATGCGTAATTGGTAATTACGTAATTGTTTCCTTATGCCGTTCACGGTTTTCTTATTTTTAGTAGTTTTCTCTCTAAACAACCTTACCTTGGGAGGTGAAATGTGAATGAATACTGATATCTGGTGGTAACAGGGACAACGGTGCTGTTAAAGTTAATCATTTTAGCCTAACTACTCTCGCAAAGGACTGCATACACTTCTTGCGGTTGGCGGGCGGAAAATTGACCGAAACTTGTGGAACACTGCTGGGCGACGCATGAATCTCAAATCTCCCGCACGAGAATCAAACGTCAACCCGAAAATTCGGATTGCTCTCTTCATTAGCCTCAAAGGCTCCGAGCGCGCGTGTGCAAACTTCCCCCCACGTCATCATCTCCGACGCGGGGAATCGCGGACAATCTGGCCGGGCGAAACGAAATGTCCCTCGGCCGCAACGCCGAGCAGAGGATTCGGACGGTGGCGCCTGCGCAGAGTGAGAGAGACAGAGAGACCGGAGTGGTGTGTGCAGTGGCCCGGCATCGGAAGCATCTCTCTCCGCTTTACCCTTTAATCCCCCACGAGCCTCCACTTCGAGTGCAAGCGCGCACACACACAAGTACGATAGCCATGGTGGGCTGAAACTCATCGCGAGCAATTTGGGGCGCAAGAGAGGAGGTGGAGGGAAGAGGTGGGTCCGGCATGGCCCGACCCGGCCGCAAAACCATACGCTGCGGGGACGGGAGAGGTCTGGAGGTCCCAGGAATGGGTGAAGTAGTCGGCGGTGATATGTGAATACTACTCCTGGTGCAATAAAACGTGCCGCCAGGCGGTTATGATTGATGAAACGGTCGTAATTAATACAACAAGCCGGTGGCGTGACCCTTGGCACATTCCTCTCGTGGCCCGTAGGAATTTCGTTGTTGTTTTTTCCCTCTCCAACTCCGTGCTTTACCATTCGACCTGTCCAGTTAGACGTGGAATTTGAGATATTTTCTTTTTTTTTCGAACCCCCCATGAGAATCGCAAGGTAATGGATTTGGCGGAGGATGACGGAGCATTATGTTCCCGCATAGTTTTACTCCCGGCCGGCTCTCCCAAGGGGTCGGATATTAATGTGCGCGATTAGGGATTAGACTGAGCACCCACCCATCTCCATAATCCCTGTCCGTCCCCACACGGTGAGGCTGGGTTT
This sequence comes from Pyrrhosoma nymphula, assembly GCA_963573305.1. Taxonomy (NCBI): domain Eukaryota; kingdom Metazoa; phylum Arthropoda; class Insecta; order Odonata; family Coenagrionidae; genus Pyrrhosoma; species Pyrrhosoma nymphula. Next base: position 65,795,183 of record OY754333.1, read on the forward strand.
CGCATAAGAAGTGTGTTCCCCGAGTGGTTGAGAGGAGAGTGGTGTTGGTGTGTTTCCGAGTGTGTCTGTCGTTGAGCGGCGGGTGGGACTGAAGAGTGATGGGTCGGATGCTGGATGTTGAGGGAGCGAAAGGGGTAACAGGATGCTTACGAGTGCCGCGGAGGTGGGCGAGGAGATAAGGGTGGGGTCGGAGGGTGGAACACAAGAGGTGAAGGAACACTGCGGCAAAGTTGTACGTCTCTTATGCTGAGGATTCAAACGTAACTTGTAACATATTGGAATCCCAGCCATGTGGAATATTTCGACGTTAAATATTTTAAAAAGCAACCACGTACGTGCAGTGAGTTCTATTTCTATACTCCGCACAGTTACAGGTGTGAGGTAGCAACAATTACGCTACGGCGACCACGACCTAAGCGCGTGATCAAACTGAATCCAAACAATAGCCGATACCCGCAAAAACACTATTTTTTTAAGTTAAGAACACCTGCACACGAAGGGAAACGAGGGGAAATTCCTTCGAGAGCATTCTAATAGGAGGGTGAAAATGATATACATACAGGCGAGTTACTCTATTTGAAGCAGCTGGGAGCTGGGCTGGCAGTTTAAACAATCAACCAAGATAAAGGTCGAATCCACGCCACTCGCTGCGGTGAAATTACGTCATAGAGACCATAAAAAACTGAATAAGTATTTATAAAGCAGTGGTTTCCGGTACGAAAGAAGTATTAGCCGTACTGTAAAAGGAAGTAAGCCGAGGTCAGGTAGAACTACCCAAGACATAACCAGGGAGCAGTCAACCTTGCGGCCGAGTACCTTTAGCGAGACAGCGGTGGACGTTAACTGCGTGATTTACTGAGCCAATCGAGGGATCAGCCCAAAGCTTGTCTGTCATGACGACAACCATGAAAGAAGTCACTATATATGTATGTATGTTATCATAACAATTTGGTAAAGGTATTGGTAATGTGTGCAAGTGAATACATTTGTGTACATAAAGTGAATTTAATATCTAGCCGTAAAGGCAAATAGAAATTCCCAAAGGGAATTATCGCTGTGGCCCAAAGGGTGAAGAAACCAATGTGATACACTGACAAAATTAGCATCCACATCTGATATTTTTATTCATTTATAATATGATTTTATTGAGTGACGTGTTGTATTTTATATAAGTTAGTACGGGCAAATATCTAACCTTTGATGCGGAGGGAAATACAACGGTGAATAAATAGAGTAAATAAGTTATAAAGAAAGGAGAAAGTGTTCTTTATTTTATTGGTTGAATAAAAAGATTATCGTTATACAATAGGTAATTGTTTAAATGTTATAAGCTTTTACCACCGTTTCTACCTCCCGAACGATTAAATCTGCCATCATGTTTTTCACTTTTTTTATGAGATATGTAATCTCCCAGATAAGTTAGGTTTTGTTGGTGGGTAAAAATCCTCTAGATCTTTATTTGTGCAGAGCTAGAGTTTCTGATAATTGGATTTCACAGTAACAGTATAACAGCTTAAACTTGAAATTGGCAAGTTTCTCTTCGTGGAAGTTAATTATACTAGTAGATACTCATTATTAAAGACAAACTTAGTATTTTTATAAAAAGTTTGTAGAAAAGTATTACGTTCGTCTTTTTTCATTAGTACTAGTAAAACAGCTGTTTTTAGTTAAAAAAGCAGTAAATAGCGGCTTTTTCTGTTGTACTGCATCTAAGTTATCTTTTTAGACAAACATAAGCACGACCCACGACATTAACGCACATTTCGTGCCGATGAAATGGCAACACAACCCATTTAACTCACATACCGACAATAAGCAGTTTATGGCAGTACCCACAAACCAATGGAGCGCAAACACAGTGATGTCAGATTGTGCCTAATGATGAACTTCATCACGATTTGCTGAAAGTATCCATAAATTGGACAAGGCATTTCTATACCTTATACCGTCATCAACGGGCGTTGAAAGAGTATTTTTGGTCTGTACGAATTTCTGCAAAATATTAAGGCCGCTTCTCTCAGACAAGTCGCATAATGCACTTTCATTAAAAAAATATTATTTTAAGAGGTGAAATTGTATTGATTTGGAACTTATCATGAAATATGTATAATATAAGTGTTTAACACAAAAATTGGCTGTAAAATTAGTGAAAATATAGAAAAAAATAAAAAACGGTAATAAGATGTTTTTCAAAAATGACTGTTTTTCACCTTCTACCTTCAAAATTTCTCTCTTCATCTCAGCATAGGATGTATCTTCATCCCGTCCAAAAAACCTATTCTCTTTCTTCCCCTTCCCCGCTTGCCCAACATTCTCCCCTCTATCACGGCCTTCAGCAACCCTTCACCTCTCATAACCTTTTCCAACCATTTACTTAGTCTCTTACTGATCTCCCGCAGCAGTTTCCTATTTTCTCTCCCCGTACAAAGCGTCTCCCTTTACGTCCACAAATCAAGGAAATTGTTTCTTACTGAACATACTACGTCAAGTTTATTTATGCTATTCATGCCTTCCTGTTGATTAGAACCGGCATACACTGTGAAATGTGTCCTAAATGAAAAATATTTTTGTATTAGACAAATTAATTTCAATGTAAAAGCATTTCAATAGAGTTATAAATAAATATTGGATTATTCCTGTAGCTTAGAGTAGGTAGTGTTGGAAAAACATCAATTGAAACCATTTCCCACATACCTATATTTACCTCGACAGCAAGTTATACGTATTTATTAATTTTGTTTGAGAATGCACATTCTGGTGTTAATGATTTAATGTTTACGTAATATTTATAAAGATAATTTGATGCCGTTGCTTATCCACTAAGGTTCTGTCTTAGAATCTATTCTCATGACTTTACTATTGTTTGACGACTTCGAATTTCAGTATTCCAGTACAATGGACCTTACAAAATTGACACTCTCCTTTGAAACTTCTGTGTATGTCTATCCCATCTTAACCTCAATCACTCTTTTCAATATATCATCACTTTTCAGCACTTCCTCCACACTCTTTTATTGTTAAAATATAGAATACGGTTTTGATATGTACTGTGGTAAAGAGTACTACAATTCGATAATTCCGAGCTCTTTTTTGTGAAAATCTCATCAGTGACAATTTTAGTGGAATAAACTCGCTCATTATCATAAAGAGTCGAAAATCCGTGCATTGATTTTCTGTCTCTCGCCACTAAGTTATCTCCTTAACTTACCTTTTAAATCTTTCATAATTACTCATTCTAATCCACTGGTGAAGGTGTCCGTTGAATTTCAACGGGAAGGAAAAAAATCAACACTGCGCGTGACTGCGTACTACGTCACATTTTTCAATGAAATTTACTACAAATTTTACCATTTAATAGCAAAAATAAAATTTAGATTTCTCATTTAAAATATTACCATTTACATTGATTGTAATAAACCATTAATATCCTATTGAGCGCAAAGAATCATTAGGTTAATGGATACACACTGAATCTCGACTTAAGTAATAAGTATGGTCGTTATGGGGGCGATGATTCAAAAACGCTAAAATATTGCGAAAAATCGTTGTGTATTAGCAAATATTTCGGAATTTCGACCGGAATACAAAGTTCGATTGTAGTAATGAGAATATTTATTTTATTTTCTTTCTATTGGTACCTTTTCCAATAACAGAAAACAGCAATATCTAATTTAATTTTGCAAACAAAAAATGTTCTGCAGCCAAATTAAGATTCAGCTTCACCTGTATTTCTTATGTGAAAGTTACTGACATATATATATGTGTACACACGCACACATCTGTGACTATTATCGTAGAAGATTCCTGATTTCTACCCTGTCCCGCAGAAATCGCCTTATATAATCTATCATTGGCCTCTCTCGGTAATATACCTGAATGGTTGTTATAAAATTATGATTGGCCGTGTCCACCGGCCATATTCATCTACTTTCTCACTTGAATAGTTCATGATGTTTCCCTTTACTTCTAAGGTTGTGTTTTCAGCTCTTTCTAGCATTAGGGCATTAAAAACCTTTGAAGGCGGTAAAATTTTCTTTATTTTATTAATATTGAAGATAGAGGGCACTTGTGTGTATGACATAGGTTAAGGATTATGCGCATGAGACCACAGCCTGTTTTTAAAAAATTAATTGTTTTATTATCCTGGATTATAGCTCCACAGTGACTGATGCGCTCGTGAAAGCCACAAGGTTTAACGTTTTCACTCGGAATCCGATTCACTTTTCTTAAACTCGGTCTCTTCGGCGTTGTGCTATTATTACCCTGTCTGTCTTCGAATATATTATAATTCCGAATAGGTAGTAGACGATGTGGAGAAGCTAGTTAAAATGTGCATAAAAAACTGATACCCGACAACCACTTACCCGGTTTAAAAGTGGATCAAAGGCCAACAAAAACTAAGTACAAAAAGACAAATCGAAATGATTGGTGGAACTAGATGGGAAGACTGAAATATGCCGCTCGTCAAATAATATCTTAAGCCGCCGCCAAACCGTCAAATATTTAAGGGGAATTGGACACGCAAACTGCCTATCAATCTGACATTTGTGAGGTCTTTAGAATTTCCTCCCTCTGTTTCTGAAAATAATGCTGTCGAGATATTAATTTATCAATATTTCTAAACATTACAACTTTGTTCCCTGAGGTAAAATGTTATATATTTGAAGAGAAATGGATACGAGGGAATGGCTTTGCAACTTTAAGATTATTTTTCGTGTCGTTTGGTTTATTTTCGGATACATCTTTATATAAATGGAAATTTATAATGCGGAAGGGAATTTAGCTTGCTAATCATCTTCCATGATTTTCTCCCATTGATTGATCTTCCATGCAAGATCTCCATTGATTCCAATAGACATTTCACTTGAAAAGAGTTTTACTTTTTTTGGGAAATTTAAATTCCAACAACAATAAAAATCTTAATTACAGCCTTGGAGTGAAACATTTAATCTTTGAAGAGTGAGATATGACATGCTGTGGCGCTAATTTAGTTTTTCCAATTGCTTTGGACGCTGTTAATTGTTGTTCACATTGCTCAAATTCACTACATTGTAGTACCATGTATTCATAGGATATCTTTTTTTTTTAGCAGCGAGGCATAGTGTCAGTTCATTGAAGACTGGTTAATCCCTTAAAAATTATGTATAGAATGAATTCATTGTTATTTTAATCAAATACTCCAATGATGACCTTCCAGGATCCTCATTCTTTTGATTCACGAAAATAAACTTTTTAGCTAAAGTTAATCTAAAAATACTTTGTAAATACCTGATTACAAGGATAATTTAGCCGTATATTGTACTTATTTCAAGAAAACCAAATGTAAATATAAGGATCTGTTATTAAGATCATCATAACCGGAAAGGTAAACAATTATTTGTGTACAAGTCCAACATATGTCATGTGATTTTCATCCCTTCATTACTTTTCCTCTTTGGGCCCTCTGTTAATATGCCAATTGACGATGGATACCCTTGCTGTTCCGTAAGCAAATTTTTGTCATGATGATACATTTACACATTGGTATTTCAGAAAGTTAAGATTTCCTAAGGTTATTATTAGCAAGACCTTCTCGTGAAATTGGATGTTCTAGGAGTTTCGTTAGTCTAATTGTAGCAAAAGTTTTGAATATTCTGGGAAGGAAGAACCAGTAGTATTTTTAATGCGGAATTTAAGGAATTTTATATTCTTTAGCTACGTTTCATTAATTGCTCAGGTTCTTCAGTTATGGACATACAATTAAAACTTGACCCGATGCTAAGTTGCAGTAAAGGTACACATATTTCTACATTAGAAGCATTTGTTACTACTGGGCAGTTACAGGTTGCGGGATAAGACATGCTTGCTAATTTTTTTAAATGAACGCCGAGCAAACGGTTAGAGAGGGGTGGAAAGAGGTAAAGAGAGTTAGAGATACTACAGCAGAGAAAACGGATAGATTCGCGGCCAACCAGGTGTTGGTAATTCGATCATCCAAAGCATCGGAAGATTTCGTAGATGAATTAGAAAATCAGTGCGGGAAATACGGGTTGAACATAATCTTACGGTAACAAAAGCAATGACATTTTCTGGGAACAAGGAAAGCAAGGTTGATGTTAAAAGTAAGAGGGCAAAATTTGAAGAAAGTACAACAATAAAATGCTTCGATAGTTCGTTGGAGTAAAATGGATGTTGTAGCTGAGAAGTTAGGAGGACAAATGTGCCAGAGTAAGAAGCTTTAAGTAAATCGAAGGAGGTGATGACGGACACTTTGTTTATGAATACGCAACAAAGGTAAGCGAAGTCGGTCAATGTGGAGCGTCGTGTGGCGCAGAAACGTGGAGGACGAGAATACGCTGTGGGTATTTGAGATATGGGAGTGGAGGAGAATGAATTAAACACCAAAATACCAGTGTGTTAAGGTTACAACTCCCACCTCTAACCAATACTTTTATGGCTTCTTGGCGTAAATATTTCTTCTTGAGTTGTTTATAAGCTGGGATTTATTAAGGGGCCGTGGTACATTGCTATTGTTCAGACCTATGTTTCTTAAATGATAGCTCTAACCAGAATCAAGATATTGGAACGCAAGATTTTGAAATTATGTGAACATGGATTGCATAAGAGTTCTAAAACGTTAAAATATCAATAATAAGCCTAGTATAAAATATATTCAATTGCAAAAATAGAATTTTTTGTACCCTTTTTTTGGTAAACAGAGCAGCCATTATTTTTGCTTTTCTTATTCTAGGGAAGAACTTTCAGGATTTGTCTGTTGAATTCCCGCAAAATATTACTGAAATGTAAAAGACACTGTTCAGGGTTCGATATAGTTATTGAAGTTATTCGCTGACTTTGGCCCAGGGACATGCCTCAAGCACAATGGAAATCACCTAACAGTTGACACATTCTCTGTATTGCTGCTCAAAATGCAGCAAGGACCTTCTACCCTATAACGTTTAGCGACCTTGAGCACGGTGATGAGCAGCTAGGGGAAGAAAGGGCGATGAAGGCGGGCGGGAAGGGGATACGATGGACCGACAAGGCGTGTGATTTTCTGACGGACTGTCTCTGCTGCCTGAGCTTTCGTCGACGCGCTCGAGATCTCGCAAAGACTTTCGATGAAGACGTACCGATGTAGGAAAGGGAAAGCTGGCAATAAGCTGATGTTATCAGCGACGAGAAAAAAAGGAGGGGAGAATGTTTAGCAAATTTGAGGAGAGGAAAAAGGTAAAAAATATATTGTTTTGTGAAAAATGCATTGGCATCTTAATGTAATGATATATTTATCTGTATGTATGCAACTTCTGCTATGTGAAACGGGCTTCTCACAATAATAGGTACAGAGTCCCACGTAGAAGGAACATATTGAGCCGTTGAAGAAATAACGTGCACTATTGATTATACAGTATTAAAAGAAACTGCGTGTTTCATCATTTGACGACTTATAATTTTCTAAAGAAGAGAAAGACCAAAGCAAATCCGAAGGAGTGACCAGAGGAAGAATTGGCGATATGAATATTGTGTAGAATAAATGCAATGCATCGATCATTACCCTTTTTCCTGCTCGTTTAAAGACAGAAACTATTGAGGGAACCTAGTCTTGGATTGAGTTCGTGTTTGGTATTTGTTTGCAATATTTTTCAAGTAACAGAAAATTTGGACTGATTGTCTAGACTCCCACATGATAGACTTGAATTTTCAAATGCCATCGACGATCTTCACCACTGCTTACAATATCTGAAGATTTTACTTCTAATTGCTTTCGCAAAGATCATAAATACTAATAACCTCATCACAATTGACATTAATTAAGTTAAAATTTGGAACTGAGACTAAAGTATGGATACAAGGGTGAAGTTAAACTTCTGGAAGAGATAACCGGGAGGCAGATTGGGTGGCTGGAAGAGGTATTGAGGGGGAAGGGTTGCTTAACTCTCTACTGCCTTGTTTTTAGAAAGTAATGGATTAATTTTCCATTAAATTAGTCCTTTTGCATTTTTTGGCGTATCAAATACATGTTTTAAATATTTGCCATTTTTACTATCCATAAATCGCGAAAGGTTCATTTTAGAATAGAGTCGAATGAATATGATTTGTAAGCGATTACGACATGTGCAGTTGACGAATTCGTCCCACTGAGCGGTAGTGGGTTTATAAGGCTGTAATTGAGGGGACTATGTTAGGTAAGCAAGTAAGGGAAGAAAGAGAATAATATTATGGTTGGGATGAAGATAGGTAGGACGTATGCCGAGATGGAGTTAGATATTGTGAAGGTAGAAATGCAGTGCATTACTTCTAAGGATGATTTATCGGCTTAATAAATTGAATTCAATTTGGAGAATCACTGAGTTGTTGGATAAAATAACATGTATTCATCCATTGCACGTAAACGTGTACACAGAGGGATGTACGCGTTTTACCCGTAGCCTACCTGGAGTTTCTTTGTATAACTCCTTTTCAGTCAAAGGTTTTTACGAATTGAAATTAAATAAATCTGCACTTGAATTGAATACAACTCTACCACTTTGACATAATCCATAATTTCACGAGAATATTTGTGTGTTGGAATTCACCAACCAAAACAGCCAGCAAATGAAGTCGGTTGTCAAGTCCGACACGAGATTTCTGCCGAAATAAAATTCATATCGTCGATATTTATTTCCGTTTTCGAATTATTATTTCCTGTGAAGCACAGCTAAATTAATGGTAATGCTTTATCAAGTACCTACGTAGATATTTTAATAAAGGTAAAATGGCTCCGATCATGTGACGTACGGCTAGAAATTTTTGTCAAAGCTGGCCATAAGGAAATCATAGCGAGCGCATGTCCCACGCTTTTCATTGGACTACTAAATAAAAGAGGGGGAGGTAGTGTTCAGGTCTGTATAAAGCTCTACATTGGGAAAGTAACCAAACAAACCTATCCAGCGCTTGAGAAGATAGTGAATTAACATGTTTCTATGGACTAACGTCCGTACTTTCCTAATCTAGAGCTTTAGACCTGTACATACCTACGTCTTGGAGGCTACAGTGTCAAGCAAATATTCCACTAGGGTCTATCCTGCTGTCACCATAACTTGAATGGCAGTGAACTATTCTTTTGGCAAGTTCGGAATCGTCCTCACAAAGGCTAAACCCTTGAGCTGACTCGCAGGGTATTTTTTAGATGTAGATGACCCCTTGGCCACGCGACGTTGTGCGGAGTCATCCTCAAGCGCGTTGAAATGGCAACCGCGCGTCTAGACGCCTATCATTCAACATGGTGCGAAATCTTCCCCGGTGGAGGGGATGGCTCGTCGTTGGTTGCCATTCAAGTATTACGTAAGACGTTTTGGGGAGGGAGGGGTGGTTGGCCTATTCTTACGTTGTCTTACGTAGGGGGGTGAAGGGATCTGAGACAGTTTTACCTAAGATATGTCACATCTGAATTAGATTTTTATCACTGTTTAAAATTATGGTCATAGGACAAATTTTAACTTTTTAGGATCACCGCCGCGGCGGTACGCCTGAATGTATGGTTAACTATAGAAAAAAGTCCAACTAATTCGTTTCGTTCATTAGTTTGGAGATGTTGCATTTACAAAGGTCACATATTTTGCGAGTTGTGTGATATCAAGAACTTTTATCGATATCCGTGATGAGGTCAGTATTTGCGCATATTGACATAGAATCCTCCATAATTTACTATTTATGTCCATGATTTCATAAATGTCTGATAACTTACGTAGGATTGGGAGGGGAAGGTTCGTGAAATCTTACGTTATCTTACATGGGGGAGGGTTAAAAAGTGGTGAAAACTGCATTACGTAATACTTGAATAGCCCCCGAAATGCAACGACAGTGTGGAGGGCACACTAAAAAATGTGACAGACTGGATAGGCACTAACACGGGTAACTCTGCCGGTTGACGATAAAACTGTCTCCACCCTCGAGAAGAGGAAAAAAATCATGAACCACGGCACCTTACGGTTATTTTAAGCAAGCTACTACGGAGGTATTCGGTGTGATTTGGGTTTCTTACATCGAACTAAAGTGAAAATTTGGAGAAGTGTGCAAGGGAAAGACATGTAGTTCTAGAATTGTGTAATCATAGGCTGCTGTTTGGGGGGAAGTTCGAGGGGAAAGAGTGAGAGTTTAACTTGGGTGAGAGTAAGATTATGGGGTCTGAGGTCAAATGGTGCTCTGACCAGAGGCAAATCTTCGAGAGGAGGTGAGGGTGAGTATAATGGATAGGCAGTTGAAGTGGAAACCTTTTGAGGAAGAGCTTGGAGGACTATAGAGGAGAATGCCGAGAGGAATCCCGGCTCGGCCCAAGGGCGACAAACTCGTCTCGGAAAAGTTTGCCTGCTCCTGGGGGGAGGTTTCAAGAGGTGGTGTGAGGCGCGAAAGGCCACGAGAGGGTCAAAACTGGACTGTAAGGAAGGCTTTGCGGGAGGGTAGGGGAGAATAATGGGAGAAGTGGGTGATTCCACAGAGCATTGCCCTCTCAGCCCTTCCAACCCTTTCGCTACGGTCTTCGCATGCTCAAATGCCATCGTCATCGGTGACTCTACGATCAAGTATCCCTTTACGCAATATGCAGGGCCCTCCCCCCAAACTCTCACTTGTCCCGTTGACAGATCGTGTCATCCGTGTGTGAGGGGCTCTCCTATTCACCTCCTCTCTCCCAAGGCCACGCCAATGCTCGAAAATTTCGTCCCCCCATTCAACCCTGGAGAGCGTCCTCTTATTCATAGAACGCGCTTCTCGGTCCAATTTGACAAAAGCACTCTCTCCGTTAACAATCAGCACAAACGTACTTTCCCGCGAGTGAATATATGCTTGGCAGTCTTTCGTAGCGTTCTATTTTTTATTAGAGGCTAGGCGAAGCGTGGGGGTTATGTCATATCACACCTGAAGCTAATATGTTGGAGTGATTTCGAAAGTCTGAATCCAATTCGTGTTCCATTTGCGGGTATGAATTTCATGAGAATGGGAAGTGTATTTTTAATTTTTTAAATTAAGGATGGTAAAAATGTTACGTCTTATTTAATGACTAGAATTTTTTTATTTAGATGTTATATTTACGTATCTGGGTAGTATTTTGGAGGCGAATGGGTTTAGTGGTAAGGACATCAGATGCAGAATTTCGCTCGCTAAAGAAGCATTTTCGAAGAGAAGGGAATTGATGAGGGGGGGTCTGAGAAGAGACGTAAAGAAGAGGCTGGTGAAAACTTTAATATGGAGCGTGGCGCTATATGGGCCGGAAACTTGGTCATTGCGAAGGGAGGATGTGCGTAGGCTTGAGGCGTTTGAGATGTGGGTTTGGAGAAGGATGGAGAAGGTTAGCTGGATGGCGAGAAAGACGAACGAGGAGGTATTGGATATGGTCGGAGAGGAGAGGAAGCTTGTGGCAGAGGTTCGGAGAAGGCAGAAGAGATGGATGGAGGAGGTTTTGAGAGGAGAGGGCATGTTGAAGAGAGTGATAGAGGGGAGAACACTGGGGAAGCGTGGGAGAGGAAGGAAAAGGATAGGAATTCTGGACGAAATAAGAGGAGGTAGAACATATGAAGAATTGAAGAGGGATCTAATAACGGGCCATCCTTAGGAGGGAATGCGAGACAATTTCTATTAGGTTGGGATACAAAATGGGGACTGTCCAAGAACCTACCAATCAGCTGGTAGAATACTTGAATGAATATAATCACTCTTCTTATGGGAGCCAAAAAACGATTGAAGATTTAAGAAAGCCCAAGACTTCGTTGCTGCTGGCCTCTTTCCCCTTATACGATTTCTTTCTTTGGCTTAGCATTATTCTTACCTCTCTACATCTCATCTATTGAATATTTAATGTAATTTTATCGAATAGAATATTATATATATTTTCCGAAAGCAAGCTAGGGAGCTATTTTTGCTGCTATTAGTTAAGTTTTGGGGATGCTCACCCATATTTTATAAGCATTCATTCAATAACCATAAAGTAGCTAGAAACTCAAATTCTAGTGATATTTCTTGTGTCAAGGGAGTACATGCTTTCTTATCGACTTTTCTATGCGTACAATGTGTTTAATACGAATCGATATATGCTATTTAATAGTTAGGTAGATGAAGATTAATTAAGTTGTCTTGCTATTGGCTCCAAACTTCGTAATTGAAACATCAGTGGAATAAATCGCGATCTGTTTCATGTCAATGAGTACCATGTTGGATAACGAGTTTGCAAGAATTATTCCCCGCCATATGTCAATATATTTTGTTGACTTTTCCACGAACTTCTGTTGGATTAATGGAACATTATAGCAAAATTCTTTAAATAATATTCTCATAGCTAAATTTTCTGGCGAGCAAAGCAACTATCCATGGATACAGCATTCTTGTACTTACCTATTTGATGTTCAACTTTTTCGTGTTAAGCAACGGTACCTAATTGCTATGGAATTCGCAACGACCGATATTCTTTTTTGATAAAATAAAATGTAACTGTAACCACTTGTATTCTAAAGTTTGTTTTTATCCTTCAATTGGGTCATTCAACGTAATATGAATGCTATCGATGTAATGTTTTGAAGAAATTTAGTACATATATCTATCTAAACTGTAAAATGACGAATATTTAAAAAAACAAATGTTTTTCACAGGTTTCCCTGCTCAAATAGACACCCTGTTAACTTTTGAAAGTCTTTAGGGCACTATTTTATGATCATTTAAATCCCAGGTATTGTTCTCACATAATATAAAAGAGAATATATCAATACGAGAACAACTACCTGTAATTTACTGGCACCCGTATTACACCTGAATTCCAGTCTAGGGTTAAGGCCGCCCAACCTTTTTCATATCACGGTGCGGCTCACTTTACGAGTAGGTACAATATTTTTTCATTGCACAGTCTTAAGGAACATTTTTCAATTTACATGATTATTTTATTTTATTTTGTGCTAGATATTCAGTTGATATTTTGTATTAGTCGCTATTCACATGTTTTACAAGAATATGTACGCCATGTTTTTCCTAATGTACCATATAAATTTTGTGATTATTTTGTTCATTTCTGGGAAGAGGGATTCATAACATATTTTACACTCATAATGGTTCCGTAACAAAAAAATTTGAAGACCACTGATGTAGATGATAACATAACTTCAGTGTTTTCACTGCGAGTTTGTAATCGTATATATCAGATTTTTACCTCTATACAAGCGTTTAACTCATGAATGTTTGATGTTTCTGTGCAGAATATTTTAAGCTCTAGAGTCGAAACCCCAAAAGCGACAGACTGAATGAGGTCTCATTATTGTGGTGTGTATTTCATTACTGTTATGTGGATAACGTTTTAAAAGATGAAAGCGAGTTGCAAAGGGAAACAGTTTTTAAAAAGAAGTGGACCTTGAGAGGAAAAAGTATGATAAATGTTTTTCTTGTGAATGCAAGCATGTACATTGTACATTCTGGGATTTTGACGAGATGAAAGCTACGAAGTTGGAATATTTTGCTTAAATAATCAAGAATCTCATATTTTCTAGATATGTGATAACTGTTTTAGGTAAGTTGTGGTGTGAGGTGCGTAAGAATACGTCTAAATTGCTACGAGAAAAAACCGGCCTTGACCGGGAATGGAGCCATGAACCTTTGGATTACCGGGTTAATGCGCAAACCACTACCCTACCCATGCTTTCTAATTACCGTGACAATTTAGGAGGATACAATGGTACTTGATGTTAAGTCCTTTCAGTCCATCAAAGATTGCAACGCAAGGGAATAGAGGACTTCAGAGAAGCCGCAACCCATGCAGTTGCATCCTATACCGGCACATATGCAGTGCTAGTCCACGTGTGAAATTATTCATAACTGCCTGAAATACGGCGTTGAAATATGTTGAAATTGCCATGTGAAAAATCGGCCAGGGCCGAGAATGGAACCACGTACCTTTGGAATGCGGGGCCAATGCGGAGATCACTACGCTACCCAGTCTTCGTTTCTTTCTGTGAAATTTTAAGAGGCAATTTCTACGTGTTTTATCGCCGTATTTCTGGTAGTTATGAATAATTTCAAATGCAGTTCAAGGTTTTCAAGACCTTTTTATCAATCATCAATAAGGTTTTGTCATTTTCGTTTAAAGCTGTAAACTTATATGGCTATTTTTCGCATTCCTTGTCAATTCTATATTCATTTATTACAAGAAGGTATAATCTGCTTAGAAATGTATTGTTTCCATAATTTTAAACTGTGATTTATTAAATTCGATATATTCAAAATTTAGATACGATATTTTTCCGAGGTTTTGTGATTATGCATGAACTTATGATTCCAAGTGGTTTGAACGAAAGTATAGACACAAGGAATAAAACAACAGATGACGCAAGTAGAGGTTACTGCTCCGTCCACGTCTGGCATTTCTTTCTGAAAAAATATATTCCCTGCTCAATGACATTTAAACCCTTTTCTAGGCGCTAGTAGGAGAGCGTGAAAGATCGCGTAAATCACAGCCCGGGAGACTCATTTTGGTCGTTGTCCTATTTATCCCAAAGTAATTTTAACTAAAAACTCATAAGTGGTATTTATGGCCTAGGCAGGCGGCTGGGCCGAAATGTATTCCCTGGCATCGACGCTCCGGCCTCGGAGGGAGCTCAATAGTTTTGGAATAATAAAGAGAGGCGCTACACTCTATTTAACCGTTTAGCGAGTAATCCGCTAATTTATGGGACGCACATGTTTTCTTGGTTTTATGAGCTCACTATTCAGCAGCAAATCCTAGCATTAATTCTTTCGTGTCACTAGCGAAACTTTTGTGGGCCCATAAAGCCCATAGTTAACGCTGATGCCTCCTCCTACCGGCGATAAAAGCATTTCAAAGTATATCAGAGCGTAAAAAAACGTCGTGCAGGATGCATGAGATTGATGCTTGAAAACGTTTTTATCGGAGCTTTATTTTTCTAATGCATTAATTTAAACGGTGTAACATTGCATAAATACTTTGCAGTTTGATTCTTTACTTCGTATTTAAGACTCAGGTAAACTAGTTTTCTGTATGCAATTGGAACTCGCATTGTTTTTCAGGGAAGTTTGTTTTATTTTCCTAAAATCACATCTTCATTGATCACGAAGATTTATCCTACAGTAAGTTGCTGCGCTGGAAGACAGCCTGAATTATGTCATTTTACTTACTTAGATTTACAAGAGAATTATCGATTTTTACCTGTAAATAGATATGGTTTGTACATTGCATTCGTTATCTGTGTCGTCATTATTTTGAAGGCATTTTATGTTTCGTTATCCGGACGGCTATTAAGATTGTGCGTTTTTCTGTTAAAAAAAATAATGAATTGCCTGATTGATCGAAATATATGAAGGAAACACTTAAAAAGTTAAAAAATGTTCACTATGGAAGCATAAAAAGTATCACGGCAGTTCATTCTAACGTTTACGGGGAAGGTGTTTTAATATGAATTGACGTGATTTCCAACAGTTTAACTGGAGAGGACAGATAAGCGATGGTTAGGATAAACTTAACCTCCTTTTAGATAATTAGATGTAACTTAATAGAATTTTTTATCTCGGAGAAATATTACATTGGTTTGCATCATGGAGTCGGACAAAAAATGTATGAGGACGGCCGTAATATGATCGATGGATATTTTCATTACAAATAAAAGCAATGATGATTTTTGACTTTGAAGCTAAGTACACTGGTTTAACATGGCCCTCCATAAAGAATGAATCTCTAGGGTCTTGGTCAGCCTTAACTTTATACGGTCATGGAGATATCTGAAAGCTGCTTGAATATGAAATGTCAAGTTTATCAAATTATTGATTTTTAAGGAATCACAAAGTTGCCCGTGTACCTGGGCACTTAAGCTGCTAAAACTGCCGGAAATACATAGTAAACGCATGAAATGAATATCTTAAAAACGTGATTTTACCTTATAATATTGTGTTTAAAGTTTACGCTTACAAAATAAGATATCCTTTTCTGCTTCAAAGGAAAGTTAACATGAATACTTATCGGAGACGAGATAAAATTTAATTTTCTTAGTTAAAAACTAATAATCAACAATTCTAATAGCCTTGAAATTATTTCAGTCCAACATGAATATACTAGGTAGTCCTAAAAATGTACCAATAGATTGCACGTCACATTATGTATGGTTGATTCTTGTGCAACGCGGTGGTTTAGATCGCATACATGTCAGTATTTTGAGTAAGAATTGGTATATTCCCGGTGAGTTAGATGCAGGAACTGTTCAAAGATAATCCACCGGATTAAAGGATCCATGCTGTTCAACGTTTCGGCGTCCGCCTTGGGCATCGTCTTCAAGGCAGTTGAGTTATCGTCACCAGGGGTAGTTTGAGCGAGATAGTTCCCTAGTAATAATGGAGACCATATTTGAGTTTTATATTTTTTTTATTCAGCGTCTGTAAGACGTATTAAATAAATATTGGAATATTAATGGTGCCAAAATATAGATATACGATAACAATTCTCAGTTTTTAAATCAATATAACCACATTCCTTTAACTTGACTCATTTTTTCACGCCGCACAGTGAAGTCACCTTCACAATGGAAGGGTTTTTTTTGCAATTCTGTTAACATTACTGCGGTAAGTTGTTGATTCATTTTTATAAATTGTTGAGAAAACATACAAACTACACACCGTTCGTGTTTTTGACGAAATCTAAGTGTCAGAAGTTCCTAATATTTTCAATATTCTCCCTCTGGAGCGCACAGCCGTAATCCATCCCATGTAAAACAGCTTATATTTTTAGGCAATTTGCTCGAAAAGTAGTTTGACAAGGGGTTAATATTTTGATATCATTGGAAACATGGGAGTTTTTTCCTTCAAAATAACGTCAAATTCATTAAATTCTAGGTGAATGGATACATCGCTTAAACTACCTTTACTGGGCTGAATATGAAGTCCGAGTCGGACGTTCGACGGACGATAGCCCGCATGGAGCCTGTAACCCGGTGGGAAACTCGAGAACAGTTCCTTTATACTAATCATAGAGGGCGTCGTATATTATGTGTTGTGAAGGGAATACATGTAGAAAAACAATGTAGTTTAACTTTCGTACATGTGCACTAATTTCCTGAGAAAGGAGCTTAAGCAGATAACGTTTCTCTACACCAATGGACACTACCCTTTGTCCAGTGGAACATGTTATAAAAACTTGACAAAACATTAAAAAAAAGCTCCGGTGCTTGGACAAAATGAGATTTGGTATGAATAGTCACAAAAAAGAGATAAGTTGTACAACTGGACAGTCCTACTTTTCGGACAAAGGGGAGTGGAATGGGATTAGATGCCGCTGCGAGGTCAAACATTAGTTTATCAAAAACCGCACCTTTAAAGTAGAGGATTTTGAATGAATGACTTGG
This sequence comes from Pyrrhosoma nymphula, assembly GCA_963573305.1. Classification (NCBI taxonomy): domain Eukaryota; kingdom Metazoa; phylum Arthropoda; class Insecta; order Odonata; family Coenagrionidae; genus Pyrrhosoma; species Pyrrhosoma nymphula. Next base: position 65,812,522 of record OY754333.1, read on the forward strand.
GCAATTTTACATTTTTTTGCGATTAATTTCAATACATATAGCATGATTAAGCGCTTTATCAAATGGTTGGATATTCCGCGTGAATTATCACCTGTTATCACATTCATTATCTCGCCTTGCCGTTTTCTGAATCCGTGTGAGCAGTAAATCAAAGACGTGAGAAGGTGATTAATTTTTTCTCAGTGAAGCGGACCTTTTTTAATTTATCTCTGCGGCTTCCACAGATTCCCTTTGCCTCAGACCGAAAAGGGCAGTGGCGAGTCCGGCGTAAAAAAAATCTCAATAAGCTTGTTGACGCGGCCGTAAAAGTTTAATTCCTCTCATTATTATTCATAAGCTGTTGCATTTTATGCGTAGCGTGGCTCGTGATTTAGTGATCATTACGTTTATCACGCGAGTGATGAATTGTATGTAAACTGATAAATATTAAGTTGCAAGGAAAAATATAATGTTGGGTCCATAGTTGGCGCTTTTGGGAGGAGGGTGATCATCTATGTTCATTTCCGGCATTGGAACTCGCGAAATAAAAACCGCGAATAGGGGCTCTTCAACTCGTGTTTTTAAATTTTGGCCACTTTTCCCCAGCTACGTTAGTCGTCCAAATATCCTCTACCACACATCACTTAGTGGCTAGAAACGTGACCTTTATCGAACCAAATTTTATTTCAAAAAGATTTATATTTGTATGTATACGTTTCGATGGAATAGCTCGGTTTTTGCGATAGCTCGTATTTCGCTAAACATTTTGAATCAATGTGACCTGGAGTAGGGAAGCTGACTCCATTATGTTGAAGCCAGGCCAATAACTACTGCAGAGCAATAAAGAATGGTAGTAGTAGAAATGTGGTTTTATCCAATTATGATAGAGAGAATGGACGGAGATAATCACCAACAAAGAAGTATGATTTCAGGCAGTCCCAGCGAATGATGCTGATAAGTTCTTCTCGGGTTTCCCACTGGGTAAGGCTTTCCATGATCGCCGACGTTTCAGCAGAAGACTTTCTAGCCATTATCAAGGCTCTGGGTGCATCCAGGCAGAGAAGTCTTCTGCTGAAATGTCGGCTATCATGGAGAGCCTAACCCTGTGGGAAACCCGAGAAGAACTAATCAGCTCAAAAAAAGAAGCTCTACTAGCAGTTGAAGACAAAAGATCTGGGAACAATACAAATAAGAAAAGATTAACTGATTTGACACATTTTGCGACAAAAAAGTGCATAGAAAGCAATATTGGAAAGAGAAATGAAGTGGATGTATGTACCTCAGGGGAAGTCCAAGAACGGACAAATACATCGGGCAAATAATGGAGTTCAAAGTGAAGAATTATGTAGAAATGAAGAGGTTGGCGTAGAGGAGATTGAAGATCTGCAAGCTAACCTATCTTCCGATTGATGACTGATGAAGATGATGTGAGCAGGATACTCTTTGTTATACATCATTATCTCTAAATATGGTATTAAGTAACACGTTCGCTGCCACTGCATTTAACCTTTCACTGTTCCTGGTGACTTATGTATACATAACCTAGAAAAGACATCCATGAAATATATAATTAAAATAATTTTTTTGCGAAACCGAATGCATTCCCCATTGTAGTAGAGGGTCCTGCTGCACATAAGGAAAAAGCACAACAAAGGAGAGGTAACACGTGGGATACGTTGGCGGCACGGAGGACAATAAGACATATTGTGTATAACCGCTCCAGGGGCGTTGTGGGCGGAATTTTTAGCGGAGATATAATCGTATCAAAAAAGGGAAGGATTGAAAGACAATGAAGCCCTTCAAAATATTTAGATGAAAAAAAATACATAGCCATCGCCGTTGTCATTGTGCAGAATGAATGGTAAGCTTACGTATATCTTCAGGGAAAAATATATTCTAAGGTTTTCAATATCCCATTTCACTTAGCGTCAGAATATTTGATGCAAAAAATTGTTCATTCCACCATTTTAATGTTCACAACTAGTCAATTCGCCTAGTCGCAGGTATCGTGCTTCATATTCCACAATGTTGCATGAACTACGCTAAACGGAATTGTATTTCCTATATTTTATGTATAACGCATCTCTTTCTCCGATTCTTGTTTATTTTTGCTCCTACCACCGCTCATTCCTTTCCCCATCACTTTTTCACATGACGCTCTCATTCCTCGCGGTTTTATTTAATTTGTCCTCACTAATTGTAAATTGGATTTAATGGCGAGAGTTACGTTCCGAACTGAGAAAAAAAAATTTAGTTCAAAAAATATTATAAATTACCCAGTAAGTAAAAATTATGCACCGTATGTATTGGAATGTAATTCCTCGAATTTTTGACGGGTGACAAAAATGTTATTGTATCTGAAAAAAATGAGTACAGCATAGTATTAAATTCAATGGCATCTGGCGAAACATGATGGCTCGAAAGGAAAAGCACTGGTAAGGTTCCACAGATATTTTAATTTGGCCCAATTATGTATAGCCAAATTAAGATATCTGTGGAACCTTGCCAGTGCTTTTCTTTTTGAACCAGCATATTGTTAGACTAATCTTCGGTGAAACTCAAATTAAAACCATAACTTAAATGTGCATTTTAGAAAATTAACCGTCTACTTGAAAATTATTCTGACAGTAAATCAAACACAATAAGGAGAGATGCTGCCACTGAAGTTAGATTTTTCGTATTTTGACGAATGATTTGTTAAATAATTTGTTCGCAGAATCATTCTTCAAGTGATCGTTTGAAGGTTAATGTATCCATGGCAGTTGATAGAATTAGCACATTTGAAGGAAAAATGTATCGTTGCCTCAAGGCAACTTTTATTTTTGCATTGAGTAATTTCCGTTTTCCGTACCTAATCTTAAGTTGTATTTTTTTCTCTCCTTAGTGTTCATTCCTTATGCGAAATTACATTTTACATGTGGTGCGTTTTTCAATTTGAAAATTTCTTATCTAATGCCCTAAGCAACAGTCAGTACTCATATGGCAATGAGAAATATTCAGGAATGGATGTCAAATATCTTTATGCCGTTGATAAATTGATATAGAACAAATATGAAGTAGTTTTCAAAATCAAAAGTAAAGCATCCATAATGTATTTCGATTGTACATGAGATATTATTATTTTGTTATTATATTATTTATAAATGGTATATTTACAATAATTAAGTAATAACTGGCACTTGCTCCACCTATAATTGCTTGTGAAAACTTGGTTTTCAGTACCTTCAACTTTTTTCCCGGCGGCATTTCCTTTATTTTCAACATCACTAAGTTATTATTCCGCTATTTGTTATAATTTAATATCATACACATCGCTTTTTGCCAATGAAATATGCTCATGCTTCAAATCTGCTTATAAAATAATTTCCGTTGTGAAATTTCTGTTTACCTACAAGTAAAATTGAATAAGGATTACATAAACCTTTGAATAGCTTTTGCAGTTTCAGACTTTATTTGCGAAAGCTTGTATTCATTCAGACAATAATTGATATTGGTGCTCAAAACTACAGCGTGTTAACTACGGCATAAAATTGGAATGAAGAGTTTTTTAAAGTATTCATTGCTCACGTGTTCCGTATGAATGTTAAGTAAATTCATGCCATGAACTTATTTAAGCTTTCTTCCTCCATGAACAGACGTGGAAAAGAACGTATGTAACGTAAACGTAAAGCTTTGTACCCGAATTATGGTCTCCTGAGATAATGGAACTTGCCCCCAATGTTACCGTCCGATTCGACTGTAAAACCTTCCTTCTAGTCTTCAGCAAGAAGAAGTGTCCTATGCTTGAAGTAGGACCTAAAACATTTATGGAAAAAGCCCTTGGGAATCATTTATACTTCAAGTTAAATTCTCCGCAGAATGAAAATGTTAATTCGGAGGAAAAGTTTACCTATTAAGAGGTGCCTTTAATGGGAAATGCCCGGCTTTTAATGACGTCGTCATCGTTTGGCGATGCAAACTCAGCGATTACTTGCGAGAAGTTCTGAAATCACTGAGACAATGTTGACTTAACGAGCTCTGGCCATTTGGTGGGCCTTTTCAAAAAGTTGCCCGTTTTTCGGGGTCGTTACACTGTTGATTGTGTGGCTCGGAAAAACTTCCGGGCAAACGAGTGCTCAATAAACCTTCGATGCATTTCGATGCCAGGTGGGCATTTCTTTTACGTTGGGCATTCCAAAAACGTTATATTGAGACAGTCTTGCGCCGTCGTTCTATTGAGATTTGAGACAGGCTTGCGCCATCAGGGTGAACTTAGACTGTTATTAGGCTTTTCCTCACCGAAATGGACCCTTCCGAGCTTTAGGTACTGCGCAGCTGTAATCAGATAGAAAACTTGTTTTTCTTTTAAATACTTAGTCTCCAGAGAGTAATTTCTATGGTTGACCAAGGTCTGCTGTAGCATAAATTTCTAATTGTCAGCACTCTTATGTAAACATACTGGGAAAGGGAGGAGAGGCAGGAAGGGTAGCTGATTAAGGTAAGGGATAGGAAAGTTGAGTTTTCAAGGGAAATGTGAATTGGGTGGCGACAGAATTAACACAAGATGTGAAAGTGTAATATGTATTGGTTAAGTCGTTGAGGAGGGTTATTTTAGGGGAGTTCATCTTAGAAAAAAATCCTAATTGCTACAAGAAGTCCAGATTTCACCTTTTTCAAGTATGTGTAAAATCTCTCTCCGCCCTTTCCTCTACAAGTACCTAATAGGTGTGTACGCTATAGATGACTGTTGAGAATTTTAAAGCTGTAGTCTTTAAAATGATGCCGTAGCGTCGAAACCACGATTGATCAAATAAACTATCGTGATAGGCCCAAAAGTATTCATTTTTTAAATGATGAAATTCCAAAAAGTACATCCTTCCACCTTTGATTCAAACAGAAGACCTCTCTTGGAACTACCCTTATATGCATAGAGACCGGAGAAAAATGAAAGCAAAAGACTTCATGATGCCATCTATCAATATTTGCTGCTCATATATTGGTTCTTTCTTGGTGATGAGACGTTGGTATAATTTTAATGATAATGATGATATTATTGCAATAGAGGTAATGTTTTCATATAATTTAGAAACCTAATATCGGACTTTTGCTAAGAAAGGGTGAGCGTATAATTTTTGTAATACCCACTGTGAAAATATGTTCATTTCTTGCCTTTAGTTTTTTGTTGAGCGAGTGAATATTTTGAAGAGCCTCATAAGGCAGCATGGAGACGAATGGCAGCCACACGCGCCACTTCGTAATATAAAAAAATAAGATTGAATTCTTTTTTAGCTGCGTGGATCCGCTGCTGCTGTATATGAAGACTAGCTAAACTCGATCAATATTTTCTCTAAGGCCATTTTATAAAAAAACGTTTTAGAATAGATATTTAAATTGTTCTTAGTAGTACAAGATTTTAATTATTTAATTTAATAGGGAATCGATTAATTAGCAATATAATTATAATATGCATATTACTGCAGTACCTTATCAATCCCTGTTATTTCATTATACCTTATTATAGGTACCTATTATGCATTTTGTTAATTTCTTGGAAATTTTTATCCACCTCGGACAACCCTTGGGCTTTAGTTTCCTGAAAGAATCCTTTTTATTTTATTTTAATTTAGAAATTGTACTATGGTAATAACATGCATGTTTGATGTTCGAATTCTAAGAATCGAGTAGAAATTCTCTAATATAAAAACTAATTTTTCTACAATACGTTCATTTAGGATAAGGGAAGCTGGATAGTATACATCCATATCCGTACGGCTATTTTTACGGAAAATTATAATGCCTCCAGGAATGAGTTTGTGAAATAAATACATTTCCGAAATTTTAGAAAAAGTTTTTAGTATATTCTCTGCAGGAAAAATTAATACGTTGATGAAATCGTCAAACTTAGTGTTATTCAGAAGGCATTCATAAAGGGAAGGCCAATCCTGAAACGTATAGGTCTCCGTACCCTTGGAAATATGCCGAAATTCAGTATTTTTCAATTTCTGTAGATTGAAATTTGCCGCATACGGTAATAGCATTGATATATTTTGCAAATGATTAAGTACCTAAGTATATCAGTGATGCATAAGGGTCGATATTTTTCTCTCCTGTGACAGTTTAGCTTCGATGTTCTTTTGCCGTCGATAAAGCGTCCACATTTAGTTTACAGTGTATGGAGATTCGTTCACTGTGTACATCTTCATAAGGCATGGGGTGCGATATTGCTGCAGGAAAATTTACGCAATTCTATGCAGTATGTTAACTTCACATCTTAAGTCTTTCAATTTGCAAATATTATTTCCCATAAAACTTTACTTTACGTTTCCTATGTTTATATGTATCACTATCAAATTTCGTATTAAGATGCAACAGTGTTTAAGGTAATTTTTCGTGCATGAATTTTGCCTTTACATTGACCCGGCTCGGCCAGTAGGATATTATTCACGTCCAAATGTAGATTTTTCTTAACCAGGCAACCTCGACGATGTGTATTCATTCTTGCCCCAACAATTACGTTAACCAACCCACCCGAAAAAAAACACTCCATATTTTTCTGGCATATCCGTGGACGTCCCCTCTTTTGAATCCCAAAAAAAGGGACAAACATTTTACCGTCCACCCATCGCCATGCGAAAACGAGCGGCCAAGAGAAATCCTACTTTATAAAGGTACCAAGTGCTCCTCGAGTCGATGGTCGTTTTTTTTGTCGGAGAATAAAAAGCCGGGCCGAGCGGGCTTTCGCAACCCGTATCCTACATCTTTTCCCCTCTTTCCACTCCGTTTTCACATTCTCCATCCCCCGTACTGTTCGTCTCCTCCCACCACCCACGCTGCACCTGCTGTTCTCCACACCTTAGTACCTAACGCTGGCCAATTCCACTCACCCCAAGCTCTTCCGTTGTCCAAGACGGACTCAGTTGTCCTTAAAAACAACCTCCTCTTATTCCAGTTGCCTTTCAGTTTTATCATCTTACTGCTTTCAGTTATATGGTATTATTTTTATTTTGGAAGTTTCTTTTTCACGCGTTTTTCTCATGATACTATGAATGCCTCTATTTTTTCCACCCAATGGTTCCCCCACGAGAACAATGTAGAATGTCTCGTGCATAATGTACCTTTTATTATAAAACTCATTCCTGTGCACAAAAAGATTATGCCAACTTATATTGACGAGCACGACCCTACTGCCACCATAAGACATCTGGCGGAGTGCAACACATACAGGCAACTGCGTCTCGCTATAAATCGGTTACGGTGCTTCGTAATGCGTACTTTGAAACGGTTCTGATCGCCTTGGCGGAGTTATTTCCCTTCTTTGACCAACTGCCCTTCTTAAAATTATGTACCTGAAGTATATTGCTTTCTCTATTAGCCTTTGCACATATTCAATGATTCTTACTAATTTACATTGAGTTAGTTGTGTGTTATACGAAGGTAGGTTGTGCGTAGTGCAAAATGACCGATAGATGTCGACACACCACAGTTGGCTTGATATCTCAGTCAACTACGAAAACCCTGCTCGTAGTTTTGTCCATTGGACTTTTCCTGTCATCCGCGAAGCCCTCCCTTGCAAATGAAGATTGTAATAGCCCTCCATCATTGTGTTTTTTACGTTTTTATCTTCCATCTGATATTTGTTTCTTCAGGCTTCTCTACGGATAAAAAATATGAAATAGATACGAACTATCTCAATATAGTGGTCTCATCCGCTGTTTCCCAATGGAGACAGAAGTGAATGATTTGGGTAATCTGGCTAATTTTTTTAAATGCCCTCAAGAAAAAAATGTTCCCGTTCTGGAAATCGAGCCACGTACTTTTGGTTGTTTGGGCTAATTCACAGTCCAGTTAGCTATCCATGCTTCCTAATTATCGTGGTAATATTTTCGATTCAGTGTCATTCAGATTCAGTATCATAAGGAGTCTGGGTAGCGTAGTAGTCTGCGCGTTGGCACGGAACGTTAAAGGCGCTTAGTTCTATTCCTCGCCCAAGTATTTTTTCTTCTGGCAATTTCTATGTACTGCATCGCAAAAATTTGGCAAATATGAAAATGATCATGTTGACTCTTCCTATTCGGAATGAAGCTCAAAATAGATAATGGTTCTTTGAACTATTGGCTTTAAAACCGGGTTAATGAAAATGTCCGTATTCCCTATGTTTTGATCAAACAAGCTACTAAGTAAATTAATAAAAACATATAAATAATCTTAAATAAATGTAGATGACATTGTCCGAAAAATAATCAAATGGTAGTGCTATACATTTTGAGTATTTTTGTCTTCGTTGACATACCATAATTTAACACCCCGCAAGTGTGCACCATAGGCTCATGTTTTAATTGATAAATTAACACTACTAAGATACTGCTCCTACTGAGGGATTATCCCCGTTAAGTATAGGGAGTTTTACACGTTTATAGCATACATTACTTTTTACGTTTCTACCCTCAACGTTGACACCCTTTGTTTTATGTGTTCAAATTCTTTCTTGATTCAATTAATGCTGTCCTGATTGAGAGTGATACTATATAATCCTATTAGCATAATTCTCGTATCGCTATTAAAAGCAATCTTTTAAAATTATTGTGTAAACTGGCTTTCAAAAGTCCAAAGCTTAATTAGATTGACCGTTATGAATGCATTTCAGCATTCATGCATTTCGTTTCGGACCATAATGAAATATGTGGTTCCAATATTTTATAATAATTAATTTTTTAATTTGAAAAATCTCGTGGGGTTAGTAAAAGGCTGAGTGGTACATAGAATTATTTTAATATTTGGAATATTTAGGTTAATACATTGATACAGTTTGGAATTTCGTAATAATATTTGTGATTAATAATGTAACCGACTGTATTATCAAAGTTTTTTTAATATCACTGTGTTTTGAATACCAATGCATATAGGTAATATTGGTACCAATTCTAGATTTATCTTATTTTCTTATTTTATCAGAAGTAAAAATTAAATGGACTTTAATTCATTGTAGAAACCCTCATTTGGGAAGGAGAAATTACGTATGATGCTGTTTTTAAATGTTTGTCATCTTTAATTTTTTAATTGCTAACATCTTATGTACTTTGCGTAAAAGTTGAATACCAAAGGTCCATTTTCGTTTGCTTAGTGCTTAATTTTACATATCATGAGCGCATAAAAACCATTTCATCGTTAAATAACCAAAGGTATTCTATTTTAACTACAAACCTTACTTAGTAGTCATCCACCATCTTCCACTGTACGATAAAAATGAGTCTTCGTGTGGTTTCTATTTGAAAATGGCTGGTGAAAAATTGATACGTTGCATTATTTAAAGGACATTATTAAAATTACAACTACATTTAGTTAGGATAAAAATGATTTTGTCTAAGAATTTTATTTTAAATATCCATCCATTCACTTGACCTCAAAACTAGGCTTTGGATTTGAAGATAATTTTTTTGCATTATAGCACTATCTTGTGACGTTAGTACTTAGATCTTAGTGCTAAGATCATATTGGTGTCTAAACAACGATTTTTGTATGCATTTGAATTGTTTAACCTTAACTCGGCATCAATGTTCGGTGAGAGGTAGTGGGAATCTATTTTTACCAACTATTGTTATTTTGTCTAATCACATTGCTCCAGAGGTGACCAGAGAGATGCCTTTTGAAGGAAATAGTGTTGAAATAATATTATTGAATTGTTATTTATACCTATTAATATGGCATCATAGAGCAAGCTATAATATTATATTTTAAAGGCATTTTCTGTAAGACACATTTCACGTATTTATAATGAGTGTTGGGTACTAACAGTCATAACTTTGGGCAGGTATATTCCTAGTGACCTATTGTTTGAGAAACTTTTTATTAACAAATTACGCAATTTAAAATACTATTGCACTTGCGTAGCCTCACCGCTATCATTATCCCCAGATAATAATGGCTCTGCAAATCATCTACTCTTGTGTTATCACACATTCTTAATTAACAACTAAGCTAATATGGTTTAAGGTCATATTTGTTTGTCCACGAAAATAAGATTGACTTACCTGTCTAATTCACGTTATGTGCTACGCGAGATACAAATTCAGATAATCCAACATTGAATATGACGTCTATTCATTCGACGAGCCTTTGAAAAGCTGTGGATAATGGGAAATTCTGGCGACAAAATGTGTTCTTTCCCAGAAAATAAAAATATGACGTTTAAAGGGCGGCTGTTTTCTTTATATTGTTTTTGAACCTTGAAAGAGTTTTCTCCGCTCAATAGGGGATCTTTTATTCTTTGCCTCGTTATACAAAATGCGGTATGAATATTTGCCAATAATGTCTATGGTCCGTATTCCTTGTCGCGTCTTAAGCATTTGCTTGGCAATGATCTTCTCAAGCGGGAGCTTGAGCTTAACTTACGTTTCATTTTCATCAAATAAGATGATCTCAAGATTTTTCTATAAGTCAAAATTCATCAAAATCGTCTTAATTCAGAGCTATCTTAACTGTTTTCATAGTCGTGTCTCATTTTTAATAAGCACTTATGGTTTCATTGTCGTGTCTTATTATTAACAGGCAAATGCTTAAGCACGTATGGTCTCATAGTCACCGAAGCTCGTCTTGTTTGCCGTATAAGACATTGAATAAGTTCGCCTTCGTTGAATCGACCTCATCTTAAGCACACGTTTTAGTTGAATTTCTGCTGTAGATATTCTCGTCGATTGAAGTTGAACCGTAAATAGATTGTATCACCTGATTGAAATGATCGTCGGTGATATTTATTTATCATATGATATCAGAAGAAAGTAAGTAGGTATTATGGAAGCCGAATGAAATTTAACTGGAATATAACGGAATAGATAAGGAGCGAATGGAATAATTTTCAAAATGAGGAGAACGAGATAGGAGATGCCCTTTCTTATGTGTATTGCAAACCATACATAATTAGCAATCATTGAGATATTTCGGCCCAATTTATCAGTACCGTGAATCCACCACCGAGTGTCAGAAAAGGTCGAAGTAAACGACAGTTGTCGTTCAGGGAAAAGAACATGTATCATTGAAATTTTGGTTCTGGGTGATTATGTTGTGGATGTTAGACAGTGCAAGATGGATAGACGAGAAATGTTGGCTATGCTCGGTGAGTTTCATTAGTATTCGGTAAAATTCGTGTTCGTAGGATATTATATCATTTAATTCCTAAGACGTGATAGCGTTTTTGACTATCAATTCCGTTTAAAAGTTTGTGTTTTGGTGTTCAAATAATGTGTTAATAATTTACATGAAACGATAAGTGAAAACGTGAGATTTATATAGAATCATTTAAGTCCCAGTGTTTACTTCTTTACTGTGTTTTCACGTTGTTTGAAATGATTTACACCGTATCAATTTCAATAAAAATCACTCATAGCACGAGCCAAGAAATAGTTTAATATTTATTAAAGCATTTAATTATACCCTTTGATTTTGGTCCACAATGGGACAAAATATTTGAAATTATATGTTCCTTGAATAAGGTGTTTTGGAAGCGAAAATCGTATTACAAGAAGATATATTTGGCTTTTTGGCAGCGATGACAAATTTGTTCATGGGAGATGGTTGAGCGCCTTCCTCATTTGTTAAAGCTTCAGATACTTATTTGTATATTATTGAATAATTTTGAGAAGCTACCTAGCTAAATATATGGGACTCTTGGTAATAAGTCCCTTGACCTGTAATTATTTGAAATTATAAATATGTTAAAGGCAAATCTTGAGCTTAGGTCATGATTGTGTATTGGATATGGTAGTAAAAATGCGTTTAATTCAGCTTTACTAAACAAAGCTTTATTGGGATATTAACTAAAATGTACGTCTGAGTGTAATTCCTTTGATTCATAAGGGTTTTATTCTTTCTTTCCTGGCTTACATTTTGTAAAATGTTTCCATTATGCAGTGAATACTTACTAATTTTTCAACTCTATCAATGATTTAGATGCTGAAACCATGGTCGGGTCCAATAAATTTTAAAATATGGAAAATTACCTAGTAATTTTCTTCAGTAGATAGGATTTTTTCTTTCCTCCGGAAACATAACTCACAGGTCCTTGTACTTCACCGCGATCTATTACCTTCTCCTCCATTCTACCCTCGTGAGGAAATATGCATTTCTCACATTTTTCCCCATGATATCTATGATTTTTACTCCAAGGGTCTACGACCCACAAGCCCCGTGCTCGTACGTCTATTCATTCTCAGCTCGAGCGCCACAAATCCCACTAAACCCCGGCGTCCCTTCTTCCCTCGAGTCCCACTCACCGTTTACTGCGGCCTTACCTTTCCACCTATCACACCCCCGCACGCCGCTGCGCCCCCTCGCGGGAGGTGGGGGCACCTCACTCGCAACTCATTCGAACTTCCCACCTCACCCGACCAAGACTCACACACACGTCCCCCTCCTGCTTAAAATTCCCCTCCCGGACCGGTAAACCACCTCCCTCCCCTCACTGCCTCCAAAAGCTTGGAATGGGGGGGCGGGCGATATCTTCGAATGCGATATTTCAACCTTTTACTGTGGGCTGCTTTATGCACCGAGATATCTCCGCATTTTCAACATGGAAGGGAGAGAGAGAGAGGGGGAAAGGAAAAATTTATTGTGGTACGGAATGGGGGAAAAGTTTTTCCCACAAGTCATGCACTCGTATCCCCCCCCCTTCGTATCCCTCTCACACCCCCTATTCTCCTCCTGCCTCCCCTCATCTCTCCTACGATCTCTCCTTTACTACCACACAGCATCAACGGTTTTATTTAATTTTATTATTTTTTTATTCCGGGACGACCGGGTGAAAAAAATACGAGGTGTTCGAGGACGGTCTGTCGCGAGAAGTGGGCGCTTTGGGGAAGAGGGTTTTATATTTTCGAGGGGAGGGTAAGGGGTTGGCTTTTATTTTTTTATTCGAACGGGGGTGGTTTGAGGGGTTTAAAAGAAGCGGGGGATGAGGGGGATGGTTGCTCAGGGAGCTGTGATTGCTGTATGGTGGAAGAATGGTGTGGTGTGCGCTGGATGAAATTCGTTCGGGTTATTTTTTTGATGATTTTTTATAAGGATCGGCAAAAGAGTTTTTATTTTTTATTTTGAGGGGGACGAATATCTTTTTTTAGGCGGGGGTGGGGGAGAAAATAAGGTGTTTCAGGGGTGGAGGCTGGATTTTTTAAAATTATTTTCCGTCCGGTTTGGGAAAAGGTTGGCGAGTCCAAAAGGACGGAAAAGTTTCTCCTCTGGCTTGGAGTGCGGCCGCGTAATTTTTGGAGCACTTGCAATTTTTTTTCGGTCCTATGAAATCCTACGACTTCTTCTCGCGGCCATTATGAAAATAATAATTCACTCCTCTTTCCCGCCTCCTACCCGTCCCTCAAGTGGATTTACAGCATTTTTTTGTCCCGCGTCTAAACCGTCCTTTTTGTGCCTTCCCGTCCAATGCTGACCACCTTTCAGGGTTTTATAGGTATAGCGAAACTTGGTGGCATTCATCAGCGGAGGATAAGAGGACACTTACCGTAAACCAAGCGTTGATGAGCGGGCAATGTTATCAAAGGACTCACGCAGGGTCCTCTGGAAAAAGGCTCGGCCGCTTCATCCCACATCTAATGTATGCTTCCCTCTTCTATGCGTCATGGTCTTCACCAGAGAGTGCCACTATGTTTCGCTACACTTATACATTCTTCGTATTTCGTTAACGTGACTGAGTGGATTGTCAGTGATTTTTCACGGGGCGTGGCCTTCGTCGGGTAAGGCAGTGTGTCCAACTAGGCAATTGATTCACTTGGCGCCGCAGTCAGGCCAAAACGTCCCCTGGGTCATCGTTGCGTTATCAGTTCCTGTACTTGTTGCTGTGGTTATCGTGCATCTTCCATTTCTTCCTCTTCTCGCAAGGAGCTTTGTTTTGAGGCAGGAGTCACATTCACATTTTGGCGATAAAATGGATTACGGAGCATGAACTTGCGAGTTAAGACTCTAACACTCTGAGAGAAGTTTTAACTATTATATTTTCAGCATTTTCATGATCTAGGGGAGACGAAAGCCCGGTTTTATAACCTGTGGTTATTTATTTTCTGTGTGAAAATGTAAGTAACATTTGTCGGTTATTTCTTCGCTTAATTTTCTTTGTTTTATTCGTCGTTCGACATTGCGTACGATAACACTCACGTCAACTAACCGATAGTCTGATGTAATATATAAAACTCAAACTCACAGTTAACATCGTCTTACTAAAGGTTAAGTCTTCTTGCGGTCAAATTGACCGTACTAATCTAGAGAGAGAGAATCTAGTTTTCCAGGCTTGTGCGCAGTTTTTCAATTGCTTTTAATCACCCCCCTGCAGAAAGTAAGTGCTCTTAAAATTAGTTTAAGGTTAAGCTGATTTTTACTACGGAATATTTTACCTATTCCAGAAATCAAAATACGCCTTGCATTGTCATTTCATTGCCTGCGGTAATTATAAAGGAAATTATAATATGCAAATTGATTTTGTAAATAATTAGGAAGAACTCCTCTTGAAACTGGCAAGGACATGTAATATTTTTGGCTCTATGTCTAGAAGAATGCGTATTAAGTGATCATCCGTTTTATGTCGGTGTAAGTGGTTGTAACTGTTGTTGTATTTCACTTTTACATTCTTCGAGGGCATTGGTAATTTCAAAATTACTATAATGCAGTGAGAAAAGTACTCAGAAGAATACATTGATCACTTCTCCGAATTAGAACCGAGACCAGCGATGCTCAACTTAGGTAACTGTGTGTTAACTGGTACATAGCAGTGGTTCTATTTTATCAGGCCGTTCTCCCTTCCTCTTCTTGGTTAAGAGGAAACAGCTAGTTATAACGTTTTTGTAAATAATAATTGAAAAAATAAATAAGTGTTTGGATGCTGAAAAAAGAATGATCTGAAGGGAATACTGGTAGTGAAGTATGTCCACGTTCTTCACCGGCACAAACTCTGCATAGTTTTATTCTATCTTGAAGACGATGGACTACTCACCCTTTTTAATGTTAGCAGAAATGCATAGTTTTACTTTTGAAAACCTTTGAAAGCTAAACGTTTTTTTAAATATCAAACTGCATTTGAAGTGTAATGTATAGCATCTCAGGCTCTTAAATATATGTATGTAAGTGATTGCATTTAGTTCTGGCAACGATACTTCAGACTTTGTTCTTTTCATTTTAAGTGTTTAAAGGAAAAGATATGGTGACATGAATTTATACTGCATCGCACGACTTGTTCTTTAACCATAAAGTTTGTTCTGGAATTGAAGTTAGGTTTTATGTGAGTCCTAGGACATCAATAACACATTTTGTCAGATTCTGCATCGTCAGTAAAGTATGATATAAATTTATCGGTAAATATTCACCACTTTGGTATGTTTAATGTTTGGTAATGCTTATGGCACCCCAAATGTTATGTTCTAATGTTGAAGCATAATGCCAGAAGTTTAAAGAACGAGGAATTTTGTATACTTTCAATTTGATTTCCTGCTCTGACCTCAGTTTTGTTTAGTCCAAAATGAACATAGGCCCTACAATGAGACCCTAATTTCAATGAGTTCAAATTAATGGATGTTTTTCAATTTTTATTCACATTTTCTAACATATAGCTTTCTTGGTCCACATTCTCTGTTACACGAGATATGAGTTATTAACTATGCAGGAGTAGAGTTCATTATTAACCTAGATTTCAAAGTGGAATTCATAAGCTCCTTTTTAGATCCTCTATTCGGCATTTTATCTTTGAAAGCAATATTCTCACCATGAAATGAGAATACTAACTTCTTCTTTGTCTGTAGGGAGCGTAGAGGAATTTATTTTTAAACTTCATTGCAAGTGTTCTGAGCGTAGTTTGTTAGAATTAAGTGAATAGAGTTCTTCCAATATTTCATATCCGGATTTTGTGTTGAGAGAGACTATCAAATGTATATTTTCGGTGAGTGAAAACATCGTGCAATCATAATTGAATTCACTGGAACGGACAATGAGCTTCATGTGGGTCTTGGTAGCTAGGGTCTTGGTTTTAGATAAAATTATCCAAAAGAGCTCTAAAAACACGTTTTGATCCTTTTGACTAACCTACGGTTGTTAACCACGCAAATATTCTGTAAATATTGCGTAGCGTAGATACGCAATACGTCTTTTGACGCCTCAAATATTGAAATGCATGCATTTTGAATTTACAGCATAGCGTTCAGGTTACACTGATACTTAATGGGGTCAAGAAAATTTCTTTTAAGTGGCTTTGAAGGAGACCCTCTGGCTCCTTCCTAAATTAGGTATCCCTCTTTCTCTTAGGTTGAAAATAACGCCTCTTGCGCTCCGTCTTTCACTAATTTTGTTGGAGGAAAAGAGTGTAACATTCGTTTTCCTTCAGTTTTGAATGATTTCCCTCCTAGATGTAAACGGCGCTTAACCCTTCCCGAATTGCGTGTTTTGAGACGAATTTTAAATTCAAGAGTTCCCCCGTTTACCTCCTGTCGGAGGCGTAGTTTTCATTACGTAGGTTCTCACCGTTTTTGAAAGAAGGAAGTTTCTCCGTTTCTACCTTTGACGTCACACTAGGGAAATATGAGGGAGCTGTGATGAAGCGTGAACTGATGAGGTTCTTTTGTACAGAAAGACAACGGGAGTATTTTGTTCTCAATGCAATCGTAATATCGCTTCGTCAACATTTTTTTTTGCCTTAGAAATAAATTCAACTGAGGAAACGTACTACGTTTTGCGTCCTATTATTAATTTTTATATTTCCTAATGAAATAATATCGATTCTATTAGTCTTTCTACAATGCTCTTACGTACTAATATTGTATAATTAAAAAATGTATGTGCCAGCCTGTATTTTCCGCATAATATAATGTTGATTTTGCTTTACTAGTGTATTTTTTCTCAATATATATTCTCTCTCATAATTCACCCAGGGCAGCAATTCCCAACTTGTGGTCTGCGTACTCTAATGACCACGTGGGCGGCAGTGTAGAGGCACGTGAAAAACATAAGGAATGGCATAACTATTTAATGTTGATATAGTAATGAGAAATAAAAATATATCTGATACAAGGGGTAAAAATTTCGTAAATGGGTAATAAAGGGGTATGTATATAATAAAATCAATTGTGAACCACTGTCCAAGTGTGTCATTTTCCTTGTTTTAGATTTACTTTTGAGATACTTGTTCTCTTATGGCTGATCTATGGAAAACTTTTCAAAAGTACTCGGTATTAGTCATTGTACAAAGTAGCATACGGGAAAATGTCGTGAAAATGACTGAAATTCATCTCAAACGGGTTTACGTGGTAATTTCATGCATTTAAATTAACAACCAGCACTTCGTACATTCTTCTTATTGATGATAACATATTTGCTGGAGCCATTTTCAGTTTTCAATAGAATTGTGTGAAACTTATATATTTATTTCATTTATAGCGAATTTAGGTATTTGTGTAAGTTATTAATTAATTCTTCTCGGGCGTATTTATGTGCTCCCTTTTGTGGTTCTAAAATTATAACATTTCCTAGCCAGTGCGCGTTTACCTTGATTGAAGTGGGTAACCATTCAAATGTGGTGTTGCTGCAGCCTAGAGGTTGCCTTACAGAGCCGGAATCTCATTTGCATTTCTCGCCGTTGAAATTAGCTGCATTCAAAACAATCTGAGACGTGAGAATGGCCGGAATCGTGAATTGCCCCCAAATATAGAGGGGAGCAGGCGGCGACAGGAAGTGGCCGTGGCTGGCCCCCGGGCTTCGTCCCCGCCATTGTGTAGCGTGTAATGCCTGCGAGGTTGGCTTAATTTTCTTCTATTCATGGCTCCAGGCGTGAATATCGCCTAGGAAAACGCCCTTTTTCATTTTATTTATTTTCCGCGGGGCCTTTTCAAGGCTCCCTTGCATTGCAATTGCTGCCCAACTACGTGCAAGACCCTTGCCGCTAAGAGTGTCTTTTTCTTTCGCTCATCAGCATTTGCAGGAAGCTGAAGAGCGTATCGGCGAAAATTTTGGCTCGCAAACTAAAAAGAACCTAAAAAATTTTAGCCATATATTAGTCCATGAACTCAATTAAGAGCATCCTTTCGTTAGTGATTGAGGTTCTATTTTATTTTCTTTCCATCAAAAACCAGGAAGGAATACCTTTACGTATCTTAACCTTATTGCTTGATTTTCTCAGTCTTTTTGTATAAAACATTTTGGGCAGTTTTCAGATGCCTTATCTTTTGCAATAAACGATGATGTACCATATCTTCTTATACCTTATCCGGTCCGGACGTTGGCTATCACCATATTGATGTATGTTTTACTTGATGCAGTTCAAAAGAGTTCCACCGATACCACTTTCTCATATTGTTAAGCAAGGAAATAATTATTCTTCTGAAGCTTCGTCTTTCTTCAAGCTTCCCTTGGCTAGCAAACAAAAAAGTCGATATTTATCTTCGTGTCTCATTACATGTCCAAGATATTGCAATTTTCGCTGATTAATCGTCCGTATAAGTAGGGTTATTAACCCATACAATGAAGGATTTCTTTATTTTGTTATATAATCCACCCAAGAGATTCTTCTAGTTCTTCTCTTTGGGCTCTGGGCTAAAGCTAAATGTCGTAGTCTTCTTAATCTTATGGAAATAAAGAATAGTTTGAAATATTGCCATTTTTATTAATATCGATCAGATTTGTAAATCGAAATAATAATTTACTTATTATGGCATCATGCCTGTATTTATTTGAACTAAAATAACCCTAAGAATAAAAATAAGTTTATGACGACAAAATTCAAATACGAGCATTTTCTGCCGATACAACTGTTGCAACCCTTTCATTAGCAGTATAATTTTTCATTGAATTATTGTCGTGCTAAATTATTTTTCACTGTAGTTACTTCCCACAACTAAGAGAGAAAAGTAAATAATACTGGTCCACAATAAAGTGTGTTTGTACCCGAGTTAAATATGTAAGTTTTTGAGTACGATCAGGTGAGATTGCTCTTGTAATTCCGTAAGAATTTTATGGGAATTTCGGAAGATGCTAATGAAGATTACTGCATGCTATGTTAATGATGGATATATATTCATCACGAATTTTTGCTTATAGCCGCGTTAATATTAAAAGCTTGGCCAACGAGACGCACGCTACAATCACGTCACCATTGTAGCACAGTAATATTCGATCGTCTGCAAATAACTTAAATGAGAGAGCGTGATTCCAGGCAGTAGGAATGTATGAATGTTCGGATCGTGTGTGACGCTCGCACGGGAGACCCGAAATACGAGGCGGATCGATTAAACGTTTATGGGTGCCAAAGGGAGGAAGTGAGATGTGATGTATATATGTAGTAAAAATCGAATTTTGATCGTTTTTTGTTTTAATTTCTACCCTTCGGATCTCGCGCGGTTCTGCGGGACTGCCAAACGGGGAGGTTTTGGGAGGGGTTTGGGCTTGAGGGCGAGGGAGGGGGTTGGGCTTTAGGGGGGGAGGGAGGAGGATGCCCCACCAATCCTCTCCCCCTATACCTCTGACTGATTGATCCCAGACCTTCTCTCCGTCCTCCGCATCGCCTCTCTCTCTCGTCAACCTATTTCTTTTTATTGCTTCGGTTTTGCGTCCGTCCCGTGGGGTTTTATGGTGGTGGTGGGGCCGACGTCGTTTCATTTCATTCCTTTTGTTCGTTTTATTATTTTTTATATGTTTTTGGCTATTAATTACCGCTACCACTGGAGCGGACGGCTGCAATACTCGGTCGCAAATATGTCCATCCCTGCGCGCGTTTTCGTTCTCCGGCATTTTGATCTGCCATTTGGACACTCTGACCCCGTTGCTTTACATTTCCTCCCTCACCCAACAACATCGCCTCATCCCTCTCTCCTTCTTTCCTTGCATCTCCCAGCGGCGTGCACAGCTATCTCCCCGCCTCCGCTGATGCATTTCCTTCGCGTCGGTGGTGAACGCATCGTGGTGTGGAAGGTAGAGGGCCCGGGGTCCCGGATGTGCATACATTAACATCTCACCAGGGCGAGCTCTTTTCGCCTCCGCCCACGCCATTATGGAGGAGCACGATTAAATATTAGGTTTCGAGTTTTAACTGTGTCACACGCAATCCCCTAGATGCATGGTAACCAGCTTTCTATGCTCTTTCCACAGTTTAGTTGGTACTCAAGGAGAAATTGCAGGATTTGATGTTTTTCCGACAAATAATTGTAGTGAAATTGTCTCGGGCTTCATGCTGTATTAGATTCCTGGAAACGCTATCGGCTGCTGAATTAAATGGCATTCCTTGGTATTTTATTAGTATTATTAAAGGGTACTATATGGGCTTTATTCTATTTTCTCATCATCTCCTCTTTTATCCTATCATTGATTCATCATTTTTCATTTATTTCATCATTTTTAAAATTTCATTTATTAGACAGTACCTTTATTTTATCATTGTTTCCTTGGTATGCGAATGATGTGTGAGTTTTAAGGAATAAGAATACTTAGACTTAATAATGGGATGATTGAATTAAAACACTATCTCTCTTTTGCATCCTGCGAGTCACCTCAGGTGTGTTCGGCAGGGGGTAGGGGGAGAATTGCCTAAAATACACTACTTTACACTAGTACACTATTTTCCACAAAATGTTATAAAAAACAACTTTTTGGACAAAATCCTACAAATACCTGTCTTGCTGTCGTTAGTGCTATTAGCGGGCGTCGTGGAAGCGTGGTATAAGAGGTTTTACTTAGCTCCCGCAAAAGTTCCTGGCGTAGACTTGCGTGAAAAGGACGGGAAGTAAAAGTGGTGGGGAAGATGGGAAAAGGACGGAGGGGTAGAGAGGGAGACAACAATGGAGAAAGAGGAGAGTGAAGCAGGGGAACCAGCCTAATTTGAGAAGGGCACGAGGCACACACGAGCAAAGCAAGTGGTTACAATAATGCAACGCTATGACTTTACTAGATACCCTATCTTGAGGTTTCATCGTAAGCCAAGCCGAAACGGGACGGCAGATAATGATGAGTCATTCCACTTCTCGAAGTGCTTTTGTTTGCAGAAATTAGAATCGTTTTCCGACACTCCACAATTAAGTACATTCCTCCCCCATTTCGCAGAATTTTGAAAGTTCCGTAGCCCATGTGCCAAATCGTCCATTGCGCAGCGCCAGAAACATTTGTGGGACCTAATAGTAGAGCGAAATAATCATTTGAGAAATGGAGACGGACACGGATACGTAATTTTACATCCAGAGGTGTGGACGGACGCTCTGCGGAACGTATACGCTAGAGGTGAGAACGCGTGTCAATTACAGTCGGAACGTTAACCGTTATTCAAACCCTAGTATTGTGAACAGGGTAAGGCTGGTAGTATCTGAACTCACGTAAGTGCAGTCCTCTGACGCACAAACTATCCCGTGCCCACACGTAATGCTGGAGGAGATATTTTGCATCCATCACGCATTCAGCAGGAGTGCATCGTGCGCGTCAAACTTGTCTTTTATTCGTTGCTTTTCATGCCAGTTTCGTCCCGGTTTCACCTTCCCACGCTCAACTATCTTGTTTTATTTTCTGCTGCAGTACCACACTCTCCAGCTCTCATTTTTCCCACCTTCCAAGTCTCATCTCATTGCTAATGCTTTCTTCCTTACGTCCCAAATACCCATACCTTTCGGCCTTCAGAGCTATAGGACTCGTTAATTTCTATCCGGAAGAATTTAATTTTTCTGTCAAAATTTAGCCTTTCACCACAATCAGCAGTTGGAGCCTCCTGACTATCTGGCATGGAGTCTAAAGTGGAAAGATACTATTTTACTGGCTCTCAATCGTTTCAAAATACGGTGTTGTCTTGATTCTCCGAAGTAATCTGTGCTTGGGACACCTCGGATAATCATAAACTATGATAATACGGAAAAAATGAGCGAGGATAAATTTGCGGCAAAAATTAATTACTTTTAATTTTAACCGTACTTATGTTGTTACTAAGGTAAAATATATCTTAGAGTGATCTTTTATTTGGAGATCAACTGATCGCTATTATGACGTTCGGTCGCATAAGCTAAACGGGCTTGGTATAGCCAAAACACATTTTTTTACCTGATTGGGATAAAATATTTATGGGAATTGCCTTCCATTTGGAGATCGAACTGATTGCCGAAGTTTAAGTTGGTTAGCATGATCTCACTCACTCAGTGATTCAACCCGAAGGTTGGTTTGGATAGTTGAGGGTAGAGCTCACCCCAGACTAAGCCACAGGCGTGTACATTTCAGACATTCAGGGTAGGGGGGGCAGGTTCCTTTCCCTGGGCCACCTCGCACTCCTAGGATTTTTTTTTCAGCATGATATAAGCTATCTTTTTTAAGCATAAAATTCGCTGTTGTCTCCTGCGTTACTTCATGGAATTTGCTCAGCAATTTGTTACTTTAGTTAGTTAGCATATACTTGTGTCTTCTGTAAAAGTATATCTGATGATGACGTACTACGTCGAAATCTAGGTCGTCTGTGAAATAAATTTTATGGGGAATTATAAAGTTACTCCTCTCATTAAAACAAAAAGCTGTTACAGCGTAATCGTAAAGGTCTTTACCTCGAGCAATTCGAATCCTTGATAAATCGGGACTCCCCTGTGTCTCGAGCTGTGAAGAAATTTGAGGCCATGTGTCTCCATCCCATACTGCATTGTGTCCCAGACTTTGAATAGGGAGGCTAGGTTTGTGGTGAAATATTTCAGCTCATAGAACTTTGCTTTGATTAGCTAATCTATGTGTGACTTAGAAGTGGCGGCCATTGTATCAGTTTCATTTTCTGTCTATCTCCGATCAACTATCCAAGTCGAGGTTCATGAAGGTCGATTCCACAACTTACTTTTTAAATCCAGTGTCATCATATTTTATATATAGGGCACTCATGAATATGATCATAGATTAATGAATCAAATACATAGATCCATGCGATAAGGTATCAGAGGTAAATATTGTAACCATTACAATGAGCAATCAGCAAAATGTTGAATGGAGCAACTTTACAGTTCATACGCCGAAAATTAGGGATTAGTGGCGGAATTGTCGCGTTACTGGAGTTATTATCTATAAAAAATGGAAATTATTTTCGAATACGCCCAGCATTCGTAAAATTTATGGGCACATTGCGCGCGATAGCAATGTTAGGTAAATCATTTTTCACAGAAAAACGCTAGCTCACTTTCGTGCGTCAAGACGCCATCAACTCTCATCTTTATTCTATGACAGCGGCTGTCCACTCCACTCTCCTGTCTGCTAACCGTTTCACTTCAGCGTAAGTTCATCTTGACGTCCTTCATAATATTCCCGATGTATTCCATTCCTGGTCTTCCTCAGCAATTCTTCTTATACATTCATCCTATAATTATTATTGTTTTCAAGAGACTGTTCTGTCTCTACCGTGAACAGGAATATGAATATGAATTTTAGGCCCTGGTGGCGACGGGGTAAAGTCATCGCCTGCTAAACTGAGGGACGCGGGTTCGAGTCCCGCCTGAGTGGATTTTTCACCACTCAGGACATGGGTGTTATTATTCGTACATTGTTACATGTTAACACACCCGATGTAAAAGGCCGTTAGTGCTGTTTTCGGGGACATGGAAAAAAATCACTTTACATTTATAAGAGGGAGCAATAGGCATAAAACACGAAGGATTTTAATAATTCCAATGTCGTGTCCCGTTATGTGATTTTTTGTATGATGTGATTTAGAGAAACTTTAACGACGTTTCCTAGGGAGAAACCTCATCTCTAGAGAAATTATTTTCCCTCAAAATAAGCATTTTTTATCATCTAAAAAGAAGCGTGGTGCCTGAATTATTTCCATAGGTCGTAGATGTCTCTTCAGCTACTGGTAACTACTGGATTTACTCCTTTCATTGTATCAAAAAAAAATTATTTTTCAAAATGGAAAAAAATATGCAGGCTGTGTAAATTTTCTGTTAAGTTTTCTTTCCATTACGTAATATTTCCAAGAGAATGATTGAGAGTATAATTGAGCAAAATGAGGTCATTGGAAAAATTAAAATGGACCCAAAATGACTCCCTCCCAGGATGTTCTGATGATAAAGTGTCTGTACCTCTTCATTTATGCTCCCGGTGGACAGATGCTGGAATATCGTGGAATGGAAGTCCCTTAATATCGCATCACTGCATGGGTTTGACTCCTCGAGTTCCCGGGCGAAGCGACCGAGGCAGTTCGATTTCGTACGTTGGTTACACTCGCGAGTTGATACATCACGCCCTGATCCCTTCGCGGTCTCCAATTCCCCCGCGCTCATCGCGGAACACATCTGACCCCGGTACACTGCCGCGCTCCGACCTCCTCGCGTGCACCCTCATCCACCCGGGTCTTGCCTCAGGAGATATCCTACTCCCTACTTCTCTAAGCCGTCGGGAGCACCCAACTCGGGACTCTAGTCCCGTTGGTCGGGGTCAAAAGGTCGTTCGGGGAGGAACGGAAAGGCGGTGTGTAGAGCAAGCGATGTCAAAGGTTAGGACTGAGCACCATTGCAATATGTTGGTTGCCTTATCCATGCAATATACCACTGAAATTTAGAGAATACATCTTTGAATACAAAATTCCATGCAAGCCATATCAAGCATGTGTATCGGGAGATTGAATTTTCACTAACACGCACTACACTATATCCTATTAAATGAATTTATGAAACTGCTGCTGTTAATGTTTTAGAAAAATAATTGGTGTGCTTAAGACCCCACGGGAGAAGAACTTCTATGGCGATATTCTGATAAATATAATTGTAAAAAATATTATGGAAAGTATTTTTGGTAGAAAAAAATTCTGAATAAAAAGAATTTATAAAGCACACAAAATTTTTATTCAAACATTATATAACATTTTTTCCAATTCAATTATTTAATTCGTTATCCATTTACATTAATATTATCGTCATGAAAATCAACTGACGACTCTAGAAAAGAAATGATTGGCTCTTGGTAACTGAAATATGAGATGAATGTTCATGATTTTTATTGGTCGATAAATCTGGTGAAAACAGCATCGATAGTGGTCCCATGTCTTGTAGTACTTTGTGTCGGGTCATTAGACATAGTTAAATAAAATTTTTTCTTTATGAAATCAACGAGTGTTACTGATTCCGTAGGTGAAGCAAAATTAATGTTGAAATCTCCGCTTAAAATCATAAGCATCTCGTGTAACTTGAGCTCAAGTAGCTCGGAGCCTCCTTTGGTATACATAAGCCAATTCCTATGTAAAAAAAAACTAATCACCTCTTTTACAGAGTTTTTCGGTTAAATGTAAATAGCTACGTAATAAATCTTAAGTTACACATTGGGCTATGCAAATTTTTCCTATTTCTGATTTGCTGAAACTATATGTTTCAGTGTAACGTAAGTGTATATCCATTAAATTACTAACGATGTTGGTCGAATCTGCAGTATTTTTATGTATGGCAAATCTTGCAGCCGGAAAAGTTGGTCTTTTATATTTAACAATGCAATTAAAGTTTGGTAAGTCAATATATTGCTCCTCGTTTGTCATATGAGTTTCCGAAAGCATCAGTATATTGGATTGTTACAGAACACAGTCATTATGGTCAAGAGCATGCGTATGTAAACTTTGACAATTTAATGAATATACCGATAGAACATTCCTCCTCGTAATAAAATCCAACAACGTAGAACCTATTGTTCGGAGCCTATTCAATGAAAGTCTCGTAAATTCATTCTGCAATTCTAAAATATTTGCTGATGCCGAATTCTAGCGCCCGTGGACCAATTTGTGATCTTTATTGTCTTTCGTAATAATAAATAGCCCTAGGATTTTTGTTACTCTTGATAACGCTACATATACCAATTGTTGAGTATGACCTTTCCCATATTCATAAACAATTTCATCAAACCTTGTGATTTATGAATTGTGATTGCACATGCGGATACGAGTGGAACATGGTTCCGTTTGGTGTTAATAGTTTTGTTATTATTGAGGGGTATACCGATTTACCGCATGCAGAATTTTCTGTGCGTGGTGCGCCTATAGATGTTTACACTTAAAAACGTACAACTACCTGAGTGTTTTAATAAATAAAATGTTAATGTGTTTTTCAGCTACATGTATGCATTGAGAGAAAGGCACATCCAAGACATGCTGTTAGTACTACGTAGAAAATTAATAGAGTGCACATAATTAGCTTCACTGCTTATCGACTAAACTAATTACTCTGTCTCAGTGGACACCATTATGAATTCATTTATTCATACCACGCGATCAATCACTTTGGAATACAACAAGGATATGATGTTGTTGTTATTACTGTTTTCAAATGTTGCTGTTTTCAAATGTTTTTAAATGCTGCAATTTCTTCCAGAAATGCCTTCCCACACCTATCACTCCCACGATCTCTTCATCGCTCTTTCTTTCCATCGCACCCTCTCTATCCTTCTTTACACCCCAATAACTCCTCCATTATACATATATCATCCTCTCTCCTCATTTGTCTAAGCTTTCGCTTCTCATAACTAAAGATTCCATATCATACGTTCATCTAGCTGTGTTTTTCAATTAAGACATCTGCTGTCAGTTGTATATCCCGTTAGAAAATTTATCACCACGCATCGTAAAGCGATAAGCGTTGTAAATACAGTAGAACGGCTGTGTTATGGCATTCATCAACATGTAAGAAGTAATTGGAAATCTACTTCCAGGGTGTGGTACAGTGTGATTTCACTCCAGGCTTGCGGTATTCGTTTCAATTCAAGGTCAAACCCCACTAAACGAGGACAAAAAATCTGTCAAAATGAGAACAATGAAACGACCAGAAACCCTCCTAATCAATACACGGACGTAAATAAAATAAATGGGTTAGGATATTAATTACTCATGCTATTGTCCTTTATTTAACGAAATTATGGGATAATTATTTGCGCGGAACTCGAAATGATGATGTTAGTAATACAAATTTCATGCAGGTTCGAAGTGTTAGTAATAACAATGAAGGTTCGTGAAGAAGTGTGTTTAACACAGCGAGAGTAATAATTTCAGAGAAAAATCATTATCAAAACTTCATTTTTCTCTTATTTGTCAGTGGAAAAAAGGCACTTCAAATCAACGCCGAAATCTCCCTAATTGTGACTGTTACCTTTCTATGTCACGTTTGTCTCCAAACATTGTACAGCCCCACGCTGAGAGAGGTTGATTGTTTTGTAGATGGGGCTATTCCTGGGTAGACCCGTTCAAGCGTTGTCAGGAGTGAGGTGAGTCAAGGTCGCGGATGGGGGTCAGATCACCAAGGCTTCAGTGTAACGGTAGATGGTTTTAGGAAGCATTGGCGCTTGTTTAGGCACGGGAGAGCTGTGTGTAGTATTTTTTTATGGGAGGGGAAGAAGAGGCTGCGGGATGGTCCAGTTGTGCGGTAGGTGGAGGGAGGGGTGGAGTTTTGGAGGGCGGGCGCAGACCCGGTTCGTTGTGGGACAAGGGTAGACCGCGGCCGGCGACATATGGTGCCACACACGGTTTAGGTTCCCGTGAGCAATACCTCTGACCCTGCCAACATTTCGGTCCCCATCCTAATCCGCAGTGACCCTCTTTTCTATTCGTCCCTTCCTCTATTGCTCCCTTTTCTTCTTGCTCCCTTCCGCTATTGCTCCCTTCCCCCACACCGTGTTCCAATGTTAAGCTCTCACGAAGAGGATCGAGTTTGTGAGGTGGCTATATTAGGCACTGGGTTTCATACAAAGATGGAATATCAATCCAACTCTATGTAGAGAAAGCACAAAACTTGAGTATTTTTTATGCTTAGGTTCAACTACTATTATTTTGGTTAGGTTAGTTAACACTAAGGAAGGTTTAAATGGAAGTGAACACAAATCATTCGTGGATCACATTCTTAACCATATCTCTCCTACTTTGACCTCAAACATTTCTTAAGAATCTGATTCCAATTGTATTTAGCCTACATTTATGCTTACAGGGGATACATAGTATACAAACGTAGAATAATGATGAGCATAAAGCTTTGCTGAATTAGATTAGCCGTAAATATTGAATGAAACGTATATTATCATCTAGGTAATATACCCGTTATGGTAGTTTTAAGGCGAAAGTTAGTAAAAATCACAACTTTTTACATGTGTATCGCTTTGTACACTTACAATATTTCTTTCTGCATATCGGCGTGCGTCCTACACTTCTTCATCCCGTACATAACACGCATTTCCTTTCATCCCTTTTCCCACTTACCCAACATTCTCCCTTCCATTACAGCCCTCATTACCTATTCGAACCACCTAATTTTCCTCCCCATAATATTATCCAGAAGTTTCCCTTCCTCGCTTTTCCTTTCACTGATATAACTGGGATGGTGTTAATAGGTGTTGAGTGAGAAATGAACATAGGAAGACTCGAAATCATCACCAAAAACGGGGGGGGGGGGCAAAATATTCGTTCCATAACTCTCATGGCATCAAATTTTTCCCTACTTTCCAGAGTCTTAAGAGCACCATTAAAAACGAGGCAGAATTTATCCAAACACTGTATGATAATGATCATGCCACGCAAGCTATTGATTTTTTGTGCGGGATACATGCGCCCTGTTCATTATGGTCTCGGAGTTCCCGAGCATAGACAGTGACGAAATTTTGACGTCACAGCCTCGAAAATGTCAAATAGGGCGGACGTCAAAATTTAAAAAATTTGAAGTATTTCGGTAGCTGTGACGTCACACCCTAGGATTTTCCGAAGTTTGTTCTCATACTCGTACCTTCACCTCATTCTGAAGTAGGCTTGGAGCGAAATGTGGCAACTCTGAACTACAGTCCTCGCGAGAGTTTATGGCCTTTAGATGCGCAGAACAGAGGGGGTGAAATGTGTGGGAGGGGTAAAGGAAAGGAACGGAGGGGAAAGTGAGCGCGTGGCAGACAGAATGACCAACATAGTGTCTCAGCGTAAATATGTAATTCCGAGCCGTATTGGACAATTCGACTTGTCGCGGAGCATGGAGCAGGTAGCCGACCCTTCCCCGCCGTACCTCCGTTCCGCGGCCGGGGCTGTGGAATAGATGGTCTTACGCGATGACTCACAGCTGGGCATTTCAATTACTTTAAACGCATTAATACATTTTCAATATTAACAAAAAATAACAAATATAGTCGTGATTTTGTTGAAACGCTGATTGAGTAGACACCAAACTTAGCACAAATCCCTTGCTTTTTATTAACGTTGCTAAAATGTTCAGCCGCGTGAAATTATGTCATCGAGATTTAAGACTTACAACATAAAATTACGAAATAACAGTGCATTCTAAATTCTTCTTTTACTTAGCTAATGCAGTGAATGGAATTGGACTTTGAATACCACTATTTCAAGTTTCAGTCACTGAAATAAGAAAATAAAAAGTACTTGAAGAGATAATGTAAAAAATTGGCACTATGTACATGTATATTCGATGAATAAATGGGACATTGAGAACACAAAAGAGTGGAAATATAAGAATATATATTCTAGAGAGACAGAGAGAACATAAGTATATATATTTCATACAAAAATAAATTGGATAATTTCCGTAATTTATTATAGAAAGAAAATCGCAAGAAATACGAATGTGATATTTGTTTTGTGTAATATTGTAGAAAATAGTTAATACTTGTTGCAACTACAAGTCCTCATTCAAGCCATCGGCCTGAGATCCCCAGGCTGTGACCCCCTGGCGCGCGCTCAGGTCCAAAGGGACGACGCCCACTCCATAACCCACTGCTGCAAATAGCTGGGGGCATTCAAATTCTTTGAAGGCATATGACAAATTTCAAAGTTGGCAACGAAAATCGTAAACATTAGCCCGCCGGTGCCACCCTTCCACCCGCGGCAACCGGTTTTTAGAAAATAGACCCTTCCAGTCCCAAAATCGTCTACTGCGCAACGCCATAAGCTTTCGCGACGACTGTACATATCACTCCATACCTAACGATTAAAAAGTTCCGGAATGAACACCTAGCTGTCGCGGTAGCTGGTGGCAGATGGATGAAGAGGATGCTACGGTGCGTCAAACTTGTGGATTCGGCAGTGAAAATTGACGGATGGGAAGGAAGCGAGTGGAAGTAAAAAAAAGGTTTTGTCTCTGAAAGTTTATTGGCTTCGAAATTTTGAGGAGGTGACATATTAGTGTGATTATTTACGTCATTTAAGGACAGGCAAGTAGGTTGGGAAGGGAATTTAACTGGTTAATGGAGGAGGAGTGGAGAGAGACCCGGCATTTACGCTAACCTTCTCTTAACGGAAGGTGCCAAGGGGACAATATTTCAACGTACCATCCGACGGTCGGATAATCGTGATGAAGATGATCACCATGGTCACCATGTAAGGATCTGAATAACATAAAAATATCTCCGATACCGCCGGAATTCACACCAAAGCCCTTGGGATGGGAAGTCACTACTCTAGTCACCACACTGACCCAACCCTTAATTATCACAAGGATAAAGACATACTCCATAACTATCCAGACCTTATTTTTCTGACACGACCGTATTCCATGGTTTCACATCATCATCATCGAAGGTCGGTACAAATATGGGTTTCGGGTAGCCCATTTACACCATCTAGAGGAGAGGATTACGGTGAAATCTTCCGCGTGTCATATTCAACTCCGAAGTTGACCTTTGTTTACCATCAACCTTGAACACGTGGAAGATTACGCCACCATACCCCCTTCTCTCATACTCATTCCTTCCCTCATACCTGATTAATGTAAATGTGTACATAAACCGCCTTTAACCCAGATTGTAACCTGTTTTTGATGGGTCTATGAAACAATATATCCGGTTAGGTGATAACAATAAAAAGACTGGAAAATTACGAAGTGTACCTTTATCCTCTTGACAAGTAATGTTTTGATTCCACAGAGTTGCGTCGCCGTCAAATTCTTCAACCCAATTCTTTCTTAAAGCCTGATATTTCTCATTGTGCGAGTTGATGGCGCATTCTACGCTGTGTAGTAAAGAATAAAGTAATGCACACAACTATTGTAAGTTCAGATGCAGAGACATTTTTAGGAAAAAAGGCCCTTCCTCTTTCGTCTTTCTTGCCGCTCAGCTAACCCTCTCCGTTCTCCACTACACACACATCTCGATAGCTCCAGTTTGCGCATATCGTCTTTCTGCCATGGACTAATTTTCCCTCAAAGATCTGGCTATTATAAAATATTACAACTGAGCTAAAGGTTGACGTGTCCCCTATGTATGCAGGCAAAAAAGAGTTATTGGTGATTATTTATAATAATCTTCCGTTGTTATTTACGCTATGCTTCGGTATGTTTTTAGAAATACACTGTGGAAAGAGTAAATGAAACAGTCCTGGTCGTGATGCAATCACAATTCAGTAATCAAAAGTTGGCATTTTTATTCATCCGGTTTTAGTATCAATGCATAGTGATATATGCGAAATTACTTTTCCGTAATGTATTTTTTCTTATAGTTTATAAAAATAAAAAATAATTTCTCTCATTGTCCTCATCAGAAATTGCACAACTTTTGCAATCCAATTAAAATATTGCTCTTCTCTGGTTATTATTTATTTTAAGGGAACTTTGAATGTATATTAAAATAAATAAAAACTCATATTGAACAGTACACTTGATTTAGTTCGTACAACACGTGTTTCAGCTGCCATTCAGGGATCATCAGGTACAACCCAACCTTTTCTCCCTTATACATGTGTTTCAGTCCCAAGGGCGGGGGGAATGTTAATAAGAGAAAAGGGAAAAAGGGGGTGAGGAGGGAACGTGGTTAAAATAAGGGTCCTTTGTTCGTCCTCCAAACGGAGTGCGTGAAGCCGTAAAAAGAGGAAAGTAAAGAAAGCTTCGAGAACGAGTGGGGGGAAGGTTGGTGGGATTTGGGTTTGGCAAATTCAGGTTAAATTGTGTCAAACATCCAATATATAGGGCAGTGGCAGTTAAATTCAATGCAAGCCAACATGCTGTTTTTTCCTTTTCCTTGTAACTATTTCGCTAGATGGGATTGGACAATGGCTAGTTTGCAAGTGGATTCTGCTTTTCAACTATCAAATGTATTATTGTTTTAAGCATACCATGCTGCTAATAGCTCCATGGGTAATATTTGGTTCATTATCTTATTTTCAATGCACCGCTTTTATCGCTTTTCCCTCAGTCAATCATTCATTGTCAATGAATTTTATTTCTCTTCCTTTATGTACTGAATTCGCTTTAGTCGTAAAGAGTGCTGTTTAAAGTTTTATTGCATGATTTTTTGTTTCCAGATATGAGTCAGATAAGTCTTTAGCTAAATGTCCATCTCAGACGGTGGAATATGACAACTTATTGGAATATTTGATTATACTTTCAAAACTCTTACTTCCCTGTAGTTTTATCACATTTCACGATGTTTCCGGTGTTTATATGTGCCACATAGGTCATTGTGCGCATGATTTCGTATTTTTACGTTGATATTGAAGGTTTGTATTGATAAAGACTGCCGCTTTCAGCTGCTATCCAATTATTAGGTCATCTCGACTAATAATGGCTTATATGGCGTCCAATTATCTGAGAAGTCATACCGAATGCCTAAGGTGCAGGGAAATTCTTATGTAGTCCAAAATAGTCCAATCGAAGAAAACAATTATGAGTCCATTTGAGCTGACAAAATCTCCTCCATCAGTCATGGTTCGATTGAATTTACGCTGTGAATGACTGCGGAAATAATTTTCAGTTTAGACTCAAATTGTCAGATTATTGTGTTCGGTGATAAAAAATTACAGGACCGGAAGACTTGCATATTAGGTTATCACTTATTTCTCATCATATGGCTATTCTATCGGTCATTTCAATCCGTCTCAGTTGGAGTCACTACATATAATAGTAGTAATTGAAGAAAAGACTAGTTTTTCCGGATGAGTCATATGTAAGGCTTCTGGGAAGGATGTACTGTGTTAGCGCTAGTAGCAAATGTGCGGCTTTATGAACAAACCATCATTTCTGGTGAAGCAATTTGTGTGACCTCCACGTGGGAGACGATTACATGCAGTGAGTGACAGTTCATGGCTTATGACAAGGATAGTGGCTGCAAAATCAATGACAATTTGTCCTCATCTGAAATGCACTCCCTTCTTCAATGGTACGATTTTCCCGTAGAAACGTTGTGAGTATTGCGATACGAATCACAAGGGACTATTTTGCTTTTTCGTTTTTTCTTTTGTATCTATCGAATCCAGTTTTTATCACTTCTTTTTGTCGGTGAATTTTTTGGAAACCGCCGAGCCTATTACTAATGTATTTGGTCTCCTCGTAAGGTATTTACAGAAAATGTGTCAATCGTGAAAAAAAATGTAAAAATTGATTTACTTTGCGTACAATAGAAGCGTTATGAATTCAGTTAACTTTTATTTCTATGTAATTTTGAGCTAACATAAGTTTCAGTGCGGTCTCGCAGAAAAAAATATATTTATAAAGATCGAAGATAGTAACATCTATTCGATATGTTATTTCTTCCGAACTTTTAAAATTTCCCAACAACTTATTTTATTTTTCCTAATTTTCCTATTCCTAACTCGATAACGCATGAATCAGTTTCGTGATGATAAGAAATTTTCTAACAAAGATAAAGCCCTGAACTACAATGACACAAATAGTGTTACTGAGTTATACTATCACCTGAATGTTTCAATCGTTCAAATAAGGGCGTTTGGTTAAGAATAATGAACGATATTTACTTCCCTACGTCTAAACAAAAGACGCAAAGGGGTGCCTAGGTCTAAACTCAATCTGACAGACGGAGTAACTAACTACACTTGATGTGCTCCCAAATTTCCTCGAATACCTTCTAGGCACACTAGTTGTGTTCACACCAAGCAATTAGTACATTATGACATTCCTTTATAAATTAAAATTGTCGCAAAACCCTAGTATTTTGGACGCCATGCTGGGAGTTGGAAAGCACTGGAGGATGAAATGGTGCGAGACAATGTGTGCGAGTGGGTGAACCGGACGTTTGGAGTAGAATAGGAGGAGGCAGAGAACGTGGTTGGAGGAGGTTTTGAGTGTCGAAAAGTTGCTTAAGGCGGTGATAGAGGGGAGGATGTTAGGTGAACGGGAAAGGGGAACGAAGAGAATAGGTTTTATAGACGGTATGAAGAGGGGTAGGATGTATGCTGAGATTTAGAAATATTTTTTTAGGTGTAGGTCGTCTGTACCTGTAAAAGCGTGTACAAAATTTATGCCCACACATTGAAACCTACCATAACCATCATATTACTCTAATAATAACGAAAGTCGCATAGGGATCTCCAGATTAACTGATGGGCGGAGTATTGCACTTGAATTACTCCTCAATTCCATCGAATACCTACTTAAGACACACAGTATTGACACGAAGCAATTGATACGTAATCGATTCCCTTTCAAAGCTGTAACTTTTTCCCAGCTATAGTATTTTGAATACCACGAAGGGAGTTGAGAAGCACACTGAAGTGGAGGATGAAATGGTGCGAGGAAATGTGTGCCAGCGAGAAGGGAAATTTTGCTTTTTTTAGGGCCATCAAAAACTTTAATACGTGGAATACCCATAAACTACGCGGATGAACCCACGGTGGCGGACGAGAATGCCCTGCTTTTCGGCCGCCGTCCCCTAAAATCGTTCACGGGGGAAGGGGTTAGGGAGAGGTAAGGGTACCAAAGTGAATGGAGGGGTATCTCCCAGGGGCCGTGAAGCGGTGCGTGGAGTGGGGAAGGGTTGAGGAGAACGGTGGCGGGAAATAGATCGGTTGCCGCCCGCCATCCACCCCGCTCACCCGTCGGTCGCCGGGGTTCAGGGGCGGCGTTGGACGATTGGGTTCGGCCGAATGCTAGGGACCGGACGCGGTGGCCAGGGCCGTGGAGGGATTGATGAAGGAGGGTCCGAGATGAATGATTCCTGTAGCGTTCCGGGATGATAGTGCTCCTCCGCCAGGCCGGGTTAGTCCGGAGAGGGTAGTTCAACCATCGTCCCCGTACACGGGGATATCTACATTAAGCCCCGCGAAGCAACGTTAGTGCGTGCGTCAGGAAGCCACCAGCTCCCCCTTAATTATGCCATCACACTGAACAGCTCTTTCGAGAAATTATCAATGAGCTGTGGCATCGATCCAAAGTATGACCATACCTCCCTACCTTAATCGTGCTGTTTTTTTCTATAAAGGTGTTGTAGTGATGGTTGGTAATCGCGACATATTTACGGTAATAAATCATGTTAGTCTCACAATTCAGGGACCATTCCTACCCAACCCATAGGTTCCTCGTCCACATAAATTTAATTCATCACGAATCACTGCAAGTGTCCTTCATTTTTTCCTATCGTGATCTCTGCAATGAAATCTTATTTAGTATTTCATTTAGTTTATCTGTTTACCACAAATACAATATTTCTATTTAAGTACGTCTAGTCTATCTGTTTGGAGTCTAGGTTATATCTGCATAGTTTTAGGATAAAAATCTAAGCATACTAAATAACTGCTCAATAAACTTATTCACATTAATATTTGTCGTCAAAAAAATGTTTACATTTTTCAGTAAATCTCACATTTCTTTAATGAATTTTACGATTCTTTTTGACATTCATATTTGATAGTATATTCTTAATAATTAAACTATTAAAATAGCAATTAAAAATGTCAGTTTTAAAACAACGCATTTGCAATACTTTGCTACTGAAACAGCATTTATTCGGCTCTAAAATGTGTTCACATAAGCAGACGGAGACAGTTACCTTTCTGCTTGAATTGAAATGGAAGAATTGAAAGAATTGAAACTTAGACGGAATGAATGGAAGCAAAAGGTTGGACGAGATAAAAAGGAATGTAACAACATTTGAAATTAGTTATACGTAGGCAATATTGAAAAATACTCCCCGAATATGAGAACATAATAAATATAGTGATATCAAAACATGGTGGCAGTTTCGTTAAAAAAACATTTTCATTGGAAGACTCCATTGCCTACGAACTGGCTAGGCAAGAAGAATCAAGTCTTCACTTTTGACTCCGTAGATTCCCAAGGTCGTAAACCTTCGTAGCCAATTTCAATATGCTTAATTTTTTATTCTCATCAACTATCTAGTTCTCTGATGGACTTCATCGATTCGTTACGAACAACATCTGCATATTTTGTTTCAACTTCATTTAGATCGTAAATATTGTCGTTGACGCTTTCCCTTTCCGTCAAGCCAAATGCAGTTATGCTGGCAGTGTTGCAATTCATTTGCTTTTCTCCCACCTCCGCTCCATAACCGCACGCCTTTCACGCAACCGTTCTCCTCCATAACGTCATCCTTCGCAGAGGCGACTGCCATCGAGTTTTGCCGCCACTATTGGACTGCCCTTTGATCTTTATTTTAGGTGGAGTTTAGAGTTCATTGTGAAATTATATACATTTTGTAACTTCTACATTGGTAACCATTCGCGACCGGTTTCAACAGATTCGAGTCATTACCAAGATGGTAGTACAATTCTTTCCTGTTGCGGGTTCGCATTTATATCGTATTTCGGAGAAGAGGGGGGAAGTTATTCGAAATTGCAGTTAGGATGATTAAGCTAAGGAAGACTTAAGCATGAAACATCGGGCTGAAGGTCGACTTTAATCTTCCCAGCCCCTCTTTTTCGAAACATGATACAAATACGAACTCACCGTAGAAAATAATTGTATTCTCCTCTTGATGATGACACGACAGTGTTTAAAGTGGTCGAGGATTGTTACCAACAAGCCATGGTGTAAGTCACAAAATGTATTTTATTTCACAACACCTACCTACGATGATGAAATAACAAAGAATTTGATTTAAAAAATATGCAATAAAAAGCGCGTTCATAAAACTAATCCCGTTTTAGATGCAAATACATAATCATGAACTTTTATCCTATTTAACAATTAGTTACGAAGTTGTATTATTCGTCTTTTAAAGTAATATGTGTTTACGTATGCAGAAAAAAGGTGAATTATTCGACAAATGAGGAATTTATGAGGCACTCTGTAGCTACTCAGTTACTCCAAAGTGCTTTGTGGCGCATGAACTGTCCAAAACAGCTGACTGGACTCCTGTTTTCCTAAAGGAGGAGGGGCAAAGTCGAGAATTGGCTGACGTGGTCATATAGGAGTGGACGAGAGAGCTGTATTGCCTTTTGTTGAACCGGGAGGGGGTCACCCGCGTGACCATAAATCAGATGCATGACCTTTCAGTTTCCGGCTGGATCGCTTGTCTTTGAAGGGGACCATTTGACTCTCAGGTCTCTCCTCTACTCCTAGTTTGCGTGAAACCATCGCAGCACTCCAAACAACATTCAAAACGCTTGTATCAATCCTATAATGTGTGTTGGCTATAGATGAAGCGGCGGTGACACATCTATTACTAGTGAGACATTTATTCATTGTGTCTATACTGTCGAAATCATTTATAAATAAATCATTTTGTGTTCGGGAGAAGATAAGTCTTGGGAAATTATAGATCGCCATTAACTTATGGCCAACGTAGAGCCATTTTGTATTTGCATATTCAGAGTTTTGAGTTGTATGATTAGGCGCTTTCCCGGCGTAGTTGGTGAATAAATTCTTCTCGGGTTTCCAACCGGGTTAGAATCTCCATTATGGCCGACGTTTCGATGCCTGACCCTAGTCGAGCATCGAAATCTCGGCCATAATGGAGATTATAACCCGGTGGGAAACCCGAGATTTATTTATTTAGAGTTTTGAGTATTTTTTCGAAAGTCGATATTGTTTTTATATGGGTTTTCCTCATATAACTTGTGCATGAAAATCTGAGGATCTAACAAAAATTACCAAGCTAATATTTTTACAAGAAAAGTACTCAAAACACAGAATAAGCAAATGTATCATTGCAAAACGCTCGCGACGTGTTAATAACGCTATATTATTTCGCAAGACTTACCTTCTCCAGAAGAAAAAAATATTTTTCGATTAATAAAAACAGATGGAGAAAGTATAACATTGATTTAATACCAGTTTCTGTTGGTATCTCTAAGAGAGGGTTAGGTTATGCCAGCAAAGAGAGGACTATGAATCTTCTGTGATTTCATTTTAAGGGACTCATAGTGTAGTTTAGCAGGGCATATCAGACAAACAGGGCATATCAGAGGGTGGTAAGATTGTCATAACAAACATTATTCTGCTCCTTACATACAAGCATAGCAGCTTTTCTTACGTATATTAGAAGATAAGTCATTAAACCTTATTTTTATTAATATGATGCAAATTATCCCCTCCAGGTGCAACGTACTTCCACCGTACGGTTACTATTCTTCTATTCAATTTTAAAAGTTGTTACATAGTGTAGTTGCTTTGAGTAGTTCACATTTATTTAGTGAGTTATAGCATTAAATCCTCTGCATTACTAAGTCAAAAAATACTATAACGTTTGAAATCACAGATTTATTTTTCAGCGAAAACTTAATATTTTCTCAGAAACATGCCAAGAAATAAGGAATGTCCAATGACTTATATTCTGGTGTAAGCGCCATTACTATCAATGTTTCAATATGCATCCTGATTTAATGTATGCATGTATATAAATGTATTCTTTTACTATATATTCATCTCATTTGAGAGTGCATGTCAAGAAAGACAATTATTTAAATATGCCAATTTCATCTCATTTTCCTCTCATGAACAGTATTCACACCTTACACAATCATTCCACAAAAAGAGCTGTACTACAAATCAATGCACTTGAAGTCTCGCAATGGGCAAAGCGGTGAGTTTCAAACTACCTTTTACTTTTAATTATTACAAATTTTTATTATATTGTGTAATAAGGTGGATACAAAATATTCTGTACGGTGGTATACGGTGGTGAGAACAGAAAATCAACGTGAGCTCATCTCACCGCACAATCAAATCAACCGAAGCGCGCAGTCGTTAGACCTGGCAAGCACAGGCTTACATTATACCTCCCGCTGGGGCTAGATAAGAATCTTTTCGGAATATTTACCACTGTGCCGGAGCCGTGCTCGAGGTGGTGGAATAGGAATCAGCCCTCGAGGGAAACATTATCATCCGAGTCCGGTGCAATGCTCAACGCGCTTCGCATCTCCCCTCTACTATTCCGCCTGATAGGTTTACGCTCAC
Organism: Pyrrhosoma nymphula; assembly: GCA_963573305.1. Lineage (NCBI taxonomy): Eukaryota > Metazoa > Arthropoda > Insecta > Odonata > Coenagrionidae > Pyrrhosoma > Pyrrhosoma nymphula. The sequence goes on from OY754333.1 coordinate 65,851,545, forward strand.
CGCATTAGGTGGGACTGGCTCACCACGCGCCCGCTTTCCCAGTTGTGTGCGGAGAGCCATCCATTTTTTGACGTGAAAACGTCTTTAAAATCTTTCGCCTCATGGACAACCCTTACATCTCGTAGTCGCTGTTAATTTACTTCGCTCATCTCATCCAGATTATCCAATTGACCCCAAGTGCACTTGGAAACCTGTAATTTCCATACGCTCTCGGGCTCTTGTGTCTACATAAGAATAACATTTGGTCATCTGAAAATTCTACAGAGGAAAAATCATATTCCTTTAGCAGGACTTGAACTTGGATTGCTTGCTCTCTCATCAAATGCTTTACCCAGTTGAGCTACTCCCTTCTTGCCCCCTGGCTGTTTGAGTAACTTAAAGGAAGTATATGTTCAAGACTGCTGTGATGGGCGTATAATTTAACTGAGGTAGTACAAAGCGTATTCTTAGCTCCACTGTCCACGAGGTTATTGCCAAGCAAGTAACAGAATAAATCTGTGAACTTTTAAAATAGTTTGCCGTATGCACTGTCGGCTTGACGGCCCTTGCTAGTCAACCGTTGAATGAGTAACGTGAACTCTCCAGTGACTCTATGAATGCATCGAAATTGTGACTGGATAAACTATTAAAATATCGTTATCTATGGGCCTTCAAATAGACAAACATAACGTCACGTTACCGCTTTTAATTTGTTTCGTTCATATCTTTCTGGTTATCAAAACTGACAAGGCTATGTCGCACCATCTAACCGAGCCATGAATTTCAAGAATATCGGTATAGGTCTGACAATATAGCGAAATTGATATTCACCGATTTAGACGGATATACCAAAACCCTCTGCGATTTTGATGCGACATGCCACGCAGCATGTCACCTTGATATTAATGTACGTGAGTTGGAGTTAGATATAGACTCAGTTTTTAAGAGACATCACTGCAAAGACAATATCGCAATTTCTAACGGTTACTCCAACCCAAGGCGTTTATTTTCAGAAAGAAATAATGGGCTTAACCAAGGCGACGTTTGAACTCGTGACTCACGAATTACAGTTTGCGGATTCGCAGCATATCACTAATCACCTACCACAACCGATCCTCTCCAATTTAGCAATCTCTATGGCGAAGGGTTGAAAACTATTAGTATTTAATCCCATCATATGGTAATATTATTTGGGGAAAAAATGGCAAGAGTTTAAAAAACACGCTTATTACGCGTCTTTTCTCAATGTGGAATTTGATCTCTACTCGATTCGTTAAGCTGGTTTTGTCTCTTCAATGAATGCTGCTGAGACTCATCAAGCTTAGGAAAAAAGATGATCAAAATTAACTGAAAAAACGTGTGAGATAACTCTTTGTTTTGTAGGGAAATCCATTGAGTTTTAAAAAGATATAATCACTGTACAATCGGTCCTTCGGAAAGCATCAATATTGTAATGTGCAGGTGTAATAAAAATTATTTTTGAGCATTTTATTTAAATTTTGCTTTCCTATTTATAATTTTTTTTGTTTAGAAGTTTTCTCTTTCTTCGTTCAATTGCTCTTCATCATTCTACGGTACAGTATTTTTTTTTATTTAAAAAAGTTCAATTTCGTGACACATTTTAATAGTCCCAGAGAGCCCAGGTTTGAGGGAACCTCAATTGTAATCCAATAGTTTTATTCACCTCCAAAATGAATTTTTCGTCCCCAAGCGAGCAGTTCTGCCCCGGTTGAGAATCCCTTCCCCAGGTAGGAGGAAATTGAGGAGAATGTCAGCCATAACCAATACCAAACACTAAGTATGAAGGCTAAGAAGAAGAAGAAGACCGTTGCTACCGTACTGAGTACTTTACTTCAATATTCTTCTATAATCAATGGTCAAGGCACTTCGTACTCCCTTACATTTTCTTCCCACGGCAAATGCCCACAAAGTGTTCTGCCTTGGAGGCGCTCAGAAGGAGCAGTGCGTGGGAGGACGAGAAAGAAAGTGGGTGTTGAAGGAGAGTGGCGAGAAATAAAAGGGCGAAGGGTCGTGTAATCTTGACGCGTCGTAAGACTTTTCCAGGGCCTAATTTTGAAAAATGCAGACATAAATTTTCCCCGGGCGAGCAACACAATATTTCCTCCACCCGGCACGGCGGACCAAACTGCCGCCAAATGGTTCGTAGGGCAGGTGGGAATGGCGGAGGAGGAAGAGGAGGTAGAGAGAAGATTCCCTTTCCGACGGGGTGTGACGTGTTAGGGTGTGGTGTGTGGAGTGGAGGGGGTTTTGGAGATGAAAATGCGGGGTGCTCCATTTTTAAAAATTTGATTACTCTGAGAGAAGCCGCGTGTGAGGGATGGAGTGAAAGGGCTTGAATTGTATGGGGGAATGAATGGGGGTGGGGAGCTCTCACTGAATGAAGAATGAGGGCGGAATGAGAATGTAAACAAGGGAGTGAAAAAAATGTATATATGGAATGCAGGAGTGGCCAAATGTAGAGAGGGAAAGTAAAGTGAGAGACGAAAAATATGTTATGCGTTTCATTTTGTTGTATAAAATCATTCAGAGTTCTGCCCATGTTTTGGACTCTTTCTAGTCTTCACTAAAAATAAATATTGAAATCCGAATCGCACAATATCATACAAAATACGTACTCTACTCTTTAGGCAATTTGTTGAAGACTTTCCGACACTGAGACCTGAACAAGATACTGCACAACTTGCGTATTACGAATTTTGAGAGCTAAGAATAGATAAAGGAAAAGTGCAACATTTAAGAGAGAAACTAAGTGAAACAGACACTGGATGGCATTTCACAAAAATAAATATAACCATTTAAAAATATACTTTAGTTATCGCAATCTCTTGTACAGTATTCAGACATTATTTCTCAGGTAGAGTTGCTCTTATGGAATAAGTGCAAGTAGACACACTAGGAGAGTAAAATGAACCTTTACAGTAAGCACGAATATGAACTGTTTTTGCTATTTTTACTAGTAAGTAGGGTAAAATGGAAAGTAAACATCCCTGGAGATTATCGCAGTATCAGACTTCTATCCACCTACACAATTTCTTTTGTGATTTTAGCATATCTTGTACCTCTCTTCATCCCGTCCATAAAACCTATTCTCTTGCTTTCGCTTCCCCACTTTCTAAATAACCTCCCCTCTATCACGGCCTAAAGCAACCCTTCACCCCTTATCACCTCTTCCGACCACCTACTCTGCCTCCGCCTAATCTTAATAGTTGCGTATTACGCATTTTGGAGATATGAAGAGATAAAGACATTGAGCTGAACTGAAGAAGAATGAGAAGACACAGAAAGGCATGTACATGCGTCATTCTCAGAAAGGAATATGAATCTGAATTTGATACAAAGAGGCGTGTACAAGAAATATAACCTCAAGTATGGTATGGAACCCTTTTCTCAGGTGATTTTACTCTTCATGAGATTTTTCTAAATCGACACGAAGAGGGAAAAAAGAATATTAACAGTAAGCAAGGACACAAACTGTTCCAACAATACATTGACAAATATAAGCCACGTATTGAGAGCGGGACAGCCTGAGTTCAGTAAATGAAGATTGGAAAGGGCAGTGAGAATGTGAACTTTGGAGTGAAGAAAAAATTAATGTGAAGTGTAGCAGTTGTTCCAAAGTGAAATGACCGGAATGACATTTATCAAATTAAATTATGAAAATAATATTATCAATCTAATTTAAATTAAATTGTTGAAAAAGAAACTGTTTTAAAGTGGTGAATTCTTTCAGGAAATTATGAAATTGAATTATGAAATTGATAAACCAATCTATCTTAGATTCGGAGTTGATAAAAACTGACCTCGGAATCTGAAATCTATCTGTATTAGTTCTTTATTTTAGTTACTGTATCATGCATCTTCTTCATGTTGTTTCCTAATGACTAAGATTTATCATCCGTGAAAGCGGTATATTTTAATAAATAGAGACAAAAAACCATCATCATCATCATCAACAACAACTGTGAGATAGGATTAAGCCATTTTACTTGTTCTGCTTCAGGTCGGAAACCTGTCCCTCCATTGCTTCTTTCATTGTCAAGTTGGTGCAAGTTACCGAACGAGTATATATAGGTATATAGGTGTACGAAGGGTTAAAAGGGGGACCGAGTAACAATAGGCAAAATAGAAGGGGAAGGAGTTGGTGAAAAGGGGTGGGGGTAAAAAACGAGTAAATATGTTAGAAATGGTGAGTGACATTGAATCAAAAATGCAAATCATCAGAGGTCATGACGGGGGTAGTGGAGGGGGAAGATGTAAGGAAAGAAGGGGTGAGTGAAATGAAGAAACAACGTAATTGAGAAGGCTCTCATTGTTTCTGGATGAGGAAAGTATTTCAAATATTTCCAAGAAGTCCAGCAATCACTTCGATGATTTTCTTCGGTAAGGTGTTTTGCGAAAGCTGAACTGAAGTTCGCCTTAAGAAAGCATCTATTGTGGTCTTTGGCCGGTGTATTTATTGAGTGGCCTTTTTGGCCTATGTATGAAGATGTGAAATTGGGGGTGTTACACCAAAGTCTATAGACTCCATTTCTTTTTGTGGACTGATATTTTGATTTTGAATTAAAACGGATTATTTTGAGGAAATGGAGGGCAATGAAGGCCAGCTTGATTTTATCTTTTGGAGAGACCCCAGTGACTTTATTAGTCAAGGAACCAGCAAAGGGAAGTTTGTTCCACCGTTTATGGATGCCGCTCGAAAGAGAGGGAGGCAGACTCGTTATCATGGGTGTGGTGAAATGTGTTCACTTTTTTTTTAATTTTTAAAATTGTGATCACCGATGGACTATGTGTTTGACTGTATGAAGTTCATTTTCATTGCTGGTTTTGTCCAATGAAACCGCTAAGGTACGGTGGATCATTGAGTAAAAGGCTGAGAGTTTCTGAGATTGATGGTGGCATGGGTCATTAGGAATTACGACATCCGCATACGTGGGTTTTATTAAAATGCTAAATGAATGTGATCCTCTCTCAATGGCTATCTTCAAATATAAAAATATAAAACATCTACACCCACTTCTATAATAAAGAAAATGGACCAGGTAAATTATTTAAAACAGATAGGGCTCCCCATTGCTAGGCCGTGGGATTGTGTACAAATTAAGTTAATGAGTAGAAAATAATTTTTTCTCCAAGATCTCCCTAAGTCACGGTGGAAACTCCCTAAATGTAGGGAAAAAGAGACCAAAGATGGAGAAGAGTAGTTGTCAGAGTAATAGGGACGGGCGAGGAAAGGTTTGCGGGAAGTATAAGTGATAACGTAGAGGTTAGACGTGTGGGCTAGAAAGAGAGATAATACCAAGGCAAAAGCGAGGACCATGGAGGGATGGTAGACTGGGTATGATATGACGCAAAAGGGGGGGAAGTTGGTAGTTTTAACGGTTTCAGTAGATAGGATGGGGGGTGAGAGATTGACTGGGAAAGAGTGGGAGCATATAAGGGTGGGTTGTAATGGGGAGGAAACATTTAACGCGAATTATTGCGAACGGGGAAGGTGGCAGGAGAGAGGAAATGAGCAGATAATTGGTGGCGGAAGTTGGTAAGAGCGTGACGTTGAGATGGACTTCAGCTGGGAAATAAGGTTTTCGGACGTTCTCGACTAAAGTGGCCTTTCCCGTTCCCCTCCCCCCCTCATTTTCCTCTGCCACCCCCATCCACGTGTTCTTTTTTCCGCCTTCTCTGTCTCTCCCTCTTAGCTTCCACTTACGAAAAATTTCCTTCCTTATTGGTAAAACACAAGACTTTTATTCGCCATGGCAGAATAGGTTGAAATAGCGCGTAAAACATTTGATGAGGCTTTGGTTATAAATTTTGGCGTGGGATAAGGTCAACGCCCCGTGATAATTCGTTGGAGAAAAAAATACATTAAGTTTTTCGGTTAAATGAACATCTTGGATGCCTCCAAAGGGAATTCTGTTTGGTAACGATGAAAGGAGAATTTAAAATAATGCGATCAAGTAAATTGTTAATACATTCAATTTGAATCGCAAATTATGGTATTAGAATGTAGATGAAAGGCATATACATGACCTAATAATCCTTTCCCTCCTGCTTTTTATTGCAACACTCATTACCACTTAATGTCCTCTATGACCATTCTTGCCTTTCCGTTTCATTACATTATAGTTATCCATGCCTTCCTGTATTTTAACTTTCCTGCTTTTAATCAATCAGTTAATCCTTACTATTTCAGAACACCTCCGTTGCTTATGTAAACGTAATGTGTTCTTCTTCCTACTTATTGAATGGAGTCACAACATCGTAACACGCACCTCTACTAGTGAGTTAACCCGGGATTTGGATCCGTGGGATAACCCCCCTCACGGAGTTTTTAATTTATTTAAAAATAGAGCACTGAAGCGAGCAAGATTTTGATTTTATTTGCTAAGGATAAGTTTATTTCACTTATTTTTTGTTACATAACTCTTTCAATTTAAATAATTATGTGATTATAAAACAAAAAATCGAGGGAACCTATATTCTTCAGAAAGTTACCTCAGCAATGATGTATATTTAAATCACAGTTTTGCTATTAATGCCTGAACACTTATTTTAATATCAAACCCCCTCGCTTATTCCTAATATGAAACACTTGAGAAACGAAATCCCGGAAAAGTAACTGATCTCTTCTCATATTCGTCACTTCTTACCAACAATGCGCGTCATTGGCATCAATCTTTCTTTTAGCTTTGAGGATTTCATATTTATATTTTTATTACTTAACCATCAATTTTGTATTATGGCTGCTCTGAATTTCACTTACCTAGATGTTTATTGACGTTTCTGAAAATTTACTCGACGTCGAAATGGCCAATAATGTTTCGCGCAAGCTTTAATGAATAAGTCAGTCAACGTTGCACTCTTGGTGTATATTTAAAGGCCTTGCAGAGTCTTTGCATTTAAACCTTTTTTTATAAACATGGAGTTGGCCTCGGTGTAATGAAGTTCGTTTATAAGATTATGAAAACCTCCTAAGCAAAATGTCTCCTCATATTCTATGCTTTCATAGGTAACAGCCATTAGAAAACGTCCGTCAGTAGGGGTGGGTGCTGTATCCATGGAAATGGGGGAGGGCGGAGTTCATTTATCGGAATGACTGTACGTATTGCACGACTTCACCTCTTTCGCGACCTGGTGTTTGAATCTTGGCTTTTCCTTATCCGAATCTCCCCCATTTTCCTCGACAGAGCACGGCTGAGTAGTTGTCTATGGTAGGCACCGAATCAGATTATTTCAGGCTCTTAGGCTCGTATTTGATCTAGTTTAAGACGGTGTAAAATGTCATTGCCGTATTAAGTTAGCACGAGGTCTGTAGGTTGTAGCGAGAAAACTATGTTGTACCTACGTTGATAACAGGATATGCGACCATTTACCATTGAAATACTATCTTGGGGGATTCTTGGCATTCCCTTCCTCCTGGATGATATCCGCTGTGCAAATGAAACTAATTATTTGTTGCTCTGAATGTTGAGCGTGAACAAGTCTTCTGATTTTTGTTCTGATTATCATTTGCTCTTCAAAAATTAATTATCACGGTACATGCGTCATGTAAATGAGTTTTACGATGTGTTAAGTTGATATTTATAATTTTTATTTAATGATACTTTCAGTGTTACCGCATCACCGTAAATGAAGGTTTGCTAATGCATGTAGCTTTAGCTATTTCCTAACGTCTTCTTTCTCTGGGGTTTACCATTCAGTTCCTCTTATTATCTGCAATTGTTCAACCAATGTAAAAGACTCATTCATGTTTGCTTACTTAGCTACAGTTACGACTACGCTATATTTTATTAAGATTTTTCAACATGCCATTGCATCTAATGATCTGCTCCGTCCAGCGACTCTGTACACTCTTATGCATCTCCTTGTAACCTTGCCAGCGCGTTTTTGCTTTCCTTTCCATCACCTCTTTCCATCCTTCATCAAATCCACTATTCCAGCTTATTATCCCCGCCTCCTATATCTGTACCAGCACAAGGCTAAGATGTACTCTATATTTCACTATTTATGCGTATGATTATTTGTTTTACTACTGTTTATGCGTATCAATTTATCAGATCTCTGCTGAGAAAATCTGTCCCGTTTTAATCGTTGTCAATTTTATGTGGTTCCACCGCAAACTTACTTAAATAAGAAGAGGACTTCAATGTCTTTTGATTCATTAACTCTGTCTACTTAAAAATTACGTGTCTTCTCGTTGAAAGTAAAAAAAATCTTATCTTTCCCTACAATTTGCAAATTGAACTTGAAATACGTGATGCAAAATCGAGAATTGGTTGTACATGGGGAAAATATTATTTTTGGACCTGTTGTTACCACTATTAAAGAAATCAGTTGATAAGAAGCAAATGCTCCCAGAGAATCGAATATGTTTAATACTACACTACAAGGCTCCAACCCATTTAGTCATTTATCTAAGTTACTGATTGCTGGGAATGGTGGCGACATGCGATAGTTCAATGGACATGGCGCTGTTTCTGATAGAAAAAGCTTTTATTAAAAATATATTATCATAATCATCTGCATATTCCAACATGCCACTCTATGTCATATATTTTTATTTCTAGATGAACATTAACAACGTGGAATAGAATAAAATGATCCAAATGCTTGATAAAAATAGCAGTTGTTTTAAATAATTGAAGAGTAATCAACCAACTCATTTAAAACCAGGTCTTAACGATGAGAATGAAGGACAAACAAATATTTGAGTGGACGGACGATAATAGAATGAGTGTCTTCTAATATACCATCACTTCGCAAGGATTAAGTGAGGCGTTTGATATCCGTGTTTATTGTTAGTGCCCGTTCCGCAATGTCTGGTCACGCCCGTTACGGCTGAATCCCGGACATACGGGAGATTTAGCTGGTACGACTGTGAATAGCCATAATTTTGGCCTTAAGCAGACATTGTGCAGCGGGCACAGTTGCACTGTGGTTGCAGATTTTTCTCCAACATCAGCTGTTTTACTTTTTCTGTTGAAAGTAGATTCATTCCATGGTTGCATCGGACTTATCAGTATACATGAAAGTGCATTGTTTGAGAATTCCGTGTCGAGGTTATCGTTATATTCGAAGCATCAAAAATAGACTATATACCTACCTGAAACGGCCGTATGCAGCGTGCAAAGCAATCCTATAATTTCGCGTAATTTTATAAACTTCCAAACTTAATTCGAGTTGAATGTGCGCTTTAAAAATATTTTTTCATATTCAGATAAAAAGACGTGGCTTGTGAAAAAAATACGTTGAGATGAGTTTAGAGAGAGTTCATAATTTTCAGTGGCGATTCGTTTACTTTCCTCGGCTGTCACAGCTGACGTGGAGACTAACGACCACGTTTTATAATGTCACCCGGGAAGGGAAATGGACGCTGTGACTCCCCCGGAGCCGAGAGCGATGCAGGGGAAGAGAAGGGGAGTTGCTGAGGCCTTTTCTCGTCTCCCCTTCCGTCCAACTTCTTCTCCCCTCTACATTCCTACCCAGTTCCCACCTCTCAGCTCCAGTGTAGCCAGGCTTTCAAAACGTGAACGCTCTACAAAAGGATGTGAAACCTGGAAGGTTAAAATATAATGTAGGAGGCATGGCTGTGAACACTCATGGGCGAAGATGCAGCAAGAGTAGGGGGTGGATTGGAAAGGTTTTGTGCCGAGTAGGCGTGGTCTGACAGTCACAAAACATCGTATGGCATGTGGATTTAGCATAGTTTATATTGTAATCTTTGTTTTAAGGTACAGCTTATGTGAGGTGTTCTCACAATTTCCACCGGGTTAGGTATTTGGCGGCTGCCGACTTATTCGCTTCAGGGCATCTTCTCTTTAAAGATGATGAAAGTTATTTCCGTCGAAACGTCGGCAAAACACCAAACCCAGTGGGAATCCCCAGAACACCTTACATTCGTTATTCGCCGGGAAATCACCAGATCCGTCCTAACGCAGTTATGTTATCATCGTTGCCTATGCGTATGCGTAACATGTGCTGTCTTCTTCCATCCACTCCTTAGCCAACCTCGTTCACGTCACATTTCGAGTAGGTGACTACCACCATGTTTTGGTGCCGCTATAAAGGGCCTACCCACTCCACCCCCACGCCCTCGTCAATGCATCCTTCCCAAGCCATCTCCCCTTCACTTCTCAGATAACCCTACTCCAAACTCTCTTACCTCCCCTTATCCACTCTTTCCCCACTTCTGCATCACTCAACTTCCCCTCAGCCTCCCTCATCCCATACTTCTTCTGGCACATCTCATTCCCCTGTGAGGAGCAGGAGATATTTGATATGCGTGCTCAGGAAAAGGAAAATAACTGTAAGAATGTTGATTGGCTATTTTAGAGCGTCATCTACGCTTCTCTAGTTGTCATTGCTGTTTCACGTCTTGTAAGTATGACGTGACGTAAAGCTGATAATATCTCAACTTCTTTCGCGTTTATATCCTTGGTGGTGGGGCCACAGTAACTGCTTCCACCTCTTCCGATCATTTGCCAATTTCTTCATCTCCTTTTCAGTCTTCCCTCTTATTTTTCCATATTTCTCAGTCCCTTGCATCCAGGTCTCTCTCGGTCTACCTCTATTTCTTCTCCCATCCGGCCCATAATCAAACCCAACGTCCCAGTCGTGGGGGGCGGGCAACGACTGAATTGATGGATTGCCTTTGGGGGTGAAGTACTGTGGGGGCTTGTACCCCGAGATCGCTACGGTATCTGTGAAGGCCCTACTAGAGCCATGAAAAGGTCAGAAAACTGGGTGGGCTCTGGTAAAGCGATCGCTGGGCTAATATCCCGCATGGTAGATACCAGATGATTCAAGGAAATAAAAAAGCTTCGGAAAACGGACGGATGCCTCGGAGGAAAGACCCTAGCAATGGAAAAAAGGAATGCAATTTGGAACGTGGATATCACAACTTATCACGAGCTAAAAAAAGGTAAGCCTTGTATGGGGTTCAGTGGTGAATGATGCAGAACATTCTACTTTGCCGAAATAGGATGAGGTGCAGTGGACGGAAAGGAAAACGAACGAGAAGGTGCTCAACATTGTTAATGAGGAGGGATTGGTTAAGAAAATTAGGAGGTGGGAGAGTATGTGGTTGGAAGAGGTTACATGGAGCGATGGCAATGTGAAGGCCGTGATACAGTGGGTAAGCAGGGAAAGCAAAGAAAGTGGATTACTAAGTGTAGGTTTAATGGATGCGATGAAAAGGACGTATGCCTAGCTGAAGAATGAAATTGTGTATGGGGAGAGAGTAAATGCCCATACGATTTTAATCTCCATCAATGGATATTCAAATACTGGATATATTAAGTTCTTAATATGCCAATTATTTACTTAAGTGTCTGGTACAACAAATATGAATGATCCCAAAATAAAAATATCATATCAGACTGAGGGCCTCTTTAAGTGATCCGAAAGTTCATCCAATGCAAAAGAAAATATTTAAAATATTGTTCCAGACAGAAAAACTAAGGAACCATGAGGTTAATTTCTATTTACATGACCTTTGGTTAAAGAGCAGCCAACTATCCTCCTCATTATTGTGTGGGGCATACCATGCAGAGGTCACCATTACTCATCGAAGATATTCATGGAATTATGAAGACAACAGACAAATCATGATAAGAAACCTTACTGGATTCAAAGGTGGAGTAGTACGTTATTGGGGACATCAATTTTTTTTAAATCATGGCCATTTACTGAGAGATTAAGCTTTCATGTCTTTACAATTAATTTTGGCAATACATTTAAATACTCTTAAATACTCTTGTGTATTAACTTACATTAGGGAAAGCATGCAGAAAAAAATTAAAATTGATCAGCATTGCCACAATAAATGCCTACAGTGAACATGCTACATAACCCTTTGGTTATAAGCAAGATCCCAAACCACAGGGAAATACATGAGCCAGTGCATTCAAAGTGCACTTTTTCAAGCAATCAACCACTCCTGTCACCAATATTTCGCCCAACCCACATGCTCCACCGAGGCTACGACGCTTTATTACAATATGCAAGATTATTTTAAGTGTCTATACAATAGCGCTAACGCATGATAAATCATGTGTTCATGGTTTCTGGTGCCAATACCTACTCTAATCTCATTATACATACTGTCTATATTGTACGATAAGTATAAAACTTAAACAGACCTAGCACTACAATGTAATAATTTCAAAGTATATTTAGTTGCTCGATTCACGATGTTTGTATCTGGACAACTGCTACATTGATCCTGAGTTACTATATAATTGTCATCATCCGTCACTTGCATTTTCACCCAGTCTTGTTCACATTAATAGGTTATAAACGACATTTGTTGTTATATTGCCTATGGGAACGGTAGGTGTTAATCGCTGGATTAGATTTTCCCCCGGGTTACGTTACTCTTTATACCTTTTCCTAAATTACGTAGGAGCATTGAATGGAATATACTGTCAAACCTTTGTGATCTTATAAAGCGTACTAAGAGTGACTATCACCTTCTAGCATTCAAGACGAGCATGATAAAAAATAGGTGACAAAAGAGGAAAATTAACTTTTCGTTGACTAACTTGAATGACAAGGGAAATTATCAAGAATGAAGGCGTAATTACAACATATAAAACACCTGATACAATGAAGTAAATAGCCCACAGAAACTTAAGCACTATGCATTTTGAAACTTTTTCCAAGTTTCCTGTGTACTTCGGCACCTTGTACATTCACTAAGTGGAAGATTTTTCACTTTTTTCGAAAGCTATTTTGAAGCACATCCACAATTCAAACGAAAAACGATTGACGGTGTGCGCGCGAGGATGTCAGTTTCTCACGAAAACCTGTGAAGACGAAACGAAAACGGTTTCTGAGATATAAGTATTACAAATAAAACCGAAAGTTGTAAAATAAAATAATTAGAAGCACAGGATACATTTTACTATATAATATATATTATAAAGATTACGTGATAGCTTACCGCACCTATACATGGAGCTAATGACACCGGAACGTCTTCGCCGGGGCTTGATGTACGGCCTTGCCTGAGCCTTGTCGCAAATATATCCTCTCTTGGACATCGTCTCACAGACGTTAACCAGAAGGGTAGGTCACTGCTGATTTCTCGGAATTTTGCAAACCATAGGAAGTCAAACGATTGCGTAAAATAAATATCGACATGCGTTGTTTGAATGATTCTAAACCGCGCTCAATTCAACGGATGACTTCTGTGGAGCGGATGAGTTATGTGAACGTGTGTACTCAATTCAGATGCGAGGGATAAGAACTTTTGGGAATAACAGGGTACCTGGAAATGACCTTCTGACCGAACAGGGATTATCCCTCTCAACCAGTCTTTGTGTGTGGGTGATTTCAAGGATCCTGGCATGTTTGTCGTGACTGCAGGCATATCTGCATTGCTGCCTCTTGCGTGTGAGTTGCTTCCACTCGCCCGTCCCAGACAGGTCCCTCGTCATCAGCGGGATTTGTAGTGGGGAAGGACATTCGCGTCCACATCCAAACCCTCACGCGCCTATTCTCCTCCTCTCAAACCCTTACTTATCCCTCTATTCTCACTGTCCCTCAGGAGTGGCCTAGCAGTGGAGTTAGGAGCTCGTGACTTGGATACCTTACCGCAAACATTCCGACGAGAAATCACTTCCCGACATAGCACCTCTAACGATACAGCTTCACTCATGCCCTCCTTGTTAAGTCTACTTATCTACAACGTATATATTTATTAACGAAATAATTCTCTGATTCCAAGTTTTTGTTTCTGGCTGTTAATAGGCTCCTCTTCTAGTAGAATCGATTGTTACATAGTGGTAAATAATCCAATTTGATCAAAATCAAACTAGCTCTGCCGAGAGCTTGTTCAATTGCGATCACGTTGTAGAAATTTGACTGATGATTGACGGTATGCTCAACGGTTGCTAGAATCATGCTTTTGACCAAATCACCCGGAATTTCTTACATTTGTGGCGACTTTCTCGTAGGATTGAGTTAGTGTGAGCGAGTCTCTTCTTCTTCTTCTTTGAATTATATATTTGAATATTAGAGAATAATGAAGTAAATATTGTAAGTTTATGGACGGAAAACGTTTTCTTTCATGAATGAAGTTCTCAGTGGTTAACTAAATGTACGTATTTGTGGCTTTAACACGTGTCATTTGTTTCAAGCCGTGAACTAAAATTCAATTGAAAATCATGTTTCTTTAGCAATTTTTCAAAAACGTTATGCTGAGTTTTTCATTTATTTTTTCAAATAGTTAATAATAGTCCCAGCACAAGAAATACAAACCGATAAAATTTTGTCTCGGGGTATGCTTTAAAACTTTCTTCTTTCCATAGAAAACAGCTTCTATTTAATGGAAAATATTTAGAAAATTAGTAGGGTAAATGGCTGATATTTTGGTATCATAGGAAAGGTGAGATATTTTCCATCATAATGGGGTAGAATTCATTGAATTTAATGTGGAGGGTTATGCCAGGTTTGTCAGCCCTACCTCTTACCCCTCTAACCCCCTCTCTGGACTTGCGCCGTTCGGACATTGTCCACGTCGCTAGTTACAGCCAGACCAACACGGGATTGCGGTCTGATGGGAGACCCGAACTTGGGTTTGGCGACTTGTACCGTCTCCCGGAACAAGTCGCGCGCGCGGCTGCCAGTCGGACCTCGCGACCTTCGTCCCTGTCCACATTCGGATCGAATTAGCCCGGCGGGTGGGTGTCGTGTAACGACGGGAAGCTGGAGGAGCATTTAGGGGGGGGAACGCGAGAGTAAAAGCGTGCAATTTTACGCGATACTCCCTGGGGTGGTGTTGTGTAACGCGCCTCGGTGAAGCGCAAAAGACAGAATGTTCGCGCTTTTGTGTCACCTACCGTTAGATGGCGCACAATGTTCCTTGAGGGGATACTTGTCACCAAATAAAAAATAAAAACATTTTATTTCCCTATGTGAGTCATATTGGGAATAGCATACCAGGGAATCGCTCCACCATCTGCCTGATTTACTGCACAATAAGTCCAAAAAAATGATAATATTATGAAGGCGTCATAGACAACCAACCTTTGCATCACTTTCACTCGTCCATTATCATGGAGAAGGAAAGCTGGTGCAAAGTCTATCCGCCGCAGGGGATATATTTCATCACTAGTAGAATACATTCATAAAATTCACGCCGATACTTTGTTATTTAAATTTGGCAAAAGAGGATGCTATCATAAATGTTATTGCCGTTAAGAATGTATTTTACTTCAAAACGATGACCCGTGTACATATTTGTATTCCCGTCTGTTTCAAAAGCCTGGAGAAGTGATAAAAAGTATTTTTTCTTACGATTCCAGGTTTTTATGCTTTAACTTTTGAAGGTATCCGCTGAGAGGTAATAAAGAGGCAAGTTTGGTTGGTGGATGGTGCAATTAATAAATGGTAAAGGGTTGGTGATGATTGTTTTAGATGAGATAACGCTGGGAAAAAAGGAAAGAGGCAGGAGGAGGACAGGTTGGTAACTTATGGAGGAGATTGCTTGTTCTTAGTATGTCATTTCCTCTTTATTTGGTCTATATTTGGTCTATATTTATTCTCTAGCTTTCCTCTTGGGATTGTTCCTTTATTTTTCATTCAGTTATATTCCTCCCGAATCCGTTTTGCCTCAGTGTATGCTCAACCTATCTTGTCCTTCTTTCCTATTTTCATGCCATGGTCACTTTATACTTGGATGTTAAATGTAAAGTTAAACGCTGTAGCCCTAAAATTTTGGTCAGATGAAATCGGATGGGTATGTTAGTTTGAGCGCTGGCTTCCCATTGATTATATCACCTATCTTAATATTCTGCTGATAAGGTATTATTTTGATTTAGTTGAAAATGTATTAAGAATCCCAGACCCCTGGAAGGAAGCATTATTAATCAGATTTCATTAAGTCATTGCTTTTTTAACGCCTTTATAGAATGAAAACAGGCACAGAATTAAGGGTGCCATTTTAGAAAACATTTTTCATTGATGCGTCATGACTTTGCAATGAATAGCCGTCAAAGAATAAGAAAAGAAACTATTAATAGGATTGAGGCTTGTGTATTAGTGTACTTAAAAAATGCTGGATGATGGTGTTTTCTCTTTAAATGATCAAAAAGTAAAAAATAACAATTTTTTATTTGTAACTTGCTATTTGAATGTAAGATCTCACATTGCAGATCCAATATTCCACCTCGGGAAATATCTCATGTGGCTAAACTCTACCGTCGGTTTAACCATTCATGCCCACAATTGTTTTTTTTCGTTTGAAGCCACTTGTTTCGCTGAGGAAGACACATCACATGTATGAAGTTCGGTTTTCGATACGCATAGCAATTCATTTTTGAGAAAATTATTGGGTAAACTGTTGCTTGGGCATACGTCCTGGTAGAGAGAGTATTGTCATTTGTTATCTACGCATGTATATTTTTACTCTTTCAGTCCTCTTGTAGGACATATTGTGCATCGATTTTATTTGTTTGTATGTTCAACTGCTTCAGATACATTTATTTTAAACTTAAGATATCGATGGTTTCTTCGTTGTCAATTAATGGTCATATATTTGAAGGTGTGACTTATGCCTATTCGAACACAAAATAATTATAAAAACATGGAAGATGGCCGCATGACACAAATTTATGACTTGATATGGATCTAATTGCACTCGGTTACAATAAATCATTAACTTAATTGAGGATTCAGTTATTTCTGATCATTTAACTTAACAACTTATCTACATTACATTTCAAGTGCTCAAAATTTTACGTAATGATCAAACAGGTATTTAATATTGCAGTTCGTTTTATGTATTTACTCCTGTTATTTAAATATATAATGCGTAATAAATAATTTTGTTCTGAAAAAAATCATTCAGGACTGCAGGAGTTAAACTGTTTCGCATACTTTTTATAAATTTGATGTATTAGTTCGATGGTAATGTTTTGGTTGTATCGTGCAGCAATTAATAATGTGTTTAACTTACTTCACAACAAAAGGTAAATATAAAGATGTGAAAATGTGACTGATGACTTATTGCAAATCAACAAACACTACTTACTCTTGTCACAAAGTTCAAAATGAAATACTAGGTATAGGGTGGATAGGTCAATTGATGTTGATTTTGACCGTAATGGTAGAAAAAGTACCGTATAGTCATGAATGGGATGAAACAAGGGAAAATATTAAAAGGATGTCAAATACTTTGGAAAATAAAAAGAAACGGACAGAAAAGTTGGGAAAATGAAGAGGAGACAGAGAAGTTGATAGTTAAACGGTGCATGATGCGGCGAATGTGGGTTCATGGGGAATGGGAATAAGTCCGTGCGAAGGATGCCAAATATCCGAGAATTTCCTTAGCCCTCTTTGTTTTGACGGGGTTTTGCCGATTATGGAGAATATTGGATGCGGGCATTGGGGAAAATAGGAATATTTTCAAAGTCAAATATTTCTCCACAAGGGAGCAATTTTTGCGTCCCTCGTGGCTACCAGTTCCGGATTAAATTGTGTATTATATTATTATCTCAAGCCCATCAAGAGCTGATTTCGGTGACGAGATTTAACGTAGGTATAACTTTTGATCTTGTCGACATTTTATTTGCTCGAAATTCAATTTAAAGATGAAGATGCTTGATTGAAGAGACCCATTTCCTGTCTTTAAGCAAAAGGCGATTAGAGCGTCAGCTATGACGCACTGCTATCAGAGCCAAAGGCATTAATTTTCAAGTTTCCAGCAAAGTAAAATTATTTATTTTAGCATATTTATGTTTGGGTATGGGAGAAAGATAATTTTATGTTTATTTTAAAGTAAGTTTTCGCGCGCAAAACTCCCCATAATTGCAAGCCAGTAAATTTTTACTGCTTTAATGTGAGTAGGTATGTTTCCAAAATTGCTGTGGTAATATGTTGCAATAATTTGAATGTTTATTTTTTAATTTAAGGCTTATAAATGTTATCTTAATCAACTTAAGACAACCTAAAGAAGTTGCTTACAATAATAATAATAATAATAATAATAATAATAAAACGTCTTTATTGGGCGAGATTGGGACTAGAAAGTCCCATCTTCCATAATCGGTAGTTACTACCAATCAGATTCATAGATTTGCCTTCGTAAGTATAGGAAAGACAAAAATGAATGCATATTAGTATAAAAGTTCCATTGATGGCTTGGACTAAATTGAATTATTCATTTCTTTGGAATCTTTAATACTGAATGCGTAATTTTTCATAAAGGAACTGTCAAATTCAGGAAAAATGCGCATATGAGCATTTTGACGTGTAGAGCTATGGTATTTTAATGAAGTCGATTGATGAGTTATTCAGTGACACATGTCGTTACCAGAATTTAGATACCTTTAGCAACCGAAACATATCCTCCATTCTCCAATAAAAAGGAATGCAATGAAAAGGTTGCTGACTGATTTTGATTTTAATTTTTTTCCTATTAATATGTGATAGTAGTTTGAATCGGTTTAGTTTAAATTATTGTTATCGTCATGTCCAAAAGCGTGATTGTAGACAAATCCTTGCGGCTAGGAAAGATTAGTCGAGGAATGTATTTTCAATTGAAACCGGCCTTAACCGGTGGATCACCTCTGGTAGTCAATATCTACATGATGGTATTTTGCTGAATACCTCGAATATGTTCTAAATCCAAGAGTTATATTTACATTGCTGAAAATTAGGAGAAACTTTCGTGGAATGAGGGAGGATGTATATAAGTAGACGGGGCTGTACTTAGGAACAGGCAAGGTACGAGTATTTATGAATCATTATGAAATAAAATATTCTAGTGATAATAGACTTCGGGACAGAAAAAAATCACGGAGCCTCTGACAAATATGTGTTTTGGCTGGAAAAATTTAAGAGATAAAAAATAGAGAGGGATTTCATATCCTAATAAACAAGTCAATAATGTAAGGAACATGTTACGCAGCCATCGGAAGCAGTGGTAGTTGATAAGTAGTTGAAGTTTATATTAGAAGTAGTTGATCACCTATATACGTGAAACTTTTCCTTTAGAAATATGTAATTTAATGAAATATGTAAAAAACGTAACCTTGGAGTTGCACTAGGAGTCACTTCGAGAACTTGTCTAGTTAGTGAAAAAATAGAGACTACTAATTTGGTGGATACTACTGTTCACATTTTCACTGATGAATTGAATCTTCGTAATAAATCCACTGATCAAATGACCTAGATAAAACTAGAAACAGACTCCCAAAATTATAAATTTAAAAAATTATTATTCTTCAATTACAAACATCCTTGGTTGTAACATAAGGTATGCGTTATTTTGTGTGACCTTATGTAGTGCGAGGGTTATATAAAATAGGATGGTTGGAAAAAGTATTCGGGGACTAACTACCTGACTACCTTCCTCGTTGATGAAAATTTAATGATTACCTGTTCTATTTCTGGTTGTCCATATTTTTACTCCATGATAGTATGAGAGAAAAAAAGTGGCCGATTATATTGTGATTAGGATTGGAAAATTTAAATACTTTTAGTGGGGTGGGGATTTGAATTCTATTCGAATAAGTAATGAATAGGTTTTATTCCAAAGCCGAATATATCGGTTCAAGGCCAGAGGGAAACATTTGCTACCTTGGCCATTTCGTGTCCAATTTAAATGAAAACCTCAACTTTTATTATTCATCCGGCAGACATGTTTTAATTAAAACGACAGGAAAAATTCATAACATGAGGATACCATTCTTCCAAAAATACCTGTCCGATCGAATTGTTCCAACACGTGTTTTTGATGGTGTTTTGAAAATACGAACCAAGCGTTAAAGAATATTTTAGTTCCAATTATTTTTTGTAAATTACTTCAGGTACGCAGTATAAATTAGTTTCCGTCGATCTGCGATGGTTCATCAATAAATTTAAGGCTATATTCCGAATTTTTAGATTTAGCTGATTCTAATACTTATTATGTTTACTCTCTCTTTCTCCTTGTAAGTAGAAATTGGAGTGTCATTGAATTCTCATAATAATGGTCACACTGCTCTAGTTTTTGAGATATGCTTTTCACGTACTTGAAGGATTACCGTATTTTTACTCTGCATAAAATTTCAGATTAGCTGAAATTGATGACTTCGTGATGCTTGTCATATTTTGTGGTTGATTACAATTTAAACTTGTTCCAAATACATCACGATCAATTTTGACATTCATGTATAGATACCCACATGTCCATCATTCCATTCGCATTTTGGGGTAGGCACAGTTAAAAAGGCTTACAAATTGAGGTTACTCCTAGAAAAATGGCTAACGATTCTTATTTTCCTCCATCGACCCCATCCTTGAATACTTCTAATATTACTTCTGTTAACCGTCTCATCCACTCATCTCATTCTCGTTCTACATCTCCTCCTCACATAATTTATTCCTCTACCATAAATCTTTCCCTATATATGTCTACAACTATTGTCTCACCTGCCCAAACTAGCCAATCACTCTCCTTACGTATATTTCCACCACTGGAGCATCCAAACCATTTTTTTTGTACCTACCTATACGATATCCTTCGATTATATACCCATACTGACTAGCTCTTAGCTGCAAAGCAGCAAGATAAAGCTAGACGAACTATTCATTTGGCTGGCGTTCTCAGAATTAAGTTGAGCAACAAAGACAGGGAGTTTTAGCTATGCCCTGTAATACTCCGGCGCTGACGCTACTAAAACTTAAGAAATAGCTGAATTTTCACTGAAAAATGAGTCACTTGCCAAATTAAAATTTACTCATAATAATAACTGCAAAATAATTACATTCAACTTCAATCATGAAAGACTATGATGTGAATATGCAGAAAACTAATATTCCCCATCCAAACCTTTCATGAGCCATTCATTTTTATCTCAGTCTCTCTTAAATTTACCGCAGAAACCTCTCTCTTGAAATTTTACCAGAAATAATAACACAGGTAACAGGCTGATGTCGCTGCTCTACTGATTTCTCTGAGTGTATAAAATACGCACTCTAAGTTTTCAGTATTCTTCGTTCAGTGGTGTGAGTGATTATAGATAAACTTCGAACTAGTACAATATGAAATGTAGAGCACAGAGAAAGTACTGACCAATATAATTCTAAATATAACTTATTACGACTGTTGCTGTTGTTGGCTTGTATAATCATAGAACAACAAAATTAAAAATTGATATTTTAAACATCAGCTACGCTTAGCTTAAAACTTATTCCATTTGCAGATGAAAGACGTGATGAAATTGATGATCAGCAGAATTAATTATTTCAAGGTGCCTTTTCTTTCATTATGCTCAGGGTTACACTGAATGGGGAATTAAAGGTATAATTAAAAGACCTATCTTCATCCACTCTTCCGATAATTAAATTTCATTTGTCATTCGGCCGTATCGTATTCTCACCCGTCAAACCGCGTTTTGAATTGTAGATGCTAATAATCACATTGATGGAACGTCAACTCGGAATTTAGAAAGCATCTAGTTATTATTTCAAGGATATAAACAATGAAAACGTATAGAGTCTCTTTCCTGAATGAGGGAAAGTAACTACAGCCGTAAAACTAATTTGGAAAATGTTTTGTGGTGCTGAAAGATTAAAAAATATATATAATAAACCTCTTCTGATTAATGCATCTCATGATAATTATTTTCCGAAAGGGCATACCGTGCTCGCATCCGTATTGGTTTTGCGGCGGAGAGCAACTCTCATCGTATCCACTCTTTGCAGCAGTTGATGAGCAGATAAGTGGCAAACTGTAACCATGGTAACTGAAGGAGTTCGTTAAAGCCGATCCCTCGTTGCTAGGTAATAATTGGCTAATATTTGCAATTACGAGGAGTGACCATTAAGGAAGCGGTTCATCTGTGGGTATTTGCCAACGTTTTATGATACTTAACCATTTCCTTGTCGGGTTTTCGGGTGCTGCTCGAAAACGAACGATAACTGACTCAATGTGTCCACCTGGCCTGGCCTGTTAATGTGTCCACCAAATAGTAAGAGAGAATTTGCCATCATAGCTGAGCGACGTCCAGCATCCCCCCCAGTGGTCCCTCTAATGACGTCTCTGTTATATCTGCTGAGTGAAAAAGTCGTCCGTAATACTCTTCTACTCTCTATTTTATATGCTGGAGCAGCTTATGTTTTTGCGTTTATCCTTGAAAATCCGTGGATTTCAGCGAAATTGCAATTTTAAGTGATCAAGCAATATAAGTAAGTAATGAAGTCTGGTCCTCAAGATTGAATATATTGAACTCTTTTTTCAAAATCTGATGTACTTAATGGAGAAAAATATAAATTCATCCGGCTGAACTTGAGTTAGCTTCGAGGGAGTGCTGTGAAATGGTTGGTTGTGTCAAAACATTATTTCTATTTAATAGAATATAACTTGATTTTTCGATTTAATAAGAATGCTAACAATTTAATTTTATTGATATCATCAAAGTACGATCTACCCTTATGTTGCTCCACTTAAGCTTTTGCTTAAAGATTCGCTCTGAAAAAGATCCAGGTTACCTTCCATTAAGTGCCATTATTTTATATTTTGCCCTAAGGCAAGTTAAACCTGTGTGAGCTTGAAAGAATTTTTATCTAGCTAGAACGGCCGGTATCGTCAAAACTTTGCCGTCATTGTCGACCGTTTACCATATAATGTCGACCGTTCGACGAAACCGTTCGTTTTTGATTAAAATTCTTTAAGATTCGCAAAGTTTTCACTTGCATTCCACAGTAAAATTTCACAAAGTGCAGCTTGAAGCCATTGAATTTGGTTTCATTGTCTTTTTATTGAGCCCCGCATTACGATATTATCTATGAAAACAGTCGTTTCACTTTACTATCACTATGATTGGACTAGGTAGCCTGTTTTATTGGCTATATTATGTTCAAATAGTTAGTTGTTGTCTTTTTACTTGAGTTGATCATCAGCTGTTGATGGAAAGTTAAAGAACCATTCCGTTTGCATGTATCAGCATTAGGCAATAATTTACAAGTGATCGTAAGCGATGCTAGCTGTTTTCCCCTGAATGCTCTTTAGTTTTGATCTCCATTAAATTATTTCGGATGCTTAGATTTCATCCTTAACATAAATGAACTAAGACCGATTTTTTAAAAACAATTTTCATTCCAGTTAAATCTTGGTCCTCTGTACTATGCATGTGCCACTCACGAAGACTTAATTCCTTTCATCTGATCAGGCATGGCGATTCCTCCGAATTGGATGGAGGTCTTCTGTTTCTCAAGCAATCACACATATGTCACCCTATTGGTATGTTTGATGCATTGTTGATCTCACCTCATCCACCTTCATTGGAGCATTTCAATGTTTATAGAATTGTTCAGTATTTTACGTGCTTTAAAATAGAATTGTTTTGGGTATCTCATCTCAATTGTTTTGAGCGCTTTATTGTAAACAAATACAGATTTTAGGCTTTTATGGTAGGCAATGGAATTGATCCAATTTTTATCATTAAATTAAAAAAAACCTTAAGGTCCTTAGTTCGAACCCCATCGGTTGCGGGGATTTTTTCCAAAGCCCTAATTGAGTTCTGTATGGATAGCACAACTGAAGTACTCCGTTCGTTGGATGGGATGTTAAACAGTGGAAACTTTGGCACCTTCCGCTAAGAGCCTATACATACTATGCGACTTGAATCGTATTGTGGAACGACTTTCAAATTCGCATTAGGGCACGAATTGTAGTGAAGCATTGACTTAAATGGGAGCTTAGATGTCACTACGACAGCGGCCGTGGAGGTACACGACTGGTCGTGAGGGTGTACGACTTGTTTGACTGGTTGAGG
Organism: Pyrrhosoma nymphula; assembly: GCA_963573305.1. NCBI lineage: Eukaryota > Metazoa > Arthropoda > Insecta > Odonata > Coenagrionidae > Pyrrhosoma > Pyrrhosoma nymphula. The sequence continues at coordinate 65,875,307 of OY754333.1, forward strand.
GACATGCGGCTGTGGTCGCTTAAACTAACGACTGCAGTCATGTCCACGAACGACTAATCGTGCCACGATACAACTCAAGTCACGTAGTATGTAAAGGCTCTAAGAGTAGGTTAATGCCGACACCAGGTTTTTCTCCACCTCTTGTCCTCTATGGCGTAAATCACTTTAGTTGTGGGTCGCCTCCCCCTAGTAACTAACCAAGGAGGCATTAAAAAAAAACATGCTACAAAAAAGGTATTGTCGAAAATTTACGACGAAATAATTCAGTTGTAGCAACCAATAATAAAATATGAGATCACCGTCATGCATTTTGTTTGCTTCTTCTTCTCTGAAAGTACTCGTAATCCTTCATGCTCTCCTCTCTGTTGAGACCTGCAGTGAAATTATTGCGAATCCACTCGCATTGAATCCTTTGCATCTGAAATTGGAAACCTCCCTGCATTATTTCCTGTGAGCCGTCGAGCGGCGTGGCCGCCAGGACCTATCCACACAAACCCATATGCCCACCAGCAAGCCAGCAGCGCCTCGCTAATGCCCACAATTCACCCCGTTTTCCTTTTCCCTTCTTCCGATCGTGTTGCCCACCTATTGTCTCCCTCCTCTGTGATTTCCCATTACCCCTTTCCCCACACCGTTCAATTTTCTCCATCGTTTCCCGGCTTCCCCGCCCACTTTACGGTCTCTCATACTCGTACCTATCCATCCCCTATTTCTCTCCTTCCAACACTCATTATCCTTCTTTATTCCTCTCTTTTAATGTGGTTGGAGCAATATTTGTTAAGGTGCAGACTTACGTGAAACTTTGCTCACGTGTACTTATGAGTGATAAAAGTGAAAAAAATTGCATTATACAGATTTGTTTTTTTGGGAATTCAGCACTACTTGAAAACATAGCCTTAAGGCACATAGCATGTTTTGTACTAGTTCGGTTAAATACGTACATAATTTATTCTAAACGCGAAATAATACATTTAGTATTTTTATAACTGCTGGTAAGAAATTTGAAGGTGTCACGCTGAGTCCAATATTTTAAAAACACATATTTCGATACAATTTCCAATACCGCGCCGAAAACTCTAGTCATAACCCTGTGATTTTTTTGCAGAACAAACATGAAGCATAATAAATAAATAATATTGTTTTTTTTAAGGAAGAAAATTTCAAATATAATTCTTGTATTGTTTCCATTACTGCCGGCCGGCAACACATTAACTGATGCACTCAAATTATGTGGTCTAAGCATTTTTTTCGACCTAAATATTTTAAAATGTACACTCAATGACCCACGATTACTGCTCCAGCGACCTTAAGATAGTTTGAGATGTTTTAATATCTAATAATTTTTTACTACAATTTTTATAAGCGTTACTGAAGTTTTTTTTGAGGGTTTGGTCAATTATTCTAATCTCTTATACTACTGTAGCCAACGTTTCTATTTATTTGTAAATATTCATCAAGGCATAATATTTTAATCGGTTTATCGTCCAGCGTTTGTTCGGAACATGAATCGCTAAAAACTCACGAGCTGTGTTGTTTGAATCGAAACTAGACATGATAAAACCCGTTTAACTCAGTAAATAACCATATTTCAGATGAAGCAGACTACTAATGTCAAAAAATACAAAATACATCAGTATATTTGCGAGTGAATCTGAATTTAGGTAAAATATGTGTATAAAACAAAAGCATAACTATATAATTGGAGACCAAAGAAAAGGAAGTGTAATATGCGTTATTTTAATGTTTAGGATCAAAAATAATTTTTTTGTCGTTGGGGCAGAGACCAGTCATGTTAAATGCTTTCATATATATCATAAATAATAAAGGTCAGGCCTGAGATCATCAGTTTTATAAATAATAAACTTTACATTTTAAAATTAGGTTGATGTCAAAAGCATGAATTAAATGTGTAAATACTGATGACGCAAATTCCTTTTTGCGTGGAGTATTTCTCAATAATTAGCTAAAGATTTATAGTTGATAACTTTACTTTGCTAGTTTTTTCACGACAAACGTGTAAAATGCCATTGCGGGCGATTTATGTTTGCTATTTTTAGGTTACACATTATTTTTTCATTATTACGCTAAATATACAAAGTTGGGTGTTTGATTCGACTAGTTTTTTCACGCCATCCGCGAAAAATGTCGCTGCAGCCGAAGGTATTGTTTCCATTTGTATAAAAATGAAGCGAGTGATGAATTTATTCGAAAACATAATTGAGTAAATATACGAAATACTCATCGATAAATTTCTGACAACATCTGTGTTTCAGAACTTTCTCTAAATTTTTATATTGTTTCTCCGGAGAGTACAACCTCACATATCGAAATCGGAGAGCACATATCCGGAGAGCACATATCGAAAACGGCTATGCTTTTGGGAAAATATCTTGAAAAGTGTTGCGACGAGTAGCCGATGATTTTGTGTTATTAGAAAGCCGAGTTAATTTTTTAAAATAATAAGGACGAATGTATTGCATTTTATGTGTAATGAGATCTCGCTTAAATTTACGCGATACCATTTACCCCCCTTCACCCCAATCAGCCCCTTTCCATGGCCCTTCAGGCCAACCTCCATTACACCCGCCGGAGTGCATTCATCGAGCGAAATAAACCGCGGGTCCCTGGATTGCGTTTCTTTGTCGAACGTTGACATCCGACGATCGCCCGCCGCACGGCCAGTGAGTAGATGGGGGACGCGGCGTGACCCAAAAAGTTTTTTCCCCGTTTTGAAACTCCCCACGGCCGTTCTGCGCACGCTTAGGCCTGGAGCAACGCGCAGCAGCGGTGGAAGGGAGAATCATCCGGCTCGAATACGTTGGAAATAGCCTGGAGGGGGGGAATTAGTTTTAAAGAACGGGAATCGAAACACGAACTGTTCGGCACAATGCTAATACCTCTACGATATGTACCCGGAATTGGATTAACTGATTGATCAGGGTTATATGTAAGGTAGGTTTCGGTAAAAGAGAGTTAAATTAATCTAGAAATGTTTACATCCGCGGGCTCTTTTCTCTTTTCTGCAGGACGATCTTCTTTCTACAAATCGACATGAATCCTAACTCACTTCATCCTGTCCATAAAGCCCATTTTCTTTCTTCCCATTCTCCGGTAAACCAATATTCTCTCCTCTACCATGCCTTATAGATCCTTTCTCTTCTCAATACCCATTTCTACCATTTACTCTGCCTCCTAATCTCGTCGGTAATTTTTCTCTCCTTCCCCACAATAACGAGAAAATCCTCGTTTTTCTTTCTCTCCGCCCACCACATCTATTTTCCTCCATATCCACTACTCAAACTTCATCAACCTATTCTCGTCCTAGTTTCACAGATCCCATGTATCTGCACTGTACAACACAATACAGCATATTGGATACTTCGTCAGCCATTTTTTGTGTCGCGTACGCATTTAATTAAAGGTATGCGTCACTGTTGAACGAATTGTCTGAACCGTGATTTTTGCAATTTTAATCGTTTATCGGTAATGCGGCACTTATTGGTCCCAATTTGATCACGAGAATAGCACAAATACAATAAATAATAATTTATTGAAGAGTGAACTTAGGACTTGGGTACTTTCTTTCGAGTAACTCATTTTATTTACAAAGACTGATTTCGTGGATGGCGAGAAAAACCACCCAAGTGAAACTCGAACTCCATACCTCAGAAATAGCAACTGATGATTTTACCCCTGTCGCAAAAAATAGCTACTTGACGAAATGCAAGGAGCGGATATGATGAGTGGGAGATTAATAGAACACGTAAAATGAAACGCTGCTACCGTAAACCAATACAATGGCTATAAAAATTACATTTTCCGGCGTAATTCGGTGGAAATCTTTTATGTTAAGCATAATGAATTTACAAGTCTATTTCCACACTTTTTTAATTAACCGACCATGGTTTCAGCACGTAGTGCCATTTTCGTGGTCGGTTAATTAAAAAAGTGTGGAAATAGACTTGTAAATTCATTATGCTTAACAATGGCTATCATTACATCGCGGCCGATGAGAAACCAGTCCCAGGTGACAGGCGGGAAGGGAATTTTTCGTAATTTTTGATCAGCGTTAATGAGAGAATTTTAACGTTACGGCGGCAAACGTTTCAATCAATACCATTCAAAATTTGAGCATTGCCGATGCATTAACGGAACAAAATATGTCGCTAGCTCGTGTTAGTGAATTACAGAATACCGCTACGGGAAATAAAAGTGGACACCTCGCGCCGATTTCACGCCCGCGAAGAGATCGGCGGTGGCTGCAGCGTGCGGACAATGCCAAGCGTCGCGTCGCGACCCGCCGGCGCGGCGTGGCTCGGCATCACCCGCCTTTAGTCTACATTTGCGAGTGGTTATAGGTCGCCACTTTCATCGCCCAACTCAAAAATCCATTTCCACGTCCTCTACGCCCTTTCCCAATTTTCCGCCGCAGGGAAGGTGCCCCACCCACTCCGCTGTCCTTTTATTACCTTTGACCTCTCTCTTTCTCTTCTCTCCCTTCCTCCTCCTCCTCGAGGTCCTCGATCTGTGCAAAGCGTTTCATTTTTAGTCCGCCCATGCACGTTTCACTCGATAGGACAAATCGACTCTTTCCCCAAAAACGAAATACAGACTCAGTTGAGAACAGAGCGTGTGTTGAAATTTGTCTTCCTCTATACATCTCTTTCTATCTCTGTGCTTCGCAACTCCTATTGGTACCCTGAATTAATGCCATCTTCGAACTCTGTGGTTCTCAACCTGTGGTACACGTAATCTGTTGGGGATGCAGATTTGACGGATTAAGGGTGCGCTAAAAGATTCAAATGAAGGCGTATTCAAGCAATCATCATCATCATTAGTCGTTAAATCCTAAGATTGATTGACTGCAGCCCTCCACCCTACCCTGTCCCCTGCTAAACCCATTATGTCCTTATATCTCTTCTGTTTAATATCCCGTTTCTTTTGGCCCATGTATTTGTCCCTCATTCTTCCTCATTGGTCTTTCTCTTCTCATATGTTGCTTACAAATTCGTTGTCTCTTAGTGTGGTCTATCAATATTGACCACGTCTTCCTGGTGGTACTCCATATGGTTTTCTCCTCTTCTGCTCTTTTGTACACTTCCTCGTTTCCTATCCTATCTGACAATTTCGTCTTCAGTACTCGTCTCATGCACCAAGTTTCGAAATCCTCTCGAAATATAATCTCATATTTATCTAATCTTATTTATAATCTTATTTTTAATAATCCTAGTTCGATCTCATCCTGTGAAAATCGTTGACACAATAAGTTCGAATTTACCACGCTAAACAATTTCGTCAGAGGTCAAGAAGAAGGTACACTCATTGTTGTTGGCAGATCCCACATTTGATGTCCCCTTCCCTGTGTACATGTTTCTTGGAGCTGATCTCTTTGCACATGCAATAACGGGACAACGCTTAGCACTTGGTCCCGATATGTTTGTCGCTTTTGGAACGATATTTGGATTTGCCCTGATGGGATCATGTCATCTCGCATCAGACTAAAGAGATCTGGATGAGGATGTAGTGCTATAGACTAAAAGTGATCTGGATCTCCATTCATCCACTCAACAGTTCTGGCAAATTGAGGAACCACCTTACTCTTCTTGCTCCCCAGAAGAACTATATGCGGAAGAGAACTTTGTATCAACATTTAAACGCAACTTTTCAGGAAGATAGGTCGTCAGACTTCCCTTCCCCTCCTCTTAGAGAATCGCCTGATATGGCAAAAATACGTTTTTCCTCTCTTGATAAACGGTTTATGCCGCAGCCAGGATTTAAAAACCTGTACGCAGATTTCATGTGAAAATATTTTGATTCAGGACACATGACTCAGTGTTTCTTTGTGAGATTTTTCCACAATTCTCGCTCAATGAATAGATTAAAAGGGTTCATCACGTCTACAAAGCTGAAGAGGGCTGCTGCCATAATTTGTAAAATCGTACAAACATCCTGCTTCAAGGAAGATTTAACTCAACTTCATCACAATCGACCTTTTAGCCTGAAGATCCGTCGTATTTCCCAATTTATAGATAAGGATAGATTGCTCAGAGCGGGAGGAAGATTGTATTATTCACACTTGGACTACGATGCAAAGTATCCCTTAATATTACCAAAAGTACGTCATATCGTGAACCTACAGATTGATTGTTATCATGTAACGTACTTGCATGCAGGACTTCAACTTCTACAATCTATTGAATGTCGGCAGTATTGGATTCTACAAGCTCGCTCGGTAATACGTAGCAGAATTTTCAAATGCTTGCGCTGTTACCGATGCAAGCCCACAAATGTGCCGCCTTTAATGGGAAATCTACCAGAGCCTTGAGTCAGCCCCACACGCCCATTTCTAAAAAGTGGAATGGACTATGGAGGTCCGTTCCAGATAAAGCTCCACCACCTTAAACGAGTGCAGCTTATCAAAGCATATTTGTGTTTCAATCTACCAAGGCTATCCATCTCGAAGTGGTGACTGACCTATCCTCTGATTCCTTCATTGCTATCCTCACCCGCTTTGTCTCCAGGAGAGGACTTTGTACTGATTTATATTCAGATTGCGGGACTAACTTTAAAGGTGCCTCAGCTAAAAAAATCTACAGTGGCGAAAAGAATTCTTAAATCGTAAGATTTTTAGTCCAAAATTACTAATTTCTCACCAGAGAACCAAATAAACTTCCATTTTCTCCCCCCAGCAGCTTCTTATCAAGGTAGTATTTGGGAAAGCGCCATCAAAAGTGCAAAATATCACCTTATTAGAGTAATTTGGAAACAAATTCTCATGCAATTGAAGAATTCATCACTCTTACCACAAAGGTAGAGGCAGTGATGAACTCACGACCTCTAACACCGCTTTCGACAGATCCCCACGTGGTCTCAGCCCGCAGTCCAGGACATTTCCTGGTTGGAACCTCTCTTTTGGCCGTCCCGGAAGAACGATTTTCGGACATTCTCTTAAACAGACTCACTCAGTGGGAAATGGTACAGGCCCTCTCCCAACATTTATGGAGACGCTGGAATTTAAAATATTTGCATACCCTCCATCAGCGTTCCAAGTGGACCGAACAAGAAAGAAATTTGAAGATCGGCGATCTGGTTCTAATCTACAACCCTCAAACACCACCCCTCTGCTGGACTCTCGCTAGGATAGAGGCTACATCGCCGGGAAGGGATAGTGTCGTCAGAGTTGTTCATCTGCGCACACGGGGAGGTACCCTTACCCGCCCTGCAACCAAAGTCTTTCCCATTACTCTCAATTAGTTCCTTCACTTTAATCTTGTTATTTGTTGGTCCCAAAGGACCAAGACCGGTATGTTTCATTTCTTTTCGTTTTTGTTTGCGCATTTTAGCGCAGCTAGACTGCCACAAGAGGGCATCTTTTGTTATCGAAACTCTCAGAGTTTTACTCTGAGTGCAAACCTCTAGAAGAAATCAGTCAGTCATTGTCAGTCAGTGGGAGATAGTGAAAGTGACTCGGTCGTAACACGTCGTGTGCCCCGAGAAGTGCTTAAGTGTGCCCTCCCCCCGCCGCGCCGGCCGGCCGGCCTTCTCGGAACTACGTAGCCTGGAAACAAAACTTAAGTACTGTTTAGTTAATTACCGTTGTCAAAGAAGAGTGCTAATTTGTATTTATATGTTTCGTATTATATGGTACTTGAGTTCGTTTAGTAAAATTTTGTACCGCACAATAACAAACACTTTCATTTGTGGCTCCATTTAACTCTCTTTGCTTCTCGGAACTAGTGAGTGTATCACTTTAGAGAGTAAGAAATTGCGTGAAAATTTGTTTAATGGATGTTACCATGAAGAAAGCACAAGCCTAAAAAGATAAGCGAAAAAAAAACTATGAAATAAAGAAAAAATATCACTCCACAATCCACCACCTTACCACCGGACTACCGCTTCTTTAAAGGAACTGGCAGTTCACAGGGTTTAAATCGGTTTTCGTGACTGTGGCTCCATCTTACAGCGTAACAGACTCAGTAAGCCAGTATTGAGCGTAATTATACATACTAATAATAGTGCTTTCATGGCTTGAGGTAATCCTCACTTGTTGTCCGTTGAATTTACATCCCATGTCGTGCATCTTACAAATTTGGTGAAATCCACTGGGTTCAAACACATCTCCTTGTAGCTTACTATTTGATTTCAGCTTCTTCCTTCCTCAAATTAGGATTTTTGTTGTACCTTCCCCTCAGTCTTCATTTTGTGTCCTTGTCGAACTCCGTGCTTCTCTGCTATGACGTCGATGACACCAGTGAAACAAAACATGTTGATCCGTTAACATTAATTCCTTGGACTTCCATTTCTTGGGCTTCTCTGTGTATTTCTACTAGGTATATGCTGAAAAATGCCGGTGAAAGTTAGCATATGTCTAGCGTCATTGTATGTTGTAGTTTTTACTATTCTTCCATCCTTTGGCGGAAATAACAATAAGAATGGAAGTAATCAACATTCAGGGCCCAAATTTTGGAAGTGGGTGATAAATTCGTGCACAAATGAAAAACGTTTGCTAACAGCCGAGTCTAACTTATTACGTATCTACTCGTAGTTAGCCCATCTGTAATGAAATGTTTTGGATTCAACGAACTAAACCATCCGACAAAACCATCCCCAACAACAGCAGAACGGAATAATCGTTATATTTGATGTTGTTAAAGTTTGATTCATGGTGTTGAAGGTAAATTTTTTTGAAGCACCTTGCATTATTGCTACAATTTCCAGAAAATCAGATTAATGTATAAGAAACTGTTTCGGGAGTAACTTTGTGGCAGTCCTTCATACTAAGAAAGTTTGACGAAGTAATGACACAGCTTTTCCCACATTTTATTTCATTGTTCACCACCATGGTTTCGTTTCATAGTAAATACTGAGTAACACCTGACAATGTTACTCTGCATTAAAACCACAGTGCATGCACAACTGACGATGTTACTCTGCATTAAAACCGCATGCACAACTGCATTGAAGAATAAAGTTACATGTGGAAAAAGCTGTGGGAAAACTTAGCAATCAGATGAAGCTGAATGCATGCGTAACAATTATCGCAAGCCAGACAACAATTATAGATTCCAATCGATGGCCTATCTTGGGTTTATGCTTCCTACCGACGGTTTTACTGGTTAATTCCGATTATTATGACTCCCAGAATAGCAATTATCGTTATCGAATCGTTATTAAAGATAAGTTCGGAAATATCTCGCTAAGTTGTCTTGATGAGTCGAAGATTAGCACTGCAGTAGTCCCAATCCTCTTGGCTCCTATGCTGTAAAATTACGCGGACGCATACCTTGAAGACACTCTTATGGGCATTACTTGTGTTCCCCACTTTCATTACCAATCAGGACGTATTTTGTTACCCTTACTTCCATTTTGCGACTGCCATCTCGCCGTTCTAACTCACTCAAAATCCCCATAGCCGATCTAAGCGATTTATCTCTCCACCTACCCATGGGCAAAACTTAGTCTTTTTCTCTTATCCTTTCGCCTTTTATATTTCTGCGGAAAATCGGAATTGTCATAATAGGAGAACTCTTTCCGTGCGTTTTTTTTGGCTCTCCTGTCCAAAATAAAATTGTCCCCCTCGCGTTGCCGTGTAGCGTGGTGGCTTAATTTCTCGTCCCTTTTATTTTTTTTGTGAACATGGTTCTTTCCTCGACGTGTCACTTTTTCAAACTTTATTTTTTGCTCCGGTTCTATCTCGATTAGTTGCCGCGGAATAATGAGGTTTCTGCACGTAATGTTGGGGATTATTATTGTGGACGTAATGAAAAACGATGCCGAGTAAAGTCTCGTTTGAGAAAAGAAACTGCTGGGAGATTTTTGCTGTAGCGCACGCGTTGAAAAATTTAATTATCGAATGGAAAAAGTATTAATGACGGATTTTGTATCAAAAAACGTTTAATGTATCATGCTAACATTATTTAGTGTAATTAACGATATTTTTCGCAAAAGCATTTGATCCATTTTTTTTCATTGTTATTTGGTGAAAGTACTCACAATGTTTAGATTGCGAGGTGGTTACTCATTTGTTTGAGTATGTTAGGTCAACTACATGCAAAGTGCAACTTCATGGGAATAGTAATGCACCAGTCAATTGCTTTCTGTCTGTTATTAACAGCTCCATGTCTTAATACATTCCTGAAAAATCTTGTGCTGGTACTCCTATTGTGTCTGTGAATTGCCTTTTATTTTACCTTATTTTATATTGCCTCATCTTAGCCTCACTAACTGGCTTTTACGTGTAGGGTTACTTATACGATAACGAATATTGTTTTTCGCTTTCTTCTCCTTGTCTAAGGTTTTGGAATGCGTCCCTTTTGCGTAAAAATTCATTCACTATGTCCTATCTCCAAATCAACCCATCGCTCTTATTAGTTTAAGTTAATTATAAACATTGGAACCAGTTTTATAGGTCTGACGCCTATAATTAAATTCTTTTAAAAATGCCTACTCTGAAAGGTAACTGCAAGACGGGTACGCATAAAAGTCATTATCAATGCCGTAAGGCTACAAATAGTCAAACTATTGCGAGCATGTTGCATAAAAAGTGCACCGTCGCCTTCAATATCGAGAAAATAGAAGTATACAAGCCCTAGTAAGCTTGTGTAAGCCTAGTGTATGCTTAAAAAGTTATTTATTAGACTTTTGTAAAAGACCTATATAAATGGGTCAACTCACAGTTGCAAATGACCCTCAGGTTCAAAATATTGTTTCTTTTAATAACAGCTTTTCTCAAAGCTGTTATTAAAAGAAACATAGCAAAAATTAATTCTCAAAGAACAAGTAAATAATGACTAATGAATATTTCTAGCAAACCTCACCATTATCTCACTAATACGGCTAGGAGAAAAATAGCAATTTAAAAGACGCAAGGTGACTACTGCGTGAATTTATTGAAGAACGTTATTGTTTAATAATCTGCTGTTTCTTGTTTCCTATGTCTCCCATACCCTTATTATAATAAAGAGTTATTAAATATTTATAATTTAGTCTGCTAAAAACAATTTATTCGTTTTTTAGTTGCTTGCATTTTTCCGTTAATGGTTGCAAGTTTATCCAGAATAAATGATAAATGAGTTCGCATTTACCCTGGCTGAGTTCAACATACTCTTATATTTTCATAGCATATAATCAACTAATGAACGTAAATCATGTAGTTATCCGTTAAGATAATGATTTATTTGTGAACGAAAACGAAGAAACATATTGCAATTAAAAAAATTGTATTTATATCAAAGTTATTTTTTAACCAGTCATAAATCTTATTACTTAGGGCGAGCTAGGTAAGTTCCGAGGACTTTATGACCACTGAACGTTATATCATCTGTTAAGTAATCCGTGGAATATAGTAAGGTGCATGGAAGGTGTTTTACAGCTTGTAAATCGAAGTGTATTCGTTTCCATGAAATGTTTCAGTAGACGTTTTGCTTCTTTTTACTCCATCGAATTCCTGAGTCAATTGGCTTCGTAAAGTTGATGCTAACCTAGGCATCTAGGTTTTATGTCTCGGAGGTTTACTCTGTGTCATAAACTTGACGTTGGATGCATGAAAACTGGCTGCTCTTTCATTATCCACCTAATGTTTCCATTCTTCTCACGTGAGATTCCTTGATTTATGCTGAGCTTCAATTGCATTTGCCGTTTTTTCTTCATTAAATCTGCAAAGCATATCTCATATTTTACGTGGCTAATCGTATTTAGTAAAAAAATATTAAATTATAGTTTTTCCCGATTTTCTCCCAGAATACACGAATGACGAATACATCTCCGTCTTGGAGTATTAATTTAACTCATGCTAACAGGTTTACATCTACGTTCATCATTAACTCAGTTAACATAGACCTTTTAAAAGCCGTAATTTTTTAAACTATTTTTCACCTCCAAATATATCTAAATGTTATGATTTTCGCATCTGTGTATCACCTTAATCCTACACTGCAGGCTTAGCAGCTTGATGTAGACTAACGGTGAAAAAAGAATCTTTTTCGTATGTAGTTTTTCTGACTTATCCCACGCAAACATTTGGAGTTTTTCCAATATATATTAGTTACAACTTTAATGCTGCACAATGTTGTCCTTTCTTAAAAGATGTGTTTTATAGGAGGGTATTTAATTTACCGAATTTAGCAATATGGAAAATGTCTCTCATCATTAGTGGAAAGTTTCGCCGAGTAAAACGATGGTAAAAACTACTTTTGTAACCAATGGCGTATTTTTAGATACCCTGAGCTTGTATTATAGAAAAAAAATTGCGTCTGTGGCATTAAGATGATAGTTATTCAATCAATATTGGTGATGTAGATTGCAAACATGAATTCTATCTTTTTGCAATCGAACTTCATCATCGTATTATGCGTTTATATTTTATAAATTTCAATGCTTTTATATGCAGATTACATAGATTTTTCAATCTTAATACCATTCTATTGGCAATATTTGTTCACTACTCCCAATTTATGTAAAGCGTAGATGTTGACAAGTGAATAGACTAAACGAATATATAAATTTAGAAGCAATAGCAAGCTAGATTATATCGTCATAATATTTATTCAGTGTTGCCCTTACATTGCAGTGTTTAAGTGTATTGTTTGTGCCTTGTTCCGTGGTCCCTGGACACCATGGTGGGCGCAATACAAGGTAGCAGATTTCCTATTACATATTAGATATATCTCACTTCCTTAAACTTACGAATCATTGGCAAGAAGTAATCGTTTTTTGTTTCTATAATGAGCTTGAAATTGATGATGGATGCTATTTATATCATGATCTAAGGGGTTACTGCTGCTACTTCCAAGATAAAATGAGATATGTATCCGGTAGAATTCTAGTATTCCCCATGCTCCGCAATTCCTGTGAAATGAATGGCGACAATGTTGATGATAACTTTTTCTTTTCCGTCCTGTACTCAAGGTGAATTTTGGTCGTAATTACGGCATGACGTAAAGTTTGAAATGGTTCTCCATTACGGTAAAAGGAAAGCTCTTTTCCACAATTTGTGATCAGCGATTGTACCATTAAGCGTTTAATACTGCTTAAGATCTGAAGGAACACCAGAATCAAGGGTAGAAGGGAATAGTAATAACATTATCCCTGTGATATTTTCCCGTCCATCGCTCGCGCATGTTTTTGTAGCGCTAGATTTAGCTCACTGAATGAATGAACATCAAGTACCTGCGCGTCATAATGTCGGAAATACAGATACTAACCAGAGAGGTCTTTTCTTTGGTGCCAGTTGCAGCTTGCGCACCGTGCCGAGGTATGCGTTTCGTGTCAGATACACCCGTGTCACGCAATAACAAATAAGTATCGATTATCCGTTAACGCGCCGGGACACGAAGTCATGTGGTTTATACCTGACGGGGAGCTCGGTACATTTTCTCTCCTCGTCCGGCCCTCTCCTCACTCTCCAAGTTCCATTTGCCGTCAACGGCCTCGCGTTCTACCCATGTTTTACGCCGTTTCCCGTGTCTCTATAGATTAGACGCCAGAAGTAGGAACGTCATCGTAATTTGTCACCGTTTAATTTGAGTTTCCCAAATTTTTTCAAGCCACCTCCCTCTAGGTTCCGCGAACATATAATCAACGACCCCCAACCGTAAGAATTGCGAAGATTACAAAAATGAAATTAAAAGCTATTTATATTTGTCAAATGTATGTTTTTAAATCCAGTAGATGGATGTATTTATGAACGGATTAATCCAATGGATGGATGTATTTAAAATACATTGGCCTAATAAATAGGAAACTATACATAAGAAGAACTACCAGAGGATGAGGAAACTGGCATTAGATAGGGATGGATGAAGGGCTGTAGTCAAACAATCTTAGGATTAAACGATCAACGGTAATGACACGATGGATAGTTTATTTCATTCCAATATAGGCATGAACATGTGTACCACAAGTTAGAACTCATAAAAACAATAGGGAACTCACATTGACAAAAGATTGAGAAGAAGTAAAGGGAATAATATGTAACTAACAAAAGTAATGACTGTGCCTACATTACTGTATGGCTCCAAATTTTAGGCATCTAAAAAGGCGGACCGAAGAGACTTGAAGACAAGAGAGATGAGATTACTAAGGAGAGTACGAGGGTGTTTGAGAAGAGATGACAATTTACAGGCTTCGTTTATGGCCGAAGAAGCAACAATACAGCCTCTAAAGACCAAACTCTACGAATGGCCTTGAATAGAATCTCACGAGTCTCACGGAATTGAGTCTCACGGAATATGAACCAAAAGGGAAAAAGTTAAGGGTTGACCAAGGCTTGGATTTAAAAGCGGAACTGGCAGAAATGCGTACGCCTAGCGAGGCAGAAGATGACGGTGATATTTGATTTTCTGATTTTTTCAACTGCAGTTCAACCAAAAAGAACAATTTCATTAAACTTTTTTCTTTGTCATAAGCAAAGCCGAAACAAAGTGAGTATTTTGTTAGATTAAACAATCTTTTACATAAGCAAATTGCATTATTACTATTCGGGTTGAGGTAGGTTTAAATGGAGGTGAGTAAAATCCTCTAAGATTTTTGCATGGGTATTGTTCTTTCTACAGACACAATTTCTTTCTTCATATCAGCATACATCCTACCCTTATTTGTCCCGTCCATATAACCTTTTTTCTTCCTTCCCATTCCCCGTTTACCCAACATCCTCTCCTCTATGGCAGCCATCAGCAACGCTTCGTCCCTTATTACCTCTTCCTACCATATTCTGCGCCTCCTCCTAATATCTTCCAAAAACTTACTTCCTCGTTTGCCTTGCTTTCCCTACACTACATTCTTTCCTTCAACGTATCCTCCACATCCATATCTCGAACGCTTGCAGCCTATTCTCCTCCTGTTTCATCCGAGTCTACGCTTCTGCTCATTCAAACGCTACCTTCCATGGCAAAATCTTCATCAGCTTCTTTGCATCCCAACGCTGTATCTGTTATTTTTCTGATTTATCTAAATGCATTTTAACGCAGTTTTTGAACTCTCATTTTCGTCGTAAACAAAACCCGAGAAAAAAAGAGAATTTTCTATGGGTTGGCAGTATTTTAAATTAGCTAATGGCATTATGTGAAGTATTATGATTCCCGTTAAGAAAGAGGATGCATAAAAATGATATGCAAACAATCCCCGTTTGTGTTGGACGTAAAAAAGAACTTCCTCATTTGTGTTGGACGCGATGTTCACCCAATATTCTTCTACAGGGTCTATCGACTGGTTCGTGTAATTATTTCTGGGTACCACGCCTCCTTTCCTTATAGAAGGACCCACCACACTCCACCGGGGCATCACCATCACTATATTTTTAAAATTTTTATTATTTTCGGCTCATCCTCACGTCCAATTAAGAGAGATATGCATCTCGGGCGACGTCGTTAACCGCCCTTGCTCCATGCCGTATCTTATCCGATTTTTTTATATTTTTTTTCAAATCCTTCGGGATATTATTCATCGCATAATGCCGCGAAATATCATGTTCGTTCGTCCGGAGGAAAGGCCTTGGGTATGAAAACCTATTAAACTACTGTGATGCCCGTTATCAACGCCTCCTTACAGTCCCCGTCATCCTCGCCCCTATCACGTATACCATATCTGCGAGGATGACTACAGAACGGGCGGTGGGAGAGCTCTCCTCTTTCATTACTAAGGAACTGCCTGCTTTTCAGTCCTCGTTCCCTCGGCATAACGTTTGCCTACCCGATCCCCCAAGCTTCCTGCCCCGTCCCTCCCCTTCCCCCCCCCCCCGGCGCCTATCCTACCACTTTCCTGCCGTCCCAAGCGTACTCATTATCCACTGGCATCGATCCTCTTTGATTTATATGTCCACGGCACCGCTTCAGTCCCATCTCTCCCACTCCGTTTCTCCACCCTCGTTCCCTGCGTCATATCTCCTCATTCCCCTCCGTCATATCCTCCTTGACTCACCCCTACTATCACATCCCCCCTAAGCTATTGGGTGGGCTCCCCTTTTTCCCATTCATCGTTTTTCTCCTGTCCTCCGGTTTTTCTCCTTAAATCTTACGGCTGTATTCATAATTATGTTAGTCCAGGGGAACAATCAGGGTTCTACATAGCGCATGTGCTTGCGTCATCGTTATTTCTCGATGGCGCTCATGGGAGCTAAAACGTGATTACTGTTCTTCAAGTTTGTCAAGTTCTTTTAATCACAAATTTTAACTGATGGAGTGCGTTCGTGGGATAATAGCTGTGAGCTTTGCCGATGACGACGATGCGAAGGAAGAAATCGTGGTCCAAGCCCAGGTCTTCTGAAATTGGTCTGTTTATGCCATTAAGATATTTACATACATATGCTGTGTGCGCATGCTTCTTACGGCTTAATCTAAAATATGACTTTGTGGGAGGGTGGCGATATTTAGAGACGGAGCACAGTGACGTAGCCAAGGTGGTCCATGGGGTCCTGACCCATTCGTCACCCCAGAAGTTTAGAATCTATTTAAATGAAGGGCGAAAAACTGTTTCTTTTAACAAATATAGTTGATAACATTTATACTTTATTCTGGACAATTTTTTCAATTAGTATGTTCGTAATTTCCATTCATAAAAACCGTGGTTATTTCATTATTACAGAAATTGGCACAGCAAAATCTTGTTAAAAAAGTTATTACACTGCAGTCGCAAATGCACTTCGAATTGTCTAAAGACTAAATTTAGCTTCATATTTCCTAGCGTATTCACCTCCCACCTCTAATAATCAACATGGATACCCCTCGAAAAGAAATGCTGGAAACTTCAATGACAAAGAGAGGGAGAGATAGAGAAATATTTGCCAAAAACATATTACATTAAGTTCTTTAGGTGGAAAGCGCTAACGGGTGATCTGAAGTCAATTTCGCAGAGAAGTGTCGTCAGTCGCGATGTACCAACTGAGATCCCTTCTAGAGCAAAATTCACTCTTGTGTAGTAGTATAGAAGGTGCTATGAAGGGGAACCTTCTGGCCTCACTAAAGTCAAAAATACAGGGAGGTGACCTCGGATGGGGTAAAATACTAGGAAGCAGAACAACAAGAGTTGGGAGAGAGAAAAGAAAAGGACTTTGAGATAGATACTACATTCATGAGGATTTTCCATTAGTGCATGCTTGTGTCTTGTTGTCTCTCCCTCTCTCGAATTCGCTCACAACGTACATACCCATCACGCGGTTTACTTTCGAGGCAGGCACAACCTCTTTTTCAATTCTCGATGACAGACCTTAAAAGCTTGCTGTGGAAGTCAAGAAGAGAGGTAGAGCAATTGACGAGTACATTTAAATTGAGGATTTATCCGTTTTGCCATGAGAGCAGAGGAATTTAGACTACGCATGCATTTCGGTCATTCAAATGACCATCGAGAGGGAGTGTTTAAATTTCGTATAAACGCACGTTTTCCCCTCTCCGCTACCATACTATAGCGCGTAATTACTTCTTCCTTTGTCATTAAGCACCTTATGATGACGCTTAGGCTTGAAATCCGGATCATGTTCTTACTTTTTTACCACCTATAACTGAAGTTATTTTTTCCTATACTTCTATTGATAGCAAAATATTAGCTCTAACTTACTGCTCTACTTTTCGTGATGATTGCCGAAAAAATAGAATCCATTTTCACTGAGATTTGGTACAGCTATGAGTGAGTAATTGATAAAAAATGAGGAAATTGTAAATGCGTCATAAATGTGACGGTGTGTAGTTCATGTGTTTTCTCAGTTGTTTAAAAATATATGTCAAGTACCTACCGCAATACTTTTTATAAAATCGAAAAAAAACCTTCTGGTATGAAGACGTGTTCAGTGGGTTGACAATAATAAGTCCAGTCAAAGCATAAAAATGTATATTTAGTTATCACGCTCATGCTTTGAAACTGTTTTTAAAGTAACGTGTGGAAATTACAAAGTGGTTTCATTGATTTTAACATGTAGTTTACGTTGTCCTCCCTTACGTCAATGTCTCTCCGTCATATCTTCCCTCTCATAGCATTGCACACCCTTACCAGCGTTTATCCCCTTTCCTCCCCCCTCAAGCTATTCCCATTTCTTCCCCCTCCTCTCCTATCATCTCGTTTTCGTCCAAAATTCCGTCCGTGCCCTTTTCTCCCTCTCATCTTCCCGCGTGTTCCGTTTCCTCTCCCGCGATATCGTCTTCTTTCCGATGACTGGGTACGGCCCTGGCTCACCCTCCCCCTTGTTCGCCGGCACACCCCATGGATTTACCTGTGTCTCCTCTCTCCCCTCAACCCTCCCTCATGAAGAAGTAATGGGCCGAGGTTCGTAAGCTTTTGTGAAGTTTGCCGAGGGATCCGTGTGGGGTGGGGAGGGAAGGAAGAGGGTCCTTTTCACGATCTATTGAATGGGTTCTCGGGAGTGGTGGCGTATTTCTGTTCGAGAGCCTTTTCAGTCAGTCGTCAAACGGTAGAGTGTAGCGCTTTTCAACTCTTCCGTTACTCGAATGATTTGCGGAGTACTGGTGCCGTCCCCATTCTCTGGTTTAGACCTTCTACATATTTCCATTGTTTTTAGCCAAGGGTAATTAGTTTGCAGCGTGCGGTTTAATTGAAGAAAACTTTGAGCGAGCGACGTCACTCTCAAAGGAAACGACTAAATTCCACCGTAATTGTTTGATTGCAGGAATGTTTGAGGTTTTCGTCTAAACTAAATTTTTATCAATTGCATTGGAATATTTGGAGATTTAATCGAAAGGGAACTCTCAAACTCTTGAGTTTGTGTAAAGCATCACTTGGCGATACATTCTTCGTTATTGGAGAGCGAAATTATTAAAATTTGTTGGCTTGTTAAAATGATTTGTCATCACAAAGGGGAAAAGAAATTCATCTTATTCAAGCACTCTAAAATGAGTACTTGAGTTTATATATTTAATACTATGCTAGCTAAACCTCTGTATACAGAGTACCCATTGAGTATGTCAAGCATATAGTGAAGTTCGGATGTTCCCTATATTTAATCAATGTAACAATTGTGCATATCACATCCTGGATTTTTAAAGGTTAGATATTCAGTTAATTTAAAATTAAACCTAATCATTTACTTCGGTTATCGTACATTGCTTATACCTTTTTAATTGGAAGTATAGAAACCATCTGCTCAATCTAAGTCGTACACGGAATTTTTTTTATTTTTATATTCGGCATTCGGCGCTGAAAATTAAAAGGGATATTCTCCGGCACTGAACTTCAATTGGGGTAAAAAATCAAATAGCAGTTTCTTCGGACTTAAAACACAATTCCTTTGTATCAAAGCTATTTAGTGTCAACGTCCATCACTCCACGTTCTGAGTTGATAACCATGCGATAATCCTCCAGAACACTCGCGCTCACTCGTGCGACTGACATAAGTCTTGGCCAAAACATTTACACCGCAATTCCACGAAATCGCTAGTACTTGTGACGATTTATTGACTTTTGATTATTGACGATGACGATGTGTTTACCTTATTATTGGAGTATTATCTAGTTCTTTATTTCCAGTATTTATTTGAATTCAAATCACTGTTTTGTTTACAATTGAATGGCTTTGACTGCAGATCTATGGAGTACATTTAAAATTATGAGCTTTTGAGCCTTTTTCGATCCCTATTTTTCCCATATATGTACTCGCAACTCATATTACGACATGTATTGCATCATAGAAAAATGAGCGATCCCATTTGATTAACTAGCATTTTGACAGTTATGTGACAATTTTCTGAAAGGATTTCGGAAGAGACTATGCCACTGACATTAAAGGCGCACAAATATTTTGTATTCGGAGGATTTTCCGCAAAATTTTAAATGCTATCGTCAAAGATGGACCACATTCTGAGAAAAATTTTATTTGTTGAGAAAAAGATCGATGAAAAAATTGGAGGAATGAATACACTAAGTTGAAGTGGTATGTTCATGGGCAAAATAAAGCGGGATACTTGCAAAAGAATTTAGTACAGTTTGTGATAGAGTTATTAATGAATCGGATCAAATGAAGGGCTGAAGATCATTTCAATTTTGGGATTGAAACAATGATAGATGGATTTTCAGTAGTTAGGGAATCTACGAAAGAAACTCTCATTGCTTCTGGCTTAATTCGGAGTTAATTTTGGTTGTCCATTATTGCTCTTCATCTTTTAAACCGATGGAATTGTATCTCACGGTGAGTGAAATAGCAGAGACATTGAGCATTCAACAACCTTAGCTTCTGCAAACACTTCCAACGTGGTGCTACGGATTATATTACCTGTATTTGGAACTGAAGCGTGATTCTCGAGAGTAAAAATATGCACATCCAATTTTTCCGTCGAGCAACCGCGTAAGGCGATCCCGTTAGAAAATGGCGGGCGAGTAATGTATACAATGCCGGAGTCAAGTCTATTCCGCATCGAATGCAGCGTAGTGTCCCTGCTCCTCTCAAATTATATGAATATTTCTTATCGACGAGCGACGAAGAATTTCCAATCTCACAACGGAGACCTCATTCCAGTCCCACTTATATGGCATGACGGGGTAGTTTATCAAGGAATGAAAAAATATCAAAAGGATCGAGTTTCCCAGCCGAAGGGATAAGAATAGTTGGCTGTATGGATCGTTCGAAATGATCGCGTTTTTTCATGATGGTGTAATAATGGCTGGTTGTAAAAATTGAGGATGGAAAGGAATGGAGTAGACTGTGATGGGCGGATTATATTTTGACGATGGATGTAAGAATGGAGATGTTTTTTTGATAAGGCGTATATAAGGGATAAGCGTTTCAGTTTAAATCGACTACCCCGAAAATCTCTTCTTTTCAGCATCCAGGTCCTTGAACTGACGATGGAAGTCTTGGGAAATTTTCTCGCCAATGGAAGCATGCATAGAATGTGTTATTGTGTTGTCTACTTGATAGAAACTTGTTCGGTAAACTAAAATATATAATCCATATTCGTAGTTATCCCCTGGCATATACAAAAGCTTTAAAAAATTCCATTAAAATAAGAAAAGCAAACACACAAGCAAACAAAATACAGCACCGTTCCGTGACGTTATTTATCACGATGACGTAGGGTTTTCATGCAGTAGAGCGTGAGTCTCTTTTAGCAGTAATTATTTTCATTGAAAATCGCTGTTTGCAGACTAAAATTTGCACCTTTTCACTCAAGAATATGAGCTTCACACACAATTACCTGTCAAAATAATGCCTGTTCCTCATTGTATCACGAAATTTATTGCTTATAAATACTGTAAGAATTTGTATTTCATCCTTGATTCTTGCCATATGTTGCTGTTTAGCAAACGTCCCATTTCCGCGTACCATGTATAATATTTTGCTTGGGATCTGAGGATTCAATGACTTATCATTTTTTTCTTTTCCAGGTAAGACCGCAAGGGTGAATCTTGGCCGTGTGCTCCGTTTCTTACCAATGAAGATGGTCCTGAAAAGATATTTCTGCCACACGGTACGAGTATGCAGAGCATTTTATTTTTTTTTCATTTATCTGAATCTTAAAAAAAAAACTAGTTTCTTGCTATCTGGTTCAGTTAGGTAATATTTTTCTATTCCCTTTAACGTTCCTCTATTATGTTTGTCACTTTTTCACTCCATGAAATATCAAGTAAACATGAATTTCCGTTTCTCTAATCGTATCACAGTAAAGAACTCTGTTGTTTCTCAGATAATAGCTATAATTCAAAGCTCCTTCGAAGCCACGGTATCACCTATCAGTGAGAAAAAAAAACATAAAAACCATTGTATGTGATTACAAGTATCAATTTGACTTACGCAATGCAAATACTCACTAAAAGTCATTATACTGTAATACAGAGGTCGGAGAAAACGATGAACCACCTGAAATCTTCATGGACTTTTGCTTTAATTATTTATTTAATATAATCTAAGCCATAAAAGGCCTGGGCGGAATTTCCCGTTTATAGCCTATATTCAGGTTTCCAAGGAAATTTGCTATTATTGAAATTGTAGAAAAATTTTGCAAATGAAAACTTAATTTTCAAGCAAGAATGAATCTTAAAAATTAATCAAATGCAAGATTAAGTTTTTCGTTCTTTCAGCTATCCGATAGTGTAAATTTCTGTATCATGAGTGTAAGTAATTTAAAAAAGGAACAATAAATAACCTGTGCATTTATTCCAACGCTTTTCTTATGATAGTTACATCTTGGGGTCATGAGAAAAATTTAATATTGCTTATGTTTGTCCCAGTTCACTCCAGTATCCGCATGCAAAATTTCAAAGTATTCAGTTCAGCCTTATTTGAGTGATTGCGTAGCAGACACACACGAACACATAAAAAATCATATAGTTATATACATATAAATAGCATGATTGGATTTAACTGTTGCTAAGCGATGCTTTCAATGAGAAGGAAAAGCGAAGAGAAAGAATTGGAAGAATTAATACTGGGCTATTATTTTTAGTCATGGAAGTTGAAAGAAATATATTAATATTAAAATTAATGTGTTAATATAATGTTTGTAGCACATGAGATATTTTCTTTATCATAATTAAGGAGGTTCCGCCACGACTGTGTGAGTCAAAACAAATACTAAATTCCACATTTTTGCTATTTTGTCCAAAAAATCCTGCTTACGCTGATGAAATGCATTACCTATAGAAACCCAAAGGTAAGGTACAAAGTATACAGATTATTCCACGAATGTATTTTAAATGAACATTTTTTTCCAGCCATAGTAGCCGACTGCAGCGCCATTTCCTACGAATTACCGCATTTTGACTTCAATTACGGCATTAATTCTTCTATAACTAAAAAAATTAAATTGGTAAGATGCCTATATTTTATTTTTATTCAATTTCCCTGGATTATTTCCTTCTTATAAATAGTTTTCCGCAAAAATGGCGTTTATATCTTATGGAAAAATACTATTTTTCCCCGTGTTTCTCTTATTCCCCCATTGAACACCATGTGATTTCAAGTTCAATTATAGAATAAAATAGCGTGGAAAGGTGTTATTTTGTTGTTCATATCAGATAGAGGACAACGTTTTCTACAAGTAGACAGAATATGAAGAAAATTACATTCAATTTATTTTACGGTGGAACCACCTAAAGGGATTTTATCCGTTTTACGTGATTATTTTCCTATTCATCATTTTTAAGAGCTGAAATTAGTGATTTTTAATGCTCCTAGTTTTTGAGTAGCTTTTCAAGTAGCCTAATTGACATCCACATTTGTTTTTATAATAATATAAAAATAATTGTGGATATAGCGTTTTTATATAAGTTTGTATACCTGAGATACCATATAAAAATGACGTTGATCAGTTATCCTGGAGTGAGATACTTTCAAAATAAATATAACGGAAGGAGCGTGGTAATAACACCGTTGGAAAAATTGATCGTAGGCATAAATGTATAGGTATGGTATTTTAAAGCACCTTTTTCCTTGGACTACAACCTAGACGCGGTACCGGGCAACCAAGGGATTGCCCTTTTCAGTGAGCTTCAGAGCTGTACTGGTAGGAGCTCTAGCAGCTAATCCTGTTAGAGCAATCTTTGTCAGATAGGTCAAAGGGTGGAGCTAGACGTAAGGTATTTCATGAGGTGCTATCACGTTGAAAAACATTTTCTAGAAGGATAATGGGAAACTCGCCCCCCCAACTGTCTATTTCCTTGAACTTGGAAGTGATTTTTCTAGTATTGAATTATGAAAACTATAGGGCTCGGCTCCCTTAGGCGGTTGTTGTTGAAACAAGTTGGTAATAAGGGGAAAAGGGACACTGAAAGTATTATGAGAACAGCAAGAAATTGCGTGAGCAGATGGACGAATTTACCTACTTGTAATTTTCTAGAGGATTTGTACTCATTCCTATTTGAGCACACATTAAGCGGTGGATCACTCTTATTAAAGTTTCATAGCATTATTTTAGGCTACAAAGCTGATAAAATGCATTCTCAGCGTAGAAAAGGGGATTTGAGTTTCTGTTCGCCGTTATCCATCTAATCACCGACGAAAGGCGGTGTGATTTTAGCTCCGCCATCGTTCGCCACGTGTTACTCAATGCACTCCGGTCCCCTCAATCTCGCGAAGCGTGGTAAGCAAGCTAGGCACTGCCGATGATTATTCGGTGCTCTTCCCCTAATACGAGACCTCTCTTCCCGTCGCGCGCGCACTTTGGACCGCTTTAGCGAAATGAGGTTAGGAGAGATTGGGGGACATCCAGCACAGAGAGAGGCCTTCGGGGGGGTCCAGGGGAGAGGAGCAAATGAGATCCGGGGAGATGGCAGGAAGCACGCACGGCGCGATCTGGCCAAATGAGGCGCGCGTACGTCCAACCCGCCTCACCCTCCCCCATTTTCCAATCTCTCTCCCCCCACCGCTTCAAGAGCGCTCTCTGAGTGTTCCAAGCAGCAGAAAGCGCTCCCTCGCTCGATTTCGCCATTGATGTGGGGGAGTATGGTCGTTCCTGGCCGGCAGGACAGTTTCCGACCCGATTAGGATTTTTTTTGTGAAGGTTGAAGTCGTATACCATCATTCATGGCTGGTATTAGGATACTCGTCTCTTTTAAGAGCTCGTGCGTATAGCTACTACGTTACACGCTAGATGAGCGTTTGCGACATTTGATTCGTGTACCTAAATTGGTATCCTTATCCAGCAAGTGCTTAACGGTTTGGGGGTATGTGAAAAAACTTGAACTGAGTTACACGTTTCATCTACATCTGCGTACTACCCTGCGAGCCTCCACATAAGCGTGTGTCAGGGGGTCTTAGGATACCAGATAGTATGCATTTAAAAAAAATAAGTTCTTCATGGGTTCTAAAATAAATTTAATTGGTAACCGCTGTTGTAGAGGGTTTACTGGCGCTTGGTTTACCTTACAAAGCGCGTAGTAGGTATATTGCTTTCCGTATAGTTTCATCTAGTTTTTCATCGAAGTTGCATTTTTACGATGACTGTGTCCTGTGCTGATTGCTGTCCTGCCGAAAGTTACAAATGGGTTTTTAATTATTTTATCTAAATTTGGCATTTTATGTAAGTATTCATTTAATCTAACTACTCGAGGTCTGAGGTGATTCTGGTTATTATTGCCTGAAATTAACATGTGTGTGGTCGTCTCACTAGCTTCAAGTTTTGTTTTCGAGAAATGAATGTTACTCAAGAGATCAGGTGCTGTTGTCTGATGTCTAATTCCATTTCATTAAATGCGTCTAAGAAGAGAATCGTTTGAAATATCTCAAATAATTACCCATGACTTTTCTTTAATCACTAGACCTTTTTTTCCTATATGATACTAATTTATGCTATGATGCATAAAATTATCTTTCTTAGTTTGCTCTCGTACTAGTCCGCTATAAACTCATTTTTTTGGCAGGCTTTGCCAAGTAGGTACGTATTTTTTACTCTAGATATAGGTATTTATTTATTGCCATTTATTTAGAATTGTTAATGGAAATTTGAGGTCTCATATGTACAAGAATTCATCCGGAGCTACGTGTTACAGAAACAGGAGCTTATTAGTCAAGTTTGGGGAAATTCCTTGCCATTTTGTTTTTATTTAACAAGAGAATAAGAATCAAGAGTAGCGATAATTTACTTTCTTGGGAAGCCGGACTCTTGCTCGAAATTGCTTTTAGCCCGAAGCCATTAACTGTGAGGCAAAATTATCCCTTATAAATTCTACATGTCATCGTTCACCAAAAATTCTATTAGGGCAATAAATGTTCAAAGATGCATGCATGCCATTATGCCTCTTTATGAATGTATTTCAATGCATAATAAACTTTCTGTAGTAAATGACTAATGGCCATAACTGAGTCCATTGAAACAAGATATTAATGGGGATCAGCACTGTATCATCATTAATTTACAATAGCGTGTAAACTTTAATCAAGTATAATTTACGTATCTTAGTAAAATTTTCATTATTACTCGATAGGTAAGTTGGATTTCAATGGGTATCCATAGGGATTTTCTCTATGAACTTGAACAATATCCTTTTAAATAGTTCGTCGTTATTGATGAATAGAGAATTTTGTGTGGCTTATAGATGTAACTTGACCTTCGTATAAGATAATATTTCTTAGTCCTTTCAGTCGCGAGAAAGTTTATTCTGTGAGGACATCGTTTGAATTGTTCTTTTTATTTAACCGAATAGCAATTTTATTTTAAGCTAACTACAGGCTTCCTAGGATATATAAAAATCCCGAGTACGAATCAGATCCCATTTAGATCATGAATACTGTGTTCATGATAGAATTAAAGCCTAAGGTGAAACATCTCGGTAATAATGTAGCCTGAGCCAATTTAGCGTCTAAGATTTCCGTTTTCAATATCCTTCTGAGGAAGTCTTAACGTCATGGAATAATCCTTGATATAGGACGATTTTTAAAGTTTATATCGTGCACTGGTTCTAAATTATTAGTGGAAATTACTTAAAATTCAGTTACAGATTATAGGTCAAATCGAATAATACCCGAAATATCGTGCGAGCCACCTTATTGCGTGACACGGTGTTGATTCCACACCAGGCATCTGTACTCGTCCTAGTTAAATTTCGAATTACGCTCACTATCCTGCCCGCTAAGTGAGGACAAAAATCTGTCAGGATTACAATTAAGGCATAGGCATAAGCTATGAGAGTGATAAATCAATAAAAAACTTGCATGAAACACATATTAGGATACCGATTGTATTTATTTATATCTACTACGAAAACATGGATTTTATGGAATACTTAATAATGCAGAAAACGTAATTATTCGGGCATAATTTCCCGAAAACTAGAGGGCTGTTTCATCTAACGCAGCTATTGTCCCTTTTTCGCAGCAAAAAAATGGAATTTAAAATCAATTTCCTTTTCTCACGCTTCATATCTTTTCTACTTTACGTCAACGGAACACGTCTTGCGTTGGCTTTTGCAATGTATATTGAATGTCTTCCGAGAATTATCCGAAAAATAATCTGCTTCAAAGTTACATTAATGATTCTACCTAAGTTTTCCCTTTGATCTACCTATTATATATTCCCAACCTAAATCATCTAAAAGTTACGGTCATACAGCTAAGTTTATCGAATAAAATGTTTGAAAGCCTACCCGCTCTCCGCTGTTCTCGATCTATCTTTTTACCGGGTCCAGTACTGTTGGGAGTGTATACACTGCCACAGCTTTTGGGATTAATTCCAATATTCTAAATAACACAAATTCGCTCCTTTCAGGCCATCCACTACCATATCCTAGGTCGTTCTCTCTGGGAAATCGGTCATTTTCACTTGGTCCTCCAGTGAGGAACTTAGTTGACCATGTATCAAAGGCGAGACGGTAGGTTTCGTCATTACGCACGAAAGTGAAATTCTATTTTGCTATCTAGGTGAATCGTTTTGGAAACACACAATTTTGCTACTTATGTCTTTGTTCGCAACGCATTAAATGCACAACTTATATGACTCAATATAGCTAAAAGCGCATTTTAATAATCTTCAATATTCCCCCGTGCTACCGTTACATATGCCTCCATCAATTCTCTTCTTTAACCTACGGTGTTGGCGGTTGAGAAAGGGAGACTCGTGTCTATTTGAATTGGTTTTTCGAAACTTCTCCCACTCTCACTGAGTGACACGAGTCGAGGGCTGGGTTTTGACTTCGCGGAAGCTACCTCCACCGCCGCCGTCAGAGGCTTCCATTCTCTAGTCTCGGCTCGCGGCTTCGTCCTCGTGTGCCGACGCGGCGCTGTCGGCGGCGAAAATCGAACGCCGGTCCCAGCCCGCCAGGAAACAAAGGGAGAATGCGCCGCAGAGCAAAGCCGGGCGCATGCATGTGTGTGGGAATGTATACGTAGGCATGTGGTTCGTGAGAGCAGGACGGAATAACTCCTTTTGTGCCCACTTTAGAACTCCTCCCTCCTCGCCTGCTACATTCCTAACGTCATCAATGTGTTTAAAGTCTGTTCCGCGCGAGTCGGGGATTCAGATCGCGAGCATAGGTACTGGGATAAGAGGTGTAAGGTTAGGAGGAAGGTTGGGGCGATGGCTAATTCAGTTGCGCTGCCAGCTCTAAGCGAAAGACGGCGAGTTCAGCCCTGGAACGCACCATCCGACGAACTGAGTACATTTCCTAAAGTGCTTTCCTCAAAACACCCAAGTAGGTATTGGGTTACCCATGAAAATTTCCACCGCTACCCAGATTTAAACCCGGGTCTTCACTTGGGAATTATTATCTAAACTAGAGGGATCTGGTTGATTTAAACTTTTCCATCCTTTTGGTCCGATTAATGATACCGGTGTTTGGAAGGGATTTTTCTGGGAAATCAATGTAAACAATTTGCATCAAGGGCAGCACTCCGAACTTGCATTCCTCTTTCACAATTTTACATTTAATTCCATAGATACCCTACGTTAACTCCCACCTACCCTACAATACATGAACTTATAATCATAACTTAAATAATCCCTACAGTCCTGCCATCTCACCTCACGCAGCACCCACACATGCATATTCCCTTTCAATGTATTCCATCTTCTATACCCCTTATTTTCCTAACATTCCAAGGGCCCATTTCAACCGCTGCTTCACTATATATATTTTTCTTTTTCTCTGTCGTATTCTTTGTATTTCTTTTTGATTTTATTGCGCAAAAAATTGCGCAAGAATTCAACACTCCGGTGAACACATGCACTCTTGGCTTGAAATTCTGCAAAGGTGAACACCAGGAGGGTTCCAAATCCACGTCACTGTCATCATCACTACTAGTCTTTCTAAATTTCTATATTTTCCTCTGCTTCGGGGCCCGAACACAAAAGCACTTCCCTCTCAATTTCTTCTTCAATAACGAATGTTTTACTTCCAGAAGCCATGCTGCTAGAGCTAAGATACTACTTATAATATCGTCACAAAAATTCTCATGCCAAAGCATACAACACACTCGAACGATCACTATTTCAGGAGAGACTCTCAGTGAGCCACTCCGCGATGATGTAAATGTTAGTTACAACAGATTTGCGGACGGGAAGGACTTCGAAGGGTATACTGAGGGGCTTGCATGCTATCAAATTCATTATACAGCATCCTGTTATCTTGATTTGTGCTGAAATAAGATTCCCTGTCCTTATCACCGAGATAAGCAATCACGGACAATGAGGATGAACCATTCAAGCGACAGATGGTCCAGTGGAACCTAATACCTTGTGGTGGTAAGAAAAAAAACCTCTCTTGAGTCTAAAATATGAAGCTTCTATCGGTGAGTGCTTTCCGAGAATTTGATAAGGGTCTAGTTTGCCTGTATATCTTCCTCTGTCACCACAAAACGATTCAGTTTCCTCCTCTAACACCGAGTGAACAAACCTAGGGGAAGGAGATGCATCATTTAGTTGAATGATGGTTGAATGAAATCTCTTTATCGTGACATGACCAAGAAAAAATTCTCATGATAGGAAGAATGTTGAATCTATATGTTGAATGCTTCTCTTATAGAAATATATAGCTTTTTGCAGTCAATAACTTCATTTGTACTAAGTATTCGTTTCCCTCCTTATACATACAGTAAGCAAACCCGGGCGACAGGAGTTGGATTATTCATGAGACTCACCCAAACAACACCTAATACCGTGAGATATCCAGAGGAAAAAATTCAGATGGAAGAAGGGTCTATAGTCGAATTCCCCTTCAAAAATATGATATCCTGTCATTTGGCCGTCCCAAGGGACTTGATTGTGTTTTCTTAGTGACTTGAGTGTGACAATACAAACTTCTCCTTCATAAATCTCTTCAATTAAAGTTTGGATTTCGCTGTAATTATAATTAATTTCCTCACGGTCAGTGAGATCATCAAAAATGAAGCCACAGTTTCGGAAACACTTTGTTATGCATTCGTCTTTCGCACCCTTCACTGAGCTGGTTAAAAATGTAATTGTATCTAACACATCAATTTTTACTGGAAGGTAAGTTAAGTACTCTTACATTCATCTATTCTTACAAAAAGATGCTGAAGTTTGTTTCCTGTAATTCAATGCCTCACATTCTGTATAAATACATTATCCAGAGTCTGTAGAACTGATGTCGCGCAAGTAGGCAGGAAATCTAGCTGAATTTTTGTGAGTCGAATTCTTGGGTGGCAAGTTGCATTGTCTAGAAAAAGAAGAATATTGATATTTTGCCTCTCCCTTCTTTTATTTTTTTAAAATTCTTTGATAAATCACTGGCCTTCCTTGTTTTCTTATTCGTTTTCCATTCCTCAGGTAGTTCGTTCTTCTTCAAACTTTTGAAGCATCGTGGAATTTCACTTTTACCAATCACTAATGATTTTTCTAGTTTTTCGTCGGCAAATGTGATCTTTAGGTTTTAGATACTTTATCAGAGAACCTTTAACAACCAAACTTATCATTGCAGGCTTCAACCAGAGAATGCGCTCCTTCATTATAAAATTCTCTGACTGTAATCTAAGAGTACGTCTCATTGGGGGGGGCCCTTTTTTCCTTCTATTCCCCCCCCCCCTCCTATTTTCGCACCACTTTTCGCTCACCCCTGCTAACGTCCACTCTGAAAGATGTCCGGTGTCAGATGTCACGCAGGTGGCTTCGACTCCGTGATGAAATAGATCCGTAGTTGGCCCACGATATCAAGTATCATCCAGTTGGTCTTATAAATATCATTTCTAATGCAGCTGCCTGAAACCTGACACTATGTTAAACTATGCCTCTCTGCGTAGGGAATCAAATTACACTCGCTATGAAAATTCAAACAATGTAAAAAATAAAAGAGTTCTATTCCTAAGTTTGAAATTTTTTTAGCATATCACAGATTCAAATTCTGCTTCTTGCTACACGAAAGGCAAGGCATACCGTATAAGGCAAGGCAGGCGACTTGCTTGAGAAAAATGCGATCATTATGCAATGCAATTACGACATTTCCGGCTATGACAGGTTAACACCCTTATGCGACGTGGTTTGTATTGGTTTGAATGGAGGTGCCGCACACTGCATCGGGCACGGCAAGGCAAGGCGAAGCAGCGCCGCACGACGCTTTGTACTGCCTTGTCAATTTTCGTTCGTCGGGCAAAAGGTTTCAGACAAATCTTTCTGCGCATGCGCGGGGATCGCCGCCACGTGCAGTGCAGTGATAGCGACAGGCGAAAGTAGTGGTTTCTAGTATTGTCTAGTTGTTTGTGTGACAAGAGAAAATAGCAAGCCAGGAGGATGATGGGGTCACTGTTGATGTTGTCTGTGTTGATGTTGATAGGCTGTTGTTCTGGGTGCAAGACAACCCACCTATTTATAATTCATCTATGAAGGAGCACCATATTGTAGGCATCATAGCAAAAATTTGGAGTGACATTGGAAAAGAGCTTTGAGATCCATTAACTTGACGAGGTACCACAACGCTATAACAGTCGCCTCTTCTTCTGCGTTCATTTTGACGAAATATGTAACAGACTACAAATAGACTTCACAAAATAAAAGACAAACTACACACACTACTTCACTTGTCAGTATACTTAACGTCACTGAAAGCGACGGTGCTCAAGTCGCCTTGCCGTGCCGTACCGTATGCTGCTCTTAGCCATCGGGCAAGGCACGGTCAGCCGAGGCGAGGTGAAAACGTCTTGCCGCGCCGTGCCTCAGCCAGTGTGCGGCCGGCCTTAGACAGATTCCGCCTCTCACAGTTTTTAATTTTTTTCCTTTTACGTTGCTGTCATCCATTGAATTGTTTTTCAAAGCAACATTTCTCAATTTCATATGCGAGTAAGCTTGAATTTAAACTTTATTTTTGGACTGAATATTTAATTTTAATGGCTCCGTATCCATTTCTGGTCGGAGTTTCTTTGCATATAATTTTTTTGTATTTCTTGACGTTTTGGATTCTGAATTTAATTTTTTGCGGAGAAAGTTTCTGTGATTAGAGCATTTTTAGTGTGGATTTCCAGCACTCACATTTCCGACAAGACTTTGAAATATACTGCGGTATGCCAATAAGTGTTAATGCCACTTATCATGAAGAAGAGTTTAATGAACATAGCTGATATAAAATATTATGGGGATTGCGTAGATATTTAGGCTGGAGTTCTGGCCTCCCATCGTCAGGGCCTATGACTGAATTCCTGGAGTGGCGGATATTTTTTTATTTGAATACCAATCCCGACTTGTGCGTAATGTCGAGAGCACTTAAACGGCGTACTTCGTGCGTTGGTTCTTCTTAAATGTTTTGAAAGAAACAGTGTAAAATAACCAATTTCAGTTTGTTTAGTGCCTTTTTCTTAATTAATTATAGTTATAGTACTTAATTGTACTAGGTATTAGAAATGACAACAAAGGAGGGCTGGGTGCACTGAGTCACGAGTGGTTTAAGCGTTTTCAATCTGGAAGAATACTGACTGTGGATGATTAAAAATCGGGATGACCTTCATTCAGCATCAGCAAACGAAGACAAGACCAGTGCTGCTCGATCTGTGACTCGTCTAATCGTCGTTTAACTGTGTGAGAGGTTGCAGAGAAAGTTGGCTGTTCTACGTAATTATAACCAGCTGGGTGAAGTATTTTGGACGAGGAAAAAATCAAAAGTAAAACGTGTATGTAAATATGATAATAAATTTTGTTTAGCAAAAGTTCGATTTTTTTAGCAAACCTCGTGTATAGCCTCTTAAGTACGAGCTGCTCTTCTATTCATTTGTTTTAGGATAATTCTTTCCCATGTGTTGCAAGTAGTATCCTTGTTCTTGATTCAAAATGGTAATCTTTGCTATCTCTATAGCTTTTCTGATTGATTTCGGGTGATATCTCGGCCCTAATTTACTATTACCTTGGCCTATACAAATTTTATGTCGTGTCCCGGTTCGCTTCGCTGAAGCTATTGTCGCCACAAAACGCGTACTCGAAAGGAAATCCGGAAAAAAGAAAAGCTTTTCGACCTAAAATAATAGTTTTACCTGTACTTATTTTTCTTAAATAAATTGCAATGTGTACAGAAAATTACCATTTACGTCTGTGCACCCTAATGACATTTCAAATACTAGTCCGTCCGTGGGATGGGACATAAAACTGTGCACGCCTTGGCGCTGTCAGACTAATACATATGTTATGTTTCTCTCCCTTATTCCATCATTACTTAGGGCAACCTTTCCAACAAAAATCCACCTACCGATCCAAAATGACGTAAATGATGTCAATTGTTGGTCACCTCCACGAATAACGAATCAATTGACGAAAGATGTGGAAATCATGATACCTTCTAGCGTACGAGAATAATTCCTCAATTTTGACTAAAATGTATGTGCTGTTACCCTTTGGTCTTTTTCTTTCCATATTAATCCTTTTAGAATTGCTACCGCTAGATATATTATGTCGTTATTATTTAAATGTTCGTAAACGTAGAATAATGCATCTTCATCGCATTCCTTCTCCTGTTTTTCTAACAAGAGTGCGGTGCTGAATTTTGGGTTTCTTCTTGCATTACCTACCATCAAAACCTGCTAATTCGGCTTTGCAAAATCCCCAGCTAATGATTTCTAAGCAAGAAACTGGCCTCAGAAATGTTGCGTGAAGCCGAAAATGAGCTCGCAGCAACCACATCGTTTACGAGCGGCTATTTAAAAACATGACATACTACCCCAACTGGCGTTGTGAGGCGCACTCCATAGCCTTGGTTTCATGGTTCTTAGGGTTACCCCAAACCGATTCAGTGAACTACCCGTGATAAATTATGGAAAGACACTTGGAAACGATGAATTTGTCTTATTCTTTGAAAGTGGTGAAGGTTAACATGCGTTTAAAAAGTAAACACTTCAGTACAATCGCGAAATGCATAGCAATTGTTCCCACGCTTTGCTCAGGCTCGGTTAAATTTGCAATTCCTTATTTTTTTGCGGAAGTATAAGATCATTTTCTTAATATGCCATGTAGTCGTTATCCTTGACGATTTCAATGCCATAATTTGTAAGAAGGATTTCCTGAACTCTGTAGCAGTAAAACACTCCAATCATTATTACACAAATGAAAACGGAAGTTTACTCAGCCTTTGCTCTGTCACTCAATATGGTCATCTAAACCACGTGCTTTCAACACATAGACATTCTCAAAGGTACGTGGAAAATACCAGGAACAGGAATCGTGAACCAAATAGATGATGTGGTTGTACGTAGGAGACATTCATCTTCTGTACTATATGTAAGATCTACACGAGGATCAAACTGTAACTCAAATTATTACATACTGATAGTTTTTAGAGAACGACTGACCCTCGTGGGGAAAGCAATGGACCAGTAAGACATAAATATAAAGCAGTATTTTGAGAGATGCGGTGCAAGCTACTAGATGCAAAAATGATGTGAGGATCAGTTAACAGAAAATTCTCAAAAATAGATATAACAATACACAGTTGAAAAGTAATGGCAAATAATTAAAAAAGGTTGTTTTATCTTCTGCAAAAGATGTAATGGGCGAAGTAAAAATTAAAAGAAATGAAGGCTGGTATGATTATATTTAGAAGAGAGGAGTACAGACAAAGAAGGAAAAAGGCCAATAAATTACTGAAAAGAAGGAAAAGGAAATATTAAATAAAACAGTTGGAAACTATAGAGGGGCTTTGTAATGAAAATGAAATAAACAAGTTTTACCAAGCAGAAAAAACATAGGAATGAAGGATATCATCCAAGAGTAGGACTCTGTAGGAGCAAAATCGTCGAAGTCACTGGGGAGGAGAATGAGATAGCTATTATAAAGATGGGCTGAATATTTCAATGAATTGCTCAATAAGAAAGTAGGCGTGATGGGGATCAGGGCAAGACTTTTACATCTCTAGAGGAATCAAATGAAAGTGTGGAGTAGTTAATCAATAGAGGTGCACCAGGGTAAGATGGAATTACAGCGGAACTGATTAAAAAAGGAGGAAAACTGCAGAGGCTCGTCCGCAGTTTTGCTGCATCTCGTCTTTTAATTTTGCATATAAATCTTTCGCAAGTATTCTCGTTAAACGAATAAATATCTATGCCGAAGACATACTTGAAGAATATCAGTGTGGCTTGAGATCTGGAAGAAGCACCATTGATCAAATATTCGCGAATACAAAATTGATTTGCATATACACTTCACTGCATTCCGACAAGCCTTTGACTGTGTGAATAGGAAAGAGATGTTCCGTGTATTGAGAGGTTACAGTATTCCATTAAAACTTGTTAGATTAGTTGAAATGAAACTGAAGGAATCCCAATGTAAATTTTTTGTAGGAAGTAGAGTAGTTAGAGCCTTTAAGGTGACTTATGGTGTAAGACAAGGAGATGAACTATTAGCTACAACTTCTTCTGTAGATTTTCGCAGCTCATTGTATATGCTATTCAGGCTTATGTTTTTGCGATTGATTACTTAACATTATGCAACAGTTTCGCCGTGCTATGCTGCCGGATTCGTCTGTCTTTTAAGAAAATCTATGGCCTATTCCAGCAGTTGATGATTTTGAGAAGTATAAACTTAATTTCGAAGAAGTATCTTCCAGGTATTAGGGAGTTTGTAACTATTCTCTCCATTTAAATAGTTTGGTATTTTTTCTATTTCAATCGCCTCCCTTATGATCCGCGAAAAGTAACTGCTTTCTTTGTGTAGTACTTTTTCCGTCTCGATGTTAATGGCGTGACCTTCCTCTAACGTAGTGTACTCAGCCACGGCAGAGTGATTCCAGTCTTTCTTCCGGATTGCACCTTCATGTTCTTTTAATCTGTATCCAATGGCTGTCTTGGTTTGCCCCACATATGATATTCCGCAACTGCAAATAAGTTCGTATACACCCTCATACATGGTGGGTGGTAATGGAGAGAAAATTTAATATTATATAACTAGAGAGGATAGTAATAAACTCCCTTATATCTGGAAGAGATTTCTTCGAAATTAAGTTTTTACTTATCAAAATCATCAATTGCTGGAATTATTTATTTTTTGAAAAAAGGCCATTTTTGTTCTTAAAAGCCCGACGAAGCCGACAGCATAGCACGGCGAAACTGTTGCAAAATATTAAATAATTAATCGCAGAACCAAAATCTTGAATAGCATATTATCATAGCTACAAATTCATAAATAATTCAATTATTTTACACTAAGCAATAAATAAACTTGGGGAAACTATTTTTCACAAATCCGTACAAGGATTTGCAGACAGCAGATTTGATATGCAGATGATATAGCTCTGATGGCTCGAAATGTGAAAAACCTTGAGGTAATGTTTAACACAATGGAAGAAATTGGTAAAAGAATAGGTCTCGAAGGTAATGGAGAGAAAATTTAATATAATATAACTAGAGAGGATAGGAATAAACTCCCTTATATCTGGAAGAGACTTCTTCGAAATTAAGTTTTTACTTATCAAAATCATCAATTGATGGAATTATTTATTTTTTGAAAAAAGGCCATTTTTGTTCTTAAAAGCCCGACGAAGCCGACAGCATAGCACGGCGAAACTGTTGCAAAATATTAAATAATTAATCGCAGAACCAAAATCTTGAATAGCATATTATCATAGCTACAAATTCATAAATAATTCAATTATTTTACACTAAGCAATAATTAAACTTGGGGAAACTATTTTTCACAAATCCGTACAAGGATTTGCAGACAGCAGATTTGATATGCAGAAGATATAGCTCTGATTGCTCGAAATGTGAAAAACCTTGAGGTAATGTTTAAGACAATGGAAGAAATTGGTAAAAGAATAGGTCTCAAAGTCAATGAAGAAAAGACCAAATATATGAAAATGTCATCTCTATAGAGTAGACGTGCGCTTCAAAACATAAAAATTGGGAACGTCTCAATTATTGGATAGAACTAGTCGAACTAGATTCCCATCACATTGGATGAAGCAACTGTGTGGCATTCGAGAGAGATTTGTAGGTGCGTGTTTTTTTAATTAATTTTTTAAATTAATGTTATTAGCCTGTGTTCTCAAATATTTGATTCACTTTGAATTTCATAAGTTTTATTTCTTAGTTTGTATACATATTATATTAGTAATTTTATAATATTTTTAAATTTGCGATTTATCTAAAATACTCCGAAACCTAAAGGTGGTATTATTAAAAACTGAAATATAAGTACAGGGATCATTTGGTCAGTGCCATGCAAAATTGAATATGCATAGTGGAACTACTAATTTGAAATCACCCTAGGTTGTTAGAGTGGACATTAAATGCCCCATTTGGATGGACAATGCGGTATTGTTGTATTTAATTGGGAATTAAACCCTGAATTTAGTGAATGATTATGTGATATGAACCACCATGATTTTATCCACGCCGCTATCACGAATGAGAGGCGAGTTTAATGAATTATTTCGACCATTTACCGAGATTTTCCTCGCGCCGGCGAAGTGACAGACGGAGCTGTCAGAGCAAGGCGGCGCTTGCGTTAAGTTTCGGGACGTGCGTAGCTCAAAATTGGTTATTCGGGGAAAAAGGTTTGTACGTAGTTTCAAAACTCGCTTGGCGTCTTTGGGAATGAGGAGGGACGGAGAGAGATATGGTGGGGGGGGGGTGGGGGTCAGCGTTTTTCTGCGCCGTGATCGCATCCGCCCGTCTTTCCTCCCTACTTGCCTTGCTTCTTTCGCTCTCTTGCTTCTGCCTCCGAATTTCCGACTCTTTTGCCTTTAAACCTTTTCTCTCTCTCCATATCCTTCCACTTGCCACTCACTCCTCATTCTTCCAAGCCGTTGAATTTCCCTCTGTCGAGTCTCCAGCCGGTGCTTGGGTGTCTTGCTTTGCGCGGGCAACCACCCCCGAAGACTCTCCGCCTACTCCGCAACCAGGCCTCAACAACTTTCTTTGTGCTTGGTTTTTATTTTTTCAACTTTCCTCTTTACTTTCCGCAGACTATTTTTCCAAGGAGGAGGGAGAGGGAAAACTCAACCTCCCGCTTCCGATCCATTATCCTCAAACGCACTCCCCTGAGCGTTCTCCCTGAGCGTTTCTCCGTAGTCTTAATCCTCTCGTAAGCTAATAAACGGCCAATCTTTCCCCATCTCCCTCTCTCTTTCAGTTCACCTCCCCTGTCCATTCTCCTCCCCTCACTGCTTTTCTCCCTTTTATTATTCTCATTATGTCGCTTCCATCCCACCCTTATCCTTCGCTCACTTTTCGTCTGCCAGGGGGCCTCATGTGCAAAAGGCGATTGATTACCCTGGCATCCCAGCAACAAAGAAGGGTTTAGCAAACGCCCGGCTTATTAATTTCATATCCCCGCATCGTAGCCCGTTTATGTTCTCTCTCATAGAAAGTTTAAATTGAGTATTATTTTAGTTTTATTTTTTATTTTATCTTTTGCGCTCCCTCACCGAAGCGTTGGAGGAAACTGAGCACCCATGGGTGACGCGAAGGTTTTTAAGGACGGAGGGAGATTGCTTTTGAGATCGCGAATTGGTAAAAGAATGAGTTTCATTAAGCATATGGGTTGGTAATGCTGGGTGATGATGAAGCGCCAGGGAAGGTTGCTGTTTTGTTTTTTCTCCATCAGCTATTCGGAGTTGTGAATGCTTTTTTCGCTCGATATTGATGAAATACCTAGCATAATTTGGTTGATTAGAAAATGAGAATTAAATGGAGGAAGCAGACTGCAGAACGGAGAGTTTTTAATTTTTTTTTCGGCGAAAATAGAGTACATATATGCTGCCACATATAATTAATAATTAGTTTTTTCTACAAAGTATCCCCAAGTATTTTATTTGCCCCTTATTTTTTGTTTCTTTAATTACTATGCAGTACTAACAGCGCTTTTCGTACTCTTCATTTGTTACTCTTGTACCTATATCTTCGCATCGGTAATTGTAAAATACTCATGGCGTCTATAACATATAGTTTAGTGTATATAGTTGGTGACACTTTGTTGGTTTTTTGTTGCAATCAGGGATTAGCATGTTTTTTTTCTGCTGCGTAAATTGTACTTAATAATATATTAGCCAATTATTAACATTTGTATTCATGTTGGTGAAAACTCACTCCCTGCCACACACCCTTGAAGTGGCCTCCAGGGTAATGTTGAAGCTCAAAGTATTTAACCTTTGTTTACCAAAAATGTGAATGAAATGGTCGTGATACTTTAAACTTGAAATATATCACGACGATTACTTGAATATGCAGAAATTCTAATGAATAATATCATTGTACGGACTGGTGTATGACATATATCCCCAGAATTCAAGAAATCACTGTAAATGCGAGTGATTCTTCCATAATGAATATCGCACGATTGTTTTACTGCATTTTACTGTCACACAGCGGGTCACTCCCGTGGAAGATGTGGTCACGGAGAGTCTTGCTATTATTTTCATTGAATTAGCCACTTCTATTTTTACCTTAGTCGGAAGTCTTCATACAGATTGATAATTAAAATGTTTTATGAACGCGAAGCGTGTGCTTTCATCACTGGAGTTCAAAAAGATATTCCAAACTGATTTAATTGAAAAATATTCGTTGAATGGTTTCAATAAAGTAATGAGAAAGAGAGTGATTATTAATTATTTATTATATGAGAGAGTGCAAGGTCAAGCTACTCGAAAAGGTAGGTTTAATGGAAGAAAGTAAAATTCCTCTAGACTTTTATCAACTCAAAATCCATACCTGCACACACGATATATAGCTTCATTTGAGAAAACATCCTAACTCTCCTTATTTAATACAGAAAGCCTTTTCTTTTTCTTACCCAGCGCCTTCTACCCAGCACAAGTAGAATAATATACGAGGTGTGATAAAAAAATAACGGGAATTTTTAAATTTCGCGCCCTTTATAATTCCGGTTTTAAATAATTCCGAGTTCCTGCCATATGGTTGTACGGTCAATAAGCAATACTACCAGAAAGTTTTATACCGTTTGCATGAAGCAATCCGACGAAAACCCCCAGAATTGTGGCAAAACAACTCTGGGGGGCAATACAACTCAACAAAACACCACGATAATGCTCCCGCTCACACCTCACTGCTTATTCGTGATTTTTTGGTAAAAAAACAAACCGTTATTTTTCCTCAGCCACCGTATTCACCGGACATGCCCCCCTGTGACTTCTTTTTATTCCCGAGGCTGAATAAAACCATGAAAGGACGACATTTTGCCACCATTTATGAGACAAAAACAGAATCGCTGAATGAGCTGAACTCCATACCGAAAAGTGAGTTCCAGGAGTGCTTCCAAGATTGGAAACCCGCTGGCACAAGTGTATTATATCAAAGGGGGATTGATTTGAAGGGAACAAAATAAATATTGAGTAATAAATAAATTTTATTTGAGAAAAACGAAAATTCCCTTTATTTTTTTATCACACCTCGTATTAATCATGAATAATATTGGCTTTATAGCCTCCAATAGTTGCGGGCCATACGTAATGTAATCCTTTACGTATCTCCTATCCAAATTCAGGGACTCAAATTCCTTACTCATCCCGAAAATTTCCTTTTAATAACTGGCAATTCTCCAAGATAGTCCATGTGGTAAATTTCCAGTCTATGCTTGCAGGCTTAAGCTTTTTGTGTTTTTCCTAATGCAAGCAATCGGCGTTAGGTTTGTTACAGAATATTAATCAACCGTAAATACATGACCACACTTCTTGATCATGGCACTTGTCTTATGCTTAAAAACACAGTCCTTCATGTAACCTTGTAAATTTATATACTTAATTTATTTAGGATGCAGTGTAATTGAAAGTCGTGCTCCATTGTGGCAAAGTATACTTTTGGTACGTGAATCACCATAAATTATATCCCTGGATTAAAGTCGATTAATTGCATGAAAAATAATGAACGAAAAGGATGACGATGAAACCTGCTAGTATTGTTCGTAAATTATTGTTTTTATGACGATAAAGTCATACGGAGCTGCAAAAATGGTGCACTGTTACATCACAATTGTAATAGCAAACCTACAGGTTGGTCACCCTGAAGCTGATGAATTGAGAAATATTTTGAGGATTGCATTCCAGTTGTATTTTTCAGTAATCTTTACATGTTAGAATGACTGTCAAGATGTGAAGACGAGGCATTGTCGTTGGGTAGGCTACACTTCTACTTGCATTTCTCAACTTATCATTATCACTAACTGCTCTGCCAACATGTTCCGCTCGATTTTGTTTTCTGGATGTACCTATTTCGTACTATGATGATTTAATAGAATTGGTAATACTAGTCGGTAGTAGAGTCTTGGCATATAGGCGTGTTCGCCCTCGTGACTCTTTTTGGTTCGCGCCCAGTGGCTTGGGGAGTTAGCGGGCAACGACCATGAACTGGGATGAGTGTTACGTGCCTGGTGTGGAATCTCCCCGTACGACACAAATCAGAGGTGGCTTGTACGTTATTTCGTTAATATAGGAGTACTCACTGAAAGGAAGCGCGATATAGCCAAATGAATGTGCTTCGAGAGCGTCGTGGGATTATTACGCGTTGTTATTCCTGCTAGTTTAAAAGTCTTATTAACCGGTTGTGATCAACTTATTTGGAATATTATCTTTCCAGAACCTAAAAAGGTGGTTTAATCCTTCGTAAGTACCTTGGAGTGTAGATTTACTACCGCAATAAAGGCATCATAAATGTGATTTTTCTGTATGTGACGAAATGATATCATGAAAATTATTCCTTACATTTTCGTTTTCATAGCATAGACCCTAGCCACCATGCTTATTAAAGTTCCTCGAGTACTTTTGATCATCCATATAATAGAATGGAGAGCAATCAGAACTTGGATTTAATATTATAATGTTTTTTTCATGCTGTGTTTATTGCAAAGTGACTTTATTATTTATTCGATGGGATTTGAATGAAAGCATGAAAGTTAGTTTTCCGCATGAATCTATCGTGTACAATACAGAACATAGCTTGTTATCATAACAACGGTTGGCGATACCATCGAGGAATAAACGAATAAATCATGATGTTGCCTCTAGATTTCCATAGCTTCAGCATCCCGACGTGTAATTAAATTTATGTTTCAAGCCGATAATGCTTCACCCAAAGATTTCGGGGATTCACTGACTTTCCCTTTTGTTCCCTTCCATAAATGTGTCGTATATATTTTCTGTAGGTTGTGTCATATGACATATCTACTTGTTACGTCTATTTAACCTTTAACATCCTTTTTACGTCGCGATAAAGAAAATAATTGCTTGACCATGGAAAACCCCTACAATTTCAGAAATTCAACTTAGCTTAAACGAATGCAGTGCAATGAATTGAGTTAAATCCAAGTTTAAGTGTTGGAAAAATAAACCTAATGCTTAGTATTAGGAGCTATGATTCCATATTGAAACTCATCAGCACCTTTCTTTCCTATTAGAGTATTTTAGGGAAGAAGGAGCAGAAAGCAAATACCACAATATAAAATTTATCATTACGTGGAATTATTAACTGGCAATATTTTAATCTATTTAGTCAAGTTCGCCTGTTTTGGGGAATTAAACCATCCTTAGACATGCCCTTTACATTTTAATAACATCCATTCAGGTATACCTTTATGACCTTTGCCGTTATCATTACCCTTAGCTCCGCTATATAATCATTTTTCCTTTCCACCTACTTTCCAGCATCTCACGGTTCATTTCTTCATGAGATTTCATTAGGCTAATTAGCCATATCGCAGTAAAATTCGCTGAAGCGACTGGCTTACGTTCTGAGGAAAAAAACAAACGATTACGCAGCGCCAGGAGTTCACGAGGCAGGCCAAAATGAATACCTACCCGAAAGAGTTCACCGGTTTTTTTATCGTGGCCTTGCGTTTTTTATTTATTTATATAAGCACGGCTCAAGCCGACATGGCGTGAGGAGGGTTGAGAAAAAGAGACTGCCGACAATTATGCATAAGCGAGTGGTTTCGCCGGGGAGAAAGGGCAATCGGCTCTGTCGAGTTAGCTCCGCAAAACAAGAGAGGAGCGGGCGAGGCTCGTTGTGAGTGGGATACTGGAGTTGGGCAGGAGCTGCCGCTGCACCCACCGCTAAAGGTTTTTCTTTGGCTGATGATTTTTTTGCTGCGGGAACCAGCGATTGAAGAAGTGCCGTGCAGTTGAGCAGGTCCCGGCGGGCTAGAATGGTGGATTGGGGCGAGTTTTCTTTGGTTAAAAGGAGTGGAAAGACGAACAGAGAGAAAAGGAGAGAACGGAAATTAAAGCTAACGAATGCTGCTAGATCTAGCGCTGATGATGTGTACGTATTGTGATAGAGACGGCTAAGTAATGCATTGTAATTTAGTTAGCTAAGTAATCTCTTCTAGTTAGTCTAACACTCCACTTATCCATAAGTACCATCTAGCATTATTTGTATAATTTACAGTATCTTTTTGATATTTATCAAATTTATTCTGGCAATTGTCTTTTCTCCTTAAATGCACTTCTTTAATTTTAGAGATTTTTGGTAAGTTTGGATTGCATGTGAATTTTTGTAAATGTTCGTACATTTGGAGACACTCCTGTAGTCTACCAGTACTTGATTCCTGTAGGTTTCCTTTTTTGAAATTTTAAAGTCGTTTAGTACATCAGCTCTTTTTCTATCCATTCATTATTAAACTGGTGCTTTCTATTTTATCATAAGCTTCAAGCACATAACAGTGACCCACAGTAATTTGCTGGTCTCTGATCTCTGCTTCTATTGCTCTTCTATTCAATGTATATTCTCCAACTTTTAATATTAGTGCCTTTAGAATTTTCCTGTGCTTTTTGTTTCGAAAAATGGTTCCCGATACCACACTTAGATGGGTTCTAAGAGGAAGCTTAAAAAATTTACTTACCGTGAATTGGAATTGCAAAGTAGATGTTTGAATGTGATGCATAGTGCTTTAACAAGCTCGTAGCTCCGCATAACCTCAAGTAACCGCAAAAACCAAGTTTTACAAACTAATTACATCTAAGAATCATCCGTTACATGGGTGTTTGTGTCCGGGGAGGCCATAAACCATTTAAGGAAGATTACGAAGTGAGAAAGGAGTGTAGCGTTGTATGGGGCATTAACGTGTATTCTGAGAAAGAAAGACAAGAATAAGCTGCCAGGCGTTCGAAATGTGGGAGTGGAGGTAGATTGGAGTAGGTACGTCGGACAGAAAGGAAGACAAACGAAGAAGTGATTTGCATGGTGGATGAAGAAATCAAAGTTTGGATGAAATTAGGGAGAGGAGGTAAAAACTGTGATAGGAGGAGGTAATAAGGGGCAAAGGGTTGCTTCAGACTGATAGCAGGAAGGATGCTGGGTAAGTGGGGAAGGGGAGAAAGAGAATAGGTTTATGGACGGAAGAAAGGAGGGTTGGGTGTATGGAGAAATAAATATAAAAGCAGGTTACGCTGTGCACATGTAAAAGTTTAGAAAAGTTTAGTTTATAGTTTTTTAGTAGTGTGTAATTTTTCCTCACACCCTTTATATGGCTTGCAGAATATTATGAAGGTTTTGACAATTATGAATAAGATACCTGGGTATGAGTTGCGACCCCAATATCCGGATTTTTGAGCTTGATCTAAGTAACCGGTTACTCGATAAGAATATAAAAAAACTGATTTGAATTTACTACTCGAGTTTTTTTTAGATTTACCGGGTACCTAACTACCCGGTAGAAATGAATTTGAATCCCGCGTGAGAATTTGCTACGTAAGTATTGTGGCTTTTCTGCTTTTTAGTTTTCAGTTTTCTGAGTTTTACCCTTCCATCCGGGATTTTGAATTTTACTCTG
Source organism: Pyrrhosoma nymphula (assembly GCA_963573305.1). Taxonomy (NCBI): domain Eukaryota; kingdom Metazoa; phylum Arthropoda; class Insecta; order Odonata; family Coenagrionidae; genus Pyrrhosoma; species Pyrrhosoma nymphula. The sequence goes on from OY754333.1 coordinate 65,919,877, forward strand.
GCACCATTTAGTTTAGTGGCATATGAACTCGATATTCTTTGGTTTAACTCAATAAAAACTCATGATGACCGAATCAGTAAAATAACTAATTTTCACTATGGATTTATTAGTTGTCACATTTCGCTGGGTCGTAGGTCGCACTCGCCAGACTTATTATGTCGTATGTGCCATGAAACCGGTCGACAAGTAATTAGTATACAGGGAAAATTACTGAGTTATTATATTGATTCAAGTCGGCATATGTTACATCAATAAATGGTCAGGAATTGAATAACCGTGGATTTCTAGGCTGTATATATATTTTAAATATATTCTCATCATATATGCAATCTCAGTAAACAGTAGATCTCCTAGCATTTTAAGGGATTATTAGAAATAGAGAAGCCGCTCAAACTGCTTTTTAAGTTCCGCATTTTACATATTTATCCATGAAATACCATTCAAGTCACCTTTACGGCATGTGGCATGGGGTGATTCCTCAATAGGAGTTTAATACTCATCACCGATCAAATTAGATCCTCGAACGCTCCCCATAGGCGAGGAGCAGAAAGCAGTCTGAAGAAAGATTCATGTCTAACTAGTAACAAACGAAGTCCTGCGTTGACGAAAATGCTAACTTGCAGTACACGGTTAACATAGTAATAATGATTAGAATTACTAATACCTATAATTCAAGGTTACCACGACATATTATTTCGAGCGAGAAATAATATCATTTGAGACATTTCAAGCGAGTGGAGGCAATATTAAAAGTGGTAAATTAATAAAAAGAAGTGCAAAATCTAGTCCACCAAGCAGCATTCAGTCTCGTTTTCATAACCTGAGTTAATATATTCATGCAAAAATTATTTCAAAATTACAGACACGTAAAATTATTTAGCGTTGTATGCAGAAATTTAAAGCTCTGAAAAAATTGATAAAAGAGGTTAATAAAAAATATAAAAATAAATTACAAAGCTACCTATTCTTAACACTAATATTTGCTAAAAAATTTATTTCGTGGCAATCTCATTCGGCCGCTGCGCTCTGGACCGGCGCATAGCGTTGCCTTCGCCGCAGATCTCGGAAGTAGAGTGGGGAGTGGGAAAGCAAGGCTGGCGAGTTAATGCGGTTTGTAGAAGATTAGGGAAAAGAGAGGGAACTGCTGGACAGAAAAACAGACGGAGCGTATGAGAAGGAGGAAAAGGGTGAGTTGGGATGGGACGAAGGAAATCTCAGACTCCTAGCGCTTAGAATTCTGGGGGCTCAGACTGTAAAGCCTCGAAATCTTGCACTTCCAGTGTAATAGATACTCTAAATCACTTTGAAAGTTGAGACTCAGTCTCGGAGGCGGGTTGGAAAAATTAAAAATTTCGGAGTAACGCCCAAATGAAAGCGAAGTGGAATTGTTTTCCGTCGATTGGAGTCGGAGTAATATGAATATGTTTTGGGATGCGAGAGAGTATTATAAGCAATTCATGGGAGAATATTAGCTACCCTTTAATGGGAATTTGTGCTGAGTCGCTTCCACGGGTGATATGTTTTAATTTTACATTTAAATGCTTGAATTCTCGGATCCTAGTTCGGAACCACCGAAAGTATTTTCTTGGTGGAACTTTCACTCTGATACAAAGGGTTCTCAACCAGTTTGGAAATCCCCCCTGGGGAGAGGGGAAGATGAGTGGAAAAGTTTTTAATACCTTAATCGTATATTACCTAATAGTAATAATTAGAGTTAAAGAACAATAGGTATGTGAATCGCAGGAGGGAACACAGTGGTTGTCCCCAACCATGTTTTCATTAGAAATATACAACGCTTTCTCAGCTAAAACATATCTACTTCCTAAGAAACGCCACAGTGAAAGCAACGTGGAATTCAATGTCTCTGTTTCAGGCTTGAGCTGGTGAAAGTTGTGGATATTCATAATGAATGAAACACTTAGTAATATTTTACATATTTATTTGTGTGCAATATAACCATGTGGTAATGTTTTGCGCAAAAAGAGTCGGAGAAATCTGGATACATTTTGAGATTGGAGAGAGTAGTGTAAGATATTCATGGGCGAATATCAACTAACGTCTGGATTGGAATAAGTGCTGCGTTACTTTCACAGGCGATTTGTTTAAATTTTACATTTACATGCTAGTATTCTCGAGTTCTTGGAATCCTAGCTGGAGACCGCGGAAATAATTTTCTTGGTGGCACTTTCACTCTGATACAGGGGTTTTTACCCTGTGGGTAATTCCATGGAGAGAATTTAGGGGCCTTAGGGGATAATTTAAAAATCTGCCTTATCCGGTAGATGACCTTATAATATTTTCATAGATTATATAGGACTTCTGTCTGTGGTGGTTGTCCTCGACCGCGTATTTTATTTGGAATAGAAAACGTAATCTATTGTCAAAAATAACTACAGTGAATTTCCTTCCCCTCGTATCAATTACTTCCCTGTAACGATCCGTCCTCATTTTCTATCTGATGTAAATGTTGTACCATGTTTTGCATTAATGGAATTGTTGTACTGAATCCTCTTCCAAGACCATTTTTCTAAAAAAAATTTGAAATATAATGAAGCATTGTTATGGTGCTGCACTTACTTTTTCGGGTTAAGGAATGTTTACAATCATAATTAATATTTTAAATTAACTATTTTAATTTCTTTTCCTAGAGTGTGTCCAAGATAATAGTGCAGTTGTCAGTTTGAAACACAGTCATTGTGTAATCACGTCCAATTCTTTTTGGAGAAGGGAATCACGTGACCGAAGAATTCATGATTGTTGCCTTTGTTTAAATCATGCGATCATGAAAAAATGTATACTTTTCATTTCAAGCCAAATCAGTATATTGAAACTGCGCTATTATCTTGAACGGACTTAAGAGTAATTTACCCATGAAATTCGAATATATATATACTAAAATCTTGCGTATCCAATTTATTCATAACTTCAACGGAATGAAGATAGGTAAGATGTATGTTGAGATGAAGAAAGAATTTTTATTGGTAGAGAGGTTGCTGCACAAGTAAAAATCAGTAGAAAATTTACTCACTTCCATTAAAAACTCCCTTGAGTAGTAGATTACGTAGCAATAATTAGGGAGAATTGGTACCACTTCTTAAAACATTTGTTGCTCTATAAGTTACGTAAAATCTTTAAAAAGTTTAGTTTAAATTAATCCCATCTTTTATAAAATAATTTTTCACAAAGTCAAAATTAATCTATATGTAATGATACAGAAAAAATTTAATATTTTTAACATATTAGGCATTTTATTGGAAATGCATCTTTTGAGTTTGTGTTATCTTTAAAAGGGTGAAAAATATTCTGAACTATGGTAAAATATGGAAATAGTGCACGATAGGTTGAGAACCTCTGCTTTAATAGATGTGACCTCTGAGTCGCTGGTTAAATATCCAGTGCGTTGTTATAATCTCTTCTGTAGTGATTAGTATCCAAAGCAATACTCACCAAGTACAGCAGGCATAATATGTAATAAATTCTCTGTAATCTTTTGATTTTGATGATACTAAACTACGCGATGCGCAAGGTGTTATAGTCTTCTTTAGGATTGCGTGTCATTGTGGAAATAGTCTAGCTTTAATCTACTTCTCTGCTCTCCGTTGAGAGTTTAGTGAGTGGGCGTATGGAAAATGCAAAGCAATGCTGATAAATATACCAGCGTGGGTGGAAGAATTAGAGTGTTGGATGACGTCAGCTGGAACCCCATTGTTTGTAAAATGTGTTTCCTTAAGTGAACGTTTGCTGAGAGATTTGAAACAGGTTATAAGGGCAACGTAAATACTTCGAAATAATTTACCGCGAACACCAGCTATTAATAAACTGGTTTGTTATCATTTATAATTATTCATGTTTCAACTCACTCACTCTTTCAACACCTCTGTTTCGATTCCTGATGCTATATTTTTGCTCATCGCACTCGTGACATAACATCGTGTAGTGTTAAAAGCCGCAGAAAGCTGTTCATTTTACATTTTATGATCACTTTTGAATAAAAAAAGTTCATTTTCGTGTATCAAAATATTTTAATGCTTATTTTTATGTCGATATAACTTCTGAATACATTTAAATTGCATGGTTTTCAATTGCAGCACCCAACATTTCTAGTACCATTGTAATGTATAATAGGGGAATAATGCAATACTGGTACCAATACCCAAATTTAATTTAAATAATTAAACTAAAATCAATAATGGAATACCAATTTTGATGATACCGGGACTAGCCACGGCATTTACCTTTACGTAGTCACCCGCAAGTGCACATAAGTGCGATATTCCACAGAGGGAAAATCATTCACCTTGACCGGGATTCAAACCCGGATCCCTCGATATCGCGCCGAGTGCTTTGTGAGTGCCGAGTGCTTTGAGTGGTAAAGCACTTGGCGCGAAATGGGATCCGGGTTTGAATCCCGGTCAAGGCAAATGATTTTTCCTCTGTGGAGTATCGCAACCATGGAATAAGTCATGACAACGTATTTTACCAAAGGTGATTACAAGGCATAGGTAATAAATATTTATTTTATTTGTTAATTTTTGTTTATTATTATTGTTCTGGAACTCTATTAACATTCAACTTGAGAACATTTTGGATAATTGAATACGTTCATCACTGGCATTTTGACATTTCCTCTCCTCATATGAAAATTTCAATTTTCATTTTTGCATTTTTTCCAATGTGAAGATTTTTTGTGAAGTTACATTTTGCATTCCTTCTCCTCATATGAGGAATGATTAAATTAATGACAATGAAATTAATTGATGGGAAATTGAATGCATTAAATTTCAAATTTCCCTTTCTTTAAAATTTGTTAACAGATAAGAGGAATGGAGTATTTTGGAGGGTGTTCAGAATACTTGGGAGAGTCTCGTTTGCTTACGTAACAGTAGGGTTAAAGGGCTAGTAAGGTGTGGTGACACATTGCCTGGACTGAGGTGTTGAGAATTAAGCGTAGAAATTCACCAGAAAAAGATACACAAGACTTGCTTGAATACAAACTGATATCTTCATTTAAAGTTGGCTATGCTAGCCAATCATACCAATCTATGTTAGAGGTGGATTTATCTGAGGGATTTAGTCCTATTTTTCTCCCACCCCTTTTGGATATTTGCCTTGAATTAAGTTTGCTTTTAAGTGTAACTGAGTAAATAGTGAATATGTGAATAGCGAAAACGTGTTATTCGTTGTTACAGCAATGGAGTAATGATTTTTGTGTTCTAACTGACTTGAGGAAATTTATATCATTTTTTCTATTTTATAAACTTTTCTTCCTTATTTTAACTTTAAACTCACTAAAAGACAGACGTAAGTGAGGATGAACATAATAAAACTTACCTTGAAGAAAATGGGTTTACGATGGAACTGTCTTAACACACCTGAATTGCGATTGGGAGGTCCGGGTTCGAATACCGGTGAAGTCAAATGATTTTGGCTGGTGCATATCTTTGCACCCGTGCACGTGACTGCGTACCACATCATCTTTGCCTTTGTAGTGATTTGGAGATTAACACTTAATTAGAAGAAAAACTATGAAGATGATTATATTTTTTCATTTTTGAAATCTCTCAAATCTCATCGCCACCGTATGTGTTCCCATTTTACCTGAAAATGATATTCAGTTCAATTTAGCTAAGGTCTGGACGGATGTTGAAGGTACACGGCAGTAATGATGATTTTATTATTACGAGCGAAAATAGGAATGATCAGTCCTTTCACATTTAACACACGCCCCCGCATGCCCTGAACGGAGAAAATCCACCCAGGCGGAACTGGAACCCGTGACCATCGGGTTAGCAGGCGAGGGCGTAACCCCGCCACTACGGAGGCCGGCGTCTAAAGGGTTAGCGGAGAAACAGGGTTGCAAAATTAGGCGGTGAGGACGAAAGTACGCGGAGAAGGGAGGAGGGGGAGAATGGATAAGGTTCGAGGGGCGGAGCCGGAAGAAGAGTTGTGACTGAGTACTAGGTCGGAAGAAGGGGAAAGGGACGGGAAAGCGAGAGAGTTGGGAATATTACGTAATCGGACATTGTGTGCGCGGGCGGTGCCCAAGGTTATTACGTCGGAGTGAATCCCGTAGGGCACCCAGGGCAGGGCTTGTTTAGGATGACTTCGGGACCCCTTTCCCTTTTACCCTGCTCGAGACGAAAATATCCCATAAGCTTCCCTCCCTTCCACCCCACCCTCCAACTTCCCTTAATCCTTTTCCCCCATTTTCCCTCTCGCAACCTGTCCTTCTCTCGGCCCCGTCGCGTCCTTACGGGCATTTCTCTTCAGCTCACGATGACTGCGGCCCTTTACCCCCACTGTATCTCCTCTTGCAAACGAACCCACCCAACCCCCCGAGACCGTGCCCTCGTTTAACTCATTATCTCCTTTTTCTTCTATCTCACTCCCTTTCTACATTTTTCTCTCTCTCTCTTTCTCGGCATCCCAATGCAGTGAACAGTCAGCAAAAAATGTGTATCTGCTTTTGTCGTGTATTTTTAAAATGTCACAATGGTGTTTATGTTGAATCATAGTAGTCTCGCAGCGTAATAGTTCCTCCTTACGAAGAAGTGCAATAACAGGCGTACATTTGTCCCGTCCTCAAAGTGTAAAAGAATGATTGCATACGAGATGTGCAGTTAGTACCAAATGCGTAGTAGACAGAATACATACATTAAAGAGCAAATCAAATAATTAGCTGATATCCCTATCGACAAATCATATTGTTTAATCGTACTTTTTGCTGTCCGTTCTGCTATCCCATTTTCCTATTTTATTCTCACTCTCTAATCTCCTTCTGTGTACATAGTTTCGAAAAATGTCTTCAGAAAGTAAAGGCTTGGAACTAACCTAAAAGAACAATTCTAAGTTTTACCTGTAGCCTAAGTCAAGTTCATAAGTGTGAGGTATATAAAGGGAGAAGTAGTTGTGCTCCGTAACTTTATCGTCACACTTGCCTTGTAGCCTTTCAAAAAATCCTTATTAATGATTTGTAAAGCTGATTATTTCCCGAATATGTTTGCTCATAAATACAAAAATGCGTTTTTATAATTTCATGGAGACATTTATCTTTTGCCCTCGATGATGGCATTCTGCTTCCTCTTCTGTTTCTCATCTTGCAACTACCCTATACTTGTTTTCCTCACTATCTTGTGTTTCTTTTCCGTTCACCTCATAAGTATACCCTCAGTTTATTCTTTCTTGTAATCCTACCACTTTACAGCGAAGTTAAGTGCACCATTACTTCCTATATTTTTTTACTTACCCTCTTTCCTGGAAAAGCATGGAAAATGAATCCAGATAATTTTTCATATCTTCAAATCCCTTGAATTAATTCGTTGTGTAATTAAAATAGGCTTATATTCGTGTGCATTACTCCATGGTTAAGTACATTTTTTCTCTCCCACAATAGCTGAATGTGTTGTACTTCAAGGAGAAACCATATTATCTCGGTTTGGTTTTGAATATTCTGTAGTGGATTTTCTTGGAAATTGCGATGTTTATGTTATAATATCCTCTTTAGATTACCTGATAGATTTATAAATAAATTGTTAGAATTGTTTTAACCCAACACAGCGTGAGTTTTTTATTTTAAATAGAATACATTTATTTTACTCAGCATGTTCTACTTATACCCGGAAAAATACTCCTTAAAATACCATAATAATTGTTTTGCTTTCTTATATTTTAATTTTAAAATTTTAGCTTATTTTACCAGAATTTAAAAAAATGCAAAAAATTGATTGTGCCTAGTGTGACGCATATTGCAGCGGAGGGTTAATTTCATAAAGTAAAATTTGAAATAATAGCTTTATGTAGCGAAGATTTGCCAAATGCCTCATTCCTATATCAGAATCAATAATTTCGTTATTTTTTTACGCTATAAGATGATTGTATCTTTGTAAGCGTTCAGATATGCTTAAAGAGAAAATGATATTTTTTTCAGTATTTGACCTGAAGCGATGACATCAAATGAAATAAAAAGTTTTTTCCTCAATTTTATAGAAGTAAACAACATCCTTGCTTTCTCATCCGTGAATTTCTTTTTTTCATGAGACGTTTTTAAAGTGTATTTTCAAGTAACATTTTATGACATAATCTGCTTACCGGTTCCATTAACACAATATTGAACGAATAACCTACTTGCCATTTAATTTTTACTTCAGCGAATGCAAAAAATCCCTTAATTATCTTAAATTCCCTCTTTTGGATACCTATATTTTTTCTAAATTTGTGCTGTGACTTCTATTGTGCCTCAAGGGACGCCATCAAGCGACGCCCATAAGGGATCATCCAACCCAGTTGTCATCTTACTTTTTAATTAATCATATTATGAATTTTGCAGGACCAAAGAAGTGAATTTCTATTAATGAATGATAAATAGATCTAGGTGTTAAGTCTCTTGGTATCAATCATTATACATCAAAATCTTCAACCTGTTGAAGTTTATTTATAGAAATCTTCAGTAATAGACTTGCTATTACTGAGGAATCACCTAGGTAATTATTACCACAAAGTACTAAGTACTGTATAATGGATTCGTGTGTCCGAAGAGGAAAAATGCCACCATTTATCTGATTTGAGTAGCATTTATTGCGAAAGAATTCAACTGCAAATGTATAAAAAGAGAATTTCCCGTAGAGTGTTGACATAAGCCATTAGTCATTAAAACGCAATAAATACCTACACCGTAATTCATTTTAAAGTTGATAGTAATTGGTTTCCAAAGTAAAATTTAAGAGAGCATAATAAGAACTTTTTCATTTGTTATAAGCTATTGACATTCTGGCGCTCAGTTATGACATTTTTAGATTACTTTGACGATTTTTATTCCAAAATGAGCAATTCTCCATATTTTTCACACCAAAAGATTCATATTTTATTTGCCATCGCATTTTTGTGAGAATATATATCGATATATTTCATATTATTACTCAGTTCAATGATATTTCGCCGGTAGTATTAAGTTTTTTAACATTTTTACCTTAGGAAGCATGCATTTTGGATTCCATAGTCTTTGAATCTTTGACTCCGAATTGCGATAGAGGAAAAGTATCAAATTGAGATTAAATTGAGATTGAGATGTATGAATGCGAGTGTATTTTGTATTTTCATTTTTGTTTATTTACTAGGGTTATACTAGGATCATGAGAAATGATGTAGATGCGTGGAATGATACCTTGAATTAATTCATGTTATCATGCAGTGCTTTTTAGCTTTAGATCTGGCACACAAGTGTAAATGGGACGCTTAATGAGCATGAGTATGACAACGGCACTCCAGTTCGATGATGAGGATTAGGACGTATGCAAGTAGGTACTGCCCTGTATACAATTGCACATTCGCTCACTTCGGGCAATTAGTCGACTCAAATCCTCGGCCTCAATGTTAGACTAGCTCTCCGAATCTAATCTCCCGAATACCGAGGACCCGTAAGCCGGGGACGTCATCTGGGTGTGTGTGCTCGCCAGCCAGAGGAGAAGCGTAATCCCGAAGCTCGCCTCCCTCCCATGTGTTGCCATTAGAGCCAATAAACAAGCCGGGATAACCTCCAACAACTTCTTCCAAATTGTCCCTTGAATCAACTGCCATAGTTTCCACTTCCACCATGTACAGCCCCCTCCTTTACCACCACGGCGTTCGTGTACCCCGGGTTCGTCTCCTCACCCTCTTTTAACTCTCCCTCTACCCGGAAAGGCTCTCTAAACAGTTCCCACAATCCCCTCCCAGCCGTCCAAGCTTTCCACCTCTCCCCCCCTCAACCGTTCTTTGAAAACTCTAACAATATACTCCGCCATCAAATTACTCCGTCGCAACCAGACTCCGCCTATTCTAACTAATCCACTGCCCACTCTACACGGTTGTATCACTTCTTTCCAACGATTTCTTCCGTTTTCCCCTCTCCTTTCTTTCCTCTTTATCCTTTTCCTTCTTCTCCTCGGACGAATAGCCCTTAAGCATATGACCATGGTGTATCACGCAACGTATAAATCTGGCAGGCTTGACAACTCTTTCCACCTGGAGGTCAGTGCTTTCGAGTGTTATAGCTCCCTCTTTCTCTCTCAGTAGCTGCGCCGTCAACGTTGCTGCCCTTTTAAAAATTTACTCCACAATGTGTTTTCACCAAAGAAAGATGCATTTATTTTTTATCGCATATTCTTTTTTTATTTTATCCCAATTCTTTCCCCTCTCCTGGTGGCCTCTTTTTCGGAGTTCCTTTTCTGTTCCATTTATTGTGCTCTGCCCCCATCCTCCAGTCACCCAATGGAATGAGCTCAACTGCTTTCGCCTCACTGGGAGAAAATGGCGCATTGTGCTCCTCGCGGCCTGTCTGGTTTTCGCTATGACGTGAGACTAAGGGACGGGCGGACCAATTTTTCTTGAAACTTTTATCGGCGTTAAAGCCTGTGGTGTGGCGTTTGAGCTAGGGGAATGGCGTTTACATCAATTATTTAATGAAATCTGTAAAACTTGATTCACTGAGCTACATTTGGAAATGAAAGTTGGACATTTGAGTCAAAGTGATAAAAGTTTTAAGCGGTATAATTTACCATAGATATGTTATTTGTATATATGTTAATATTGTGGTAATTTATAAGTGCATTCCTTAAATTGCTAAATAAACAATTCAATTTTGTTGATTTTCCTTTCCATCAAGTCATTTGATTGTTATATCAAGTATATTGTCAGTGCCCTTCCTTACTTTTAGATAAATTACTAGTATTTTTGTCGCAAGGTTGTTACATTGATAACATAAACTGCAGTGTTTGATAGATTACAGCGTAGTGAGGTTTAGCGGATTTGTTTTTCATGCATGCTTCATGCGTAGGTAGTATTTGTTTATAATTTCATAACATGCTGATTCTCCCCAGAACAGGTCTTCTAAACCTTTTCCTATTTTCTTTTGGCATTCCAAGAGTAGGAAAATGCCTTCATGTTTCCGTAATGTCAGGTCGGGCAGTACGTATTCAACCTTAGGTCGACGGACTGGGTCCATTGGACCCGGTTACCAGTTTGAAGATTTTATTTTTTTTGCTTAAGTGCACGAAATGTATAGAAACGTCGTGACTATTTCTGTTTCTGCTGTATATCTAAAATCGCAGGCGTGGGCTTCATATTTTTCTGCTTATTGCGAAAAGTTACGAAGTGTACTAACTGGGTCTAATGGACCTAGTCTTACATATTGTGATCCTATGAGTATAAAATGCATGCTGTTTTTTATTTGCTATGTGTTTTTTATTTAAAATGTTAATTAAAAATGAAAAATTCATTTAAGGCACTTGGTATCATTTTTGAACATTGGTTACAATCCCGAGTGATTTCTCTTACGTGCTTTTGCAATGTGCCATTTAGGAAGTTGCGGGCTGAAAAATGTATTTACATATTTTTTCATCTGTCTTGGGAAAGAGTATTCAGGGAGCAAGCACCCACAATAATGATCTAACGTACCTACACATTCAACTCCCTCATGTGGAAAGAATGGCGCCAAGGAAAAAAAATTGGGTTGGTAACATCAAGAGACAATGTTTAAAAAAATTCTAAGATCAGTAAGTGTTATATGTGTGATTATAACGTAGGAAAGTTACGTGTAATTTTTTCAAGTTGTACCAATAAACATGCTAGGAGCATTCATAAATTATATGTAATCAGTGCTTGTATTTATTAAATATGTTATAATAACGTATGTAATATTAAAAAAATTTGAACGTATTAAAGCAGCAATTTTTTCATTGATGATGTCAAAAGTTCTAATACACCTGAAAATAAAAAGCATATTTTGCTAATTTACATGCAGCAAAATTAAGAAAGAACTAAAATATATTTCATTTCTATTGACTTAAAATATGCCTTTGGTGCAGCCAAGACTTTCAACAGAACAATGTAATTACAGTGACGATGTATACGATGCCAATTAGAAATAGGTAAACTATGTCTTGAAATCCAGGCAAAATTAATTATAAAAATGTATTTTACAAAGAAAACCAGTCAGGGCCCATTTGTCCCAGTGAGGCAACAACGCGACAATTAGTTTTCAGGTAGTGCTAATAGAGTTTAACCTGGCCAACTTCTAACATACAGGAATATTAAAAATAGTGCATTGTTTGCTATATTGAGAGCTTTTTAAAGCATATCAGACTCATAGCTTCTTTGCAGCTACTTTTATGACATGATTTGTACGAAATTGTATCACGTAACATTATACGACATAATATTATAACATTATGACCATCTTGTCATCATGCAAGCACACGGAAAATGATGAGAATACGACAGACCTCATATTGCGAACTTGATTTATAAGACAATAGAGTTGTTAGACCCAAACTGAAATATACTTCCTTACTGTATCCGTTATGAACATAGTTTTATTTCCAACCGTAAGAGATTGTATAGGCTTTAATTACGGTTTCGACAGTTTTCACTCCCTAAATTCGATTTACTACACAATCGGCTTCATGACTGATTCTTTAATGTTTTCCGCTTCCACTGACATTAAGCAGATAAATATATATCCGTATGTACGATATTTTTCTTTCCAATCGTTAGAGATTGCATCATTTAAAATTACCATTCCTTCATTCGTTGAGAATAACAAAAATTTTGTTCATCGTTACAAGTCTGAGAAGAATTATTTAGTTTTGTAAATTTAGGGATACCTTCTGTGCTTTTGAATTAGCTATAAAAGGTATCATCGGGCTATTACAGGAAAGATTACTACGAACCATGAGATAAAGGAAATTTCAGTGATTATGTCACGCCACCTCCGTCGAATTTTTATCCCCATTCCATTTATTACCTCAATGTGGGTCCCAGTCACGCTACGCTGCGAGATTCCTACTCTTGAATTTTCGTGATTTACGACCACTCAGCGTGCTCATTGAACATGCGGAGAGGTGAGAATCTTGCTGGTGAACCTTGCAAAGGATTTGCCATCATTCTGAGTAAACAAAGTCTATGTCTATTTGTAATTCCTCTTAAGGATTTGGGAAGCAATACCTTTTCATTTGTGACGTATTACTTTGCCGCAATAAGCCCATTATTGGCACCGGATATGATCAAAATTGAATTTATAGCGTTAAAAACAAACTCATTTAGAGATAAGAGAATCGATAACAAGAGTTAATATTATGGATTGAATGCAACCATAACGGACTTCTAGTTCTTTTAGTCAGAAAAGTTAGGATTTTATTCACTTTTTATAGTTATTACGTGTCTTATTATCATTGATGTTTATATCATTGATGTATATATAGAAACATCTATGTATTTATTACAACCAATTTTTCAAGTCTTTTTCAAAATTAATCATAAAAAACGTCTATTCTTAAAAATGGCTCCATTGATCCAAAATATTCAACGAACTCATGCCTTAATGGCATGCTCGATATTACATTCCTCAACTCTGCTATATATTTAATACATTTTTGCCTGTAAGCATGCTAGGCTGCAAACTGTTATAACTGGGATATTACCACCTTATTTCAAAAGCGATTAGTGCTTCTTTTATAATGCAATTGCGGAAAAGCTTCACCCGGGCTTATTTTATATGCTCTTAGTTTTATCTATGTGTTTGATACATCTTTGCTAGCTATGAAAAATTGGAATTGTGAAATTTGGCATTGAAAATGCCCAGTGGTATTTATTTCCGTAGCCATTTCTCGAAGGATTTATTTTTCATCGCTGAGATCTTGAAATAATACATGGTAATGGTGTACGTTTAAAATATCTTATAAGAAAGTAAAAGCCGTAATTTTTTAAGAAACTAAAGGTTATTTCATTTGCTAATTAACTCTAGATTAATTCTATGGGACCTTTTAGAAAGCTATCATAGGTAATAGTAGTTTTTCTTGCAAAATTGAGCACGGTTGAAAGGGCAAGATCTAAGCCAACTTATATGTATGAGAGAATTGTTTGCAAAGGTTGCGGTACAGTATCGTAAGAAAATTATGAATTAGCTGTGGATATTGAAGTTGAGAAAATTAGCTTTAGAGGGAAACGAGTGAATTGTGATTGAAACTTATGAGCTGAAGTTGTGTGGGCTTGGAAGTATGACCATCTTATGCATCAGCATAAATGACCATCTTAGTGTAATAGAAGGTTGAAGACGAAAGATAAGAGGTCGAAGGAAATCGGAATTGGACCAAGAAAGAAAAAAGGAGATCGAGATACGGATACCTCTCGGATTCTTATAGATAGTACATTCGAAGTTGAGAATACAACTGTGAATAATAGTTTTCTCAGAACGGTTAAATACAATTTCTAAAAACAGGTAATTAAAAAAGTATTATAAGCGATACACATTCTATCGTATTTTCCACAATTCCTTATTTCAGGACGCTAAAAGATAAAAAAAAACTTATTTGCTCAATACATACATGTACGTGTAATCTCATACAACTTTTTGCACTTGCTTTCACTGATAGGTAACCTTATCCCATTAAGGTAACCTAATCCCATTAAGGTAACCTTATCCCATTCTCTCAGGGGCACCACTGCCAATGATATACACAGACATTTACACTGCTGCATACGTTTATGTTTATGCATATTTTGGATTCAAACGTAATCAAACATTATTCATTAGCTTTGCAGCAAATATTGAGACATGTATGCCGATGATGAGGGTAACCATTCAGTGATTGGTTTGAAATACTTGCGTATTTTGATTGAAATTTCGTTATTATTTAATTTTACGAATATTTAATTGATTCTAGTTTTTCTATCTCGTTTTTCTCTAGCTAAAAAGCATTACCATTTCAAGTGAATCTCGTATAGAAATATTTTAATTTAATATGCGCGATTGAAGACATATTTAAATAAAAAATAAGTAATTTATATGGTAAAAGTTGTTTTTGCTAAATCAATTATGGTGTATTTTTGTCGCTCTGTGATAAAAGTAAAATTATTAAGAGTTCACTTGTTGTTTATTGAAGTGATAGTTCAGATTTATTTTACTTTTTTTCGCTCATTAATGTACCTCTAGAGTTTTAACGCCAAGAGTGTATGAAAAAGACCCACAGAAAATTATGCATAACGAAGGAGGATGGAAATAAAGGAGATGTTTTCGTGTCTTTTGGCATATTGGAGAAAACATTGATCGCAGGAAGTAAGTCACGAATGATGAAGCTCTCTCTTTGGTAAAACATAGATACCTTATTAGCCACTCTTCGGATAAGTACTCTCTGGCTCTCTCGCGAAAGCTCTCAAGTTAATGCAACGTGTAAATATTTAACGTGCTTCAGTATGTACACGTGAATAATGAATTCGAATCGCTGGGGAATCTAATCTCGAACGGAGTAGCTCCAAAGAGTATTGAAAAGAGTACTGTTTAAGTTTGTTGAGTTCTATTTCCTCTTTTGCCACTCGCTCAAACTTTGCTATTCCTGATATTTACTCGTTCGATCATTTATTCGAACCCTCTTTCCATTTGTGTGTTAGTCTAAACTAAGTAAGAGCAGGGTAAAACATCTTTAATTTTATTTTTATGATCATGTTTATTAACCGCTCATTTGCATGGGTTAGCATTGATTTGGTGAAATGGGTTGAATACTAGCTTTCCATTCGGAGGGCCGGGATTTTAAACCCAGTAGTGGCGGGGTGTATCTACATCTGCATCTACGAAATAGTAATAATGATTAGTCATTAATTTCAAGTAATAAATCTAGTATACCTAAAGATCTGCTTTCACATTTTTATCGTTGCGCAGTACCGACAGTTTGTGCTGAAATGCAAAAAGTATTACAAAATGCAGACGTATAAAACAAAATTAATTAGCATCCCAGTAAGACATTGAAAGGTGAAAAACAACAAAAGAGTTAGAATGACAAGACTACCAATCGATACCACTAGCAATATTGGAGGACTCAATCACAGCCATTTTGGTCCCCAATCATGCGTGAAAAAATAAGAAGCTGTCGGTCCTGCAATCTGTCCCTCTACTTTTATGCATGCGATCGAGCCTACTAAAGTATTAACGGGTTTGTAATATGTTCCTTACGCCTTCGGAGAAGTAACGTGCCACAAATTCTCAGGAGGCTAAGCTTATTCTTAAGTGTACGCCAGAAATTCCCAAAGTGGGTGCTAACACCCCCAGGTGCTTTGATCTAGGATGGCGGGAAGGAACAAGGGGGTGGCAAGTGGGCGTTGGAGGCAGGTTCCTGACCGACATCTATGTCCTGGGACGAATTAGTTATCTATAAATTGAATTTGCACTAAATATTTATTAATCATAATGTTTTAACTTGTTTATAATCATCCTGATTTGATTATGTACTCTATGCTTTGAAAGCTTATACTTGAGGGGCGTTAGTTATGGGCTTGTGGAACCAAGGAAGAAGGTGGCTCAAAAAAGGTGTGGGAAACACTGGTGTACGCTGTGGTAGAGATTCCCATCGCCACTATTCTAAGAGCCTCGACATACGAGTATACATTTCATAACATCTCTTTACAGACCTAGCTGGTCGTCGCTGCACCCGATCTTAAACCCTTATAGAACTTTCTGTTTATGTAATATCTCTATAAAACCCTCTCTGTTAGTCCGAACGAAATAAAAAATGTATAGAACTCTTTCAATCAAACATTTATCTATATCCATGGCTTATATTCGTCTTTCTTTTTGATTCCTTCATCCTCTCCTCACTTTTTTCACACCCCATCGCTCGGGAACAGACAATTCCTTTCGGTCATCTTTCCGCACACTTTTCCCGAGTCTCTCCCCGTAACATGTCCTCCCGACTCTCTTCCTTGCGCTCCCAAGTCCTTTCCCTACCTTTTCCTCTCTACCGCTCGCACACTTCCTCCTTCTCTCTCATTTTACCCCCACCCACCTTCCCCCCTATTAAATTCCTAAACCATCAAATTCCTTATATCTTCATAAAACCTTCAGTTTATACAATATTTCTAAACCCTCTTTGTTATTCCAAAGGATATTATAACTGTATAGAACTCTTTTAATTAAACATTTATCTCTATTCATGGCTTATATTTGTCTTTTTTTCTGATTTCTCCATCCTCTCCTCAATGTATTTTCACTCCCCATCGCTCGGGAACTGACAATTTCTTTCTGCCATCTTTCCTATAATTTTCCCGAGTCTTTCACCTCCCGACTCTCTTCCTTTCGCTCCAAAGGCCTTTCCCTACCTTTTCCTCTCTACCGCTAACACACACCCTTCTTCCCTCTCGTTTTACCCCCTCAACCCACCTCCCACCACCACTACACTCGCTAGTCCATCCCCAGTTTCCTTTTTCCGTTGTCGCAGTCCAAATAATGGCGGCCCTGGAATTTGATGGGTGGATATCGTTGCAAGAATCGATCGCCGCTGGTTGCCGCCGTGTGTTGGGCTCGACAAAGTTTCCCCTTCCTCCCTCCCGCAGCTGATGTAATCTTCGTCCCCACCCTCACTTTCTTGGTCTCCCATCAACTCCCCTCCCGTCCCTTTCCGTCTCTCTCTTCGATCATTTCCTTCCTCGTCTCTTCTCTCTCTCTCCCCCCACCCTCTCGCACTTCCCCCACATCGTTCGTCCATAGTTTCGTTCTGCTTTTGTTCTTACTCTCTCTCTCTCTCCCCCGTTTGATTTCCCTCAGTCTTTGGTCGCTCTTTATTTCATTTTTTTTCATTTTCAAGTGCAGTGAGGAATGGGATTATTTCGCTCTGGTTACGTCACGGGTTTGCATTTGAAAACACCAGCGTCGAACATCCCCGTGTTTCTCTTCATTATTTCGTCCCTTCACTCCACCCTTTGATGTGTGATATCATAGGTATCGGATAATATCACCACTTAGTATCCTTTTAGCCGATGGTTATTTCAATTGCTAGTTTCAAAGTTGGATATTACTTTTTTATTGATCGAAAATGGTATTTTTGGTAAAATAGTATCGGCTTTTAATGGTATTACCGCTGTTGTTATTTCATATAAATTTCTTACATGGCCGTATTACTTGACTTACCATAATATTTACGTAAAAAGTTACTAAGTTTTAGTGTGCTTACCAATGATCAGGATCGATTATTTGATTCATTAATTCAGAAAGACTAATTAATCATAACTACTGAGATTAAATATTTTGTTTGAAACGTAGAAGAGGTTCTTGTAATATAAATTTCAGGAAAATTTGATGAGACCTGCCTGGTCTGATCTGAGCATATTTTTTGCGTTGATTTGCTATTCTGCGTCAGGATTCGGAGTCTACATTTAAATCAGCAGCAGTGATGTAAATTTTCGCTTGAAACGATTTTGTTTCATTTCTTAGACCTGATGCCACCGGCATCAGTAAATGTCATGTCGCCTTTGTAATTGCATTAAGAGAGCTGTTTGGTAAGAATTTGGATCAACTTCATCAAACTCGAAAAATTGCGGAAATAACCAGAGTGGTTACTTTTGTGGTTTTACCAGCTGTGGAGAAAGGCTGTGAAGAAAGTCAAGTGAAAATCTTGCCATACTGCACTGATATTCGAACTCAGATGCACCAGTAAATTGATTAAAGTACTTGAGGTGGACTCGGGGAATTTAAAATCAAATGCTGTCCTGGCTGATGATTTTTGCCCCTATATATTCCTCAGTCGATTAACCATTTGGTCCACAAAATGATGGCTCAAAAGCTCACGTGTTTAAACTTCCCTGTGTTTTAAAGAAAATTTCCTTTATACTTGAGAACTTAAGCCTTTATTATGTAAACAGGATTAACATTACTGAAAGTTTTTGTGTGAGTTCCGGAAGGAAAGTCGTTGGCAGTATGCGGAGCAAATCAAGGAATGAGTGTTTAAATAGGGAAGTGAAAATCGAAGCGTACTAAATTGTTCTTCTCCCGCCTCTAATACATAGCAGGTAAACCTATGTATGCCAGAATTGGCATAAGATTAGGCTAAATGCAGTGGGAATGGGGCACCTGAGAAGTGTTTGTGGCAAAAGGAGGATTGAAAAGGTTAGGAATGAGTGAAAGTATGTGGGTGTCATGCTCCAGTAATGGACATATTCATTGGTGAATGTGGTGGAAGAAAATCATTAAGGATTAGGAGTCTTAATAATAGGAATGTGTGTACGAAGTTTGCTTTGCTTACCTCGAAATGGGAACCCATCTAAATATTTGGCAACGACGTTTTACAATCCTGTGTTTTCGTAAGCATTGTATTTTGTTTGCAAGTTTTTCCTTCTTCCTATCCCACCTTTTGTACCCCATTTCTCTCTCCCTCTTCATCTACTTCGAATGGTCTCTGATATCTCCCATTTTCTTGCCAGCCCTAGCTTCCCACTTCCTCCGAGATCTCCCGTTCACGCCTTGATTCACGATACGGCTTCCGGATGGAGACCCGAGGCCGAGAAAGCCGCAAAAACACTTTAACTCACCGCTATATTTTTATTTAATCTTATCTCTCCTTCGCCTTCGGCACCTCACTAAACCAATTCTCCTCGCCCCACCAATCGTTGAGATAATAATGTCGCTCGCTCCTGAGAAACTTTTCGACGTTTCGCGCTCGCCATCGTGTGAAATACTTTGAAAGATACGCGCGTGTGTTGGTGCCTGGCCAGGTTGAATAGGAAGCACAGTGAGGTATCCTGGTGATTTTTATTGCTTTACTGTTTCAATTGTTCTGATAACTGTTTTCTGCCTTGTTTGTGTTAGCCCTAGTTTGCAGGATATCAGTTTTTACGTGCCATCATTCGGATGTTATTCATTATGTTGGGAGTGGCTTTGCAATTTACGTATCTAAAATTTTCATCACATTTCACATACTCCGTGATTTCTATAATTCAACTTTGTCGTGGAAACCATAGGTTAAGCGTGAAACCAATTGCATGCCTTATTTTAATTGACCAATTAGGCTAAGATAATATTATTGACTTTTTTCCACACAGGAATGATATTTATCATACAATTATCATTTGGAAGCGTGGATAAGCGATTAAACGGTAACAACTGCGGATAGTTATTTCATTGCTTCGTGAATACGTTACTTTGTATGGTTGAACGTTGCTAGCGAGTTTGATCTTTATTGAAATGTTATTATTCTTTTATCAAAGTTATTTTCGTATCAGTTACCATTGATATTATATTTTTATGTGCGTGGAATGCTTCATTTTAGGGATGTTAATGCCAACGTTTTCTACTTTTAATGAACTTAGGAAAAAATTCAGTTGGTAAGGCGGTTAATGTCTCTCATGGGCTCCATATGACACCCACTGAAATTCTGTAATGTAGAACATTGATTTCGTACGTAACACAAATGCATTTGCAGGATGTGGTGCTTAGCTATACATAATATTGTATCCTTACAATATTTGAGGTACATACATACTTTATCCACAATGCATTTAATTGCAGTGCGAAATGAAAAATAAAATGAGAAAAATATAGAGCCATCTGATTATTTCATTGCAATTTAGGGACAGCATCGTGGAAATATTTTTTTTGTTTTCAATGCTCATGCATATTCGAAATTGAGGACACTTTTTTATCGTTTCTAGTGTAACTTTGTCGTTTTCCAATGCTATTTTTTAATTTAGTATTCAGTGGATTTAATTTTTCATTGATGTCAATGTAATTTTAAAAATTCTTCCAATTGAGATTTGCTGGAAAAGTTTGGCTGTTGCTAATGTGTTGAATTAGTTTTGTCCATGGTATCTCCATGTTTTTCGGGCAAAGCTGCGTCGGTATATCTTGACGTTTCGGCCTGATATGAAGATGTGGCCTGCATTGGCTACGAAACGTCATAGTCAAGATACACTGATGCAGCTTTACCCGAAACACATGGAGATACCAGCACAGCAGCGCTGCGAAAGCCTAAAACAGATATTTTTGTTCATATTTTATTCAGTGTATTCTTTTTAAAATTAATATACAAGAAAGGTAATCATTACTCACACTAAGAGTAATTTTAAAGTTAAAATAATCTTTATCACCAGTTCAGGATTGAAAAAAAAGCGTTCACATGTAAAGGAATCGTTTCGTTGAGCAAACTTTAAGGAATATATACTGTTTATGTGAAAAAAACAACCTTTTTTTACTAGAGTCTTGTGTGGAACGGCACATGTTATGTATGTATGGAGTAGAATCGCGTTCATACAGGATATATAACCGTTAGGAAAACTGATGTCCGCAGCACTCAGTTTAGCTGGTTGATGAATGAGGTTGGTGAAGAGATTGACATTGAAAAAATACGGAATATAAACAATTAATCCAATCGAGACTGGAGGCGTTTAAATCTTGGTTCGGAGGAGAGTAAAGAACACCCCTGAATATGTACTAGACCTGTTACTAGTGAAGACCGAGTAGGTGAATGTGGATTAATATCAAAAGAAACGAAATGCTGAGGATTGAAACGGGAAGAATGCTTCCTAAAATAGGAGAGTTAAGGAAAAAGGTTTCGGTTTTAAAAAGGTAGAAATATAAGGAACGGTTCTTGTATGAGCAGCGAGGGTTCATCGTCATCAGTCTGAAAATTGGTTTGCAGCAGCTTTCTCCATCCTTCTCTTGGATTACTCCTTTTCTTCATAAATATTTATAATTTTTATCTTCAGTAATTCTTAGAATTCTTCTGCATTTTCTGGTATCCACCGCGTAGGTTGCTTTTTAGGACAAACGTTTCGCCCATATTCCAACGGGCGTCTTCAGGTCGAAGACCTGACCCATTCGACCTGAAAATGCCCGTTGGAATACGGGCGAAACTGCTGTCCTAAAAAGCAACCTACGTGTTGGAAACCCGAAAATGCAGACGAATTCATCTGAACGCCGCGGAAACCTTCGATGGAATATCCATAATTATTTGCTTCATGTGATCAATCCTTTTCTTTCTCATTTAATTCATTTATTTCTGCGTCCATTTTTGTTTTCAAAAGGGTGTTAATTGATCTTTGATAGAAGTTAACGGACATCAAGCAAAGGACACCTAAAGCTAAGAAATAATTCCGTATGGAAAAACAACTTTTGTTTAAATAAAATCAGATTATCAATGAGGAAGAACCTTAAAACATTGGTATGGAGTGTTGAGCTAGCTGAAAGACATGGTTCGTTGGAAAGCTGAAACAGTACTGAATAGAGGATTTTGAAACTTGTTGACGTAGGCGGATGCTGACGATCAAATGGACGACAAAGATCGGAACGAAGGCATTGTACAGAGTAATAGAAAAGGAGAAAGCCATATGGAGCTTTATGAGGAAAACAAGGTCCAGATGGATTGGCCACACTTTGAGAAACAAAGCATTTGTGCGGAACATAAAAAAAGGAAATGGAAGGGAAAATCCAAAGAGGAAGACCGAAGGCCAAATCCATAGGCCAGGTAAAAGAGGATTAAAAACAGAGACGGTACAAGAGCACAAAGGAGTAAACAGGAAACAGGGCAGAACATATCTTGAGTTGAAATGACTAATGATGATTGATTTATCACAGAATGTGTCAAATAGATTTTTTTCTTCTACTTTGCAGAGTATTGCATAAACGTTTTTATTTCCAAGTACATATTATCTATTCGTTGGACTACTTTATTTTATATTTGTGTCCATCCATTTGGTATTCATTAACAGCATTTCGATTGCTCACAACCTTTTTTTGCTCTGTTATATTTATTGTCCAAAATTCATTGCTTATTGAATAAATGTTCTAAATATATGTGTTGAATATATATGAATTGCTTCCCTAATTCCAAACTTGTGTTGATAGCTGTTAGTATAATCTCATTCTTGGCTTTCGCAGCACTGCTCACTGTATCTATCTCGCTGGGTTAGGATTTATATAATTGGCCGTCATTATCCTTAATGGCGATTGCCAACCTTGAGTGATAGTCCGCCTCGACCTTTACTCCTGAATGTGTCCGGGCAATTCCCAGGGGTTCCATCCGTGAGTGAGGATTGTGTGGGCGGAGGAGGAAAAAGCATTACACCGCCCGCTGTCTTTCCATGTCCCATTCCATCCTCTCCAGCCGTCCGCGCCTGTCCCCCGTCCACGTCATCGCACACACACATGAACTCCCGCGACGCCGGGGCCTCTCCGTCCTCATCTCAAGGCATGGGGCACACTTCCTCCATGATCCTCCACTCGATCCTGGGATGGCTCCCCCAGGGCCGAAAGAGGGAGGGCGGGTGGGAGGGGGTGTGGCATTGATGGGCGCGAGCGCTTGAAATTGGTCGGGTGGCGACTCCCGACGACCGGCCTTATGAATTATTCCACCAGGGGGCTTTTTAGCGATACGGGAAAGGTTTACGGGACGGTAGAGTGTGGGGGAATGTTTGGAGGTGGGTGAAGGGATGGGATCCTGCCTTGCAGCTCTTATCCAACCGTCTCCTTTCCCCCCCCCCCCCCCACATCTCGTACGGCAGCGGCGTGTGAGAGGAAAGCTATTCCGTACGGCTTTGAGGTCAAAGGGAAGGATTGAGGAGAAGGTGGGGGTGGCTGAGTTATTAGCCCCGGTGTGCTTTATTTTTTTTTAGCTCCACACGCTCTCTCTCAAGCTTTTCTCCTTAGCAGTATGCAGTATCGCGTGGAGAGCTGTCCTGCTGCGCTAGAACGCTTCTACCATCCCTTCCCCCCGCGAGCTTCATCTTGGTCCCCGAAAGAAGGATTTTACTCACACCATCCTCGGTTGTCTCTCTTCTCAATATTTTTTCTAACTCATCTACTAACTCTCCGCTCTTTCTCTCGACGTGATATCTCGGCCCGAAAAGCGTTCCTGCTCCCTCAAACTCCGGGAGCTTTCCATTCTCTTCAGTGCGCCAATCACTTCGCAGCACTCCCGCGTACTTGCCTTCCATTCGCTTCAGACCCTGCATGATAGGTAAAGCACTTCCAAATAGATCAGTAGCAGAGATGATGTGGGCTGAACTAAGAAAGGACGTTGATAATTGCATTTGTGATGGTTGTTTTTGTATCAATTTTCTGTAAAGCCGTCAAACATGGATATTGTAAAGCTTTTAGTAAATTTTCATTCACTCATTCTACTAACTGATTGGTAGCTTTGTGGACAGTCCTTATCCTATCATCCCAAATTCTGGTACATCATCTCCCTTTCCGTCCTATAGATGTCTCACCTTTAACTCCCTCTTAAATTCCTCATATCGTCAACTTCTTATTTCCTCCAGAATGCCAATGCTTTTTCTTCCTCCATGCTTTCTCAGTGTTATCCGCTCTATTAACCTTTTCGACATGCCCTCAGCTCTCAAGAGTACTCCAACCACCCTTCTACATTCTCCAAACCTCCGCAACCAGCTTTCCCTTCATTCCAATCATACTCTGTGGTCAAATGTTAGTATACTTACATTTCAAATACTTATTTGGAACGAATTCCATAAGTGATGAAAAACCGTAGGATTTCCCGCAGGATGACATGGATGATCTATATGAAGTCTTCTCGGGTGTTGCACCGGTTAAGGCTTTCCATAGCCCACCTTATGACGATAAACTCGCTCATCTTCCTCAGGGTAAAAATCAGTGCTGGATTTGATTTTAGCCCAAATCAGTTGGCTCTTAATTGCTCGAGGTCTTTTATTAGTTTTCGCGCGCTTCTCATCTTTTATATTGCCGGTTTACAAAGATTTCTGACCGTATGTCTTGTGTCCCTATTCATGTTTTGCTTCTCTAATCTGAGTCCAATACATATCTATACTACGCAATCTCAATACCCGTTGAAGCGCAAAAGAATGTAGGTGCCGTCAAAATTGATGTGATGAGCCTGATCGAGGCTATGTTCCAAAATAGCTGATTTCGGCCATACACAAAACATTCAGCGATGACTGTTTTGCATCCAGAGAGTGCTATCTACCGGCAGGATACCAATCATTTCGCTAGTGCACATTGTTCCATTAAACATCGTTCGTATGCGCTAAAGTGTGCCGATGTGTTCCGATCTGCGCTACTTCCAGCACCTTGAATGTACAACTTCCTTCGTCTTGGTCTTCGAATGAAGGATTTTACTCACACCGTCCGCGCGGCGGTAGTGTCTTTCCTTCCCTCTCTTCTTCCCATACAAACTCTCCACTCTCCTTCTCTGATGCGAAATCTTGGCCCGAAAAGCGTTCTTGCAAGCCTTCCACGCCCCCTTGCCTCGCCTTACCCCTGAAAGTCCAGCCACGAGTCGTCCCAACTTATTTATTTCTTTTTTTTCCAGTGCAAAATCCGTTCGCTTCGCTCGACTATTTCGCGGGAGCTCCAGCTGCGCCTTGGGGTGTAACGCTCGTCCAGTCTTTTCCTAAAAAGCGGGCTCGGAGACCCGGATCTTACTCGTCCCTGTCCGGCCTCTGCTTACCCATTTCTCCGTAGCAGAGTTTCTCAGGGTAGCGCGCCTTGTTATCTTGTCTAGATTCTCTAGTCCAATGGGAATGTCTCTATTTCGGGTATCTCTAACCCTGCGTGAGATAGGCAATCGGAAAAGTTTTGCGATTTCGAATTACGTGAGCAATTTGGGAAGGGTGTATTAGCGAAAAAATCAAGAGAATATTTTCGTTAGTACGATTCGATCTAATTATGAAATGAAGATGAACATGATTACTTAATTCTATTTGATCAAGTACTTGCTGGGGCAATTTTTAGTCTCTCTTGGATTCTATCTCTATCTATATCTCCATTAGAGTATTAATATGGAGGAAACTAAATCTGACTTACGAAATTGTAGAGCCTTTGGAAACACAGTAAATTGAATTATTGTCGTTTTCATAAGCTAGCGTAATGCTGACGGCCATGCACTGGCGCACGTTACATATTTTATGAAGTTTTATTTCAGGGTCATTGCTTTTAACAGCGTATTGTTAGATTTTGCGAAACGGCATACCTATCCTTATATACTAGTCGAACTAGAATACTCATTCATTAAAAGTGAAAGGTTAATAATATTCTGTATTTTATTACTTGCACACCATTTTGATTCATGAGAATGAGAAAATTCCAAGAGACTATTCTCGTATTCCTTTATTAGACTTCACATTTCTCTCCCATACAACGCTACAATGTTTATCGAACTGCTTCTTTTTAATATTCTTACCCAAGCTCCCCGTCATCACCTTCCTCCTATTCCTGTTCTTCTTCTTCGCTATATTACGCTATTACGCATCTTTCACTATCACAAATCTCCTCCGAACAGGCGCCTGAATTCCCTACTAAGTATCGATTTACTTAATTTCTGACATTCAGCCGTTTTTTTGACTCGCGGAAAAGTTGGCACCCCTTTTTTCCGTGTTCAAGTGTCAAGCTCGATGGAGCCGCGCCACTTTGGGTGGAGGGAGGATGGTCACAATCCGCAGATGACGTCGACACAGTCTGTTTGTTGAATGGAATTCCTGCGTTGGCACGTATTTTCCAGGGAAGTCGTATCACCCGTCGATCTCCAACCAGCCGCACCCCCCCCCCTCCCCTCCCCCCGCTGTATGTATATATGTATGCGATATCCTCCGACCTTTCGTTCTCCCTTCCATCCCTGCCCTCATCATTCCGGGCTGATTTTTTTTAAACCTTCCCACACCCTTCTGCAAAACCCACCATGCTCTCCCTTCCCCTTCATCTCTCCTTCTGTTTCCAGAGTTCGCCTTCCCACTCCCCGCCCCCCCCCCCCATCCCCTTAGTACGACCGCGGTAGGTGCTCCCTAGTCTTTTTCGCCTTTGTCATTATTTTATGCTCGAGAAATGTTATTTTTTACACTCCCGGCCTTATGTGTGAATTTTTTTTTAACGTGGAGACATCGTCCCACGCTGTGTCCCTCAGTTGTTTTGTCACGTATGTTAATTTTTTTTCGGTGGACAAATTCTTTTATGCATCATCGGAATAGGAGGCTTTGTGTTTTTTCTCTCTCTTCCTCTCTTTCCGTCGCAGGAAGATGGTAGATCTAGTATTGTATATTCGTTATTATTTTTATTAGTGTTTGAAGTGTTCCAATGTGAATCCTTTGAAATTCTAATTAACAGTCCAGATCAGTCTCATGGTCGGCCTAAAACACCTTTTCGTCAGTGTTATATGACCTGTAGCCATTTATGCAGCCAAATGCTTGGCCCTCACCCACCATGGGAGAGATTGAGAAAACCTGTTTAAAGGAAAGAAAAATTTTCAGATAGAATCTAGGTCTCCATCGAAATTCCAACGGGAAATATCGACTGAGACCAAATGCCGAACTCTCACTAAATTTTATAAACTGTCACTTTCTATGATGAATAGTCATGCCATGATTTATGGTCATATTTCTAGAGTGCCATACATCATAATCAGAACATCTCATAATATTCTCAAGCTTATCTTGTGACGGTTGTGTACTACTCAGTGATAAAATGCTGTGAATGAGGACTTGGTCGGAGCCTCTCAAGTACTAACGTTCACGATAGAAACATGATCAGGTACTGGGTATGAGAGATAAAGGATCTACCTCAAAAGGATAGATTAAGAAATGGTGCTAAACGGACTGAAGAGCGGAAAGCCGCACCCTCAACCAAGATGGAGAAATACTGGATGCCCAAAAATGCTGAAAATGTTAGACGTGGCCGAAACGATGATTTCGAAAAACCAGAGATGTTCGACTGGACCCTCAACCAAGATGGAGAAATACTGGATGCCCAAAAATGCTGAAAATGTTAGACGTGGCCGAAACGATGATTTCGAAAAACCAGAGATGTTCGACTGGATCTTGAGCCGATCCATACCAAACAATTTCCATCCCTGTCAGTTTCTTCATTCTCCATCATGTTCACGTATCATATACCTGTATCCAATAGTCATTTTCTTTCCTCAGGGCTTATTTTTCTTCACCATGAAATGTGGCTCTTCATTTCTGATGCGATCTATTGATCTATTCATTAGCAAGAGGGAAATCTATTACCTGAAAGTGATCGAATGGGTATTTTATGTACCACCTTTAATTAATCAAGTACAGAAATTCTCAATGAGTAGAGCGAAATAAAAAAAAAATATATATATATATATATATATATATATATATAAAACTTCCAGGAGAATCACTCGGGTGATAAATATACAATATGCCAAGAGGGTGGCCGATAAAAAATATACACACGGAAAAAAGAACACTTACAAATAAAAACTTCCGATATTTCGGTGAAGACTAGCTCCACCTTTCTCAAGGTTTAAAGTAGGAATCACTTCCTACTTTAAACCTTGAGAAAGGTGGAGCTAGTCTTCACCGAAATATCGGAAGTTTTTATTTGTAAGTGTTCTTTTTTCCGTGTGTATATTTTTTATCGGCCACCCTCTTGGCATATTGTGTATATATATATATATATATATATATATATATTATATATATATATATATATATATATAATTAATGCGTAGTTCATTGGAGTCATTCGTTATATCCTCTGTTATCAATAAAATTGCAGTATTTCGGAGGAAATTGGGCATTTGTCTATGAATGACAATAAAGTGGACAAAAAGACCAGCAATATAATATTCTACCATGATGAAGTCGCAAATGATAGGGTGCTTGAGTAGAGATTCAGATGCATGAAAGTAAATTTAATTAAAATAATAGTTTCAGGTGTAATTTGGTGGAAGCTATTCATACTTGAAATGTATCACAAATTTGATGATTCCACAACATTTTCTTTTATATCATGACAAAGATTTCCACATCGGACGTCAACTTCAGTTGGTGTAGTTGGTGACCAAATGCTTGATTTCGAAGTCAAAATCCGGGTCGTGATATATAAATAAAACTCCATGGAATCACCTAGTTTAAACGTATCATTTCAAGATAAGTTTTTGTTTTCATATGGGCGTTGTGTTGTGTGATTTCTTCTCTGAGCTCCAAGGGTCGAGAATATGCCTTTGGGAGAGGTTTTAGGAATATAATCAAGAAGACGGAGAAAACATGCAGGAGAGAGTGAATGGCGGAGAAGGAAGTGTTAGGTTAGGAAAGTTGGGAGCTTTCGGAATGAAATTTGTAGAATTCCGGAAAAATATATGTAGCATGAATGGAGAGGAAAATGGATTTTGAAGGCAGTGTTTTAAGCGAGAATATGTTGGATACCGAGGTTGAGAAAGGAAATAGATGGGGGATTTTTCACGGAATTGAGAGAGGGAAAAGCGTTCTGTTCCGGAGAATATTGTTCTTCATCAAATTTTTAATTGAACGCTTGGATATTTTACATTCCATCGCGTTGCGATCTGACATGGTGTTATGTTCGGCTTAGGGTAATGGTCTTATGTTGAGCGATACTCGGCAGAATTTGTTGTTTGAGCTCTTCAAACTAGTCTCGTTTTACTTTAAGTGGTACTTTTTAACTACTTGTCCGTTTAATGAGTAGAGTAACACATATCGCATCAAAGCTCCCTACATTTTTCCGAAAAATTAATTAGCTATTATTTTCATCCAAGTACATAATTTATAATATATATGTGCTGGATGTGTTATACTAATATGGAGTATGTTTTGAAGCAAGCCTCTGACGTAGTATTTTTCATTAGAAAGCTTCGAAGTAGCATTAATGATCCTTAGCAGATAAACTTATCAACATAGTTAACATAACATAACTTAATAACAGAGGTTATCTAGTAAATTTACTAGTCTCGAGGGAGAAATCGCACGGAATTTAAGATAACCTAAATGGTATTTCGTACGTCACGATATCCTCTCCATTCAACACGTACTCTAATCATCGATGAAAATTATGCGGGTTATTCTGGTATGGAATTGATGTTTTGCTTTAAAATAGGAATAGAACTATGTGACGTCTAAGCTTTGAATTTAACCAGAATAGATGACGTCATAGGTTTAAAAGAGTTGCATTTGTGTTCCCAACGAGGTAATCCTAGTGTGCTTATGAAATTCATATAATTTACCAAAAATGTTTCGCATTAGATTTAAAATTAAATATGTACACGCGAAGATGGATAAAACAGTAAATAAACTTTAAATGTATATTTAATTTTTTTTTAAATAATCAGAATAATTTTTACCCCAAACATAATAATTTGTAAACACAATATTCGGTAGTCCCTTTCGGGAAAGTATTTATCTTGTTTTCCATTTGTTTGACTTAGCAAGAAGGACAATTTTTCACGAGAAGTAATGCGTTTTTATTTTAGCTGAAGTAAGATAGGGTTACCCCAGACTATAAAGTTATCAATTTGTCCTCACCAAAATATGAAACTAACGAAGGATTACAGGGCATGTCTGCATGTATGTGGGTGTAAAGACCGCCTTTTATCCGTTTAGCGTAATTTAAGAGCATGAAGTGAGATTAAAAGGACATTTTAGGGGGATGTTGCCATGCTGTAACAGCGAAATAAAGGAGATATAACAATATTTTTTCCATCATATGTGAGCAAGATGGTATCAGTTCAAATATCGGGCTCCACATCCGCCTGTAATCCTTTTGTTTGCGGAGCGATACAAACTAAATTTACGATATTTGTGAGGAAATTTGGATAGGAGAGCGAGGGATTATTTGTTTCACAAACAACGCCGATAGAATGGGTAGTTGCTGCCAAGAAAAAAGTAAGCCACCGACGCTCACTTTGATTTATTTAGGCCGATGATTCATTTCCAGAGAAGAGGAGTTATTTCCGTTGAAAAAATCTCCTTTTTATTTATTTATTTTGTGTTTGAATAATGTGTAACTGTTTTGTGTTTGAATAATGCCAAATGTTCCTACAGTTAAGTATTTTTACACTTATAAAGTGGGAGAGGATATTCCTGAAAAGTGTTATGTTAAGTTCACAGATATACTTTAAGACTGAGGGGAAAATTTCATTGAAGAACATTTTAGGAAGTTATGGGTAGTTCGTGTGTGAATATACAACTATATTTGCCATATTAATGTTGATCGCTGTCCTTATTTTCAGAATCATTATTGTCCATAGATCTCTCCTGATTAGGAATGTACTATCTTTCCATGTATTTCCAGCAGCTTGCATATTTCCACGCTAATATTGTCGGCTATTTACGTCTCATTCAGATTTCGCTGCCCAATAATTCTTTACTTTTTAAATATATCTTAGTGCCTTTTCTCTGTATCTTTCTCTGTATTCTCTAAATCTATGTGCATCTTCCCTTGGACTACATCCTTTACGCGATGGATGGTCTTGAGCCTTCCAATGACCCCTAGAGATGAAATGGCGCTTTAACCGGTAGATATCTTATTAAAATGTATCTTTCTGTAATCCATCATCTATCTACGGGTTTTGGTCCCATCTGTATATTAGTTCATATATAG
Organism: Pyrrhosoma nymphula; assembly: GCA_963573305.1. Lineage (NCBI taxonomy): Eukaryota > Metazoa > Arthropoda > Insecta > Odonata > Coenagrionidae > Pyrrhosoma > Pyrrhosoma nymphula. The sequence goes on from OY754333.1 coordinate 65,951,000, forward strand.
TATATTTGGGGTGTATATTATTTCTTATATGCGCAATAGCCATAAATTATCATTGGCGCAATTGTTCAGCAGCAAGATTTATTCCAAATCCAAATTGTTTAAGGGCATTTTATCCCTCATGGGCATCCTGGTGCTTCCAAGGAAAATCTCCGTCGTCAGCTTATTTCAGAAATCCCTCCATTTATTTAGAGACTGTAGCTTTTAATTTTATTCGTATGCCAGCTCGAATACACGAGAAAGCTATTTACTTATTCTACACTAGGTTGTCTAAGTAATATCACGTGCCTACAAATATTTGGCCAACATTTTTTAGAATTGATTTGATTTGAAACCTTCGAGATATGGCCCTCTGTCTACTCTAGAGAGCGACTTGTGAAGCGTGGAATCTACAGAATGTGAGTTGACAGTGAAAGCACTTGATATTTTGGCAAACATAGAAAGAGTAAACTACACCTGCAATTCATTTTTTGTATATTTACTTGGACAAAATGCAGTTGTGTAGGCAGTGTGCGGTGTCTATAATAATAATGTTGGGAACTATTATTGAGTAGATAATTTATTGAGGAAGTACCAGAGTTCATGCTTATTAAACTGTTTTGGGTGATTTTAAAGTTCAAAAGTTTAAAGTTCAGACTTTGCACATTGCGATCAAATTCCAAAAGTGAATTGTCTCATACACTACCCTAGTATTGTGTCACAGAGATTGCTGATAAGGATTGTAGTTTGGTTGGACCTTCGACAAAATAGAATTGGACTTAAGACTCGAGAAGTTTGCTAGTTTTTACTTGGATTTTGGAGGCAATTATTTTTGTCATAATTTAATTCCTTTGATCTCTTTCGTCTTTGGCTTTATAAAAAAGAGGAGCATTGAAGAATATATTAAGGTAGAGTCAGGTGTTAAAGCAGAATCATGCATAATCAAGCTCTCTGATCTCCACAGTAGCATGCTAATTGCATATAAGACTCACGTTGTAATTAAGGGAATCGCTCAAACTGCTGAATTTCAAGGTCGTCAACTATCTTAATCTCCGGGTATAATCATCTATCTCTATAAATTGGACGTTTTCCTTTTAATATCCTGTGCTCTTGAAACGAGATCTACCGTAGATTTTTCTGAAGGAGTTGCAGAATTCAGTTTTCTGCTAATTACGCAGCATATCGTCGAGTAAAATTAGAACCCCCGGCTTTAAACAACAATATTTAATATTAATACCGACAATTTAATCTAACTCTGTGAATTAATTTACATTAGTAATATATGACATAGCTCTATAAGTTTTAATTTTTACTGACCATAGTAATGAAAACATGGCATAGTATAAGTACATTTCTATTCTATCTTGAAAAAAAGAGTTATAATGGTCAAAATATATACTCATAAGATAATGAATAAAAATTTTAATAAATCGGGTTTCATTTTTCATCGAGAATCGTGCTGCATTCCGTAAGTATTCGTATTTTCCATCAGTTATGATAAATTGCTAGATATGTCCAATACTAGTAGGCTGAGACTTTCTGGGTATGAGTAAGGTTGAATAATCTTACCTTGTCACGAATTATAATTAAAGAGTTTGGTAACCTTCCCTATAGAGAAATAAGTTTAATGTTTGAACGAATTTTAATGCGTGAAAATAACTTATTATGACTTTGAGGCAAACACATACTCAATATTATATGAGTAAGCCTCGGTATCAGCATAGCTGAGGGCTTGCCTGCTAATCCTGAGAGATTGGACTCGAGTCACCCTTGAAGAGGCTTTTTAGCGACTGTCACGGAATCTTTGTGTGCGTATTACGTTTTTAGTTGCAACTTCCGATGTAAAAGACCTTAAGGGTTGTCTCTCGGTGCTGGAAACGTCTTGAAAAAAATAGCTATTGCAGCATAGAGGAATGAATCTCTTAAATTTTCAACAAAGAGTAGTTAAATCAATTTTAATTGTTGAGCTACTTAAGTAACGCACCGGCTTAACGATGGTAAAGAAATGAGCAAGTGGTTTGTGATTAGTACTAAAAAATGTAGTCTAATAATAATTAAAATCGAAGAGGGACATCTGCTAAGTTCATATCACACATAATCGGTATGATATGACCGTAGCAGTTGTAGCTCGTAAAATCCAACTCTAATATGGATCCATCATGATAGTGTTCACTCAAAATATTCATCGTCAAAAAATACCCCTGCTTTCCAAATTGATATCTTTCCGGTTCTCCCGTTAGACTGACTACAGCGAGCGCATTCCCCTCGTGTTATCAACCGCATCTGCGCTCCATCCCCTTCCTACCGCCCGGGTGGACAAATGTTCTCATTAGGGGGGAGAATTAAGAGCGGAAGATATTTTGCCTCGGGTGGCCCATTTATCTCCTTCGCGACGCTTTACCCGGTCAACCCTCTCGCACTTTGCGGTCGCGCCGCGCTCTGCCGTCCGGAACTGGCCGGCCGAGTCCCTCGGACTGACTATGGGGGGCTCATCCTCATCCACGCCCCGGTGGCTCACTCCTATCGTTCTTCGTGTCTCGGTCTCCCAACTCTCGGTGGCCTCTGCTCTCCCCATGCGAATCGATGTATAACCAGGTGTTCCACAAGGGAGTATGATTGCCCCCCTAATATAATATATTTACATCGACGATAGCGGTTGTAGAAATGCCAGCAGAAATTTCGACCAGGGGAACTCTTTTTGAACAGCGTTTGAAAAAACATCCCCGAACTCCATTCAATACTACAACAAGAGCAGATATAGACGTGAATTAACTTTACCAATCATCCTTTTCCTCCCCAATACCCTTTCTTGTAAATTTAAACTTACATAGCCATCATGCCGTTCCCTTTCGGAGTAGACGCAGTCATTAGTCATTATTCTCTGTTCTATATAAAAAATGTGGCTCCATTGTAATGGCTTCCTCCAAACTACCCTATCCTGGCAAACCTCCTTTGCTTCATCCATATGAATGAATTCTTTCATACACGCTCGATTGTCCTTAAGGCTTCTAATATTTTTTTTCTCTTTAGAGCCTTTTACAACACATCCACGCATACTTCCCCGGTTGACCACTTTCGCTCACACCATTCATTCCTACATTTTATTTATTTATTTTATGTTTTCCCAATAAATCAAGGGAATACAATTTTAAAATACATTTATTTACAATTGCAATAGTCAATTTAATTCTTCCAAAGAAAATATTCAAATAATAAACACAAAATATAAATGCTTTATATATGCAATGCAAAGTATCATAAGATGTTCATGATCAAATTTGTCTTGGCGGTAAATACATTTTTATTCCATGATAGATCTAAGAGTTCACATATACTTAGCATTATATTCTTCATCATGCATCATGAATGTTTAGTAATTTGAGTCTTGTCTTTTCTCTCAACATGACCAAAGCAACGAAGAACGCTCCTTAGTTATATGCCCATTTCTGGAGCTAACCCTATCTTTACTGTATTTAGCACAAAAACGTCTCATATCATCTGTATCCACTGCATGCCTTTTCTTCTGCGTATTCTTGCAGACACATGTTTTACTACCATAAAACAAAGCAACGCAAACCTTAATAGTCTGCGAATTTAGCTTCCTTAGAAAAGCATTAATTCTTTGTTATGCTCCACAACCTTTCTTCCAGCTTTATTTTATGTACAAAATAATCTGTGTAACTATTTCACCATTCACCTTCATTATACTTCAATTTATTCATTTTACTTTTTATTTTCGTCCCCTTGGTGCAAACCACTATTAGGGTATTTGTCGCATTCACCACCAATTCAATATCCTCTGTTGCTTCACCGAAGTTATCTCGTAGTTCTTCAAATGCTTTCGAGCACTCTGACAACTATATAGCATCATCCGTACACGGTAGATCTCGCACATTTAAATCTCCAACCATCACACTAACTTTCCTTTTGATATAACTTTCGTTTTTATGCTTGGTGTCGGTACACCTCCCTGCCGGTACGTCCCTGCGGTGGCTAGCTGTTGGTAGTACGTAAATGTAGATGCTCTTTCTCACTTCATGGTCCGCTCTTCCCGTGTGAATCGATGCTTGGACACGACCGTCTCACCCATCAGCTCTCTCCCTTCCCAGCTTGAAGAAGATATTGCCACGCGATCACCACATCTCACGTCCAATCCGATTGGCCGCACGCTCAACCATGTGCGGGATCACGACCCAGAAAGCCTCCCAGGTGTGTGTGGACCGAAGTGGGATGGCGGGATTGGCTGGGCAAACCATCAGCCCGTGGATGACCGCATACATCTCTCGTCTCCGTCCCATAACCTTTTCAATCCCTCCCTCTAAGAGATTCCTTTGGGAATGTATCGATTCGAATCGAATTTCAACGCGAAAAAATAAGCCGCATTCCGTTCTTTCAAGCTCAAATGCGCATTGCTTTTTCCTCTCCTCTCTCATTCATTGTAAATTGCGTGCGTGGCACCAATGACGTCGACCAATGCATGTTTTTTTCTATGATCCTTTAATGCTCGCTTTGTCACGTCCTGTGATGATTCCTTGGATCTCTCGGACGGTGACTTGCATGAAAAACGGCTTTACCTTGCGAGCGCCATTTTGTATATGTTTACATGGCACACAATTTGTTTGGTCATTTAAAAGTCACTTTTGGAATTGGCTAATCTCGGTATCGTAGTGCTCTGCGAATTGGCGTAGAAAGCCGTCTTTCCGTGGTTTGATTTCCGGTTTAGGAAACCCATTACCTTCTGGCTCTATTCAACGCCTATAATAGTAGTCATTGTATGTATTTCATAATAAATTTGTCTTTCATCAAAATGTCCCTTAGGTCAATATTCGTAATCAACTCACCTCCATCATCAACTAACGTTTATGTTGATTTTTTTTGTCTTGTGATAAACGTTAATTTTTGTGTCTTCTTCTCTTGTAGGTGAGTTGAACTGGAAAACTAACTGATTTTGGCACAGAGGAGTTTTTTTTGGTGAGTAGTAAAATATTTATAATTGCCTGTACCGTTTCATAGCTTGCTTACCTCATGAGTGGTTGGAGAATTATTTGGTGAAGAATTCATCGATGAAAGATGTTCATTGTAAGAAATGTTGCTGAGAAAGTATGTACACGTAAGATTATGGAATTCTTCTTGGGGTATTAGATTAATTTTGCTGTACTCATCAGAATGTACCTACTTGGACATAGTGAAATAATCGTGAAAATTTAGATTGCTATTGTAAAATCGGAAGCGTGAAGAACATTCTTGTAGACTAACTTCGGTAAATAATAGTAATCTACTGAACGCTCGTAATCTCCAGAAAGCATACTAACCAAAATATATAAATTAAACTTGCTTCAGAGGTCAAAGGTTCATCGAAAACAGATCCAGTTGATGTATATCCAATACCTCTGTATTGCGCAGGAATAATTCCGTTTTCCCTAGCCACTCAATATAAGAAGTTAAAGCTGGAACAAAACCTGTGGAAAATAGATAAGAGAGACATTTTGAACAAATGTCATTATCACACGCGTACGAGTTAGAATATCATAGATAAACTGAAAATAGTTCGTTCATTATATAGAATTGCCTTGCTTCCCTGTATAAAATTACCTTGTTTCAAATAACAGAAAATAATAATAATATTTATTAACACAATTAAATTTATATAGTATGGGATGCACATAGATTCTGCAAAATGTGTGTAAAAGGATAGGTTATACGTCCTTCCTATATATTTATACGCCCTCCTCCCAGTTGTCATGTCTTTCCTTCTTAAATTACCGCCACTAATTTCCTTTCCTCCACCACCCATTTCAATTACTAATCGTCCGCTTTCCTCGGATAATGTTAGCTGAAATGTATGATAATCAAATCTCAAAAGTATAAGGAGGAGAGATAGATTATCAGATAGTGGTCACTGTACTGGTAGAATTGGACTTTTAGGCATGCAACTGGAAATTGTGTACCACAACACTTAACGAAATATGTTAACCAGGAGACAAATATGGCTTCATTGTCAGAGGTAAGATTCCAACATGCAAAATTAGTTTTCCAGATTGGTGCGTTATTGACCTGGCACAAGGCGTGTGTCCAATTTAAGAAAATATGTTCTGTGACGAACATTTTATTAGTCGGAGTCATAATGGAGGCCTATCTGTTGTAACGTGTTAAGAGATAATCGAAATATTGTGCGCTTTAAATTGGAGGCGGATCAATATTTGTGATGAAACTTGCTCGAGAAGGAAATACACCATGGGAAACAAATTGAATGAATGAATCGATTCCATTAATCTTTGATGGATCTGTTCGCTCATACAATCTTATTGTTTTAATTTTATCGTAGGCGATACGAATCGTTTTGTCAGATTGAATTTAAAATCCCTCCAACAGGATTGAATCAGGAATACTTCAACGAGGGGTGGAACAACTGTTTATGTATTCCATTGCGGTTCTTTTTTCTTCTTAATTTTATCCTGGAGATGAGCCGAAATTCAGAGGGGCTTCAATGGAAGGAAGGGAAAATCACGCAACCATACCCAAGCGGATTGCAACTCCACGAACGCCTTGAAACATATATTTCCCATCACTTGAAATTGTAGTTATTGATTAGCTCAGGATTTATGCAGCACTGACAAACTTTATATGTCTGCAAAAGTCATTGAAAATGCTAATTAAACCGTGAATGTTGCTTTTATAAGTCATAACTTGATTGCTTTCAACCTTTGAGGATTCCATTTAAGGTACTGTCTGTTGGTGGTTGAACAGGATTTTATTTCCTTGCCTGAAAGAGGCAGTGGAGGTATTATTTGGTGGTTTATTTGCGCTTTGGTGGTTATATTATATTATGCAACCAATTATGCTCTTAAGTAGGGGGAGAATGAGAGAGGTAAATAGAAAATTTTAAAGACGTACAAGGTTATCTAATGTTCCGTCGTTTGCTGGTAAGCGCGAATAACACTCGGGATAGGCAAGCGGCCGGTGTTCCGTCACCGACCTTACTGTGTTTGAATTTCACTCATCGACCTAAGAATAATACGGCATCTGAAAGGATGCCAATTTTCCCCCAGAGCGCGATAGTGGTTGCGTTCAATGTGTTGGGAAACTTTATTCCCCCAGAGCACATGCTTTAATGCGCTGTGCTGGTATTCTAGCTACTTCTTTGAAAACGAAAATGCGTACGAGAGAATGGATATTTTTACCATGAAAAATAAAAACTTTGGTATGGAAAACCTGGTATCGGTCTCAAACGTGTTACCCGCCAGCGCTGCCTATTTTGTAGAAGATAATATCCGCTCCAGACGCGGCCCAGAGCGCTACTGTCGAAGCGCACCGCCATGCGCAAAAACTCCCCAGTTGACCCCTCCGCTCCCAGTCACTTGGTGCGGAAGAAGATCTTTTTGGTTTAAGCGATTAAGTGCGAAGGTCCTTCTCACCTTTGCGCTTGGAAGACCCGAATTTTCGGGTTTTCATGTCGGGGTTAAAAGTTGGGTGCTCCCCACTTTTTACGTGAAAGTTGATCATGTTCAACATGCGGGCCTAAGGTCACCATGTGTCCCGTCCAGGGGATGAAATGTTGCAGCCAAAACCAAGAATCATTTGGGCAAGGGGCCTGCCTGTCATTTAAGAAGAAATATGTCCAAGTGAATGTGCAGTATAATGACAACGCCACTTCAGCCTAAATTGTTAAAGTGTATCGGAAGTGTGCCAGAAGTCTGAAGAATATAATCATTTTCCATGAACTAATTGGTGTTCTGTGACCCATCGATAATATCAGCAACGCCGCTTCAGCCTAAATTTTTAAAGTGTATCGGAAGTGTGCCAGAAGTCTGAAGAATATAGTCATTTTCCATGAACTAATTAGTGTTCTGTGACTCATCGATAATATCAATTCCAGAGTAACTTTCAGTTTTATCATCGTGTGAATTTGTTTTTGATATGTGTACCAGGAAGTGTTTTTTATTAAATAGATTATTATTAGATTAGAAGTATAGATTGTTTAAATCTTTAACAGTATATCTAAAAGTATACCTGGCGTCCATAAAATTTAAAGTTAAAGATTCATACCCACCCCACTCTACCGGTGTTCGGTCTATATTCCCCTGAGCTAGTTTTCCGATCTTTAGTTAAAATTTCCAGTTTCCTGTTTATGTCACTTTAAGCCCTTTGTTCGTGGCAAGCCAAGGAATTTCATAATTTCTCGTCTGAAGCGTCCATGTAATTATTTGAAGAGGGGACCTACAACTTAGGTCAAAGGCATCATAAATATTTGTAGTTGGATAACTATTCAAGGAATGGAGGGAGAGTGGTCGTCAGCCAGATGTCGCCCCTGGCCAACTGTGAAAGCAATACGCCAAAGAGCTTTACGTCCCATTAAAAAATGAACTGTAAAAGTGTCCTCCGCATGGCATACAAGCTGGGATTTTGCTGAAGCATAGTTTGCTAAAATATTTAATTTTTTGTATTGCCTATTTTAATGCATTCTTTTTAAATGTCAATGAATAAAAAATGTATCAAAATCTATTTGTCCTGACAGGATTGAAGCCTGACTTCATTTCAGGTCAGGAATGCTAGCCTGTTAGATAGGCAACATTGTTCGCGTAAACCACTAGGAAAATTTACATTGAAATAAGATTGCTTTATGGGTTACCGAACATGACAGACTGCGGTGAGATTTGGATTCGAATTCCGATCGAATGCCCATTATCGGGACTGCATTCTCTGCAGAATTTTCGTTTTAATTATTTATTTGGAAACCGTTATCCATGCGAAAATCAGTTCTTGAGAATATGCTATTGGAATTGCGGATTTTCTCATTCAATTTCCTCGTCCTAACGTGCAACTCTTAAAACCCGCCAGATTCTTTTAACGTCAATTCTCGAAGGACGTCTATCCGATTATCCATTCACCACCTTACTTCTTCAAGTCCCTGCGTATATCTTTAGGGAATTGGTTTTAGAAAAACTTGAAAGTATTGCAATTGATAAAACGAATATCGAATCAATATTTTCTGATCCACCCTTTTCTACCTTTCTTTTCCCAGTTCCCGTGAGCATAGCAAAATATCGATTCTCAAAGGAATGGTATTGGGTTCACTCTCCTTTTGTGGTGGCTTCATACCAATCTAAAGCATTATTTTCTTCACTTAATAGTGCAATACTCCTTGACCTAAAGTAAAAATGCGTTAAAATGAATGAAAATATCAATACAAATGGCAGTACTGTCAACTCCAATTGCTGGAAAAGTGTCCCTTCATATAGATTCATCGAATTATCTGTATGCTTTGCATCCTATTTTTATTGCATACGAGCAAGTCTAGGCATCAGCGAAAAGAGTGTTAAAAACAACAGTTACGAAAATGTGGAATAGAGTATTAGTATTGGTGATTTTAGAAAGATTCACCGTGAAAAAAATTATATAATTCAATTCATAATTTGGCTACTTATATAAACTTTGTTGATATAAAGAGCAAAATCATATCTTTCTAGACTATTTTTAGGCAAATTGAACATGAAATTACACCTTAAAAACACTGGAATGGGAGAAACATCGGGAAAAAAGCTCAAATTTTTCTATAAATAAACATTCGAATCTCGTGAAAAGTTGTGTAGAAAATTCTAATTCTCCATTTAAAGTCAGTGGTAATAAAATATAGCCTCCTGTCAATCTGAATTTTTGATTTATTAGTAAATCAATAAATAAATTGAAGCTAAAATTCATTACTTCAATGGAAATGGCACTGAAGACGGCATTTTTTGCTGGAAATAGTGATATATTCGTCGACTTCACTGCATCTTTTGTGCCATCATTTTCTTAATAGGTAAGAATTCCTTCATGGAAGGCTGTTTCTTGTATACAATACAAAAGGAGAATTGTAGTTCAATAATTTTGATTCACACAATCGCGGTGGACCATTATTAACCGAATTATGACCATAAGTGTTTAATCGAGTTTTCAGTTAAACATCCCGAATATTGGTGAAGTGGCCTCTCTTATTACATACGCGACGTCTGTTCTTTTGATCTGCGAAAATGTGCTTGTGATAAACGAGGGGCATTATATTGTCAGTTTGCCATCGGTCTGGGTAGAGATGCTCGATAAAGATTATTATCATACGTTATCTACTTAAGTATGACTTAAAAGCGGTTGACCATACTTTTTTGAAGTTTAAGTACGCTTTTTGTCCCGTGTCTTTGATTTCAAAATATACTATGCAAATATTTATTATGTATTTTAGTTGAGTGAAAGACAAAATAAAGTGTGCATGGGTTATAATGGCTTATTGTAAATTAACAAACTATATTATATATAGTTATTATTTATTATAGCACCCGAAAAAGCTCCTGGTGTGCAAAAGAGAATGGAGAAGGCGACCTGGGCGCCAAGGCGGGGAAGTAGATGTGGAGGAGGTAAAGGGAGAATACGGTGGGGAAGAGTGGGGTGTTATGAGAAAAATGGAGGGAGAAAGGGAAACCAAAATTATATAAAAAACCTTCCTCCCCCGCTTCGCAGGATTTTGAAAGCCCCCTAGTCCATATCACAAAATCGTCCACTGCGAAGCGTCAGGAAATTTTGCTAGAGCTATACGCTTCTATTAGAGCTCAAAGTTAAAAATGTATGATCGATTGGGCACATGGTACGGGCATTTGAACATGAGTACATACCGTTTGGGCATGTATGCGTCAAAGCCGCCACTAACCAAGTCTCCTCTCCTAGTCCCCGCGTACTGCTCCAAGTAATTATCGAGTTAAAACTCGCAAGCGAAGCAAAATATCGATTCTTGAAATCAAATCGTATCGAATTCGCCCCCTTTTCCGCCTTTATTCTCCCGGTCCCCCACGAGTGCTTCTGCTCCCGGACCACATCGCAGTTGACCTCTGGGGCCTCTCCGGGCTTTTAAAAAGGGTGCCCCCCCGAGCGGTGTGTTCGACCATCTCTATAAATCTCCTCCACCTCCGCGGCCTCCTTCTGCTGTCCCCCCTCAGGTGGAGCAGCCCATAGTCCACCCACAGTCCTCCCACCCCTCGCTTCCACTGTACCCCCCACCCATGGGTTGTCGCTGCCGCCACATGTGTATACGTGTTTGCAAATCTCGCACCGTGCCGCGTCTTTCGCGATCTCTGCTTTTAAGCCTGCATAATTGATTCCGTTACTTCGCACGCCGGGAGTAATGGAGCCACAAGTCACCGTGCGAGTTGAATTTAATGGGACATCATTTTAAGCCGGGGTGGACGACGCGCTCAGAAAAAAAGAGATGTACTTTTATGCGACTTGCGCAAGCCTGTGATGTTGAGAAACCGTTAAAGTGTCTTCGGCACTCCATTTACTGAGGATGAGTCGTATTAAAAAGAAAGATATTACCTGCCGTGACGTGTTGAGGATTTAATTGACATTTTCGGCTCTAATTTGAGGAGTGTGCATTATTTAAGCTGTGCAGATAGTCAGCAGATAAGGCTTTTTCCCTGAAATATCACTTACGGTACTGTGCCAAGCAATATACCAGCATACTGGTTCTTCGTAGGAGCCCCGCCTTTAGTGACGAAATATTATAACGTGACATAGTTCTTCATCATTATTAATAAGTCCCCCTCCGGAAATTTGTTACATTTTGTTCAGCAGGGACATTTCATTTTTTAAATGTAGTCCCCAGAAGTAAGCAATATTCCTCTACTGGTAACCTAAAAAAATACAATTAAATATCCCTGCTTAAAATAAGGTCGCAATAAGCGTGGTGATTTTTATTTTGAAAAGAACTTTTTCACTTTTTTTTCTGCTCGAATGTATCGAGATTAGCACTTATCCTCAACAATTTTTATGTGGCATTCTACGCGTGTCGGCTCTATTAGCCGCCATAGAGTGAAAAATTAGGTGTAGAATTTTAGGTATATTACGTATGACTGCCTACATCTGTGTTTCGCCGAATGCCATTACTTGTATGATTTATGCCATGGAGTATTGGAGATAATCTTATTTTTGTAACTCCATGTTCATGACTAACTACTCCCAGTTTTGTGAAAGTAGTTGATATCAGTATATGCTTTTAACTAGATGTGTAGTTGATTACTTTTTATTCTATAATAGAACTGATTAATGGTATTCGTAGTGATTGAATAAACAATAGTTCATCTTCAATAAAGAAGAAGAATTATCGTTATGATCAATACGTTTTTCCTCATTCCTCTCTGATGGCTTATTCTATCTCTTAGGCATATTTTCTTGATTCGATAACTTAGTATCTAGTTTTCCGATCGTATTTATAATTTAGGTAGATTATTCATGTTTTTGTCATTTGTCATCATCAGCAGTCATCAATCCGAAGAAAGGTTGTCTGCAACTCTCCACTCCACTCTCCTATCAGCTTACTGTTCCATTTCTAAAATACGCCATCACTTCAACTTCCCTCATACTTTTAATAATGTATTCTAACCTTCATTTTTCTTTTAAATTCTTAATATTCATACTTCCTTTCATAAATTCTTTTAAAATGCTCTTGTGACTTATAATGTGCACAGTTGGTTTGTCTTTTCTTCCGCTCTGACTTAAAATCGAACATATTCTCTCTCCTAGTCTGTATAAGATTTCTTCTTCGGCGATTATCTCCGCCAAATTGATCCTCATAACACCACATTTCGATTAGTGTCAATCTTCTCAGTTCTGCAGATGTTGTTCGTTTTATGAGTGATTTTTGAAATACCAACGTTTAATCGAATCCTCAAGTTAATGAATGATTGATGTTTTTTTTGGAGAATTTAACCCTATTTCACCAGAGAATATGTGAGAACATCAAGCACTGCGGAAGTATTCTGCTCTCACAGTCTCAGTGATGAACTTCCTCCGATTATCAGTCGAGCCTAAATATCTGAAGCATCCCTGAATAAAAGGACTCTTTGGACTCAATTCTTTATTTTTTAACCCAATGCCCAACCAAAGAGGGCTGTGATTTTCTCTTCAAAGGATTCCCTCTCGTCTATGGCCTTTCTTAAACCGGCAACCTTCATATTCGCGAAAATCCCGTCTCAATTGCAGTGGTTTTTAAAGATTCTCCCCCATTCATTATTTTTTTTTACTTTCAAAAAAGGAATGAGACCAGTCCGTTTGCTCACCGTCCACTCCAAACCATCCTATCTTTTTCCCACTACTCACTTTTTCCGTTTGCTTTCGTCCGTCGACGGGTCCTTGACGAATTTGGAGTGGAAGATTTAGAAGAGTCCCTTTCTATCCCGCCCACCCAAGTTTTGCCTCCCAACTGAAAGAAGCCATGTGCCTAATCAGGACTCCCATGGCTGCATTTTCTTCCTCGTTTTCTTCTCTCACTCGTTCATCCACTGCCATGCCGGGGACCGCCCCAAGTCCGCATCACATCCCTTTAACTGCTTAGCTCCGGAGATCCTTTCTCTCTCTCATCTTCCTTTCCCTCCTTTACCGCTCAATCGATATAGCACTTTCTCTGCGTTTTTCCTTCTTGCTGAGAGGAGAGCGGTGCCGGCGGAGAAAAAATACGGATGAGGCGAAGACCATGGGCTTCACATCACGGTCTGGGTTTTCACGAGAATTTTTTACGTAAAATATTCCTTATCCTCTTTTTCGATCTGGGCGAGTACGTTTTCATTTCTATCGCGCTTCTGTTACGTTGCTGTAACCGGTTTCATTTGTTTTTCGTAATCACATTTCACAAGGCTCCGTTTAATATCGCATGATTGACGTGTTACTTTAACCGTAAGATGACGTCACCTTTACGTAAGCTTAATGTTTTCTAAGGGTTCGGGTTTTGTTTATTCCATGAGACTGACAGTTAATGGATGAGAGCATCAAAGATAATAATCGGTAATATGCTTAAATTTTGTTTCCATAACGAGAAAGTATTTAACCGAAGATTTTTAGGATCGTGCTCAAATATGCTTTGCATGTACTCGTAGATTTAGTATTATAAGATATTTTATTATGTATTTAGTTTGGTTGTATTTGTACGCTATGATTTCAAATTCCGTGTTCAGTGTGACCATTGAGATATGTGTGGGTATTGTTGATATACGCCTGGATCTTTCAGCCGTATTTACCTCCTGCTACTGGTTCCAATGCTGAACTACATCATTTTGGATAAAACATAGGACTTCTCCTTCTCAACTTAAAAGAGGGCCGCCTTTTGTGTAATTAGTTCGACTACTCCCAAGAAGAAATATGTAGCCGTATCTCAGCTACTAAAGAAAGAGGTCTAGAGTATTTGTAATCCTTCACACATTGATATTGAAAAAGTTGGAGAGCGTCCACTAGTTTTTTTTACTAGCCGCTGTTATGATAAGTATTCTGATTTCTTTATTTCATGGACATGGGATATGATTTCCTGGTAAAGGGATCGGTGATATTTCATCACAATGGAATAGATTTGTGATATAAACCACCTCAATCGTAATCTCGTGGCTTAGTTTCATTAAGTAAATCATGTTTTGTAGCATTAAAACCAAGTGATTACAACATTAAATATGTGATAAACCAGATAAATTAAATTATTGAAATAATTTCTTATTCATTGTTCTATCAATTGAAGTTTACTATGATCTAAATGGCAATCACGCATCAAGAGATTCGAACCAATATCACTAGTTTATTTAAAATGATTCTCAGTGCTGAAATGTAGTCGTAATGTAACTTTAACTCCATGAAATCCAATCTACCGATTACCCATTGTTTGGATAGCATCTGGTATGCAGTGGAGTTCTACTACTCGGAGTTAGTGGCATTCAACTGATCCTCTACAGCTCCGTAAAATAATCTGAATAAAGTTTTCTATATCTATTCGAGCTTAAATATTTTCCCGGTGTCTTGAACGGCACTGTATTATCTCAACAGCTTTGGGAGCTGAGAAAAACTGTTTTGATTTATTCATGATCTATCATTTTCCTTACCTTTTGCATGGTACCGGATTTTAGTGGATAGATGGTAGGCGCTGTATTTTTAAGTACCTATCACTGTGCCATGTTTATTGTTAAGGGCAGAGTAAATTCGGGATAGCTAAATAAAACATCCAAGTCATATCCGTTGATAAGTGAGGACATTTTTAAAATAGAATTTTTTTGAGGAGTGTTATCTCATTTTCCCCGGATGTCGTCTTTCGTTAATCCACCATGGTGGCCCTCAACGCTGCTTGACAAGTCACGAGGCACTCCCCGTCCTCGCTACTCGTGGTACGTAATGAACTTTATTTCTACCTTTCCCTTCTCGTCCCCAACTCGTTATTTCCCTCCATCCCTATTTTTCTCATCTTTGTGTTCTTTTACTCGTCATCTCGCCTTCTTTCTCTGATTAATAAATACCAAATGAGGACAAGGGAAGGAGGCGCGAACATCACTAGACTACATTTAATTCTTTGATAGTGTAGACCTACACTAAGAGGGGTGAATTTCGCCATGAAAAAATGATTCGATCAGGATTCAAACCTGGATATCCCATTTACTGGTTTGTTATATTATGGTATGTAGTTAGTTAAAATGGTTAACACACCTGACTGGCTATGTCAAATTAAATGATTTCTTCATGGTGAATCTCATCTTCTTTGGTTAAAACTTATTCCTTTGCAAACATTTTATCAGTGTCATGGTATTTGCTGAAATGTAAATCGCTGCTGATAATATTGGTTAACTTGGTGGGATTTTCGAACTAAAAAAAATCTTTGGTCTACATATTAATGCGTACAGTAATGATTGGTTTACCGTCATTCTCGCAACCAATCGAATAAAATAGGTCTTCATCACACCATGCAATAACCTTTGTCAATTTTATAAAACTATTAAAGGATGTGTAGCTCTTTTTCCCAGCGTATTCCTTTCTAAATCTGGTATCTATCTCATTGATTGGTTGTTTATTTGGGAAGTCATCCGGTGACAGAAGTCATTTGCAACACTTATGACATCTGGTAATGTTGGTAAGAGAGGGATTATGAGAGACGAGGGGTTGGGTGGAGAGAAACCCGACGGCGGCATTGGCCTCCTGATACGGTGCCCAGTCACGCGCAGGGATGCAAAAATATACTCAAGGGATGAAATTTGCCAGGAAAAAAATAATTGGACTACACCGTGATCCGAACCCGATTGACTACTGCCCCAATCTTACAAGGTTTTGCATCTGTGCTCTTTACTGCGTATGATGTCATTATTTGTATTCGCATTGATTTGGATCTCGTCAGTTAGTTGGTAGTTCTAAAGCGATATGTTGTGATGCTTTAGAACTACTAACCTTCGTGACAGAGGCTTATTAAGCACGACCACGTCTCCTGTGCTCCATTGTGAACCCGAGACGAGACTTTGTAGTTCGTATCAACCCACGCTGAAGTTTGCTCTGCTTTAAGATACTTTGATAAAACTGTAATTGGATAACACACCTGAACTGCAATTAGGTGTTCCGGGTTCCAATCCTGTTCAAGTCAATTAATGTTTCCATGGAAAATTTTATCCCCTTTTGTTGACATCTTTGCACCCCTGCGCGTGACGGCGTATCATATAATTTGCGCATTCACAGTTATTTGGGTATCTTCCATAATGATTAAAATGCTTTAATTTAATTCACTAATCAATGACAGGAATGAGGGAACTCTATACGAATGGGTTACTCAGTTTTTACGCCCATGCTTCCCATCTTCCATCTGTGGGAACATCATTGATCTCTCGTTTCTTCACTCTGTTCTAAACGATAACTTTCGATAGACTGACATCATCCCATATTTCCCTCTCCATACCCTCATCCGGCCCGTACCTTGCACAACAATCTCCTCTTTCACCTCCCTATATTCCTTCTTTAGCTCTTCCAGCTATCTTCTTTGTATCGGATCCCTGAATTATTTGATAACTGTTCATCTATGGACTATCCGAGAGAACTCTTATCACCCTTCCGCAATTACACCAACCACCTCAGGAAAATAGTTACCTCCTAACCTTCCCTTTCCATCTTGCTGCCTTTTGGTAGTATTTTTAATACTGTTGCTTCCGTTTTATTTAATATATTTTATTTCTTTTGTGCCCATTCACTACACATTTATTATTTCCAAGTATAGGTCAATTCTGGTTATTTTTTAATATCTTGCAAGTAAATCAAACCAGATAAATCAAGTCTTCCTCACTATATTTAAAATCTATTTCCTCCTTAGGAAAGGGTTTGTGGCATAACTTAGTAAAAATTTATTTTCTTCGCCTTAATTAGGATAACTTTGTACAGTTTCACGCTTTTTTATTATCTACCAACCGTGGTCTCAACTATTTCTGTCATCTCCCAAGTGATGATGTGATTCTCCCGCCATCCCTCTCTAATTTATTCTGAATTATTAACTTAATTATTCTTAACTCTGATTGGATGTAATGATTTAAATACACATAATTTTATACATAATCCGACCATGTGGATATGAGACACTTAGAAGTCTCTCTTTGGTCAGATTCGCATCAACGATTTCCTAAGTTTGCAGGCATTCTAGTTCCACAGAATTTAATAATAAGTATACTACATAATTTCCACTCATTGCCAAGCAAAATTCTTCACTCCTGCCATCATTTCTGTGGTATGAAAAATAATGTGAAACACTCAATCTCTACTCCAGCACCGATATATTTTATTTTAACGGCCAATAATATTAAAAAGAGTTGGATAACTTGCCTCGTGCTAAGCACTTATATTTTAGCTCCTGTACGAGTGCTCCATTAATTAGAGGTCTTGCTTAAGGAGCCAGTGGGAATCCGAGAAATTTAAAAATCGATGCGAGACTCGTGTGTTTACTTAGTTTTTAAAAACGACAGAGAATACCCATCAGCACGCTAAAGTGTCAAGGTGGGACCGAAAACTGTGCACTGCGACTAATGACGACGTTTTATTTTACGCCCAATTCCGCCCACCTCTCTCCAGAAATGCATTAATGCTCTCGTGTAGCTAATTACGATGCCGACGCGCCAAACTTGCCGCCGGTAATGCGAAGCGATGAAGCGTGCAAATGAGGTAGTTCCATCCTCCGCACCGCGATCGGAATACTACTGCAACCGCCCATGCACATAAATCCCTCGATTTTATGCGCCGGGCCTCACAAAAAGCGATGCCTCCATCTTTTGCGTCTCCCGCTCAAACATTTTTGTCACCCATCTCCTACAAGCAAAACTCCCTTTTCCTCCGTTCATCTTCCGTGGAGCTATAACCAGAGGCACGATCACTGTCCTCCATAACGCGTGTGCTCGCGTAACCGTTATATTTCAATTGCGCTCATGAGAGCGAAGACGTGATCGCCATTCTTCAAATTTTGTCAGGTCCTTTAAATCATTTATTTTATGAAGTTTATAGTTTTATTAGTTTTGATTCTCAGGAAAATAAATGTCAGATGCAATTGCGAAATGGAAACTACTGTGTTCAAAGAAGATAGCACTGCAAACGAGGAATCATTATGTGAAAGCATTTGTGTGTAGCGTGGCTCTCAGTGGATCGGAAACATGGACCATTGGAAAAGCAAACCGAAAAACATTAGAAACATTCGAAATCTGGTTTTGGAGGAGGATGCTGAAGATTGAGTGGACAGATAAAATAAGAAATATACAGATGATTGGAAGAGGAATGGAATATGTGGAGCACTACACAGAAATGAAGAACCAGAAGTATTGGGCACACCATGAGGCTCAATGGGTTTCTAAAAAATATAATTGAAGGAAAAATAGAGGGAAAAGTCCCAAAAGGAAGGTCAAAGGATAAATTAATAATAATAAAACGTTTATTGTACGTTTTATAAATAAAATGTAGTAATGGACGCATTTCATCTTGATATTGATATATAGCTTTTGTTTTCCTTTTAAGAATTAGAGATCTCAGCTACTTGTGAATTCCATAAAACATCTATTTGCTAGCCGTATTGTGTCGTATTTCTTCCCTTGTTTTGTTTCATTATTTTAAAGGGAGTCTGCTAAACTATTTTAATCGTCGCTTATGAAACTCTCTTTATCCTCCCTTACGCTCTAACTACTGAAACGTACGTATGCATATACGTACCCATCAAACTATTTACTTTAGAGACTTCGTTTTTAATTTTTTTTCCATACTACTTTATCCTTGCGTTCCTCATTTGCTATGGTCAAGTTTATGCATTTCTTCATACGCGCTTACTTTATATCAACACTCCTAATTTTCCCACTTACCAGTGTCTCTTCCACCTTCACTCATGACTTTTTTGGTCTATTCCTTTCTCTCAAAAAATTCATTTTTTCATCATAAATATTTTTCCTTATTCGACTCTCATCCTTTCTCTCTTCATGGCCAAGCCAACGAATCACGCTTCTTTCATACATATTCATTAATGGAGCACCTATATCTCATTCATTCAGTCTCTCTCATTTCCTAAACCTATCCCTCCAACCTTCACAGAAAAAGCTTCATAGCCAAATACCAATACGTTCTTACATCTCGCCTCCACTGCATTTTTAATACACCACTGCTAATCATGGCATGGCCATGTTTCACATGCATAAAGGAAGTGAGCAGGAGAGCAGTTTTGCTTTCTTTGTCCCTAATTCCATGGTTAGCTCCTCTTTTGACCTACGATTTACCTTATAGTGTTCGCATGCCTCTTAATCATCTCATCTATCTTTTCTTCTTAAACAAACATCCTAAAATGGAACTCCTAATCATCCCTTTTTTCAATTATTTCACCATTCACGGTTATTACACAGTATGTTAACCCTAACAATTGCTACAATACCTTTCCTGGCATACCCGAGTTTCACTACCAAACAATAAAATGGTGAGTGGCTCGCTTTCGAATAAGTACTGAGCTATTTTACGCCTCCTTAGAAAACATTCGTTTGTCATGTAATTTTTCCACTTATTACCTACGACTTTCCTTTCAGCTTTCGCATGCCTCTTAATATCATCATCTATCATTCCATCTTACACTTTTGCGATTATTTCACTATTCACGCTAGTTATACAACATTTACCCTCTCCAATTCCACAAACAACTATCCTGCAATTCTTGAGATACTTATCCTGGTTTTCACGAGTTTCAAAATCATGCAATGTGGTGTGAGGAGTGGATACAAAAGTGGTGAGGAGTAGGTACACTTTTGTGTTCTGCGCTCTTTTCGCCTCCTTAGAAAGCATGCATTCGTCATGCATTTCTTGATATGCTCCATTTATGACTTTCCTTCCAGCTTTCAAATGTCTCCGAATCTTCATCTGTTGTTCTTTCCTCCCCTTTTTCAATTATTTCACCGTTTGCTATCATACCACAATATTTTACCCTCAACAATTGCATTAAAACTGTCCTCCAATGTCTGAGATGCTTATACTGGCTCGCCCAAGTTTCACTACCATGCATTAAAGTGTTGAGGAGTACACTTTCGTGTTCGGCGCTATTCTCGCTTCCTTAGACAAACGTTCATTCATCTCTCTCTCTCGCTGTTACTCTCCCCGTCGCTTTATCCCTCTCTCCCTCCGCCCACTCGTACGCTTCCGACCTCCTCCCTCTCAGCCCTCCCAACCCTTTCACCTCATCCACATCCACCCGCGTCAGCATAACTCTGGTGTAGCGCGCACTAAGTCTGCCCGCCCGTCCGCCCATGGCGAGCGGGGAGGTGGAATGGAGCGGGGAGTGCCGAAGCACTTGGGGGCTGAGGGAGAGAGAGACAGAGGGGAGGGATGGAGGTTTTGAGGTAGGGAGGGCACGTCGGGGAGGTAAAAGGGGTATTTTTTGAGGGAGGGGAAGGGATGGATCCGGAGGGCGGTGGCTGTGCCCTTTTCCCCCTCTAACTCCCCCCCCCACCCACCACTTGCTTTCCCCTCCTCTACCAGAGAGAGGGAGCGTGCACTAGTTGGAGGATCGATGACGCAATAGGGAGCGAGAGGGAGGCGGAAGGAGAGGGAGTCATACCTCCCCTCCCTCTCCCGCCGTTTCCCCTCCTCCGCCGACACTTCTCCCTCTTCCTCCTCTCTCCCTCCTACTCTGCTCATTCTCATCTCTTCCTCCCCTTCCCCAATGTCAACCCCTCTCTTTTTCGCTTTCTTCATTCCCTTTACCCCAGTAAGCTGCCCTCTTCTCTTTGGCCACTTCTCCTTTAGCCACGGAGAGGGAACGGTGGGGATGATCCCGGCGCCTTACCCTCCCGCCCCCTTTCGTCTCATCACCACTAAAGCTGGACCAGTTTGTGCGTTTCGAGGACGTCATCCGGGATGGCAAGACAGCCTCCCCTATGAAGAGTGAAACGTTGATGCCGCCTCCGCGAGGTTAAGTGTGAGATCAACCAAAAACCTACCAATCAGCTGATGCAATACCTAATGACCACAGATGAGGTAGCCCTACGACGAGTTGAAGAAAAACGAAGTATGCTGAAAACATTGAAACGAAGATGAGACCAACTTACTGAACGCATTTTGCACCTCAAAAGCCTGTATTGAAAGTGATAATGATGGAAAAAAGCGATAAAGGAAAAATCAACGGAAACAGCAGAAGAAGACAAAGAATTTAATGCATCAAGCAGATTTCGAATAAGGTCAACGTAAATAATTATTTAGGAATATAGTGGTTGGTGGAGAGGAGAGTGTATTTGAGAGCTGCCGTAAATCAAGCATCGTATTGATGACTGTAGTTCTCACTGTCGCTATCGCAAAAGGCATAAAAACTGCGATTCTGCCTACAAATGATATTGAAAAAGGCAAACTGCAGGTGAGATCAAATGAGGATATGCTTTTTCAAAAGATTTTCATTGTGGTGAGAGAACTAAACTGGAACCATTGGTAAAGATTGTAAGGAAGGTTTTTGAGGAGCCTGATACGTTGCGCAATTCTAAATAGTTGGGGAGATAGTTGGGATTGGCTTAAAGCTTGCATCTGCATGAGGCAATAGATTGCGATATTTGACTCACTAATATCTGTATTTGGAAATAGTAAATAGGGTTAAGCGAAGAAGAATTGCGTTTACTAAAGAGATAATTTGATTGATCGGAGAGAGCAAGTGACTGGAACCCTGGGTACCAACTCAAAGAAAAAGTGTGGAGCCTATTGTGGAGCATAAAGTATTTATATGGTAGTCAAACTTGAACCCTGGAAGTAGGGCGAGAAATGATCGTAGGCATTCGAGATGTAAATGTGGAGGAGTATGAAGAAAGTACGATTGACCGATGAGAAGACAAATGAGATTTGATGGAAGGAAAACAGTGGCGTGTGCTCTCTCTAAATGTGAAGTTGGAGCAGGTTGAATTGTGAAAATGGATAGGAAGGAAATCCAACGAAGAAGTCGTAGAGGAAAGAGAGTTACTTGAGGAAATCAAGAGGAGGCAGGTTGGTCAATGGAACAAGTAATACTAAAGGCCGAAATCAAAAGTAGAATGCTAGGCAAGAGGGATGAAAAGGGTAAGTATATCTAGTAGATGTATTTCATACAATGTTAGAAGTATGCTGAATTGAAGAGATGGATCATATTATGAAAAAGTACAACCCTAGAATGCGACCCTAGTAAAAGGAAAGTAACAGTGATCCAATAAAGCTTCACTTGAATGGTAGAACACCACATAATATTGTGCGTAAGGATCGTTCTCTAGTGTACAGTCATGGAGTCCAGGATTCTAGAGCATTACGCTCGTTTAATTGATTTTAGCCTGGATGAATTTAGGACTAGTGATTGTAGGGCTCACTCATTAGTTCTTACGTGGGTTTTATCTGTTTAGGGCGAAACTCACCAAGTACGTACGAACACCAACTTTGAGGGAAATTCAGTCGTCAGGGTAGAACTTTTTCTCTGTGTTATCTGCGTTTTCCAGAAAATTCCATTTCCCACAAAAACCGAAAACATGAGTTAAGCCGGACGTATCCAGATGCTTCAGTTGCATTTGAATTGATGATCAGATATTGCTAGTGGCGAGGAACCATTCCTGCGGATGGGCAACTTAATAGCGCATTCCACTTCATTGCGATCCCTCACCTGTTTTACGCTTTCGAGAGATTAAGTTAGTGTTTGCCTCTAAAGCAATATCTTGATGAACTCGCAGTATCCATAGAAATCCCCTTTTCGTCCCTTCGTGCATATCTTTATACTCAAAGAATATAATTTTTTTATCTTTTTAATTATTCAAATGCGGACCTGGAAAACAACAGGTGACATGGTGGAATCCCACCTTGTGTACGAATTTTGCTTGTCTTGGGGCGGTGTAATGTTATACGTAACAGAATAGGCTTAGGATCCATAGTTCCTAAAAATCAAAGTTTTAAACCGCTAGTTTTACAAATTATTAACCTTGTTTTTTTATCCGATAATGACTGTTACTCTTATGGGATGAAAATATCTGCAATTACTAACAGAATCACTCTCCAGATCAGACCTTTATGATAATCACAACTTCCGTTGATTTCGTAGGTTTTGATTCTAACAATGTCATAAGTAGTAGATCAACTTTAAATAATCATACTATCGGACCTATTTTTAAAATTCGTGAAATGGGATTTTTTCACAAATTTTCTACAGGTCAGTTTGTTCTCATCATACTTTACGATCTCGCTGCTCTCCTCAGAACCCTTTTTCGATCTCGCCGCTTTTTTACGCTCAGTTCTGATGTAGAAGTTAAGCGTACCTCGTAAGATTCTTAAACATCTGCATTATGCTCTTAGCAAAGTCTTTGGTATGAGATGAGTTTGGGCTCATTTTAAAGTTTTAAAGATTTTTCTTCCAATATGGAAGAAGAATCCTCTTGGAGTTCATGGACAAACATTCAATCGTTTCACGAAGAAGTATTAATCCTTCAAGGCTTCCGCTTTTTCATATAACTATTGACTTAGCCAACGATAGGATTTCTTTTTTGGTAATTTCAGTGCACGATGTTGACAGAATAACTTAATTTCTTAATGTGTATTCATTAGGTTGAAAGAATGAGAAATATATTCACTTCTTCATTGAAATTTGATGTGGTTTCATTATTTGCATGGACCATGACCTTATCCATAAAGTGCCGAAAAATATATCTAACCACTACAATATCGATGTTGTGGCGGCTCATCGATGGCTAAATTCAGCTTTTATAATGCAAAAATCGAGGTATTTCGAGACGGTGACGTCAACATTTCGTCATTTTCACCTCTCGACTTTCGGAAGTCCTTGAATAAGGCCACTTGATTGAGTCAACATGGCATCGAATAAATTACTCTAAACATAAACATTTCTAAACATATGTATTTGCTAGCATAATATATGGAGAAAATGTGTCACTACTTCTCTGGAATTTGAAATTTTTACACTCTTTGCTTGAACTGGGTCCTCATTTTGGAAGTCTCCCATTTCATACATCTTCTATGGTTTTCACTCTTTATAGGGTTGAGAAAATATTGATGATATTTATCGCTCCATTACCAAAGAACAATCTTATCTAATAGCTTCTGGAGCTTTAGTTAGCTTCTAAGGTATCAGACCTGTAGGGAAGCTACCCTCAAATGTGAAATGCTTTTATTTTAGTTCCTTCTTCAATATATCTCAATATATAAAAGAGGAAGTTTTACAATAATAGCGTTGAATTAACGTAATAATTTTCATTCATGTTACGCAAAGTAAATATTTTTTCTTATTATTTTCACTAGCTAAAGCATCCAATTATTGAAAACATTGAAACAATGGCTATGTACTGACTTGAATTGAGCAAAAACCTTTAATGCAAGTAATAGTAAATACCATTGCTACAATTCATCTTTACTGTGCAAGCATTTTTCAATGTTCTTCATTGCACTCCTTTTGAATATCAGCATTGCATTTGGTCCTGTATGCGGTGGAGGGGAAGTTTTTCTGTCAACGGTTTTAACCCCTTTTCCCGTATAAATGCCTTATTTTATATTGATTATTTATGATTAACATTTGAATGGACAAAGAAAATTTCACGTTTCACTTTCAAAAGATTAACTATACGCAATAAATATTAATGTTTTTAATACAAATTAGTATATGTCAATATTTATAGTTGGTTTTGTAATGATGTACACTTGATTTTTAATCTAGTAACTAAAAAGTGAGCCGAAGAAAAACATTGCTGACAAAAATTCGGAAATGCTAGCTAATATTTGCAAATGGATTATAAGGTTTTCAATGTAGCCAGAAAATTCCTCCAAATCGAGCTTATTCAGAATATTCTGAGGTAAAATTGGCAAAATGATAATTTATCCACCACTGATAAGTTGCAAAGCGGTGCCCGAGTGTGTTGGATAACTTGCGGGCTGTGTTTTGATTGCATTGGACACATAATTAACTATATCTGGTTTCATATCAAGTTACGGCTCGCCGAAGCACAATTAGCATATTGCCAATCCTTTGTAGAAATATACTGGGCATATAATCACTCGGATGTGCTAATAAGTGCTTGAAAAGAATGGTTTTTCGGGTTTCCATCCGCGTTTATCCATTTTTCGGAAATTCGGATGGAAACCCGAAAAACCATTCTTTTCATCAACGAAACTCCGCGGAAGCCTTCACGAAAACTAATAAGTGCTTGTTGTGATGAAAATACTACGATAAAAACTATTGCTTACAGTATCGGAATTCCAAGGAAGATTCTTGAACTAAAATATATATTTCGGTCTTATCAATTTAAAAAAATATGAACATAACTTGTTAGCATACACATATAATTAAAAACTTCTGCTTATTCGATAGTAAAAGTGACTTCTGCTGTGTTAAAATTTTTTTCCAACACGCAGCCATCTCTGGTGCTATGTCCCACGCGGCGTTATATCGCTGGTTTATTGCATGTCACAACAAGGGCTGGCCATGCTTCCCTTTCTCTCGCTGGATAATATCACTGAAAACGTATTAGAGCCTCCATGTATTTCCGCAACATTGTGTCAAAGAATCTCGTTCGTAACCTTTAATGGGCAATAATGTTCGCGGCATGCTACCTTCCATAATTCTTATCTTTCTTGCCCTTATAAATCATCGCCGTATAACTTCACATGTACACTATAACCGTGCCACATGCACTGTGTGTTACCTTTCCTTTGACCAGCCTTCTATTTATCTTATTTGTATTATTCTTCCGCGCTATTTCCTTTAGGCATCGTTAATTTTTGCAACAACAGTTGCCATTATTTTCCAGGAAATGCGTGAAATAAATGAAAGGCATGCTATTCTGCTAGGCTGCTGTCTGCTCACTTTTTTTTATTAAGTTATGTATTTTTGCGGTCTGGTCAATCTTATCTTCTTCTTAAACTTCTGTAATAAAAACTGTCCTCAGTTTAAAACAAAGATCCAGTTCAGAATAAATGCCGTAATTCTAGTTCAAAAGTCGCTGATTCGGAAAGGGAATGCCCGTTTATTATAAGAATGAAACACTTTCACAGTGTTTTAAATAATTGAATGCTATTTCAAAGTGATTCATTCTTTAACATGTCAAATTCCACTAAGTGACTTCGTATCCCATCATGTTCCAGAATACCTGGGATATAGTCTAACCCATATTTTGTTGACAAAAATAATTTTATGGTAATAAAAAATCCTATGCGCAGATTTATATTTTAAATGCAACACTTACACTTGGTGGTGATTTCATAAGGTTCCAGGAACGTAACATATAAAGTAAAACACGGGTGCGGATAAAAGAAAAAAATAACTTCGCCGACCATCGAGTTAAAGGTAACCCTTAATACGGTCCAACTTTTATTTTGTTAAAAATAACTTCATTTTCATTATTATAAAAAATCAAACTTTGGATTTATACCTACTTAAAATGAAGCAATAAAAACAATGATTCCACAAGGTGTAAAAAAACATGACTCCGGTCTCGACGATGGATCTCATCGTTAAATGTTAAATCATACGTCGAAAGCCGCGTCGTATTTTTTCTCAACTAAATCTTTTGGAATCACCAATTTCAAGTGTTTATTTTTAATCGCTTTCACGAAGTCACGACTTAACCACGATATATGTTTAGTTCTTTTTGAATGCTAGCCAAAATCTTAATCTTATTTTAACAGCTCATCATCGCGTCCGGCCAATAAATATTTATGATATCATATTTATCGATTGCGCAAATAAAATGCATCGTGCCTTTTTCGTGCTTTTATTTTACGTGAACAAAAAGCAATTGGTTCCCACAATATTGCTCTCTCCCACATTAATTGAATGCGTTACCTACGCACGTCAAGAATCCTTCATTTGCATCAAAGCCGCAGAAAATAGTCCGCCCTATCCTTTAATGGAAGCCATTATTCCGACCGTCTAAATGGCTCTCTCAATTTGCATTCCCGGACGAAATTCAATATTTTTGGCTTCCATCACGTCTAACAATGCACGATCCATATCTGAGGCGTGTGCTCTCTAATACGCGTCCCCTCGCGGAATTTGCGTACACGAATGAAAGGCACGCTTAAGGATCGGTAGATTTTTTTACACTCCACGGAGTGAATGCGGACAGAGAGGAAATGGGGAAAATAATAGCAATTAAATGGTTTAAAGAGAGAGACGGGGCGGGGCTCGGAAATTTTTGCTACATTCCCGGGCGCGAAGTCAACTGTGTGTTTCGCGTGCCGGTGCATCGGGCCGGGCCGTTTGAATTCCACGCTTTCAGGGGGATTCTGTTTCTTTTCAAACCTTTTTACGAGCCTTCCCGAACACCCCCACCCCCCTCAAACACCTCTCCTGTCCTCTTTGTAGCCAAACTTCTCCGTGGTGTCTCCCCCCACCTCCACCATTTTAAACCCCCATACTCGCGTATCCCCATGGAAATTTCCGAATTGCAGAGAGAGGCGACCACGGCACTACGCCGTTCCGTGTAATCTTGTTTGGCGAGCGCGGTTCGCGATCGGGAATTCGGACCAGACCGGGACGATGGGTGAGGGACGCTCTGTTCGTTTGCGTGGGGGGTGGGGCGCGTGGAGTGGGGAGGAACCGTGAGGAGAGTGGATAGGCGGGAAAAGAGAAAGAGAGGATTGGTGTGTGCTTGTGTGAACGTGTAGGGGAATGGAAACAATTTATGCTTTTCTGCAACTACGCTTTAAAACGCCGGGCTCCTCGTTTCCTTTCCCGTCTATCTGACTTCGTAAAACATTACACACACACTCACAAATCCACAACTCATTCAGTCACAAGCGCCGTTATCTGTTTTTATTTATTTGCAATTTTTATCCTCTTTCTTTTTTTACGCCCTCTGCGGATTCGTCATGCCTCTATGTCTCTCAAACGCATTTCTGTTTTATTTATATTTTTTCAAAATATTTTAATCCGCCTGTTCGCTTTGAAATTTTTGCACTTCCCTTTTCACATGCCACCCGACAAAAAACTAGTCCTCCTGCACTTCCGCATCCTCTGTGAAGTCCCAGTGCCGTTTTGGTTTTAATCCGACGTTTAGGAGGGTAGAGAAGGACCGGCTCTTGCTATCAGGGACTCATTTGAAATGGAGAGTAGATTCGGCCATGGTGGCCAAAAGGACACAAATGATTTCCTTAAAAAATAAGTGATACTTTAGTTACCAATTCGTTTCCGCTGCACGGGATGTCCGGGTCTCCCGAAGGGATGAGGGCCTGGTTTTTTTAATGCATTCATGTATTCTTTTGTGCATATCTTAATGTTTAATGGACTGTGATCCGCTTCCTCCTCTTTCGGTGATAAATTTCTGTGCGACTGGGTCCCATAAATATTTTGCTTTGCTAAAATTGCAAAACTTCGTATGAAAAAAGGTTTCCTGTCCTACTCAATATGTTATAGCATTTATAATTCGATTTGTAGAACGGATATAGGTCCTTCGTGACTAACTAATCGAATTTTTGGGATAAAACATATTCAAATTTTATACTAAAGGAGTGAATTAATTTTTAAATTAGCTCTTTTCCTAATAGCTTCTCTATTTGTCTAAATATTGTATATATTCTCAGCGTTTGGAGTTAACATTGTTTCCACGATTATCATAGTTAGTAAATTTAAAGGGCATAAATATAATTTAAATAATAATAATTTAAAAATAGCATAATTAGCTAAATAAGCAAATGTTAATGTGTTTATATGTATATCATTGAACATGGCTTTTGCTAAAATTTTTGACGAAAGAATAGCGTTTTTCTATGTTACAAAAATAGACGTTAGAATTAGATCTGGGGATATGGTGACTTTTGACTCGCAAGTCGTGTTTAGCAAAATTTGCCGAGCTAAATAGAAGTGCATCAAAATGCATTCCACAAGCTCTATTGTCTCCCAATCATTTGAAGCTAATAGTCTTCCGGTATTCTGGTTGAAAGGGATAAAAATAAATGTTTTGGAAGACTAATGGGAGAGCAGTTCGGTATGCTATCCAATGTATTTCAGTAATGGTGGAGAGAATGTTAATATTATCAGAATATTAAGATATGAATTTTCTTAAATAGAGCTCTAAGATAGTAAAAATGTTAAGGTTCAAGAAAAAACTGGTGGAAGTTATATCAAGAACGGGAAAATTGGGATTTTTGAAAAGGAAATTCCTATGTTGTGTTACGTAAAATCTTGGCTTTAGTCCTTGCCTCCCGCTTATCTTTCGATGTACCGAGCTCAAATATGCGATATTTAATGAGCATCACTAATTAGATTAATGAAATTTAAATATTTTGAATGCCATGACATTGAGGTTTATACTTTAAAATATTATAGAGAATTTCAAGTGTCTACTGACATTCACGAACAGAATAGTCGATCAACGTGCTTAATTTGGCAGTTGAGCCAAAATGCTCTTCTCCAATAGAAGTTCTATCTTGGAACGAGATTGTGAAACGAAGCCTAATGAAAATAATTGGAATTAAAAGGCAGACGACAGCTTGTGCAATGAATTGGTGCTCATAGCGCTTCGAGAGACATTCTGCTTCATACATAAAATCCTTAATAATGGTTAAAAGAAGTAGGATCAGAAGGATAATTTGCATTCTCCATGAATAGTTGCGGCCAGGACGGATGGGATCAATAATTTTGAATCGTAATTATTTTATTGGAAAGGTTTACATTTATTTGGAAAATTTCCGAATGAAAAGCGTTCGTGTACTGAATATGAGCTATCATTATTAATTTTATCTATATTAGTATTGTTTTTGGTAAAATACATTGATAATTCTTTTTTTTATAGCAAAGAAACTTATCCTACTACCCTTGTTAATAAATATATATAATGTGCCAAATGTTTATCATCATGATATATTTATTTTTGATATGCGTAGAACACGGATCAAATTAAAAAGTAATGTCTCAGAATAGGTAATGCGTGTCTTCAATGTTCATTTAGTTATTGGCCAGTTGTGGGATGACAAGCCAACGTCGAGCGCTTCAGTTTCTGAGGAGTTATTAACTGAAGGAAAACGTGCCTCCTATCATTTTCTTCACCAAGGGAGGTGAAGATTATCATTAGATTGAAGA
Organism: Pyrrhosoma nymphula; assembly: GCA_963573305.1. NCBI lineage: Eukaryota > Metazoa > Arthropoda > Insecta > Odonata > Coenagrionidae > Pyrrhosoma > Pyrrhosoma nymphula. Next base: position 65,981,301 of record OY754333.1, read on the forward strand.
TCATATTAAGTTGATAAGATTATTACATAAGCGATATTCCGTAAGGTTCCTTATGGGACAGATTTTGCCATAATAGTTCATTTATAGGGTAGGTAAACTATAGAAACTAATGCACTATCTCCAGAGTACGAGATCATCTACGAGGGACTAAAGATCCATTACCATCCACAATGTATGAGGGTGTATACGAACTTCTCTGCAGTTGCGGAAGATCATATGAGGGGCAAACCAAGAGAGCCATTGGATGCAGATTAAAAGAACATGAAGGTGCAATCCGGAAGAAAGACTGGTATCACTCTGCCGCAGCTGAGCGCACTACGCTAGAGAAAGGTCACGCCATTGACATCGAGACGGCAAGATTACTACACAAAGAAAGCAGTCACTTTCCCCGGCTAATAAGGGAGGCGATTGAAATAGAAAAAAAGACCAAATAATATCAATAGATAGGATAGTTATAAACTCCCTTATACCTGGAAGATACTTCTTCGAAATTAAGTTTATACTTCTCAAAATCATCAACTGCTGGAATTGTTTATTTATTTTTTGAGAAAACACCATTGTTGTTCTTAAAGCCCGCCGAAGCCGGCAGCATAGCACGGCTAAACTGTTGTATACCATTAAATAATTAATCGAAGAACCAAAAGCCGGAATAGCATATACAATGAGCTGCGAAAATCTACAAAAAAAGTTGAAGACAGTCCTTGTTAATGAGATTTATTTTTTTCCTTAAGCATATTACTTGTATCTAGATTATTTATTTCTTTTTTTTTCCTTACATAGCCTTGGTATTTCTCAATTACTTAACTTACTTCTAAGTCTGGTTTTCCTTTAGGGTGGCTCAATGCGTTCGAGAGCATTAAGCCACATCAATTTTAACGATCGTCACTGAGTGGGATAAAAAAGTTCAAATAGAAACCGTGAAGGCGTCAGTGGCAAAAATGGAGTGACCGTCGCGGTCAACATCAACGATACCGTCCCTTGTCTGTAATCCTCGGATCACGTGCGCCGTGTGGAATGATTTTTCTCGCCTGAACGATTTTTCTTGCTTTGGCCTTAGTACTACGACAGCATCAATAATTGTTTATTGCTTACGTAAATGAATGACCAGTCTTTGCTCGGAGTGTATAGTATACCTTCCGGATTATAGCCTTCACAACGTCTCCTGGAATAGTAAAAAAATGGGAAGTTCCGCTATTTTTTTACAGAGAACACGACCGATTTATGATAAATATATTAGTTCATGGCAACTAATGGTTCTTCATCTAAAGAGGAAAATATACCTTATGCAAGTCTTAAGCTATCACGATAAATCCGCTTCCAGGAAACCGGTAAACGTCTAAAGCGAGCTCTTTCGCCGTGAAGAACTTCCCTGCTTGCATGGCCCCACCCTTTATTCGGCATTATAATTCGATCCTGTTCGCCAATGTGACATTTCTCCTCCAGTGACAACCTTCCTGCGTAAGTTTCCGCGATAGCGTTGGAGTGAAACTGTCAAGATTCAGACGGCAACCCTCGCACTGTATTCCAACATATTTGCAAAGCGCGTGGGATTTGGAGCGTGGGATTAGTGCGATTGTATAAGCCGTCATGGGAGTCTTTGGGAGAGAGCTGAGAATAGGGGGCGCGGTCTATCTGCTGCATCCAGCAATGGAGTGCTCCGTGGATGTGTCTTCGTTCTCGGAGTAAGTAGCAGGGAGCAGATCGCGCTCCGCCCATTCGAATGTTGCCGGTGGTATACTTGTCGAATATACTAGTTTCCTCGTTGTCCCGTTTCATGGAGTAGGTAGAGAATGGTTTCTTTAAAGCATTTAAATCCATCAATTATCGATTTTGGTACAATGAATTATTATACCCAGTAGCCATAAGAGACCAGCAACTCGTCATAACATGGCGGATGGGGATCTTCCTCAGTTAAGTTCACACCTTTAATTTTATAGTTTTATTTTTTTAATATTAAAACTACATGTGCCGCATTCATCTCAATTTTTTTCTGCATTCTTCTCAAATAACTGCAGAAGTTATATTTCATATATTTTTAATAGTTTGAACGATTTCTGTGCCTCTTTTGAAAAGATTGAAACAAAAATGCATGTTTAAGAAGTTGAGTAAACCCTCACAGTAAGCGCATGTATCAAAACTTCGATATGGTAAGGTTGATAAGGTTTTTTTAGTGAAATTCTAGCGTTGATCGTAAATGTAAACGCATTTAAAATGAGTTTAGCTACATTTAGTACAGTTTTCAAGCATATTCTGTGTTTTTCTCCTCCTTATCGACTGGAATGACGGCAGCAGCGTTTGAATAAAAAACTTCGCTTATTGGGAAATAATCTTCTCTTCGAGGTGTGCGTTTAAAAATAAGTAAAACTATATGAAGTGAGCGTAGAGATATTGCAACAAATAGTTGGAATGGATATGGATGGTAAAGCGAGGAAGTGTTGAGAGGAAAACAGGAGGTGGAGTAGGTGGATGGTAGTGGTTATTTAAAGAAATGGAATGATGGGCGCTGTTGTAAAGTAGAAAATATGAGATCTCTACAAGTTCTGGGAGTTCTTGCAAGCAGAATTCTTCCATGTTATTTATTTTCATGTTCTCGTGTTTATTTGCCAATTGTAATTTACCATTTAATACTCATATCATTAAAATAAAAGAAAACACAACTGATTTTACTGAGATTTTTTTTCTAATTTGCACAATCGTACCTGAAATTTTATTTCTTCCCGTAAAATTTCCAGATTTATCTAGATAGCCTAATACGCTTTATCTGCAAAGCGTCATGAGATCATAACTTAGTTGATGCAGGAGGAGAAAAAGACACGGGAATCCCTCACTTTTAATGAGATTCTGGAGATATGTAAAATGTGGGAAATCCACTTTTTGCAGAAAATCACCACCCGAATAAGGCTGTAGTAGTGCGAGCGATGAATCTGTTTAGTGACAGCGCAATGTCATATATCTGCGAAGTCCTCAAAATAAGGAAACATAAACCATAACTGCATAGGAAAATTTTAAAAATATGAGCATGGAGATGAGGATGATGTCGTTAGTTATTGCACAGTAACACTCCTCTCTTTTCTCTCGGGTACCTCACATCAGCCAATATTCTTTTAATAGATAACGAGCAGATGCTTTCCTTTTGTTTTTTAAACATTAAATTTTGTAGTGATCGCTTACATATGAAAAAGTGTAAAATGTGGAAAATCACCATCTAAGTTACTTTTATTTCTTGCCGGAAAATTTTCTCTTGGATTTATTCAAATGCTTTTGGATTACGATCACGTTTCCAAAATGAATTATGGTCGCAATCCAAGGTTTTACTGAATAAGACAACTGGGTTCGAATTATTTACAATCACTTTCTCGACCACAAAAATATACACAGACAAGGCAACGATTTAAATCGAAAACCATCCTCCTCGACCACATAGCAGATAACAACACCATTTAACTTTTCAGAACGACGACAGGAGCAGGACAACCGTCGCGAGGATTCTCAAAGCACCACCGATGATCCAAGTACACGCCCAACAAGGCCGTCGGGAGGGAAAGCAAGACACAGTAAGGGTCAATTTAAGATAAGAAAGTCTCCAGTTAGAAGAAAACGAGACAAGTATGGACAAAGGAGGAATTTCTGAAAAGCACATGGGGATGGGACGAGACTCCAGAGTCTGAGACGCAGACGCCGAGATAAAGTCGGGAGAACGGCGTGTTTGTTTGCCTTTGGTGGGTCGTGTTAAGGGACTGTATGCGTGGGATGCATGAGATCGTTGCCGGCGGAGATGAGGATGCTGAGGAGCGGGAGGGGAGGCTTAAGAAAGGGGAGGCTTGGAAGCGAAAGGGAACGACAGAATGGAGCCTCTAAGAACTCCACCGAATGGACTGCTCCAAGAGGAAGGAGTTGGCTAGGGTGCGCGGGTGCTTAAGTTATATGCCCGTTATAACCCGCAGATACTAACTTTGAGTCGTTTCTATCCTAACTTCTTTCTTATTTAATTCCATTAACTTAGTAGTGAGAAATTAATTAAATTTAATTTTTATCTTGCACACTCTATCATATTTTTGTCAACTGATTTATTGTAGGGTTACTGATTACATTTGTAAATAATAATTTTTGTCTCAGGAAGGATATGGTGGAACTTGCATTCCATGAAAGGAGAACTATTTGTAGTTCTTAATTGAGAAATGTTTAATGCTACCGCTTCCGATATTTTACATCAGGGGCCCCCAAACTTCGTAACGAGGTCCACAATGGTTGCTTGAACTTTTTACAGCAGGCCGTATTAAAATAATAAATAGGAAACTCTAGATATGAGTTTATCGAAATCAGAAAATTTAATTAACTAATTGCAGGGTATGTGAAATTAAATTTTCGTACATTGATGGCGACGAACACTACCAGCTAATTGTTATAGTCTCATCACAAGATTAATATATGAATGATGCTACTTTGTGCCGTAAAAATCTTATTAAACTGAGATATGAATTTTGAAACGCCAACTACTTGCAATTAGCGACCATCCAAGAAAATATTATCCGGCGCATTTCCGCGCAAGTCTTCTGCGGGCCGGATAAAATCATCTTGCGGGTCAGATGCGGCCCGTGGGCCGTAATTTGGAGACATCTGTTTTATATCAATATCAAGGGTTAATATTGCTGTAAGTTATCGTAACCAGTCACATTAAACATGTCTTTTAGGAAAATTTTAAACACCATTCGTTGATTACATTCTTACTTTTTTCTCTTTTAGGTTCTCATTGGACCACCATTTTAATATTTACCCAGCTTTTATAGTTGTAAAATGAGTTGTATTTCTACATAGAAATTTCCCTAAATTAAAAAATGCACGTATGTGAGGTATGATGCGCATGTATGCATGCCGTAGCATAACTGACGAATGATAATCTCCAAAATTATCAAAACAAGTCAAGCATACAAAATGTTATCTATTTTTTAAATTCCATGTTATCTGCACATATTTAAAGAGGTCGTCCAGTGAGTGTGTGGCGGGTGTTTCCGTTGGTTGCATGCTCGTGGCTGCGAGCCAATGGCGTAGTCGACGGCGCGGTGGTGGTCCACATGGGACGAAGGGGCTGTTTATTTGGCTGAAAATGGAAGCCCTTGAAGGACGAAAGGGGATGGGAGGGATGGAGGGAGGGGGTGGGGAAGGCGTTATTGCGGAAATGTGGTTGGTGGGTTGGAAATGACTTTGAGGGGATGCTCCTGTGCGCGCGTAGGGCGTGTTGAAAAGGGACAGGAAGCTTGGAATGCCGCACGACGTAAAGGGTCATGATAGGAGCACATTGAGGGTTTTTAAGGAATTAGGTTAGGGTTTATCTACATACTACCCAGCGTATGGCAGAGGGGTTAGGACAACAGCCATGTAAGGGGAGGTAATACGGAAGAGGAAGGGGCAGAGGGCAGAGGTAATTTGTATGTTTACCAATTATTTTATGTTATCATAGCGCTATCTTTATTATAATGGCAAATTATGAGTGTAAACAAGAAATGTTTGCACCAATCTGGTTGGAATTATATCTGTATTACTTCCATCAGTTCTAAAAATATAACGCGTTGTCAAAATAATATCGTCCGTGTCGTACTAAAACTCGTCACAACTGATTTTTTTTAAAGTATTCTAAACCTAGCACATAGCATTCGAGTCTCTAACGGCTCCTAGCCTACTCCTTCCATCAACTGTGTGGCACTTGCTATTCAAACGTAGCATTTTTTGACGAAGCGTGAAGCTTTTCTTTGTATTTTATATAGGTAATTCGACTATTAAATCTTTCTGCAAAACGTTCCAATTACTTGCGGCGTATTCGATATGCGGTGTAACTAGAGAGAAGTAGATTATCTCTTTCGCCATTTCATTGGAGATTCTTCTTATTATTCGCTGTATAGTAAACCTAGTTTCTTAATTGCAGCGCCGCAAATGTTTCATAGGTTTCCCCATGCTGGGTCTGAGGTATAGGTAATTTCTAGGTATTTGACTTCATCTAACTCCTTTATATTAACCTTGATAGATTTAACTTGACCCTCTCACTTGACAGATATAGCTTTTAGTGTGATTTATTTTGTTGGAAGTGTACCGTGGTGCGTTTACTTTGGTTAACTTCGAGACCCCAATCAAGACACCATGAAATAAAGTTGCTGAGGTCCGATGATAGAAATTCTAAATCAGCATTTGGAGCAATTTCTCGTTAGAAAATTGCATCGTCTGCAAATAACCTTATTTTGCTACTTTTTCTAGTGTTAATATCGTTTAAATAAATCCTTAAAAAATGAAATGGTATCTGTTTCCAAAATTAGCATTTACAAAAATGTTATTGATTGCATTTACACTTTGTAGTCCAGTCAGCGAAGTGGTTGTAGAGGACATGGAAGAGGAAGGAGACTAAACGTCAGGGATGTGTTTGGGGTTGATAGGAGGTAAACATACTAAAAGTCCCCGGACCTAGGAGGTGTGCGGGGGGCGGGGGGGTGGGGGGGCGCAGAAGGTCCTTTTTTTTGTTTTTCTTTAGCTATATCTTGAAAACGGTGCATGTAAGCGAAAATATTTTTGGCTTTAAATTGAATCTGGCATAATTTTCTACAAAATAGTTACTTTTACATTTATTTATATTCCTCATAGGTATCGAGATATTTGCTAGCGAAAATTGTAATTTTTTGAAAACCGCTTTATTTCCTCACGTTTTTTGACAAACTTTTCTTTCTAGCGTCTCAGTCTTTACTTTTAACGCAAGCTTCTAAGAAGCATAGTTGTAGACAATTACAGAAACTTTAAAATGAGACATCATTTTATAAAATATCTTCAAATGATCAATTGTTATAGCAATTTGAAACTTCTAAGCAAATTCCGGAATTTCGTACGAAAACCGCACATCGCTCTTTCCCGTTTTTCTAGGGTTGTACATTATTACTATAGCTATATGTTGTGTTAATATACATAAATGGTAAACAAATGTGAGTAATGAACTAAATATACAGTGGACTTATTTATACCCACTTTTTCACACTATGTGCATACATGTTAAAATACATGCTGCCACACAGAATCGAAAAAAGTTGACTACAAGTCATTTTTGAACTTTCTACGAGGCAGTTCGGTAAGCTACGTAGTTTTCGTATTCTACAGTAAATGGCCCACAATATAAGATTGAATGAAAAATATGGAATATACACATGAAAGCCCTCTATTTGGGTTCGGCTAGAACTATTCACTTTTGAATTGGATTTTAATATCTCATCAGTTGATAAATATCATCCTCTACCTTCCATTGTACTTAGTCACAGTGTCTTTTTTTGTGCTATCTAGTGGACCCGGCTGGACGACTGGTTGCCACTCTGATGTTTTCTCTTTCATTCATTGTAGCCAACCCTGGAGATCAATAGTTGTTTTGCGTTCCGTGTTCCCCTTAGCCTATTCATGACTTCCTATTCAACTTCTCCGCACCCTTCTTCGGATCGGGATAAAAGCATAAAGCTTGCAGACCCGTGAAGGAGGTGGTCCCTGCGCGAAAAACCCGCTTACCAGTTGTCTTTTTGTGCTCCGTGTATTAATGATTATGAAATTCTTTGATTGTTCTCGATAAATCGTCTGAATTATGTAAATGGCCTGCGTCTGCAATGATGAAATCGGGTTAATTTGATTGCTAGTAACTGAAAAGTGAATCTAGTAGTGAAGCAATTACGCTTAAGTTATTAACATTGTGCCATTTAAAGAGAATGATTTGCGATTTTTTAGACAAAAGTACCCAGCAGTATATGGAATATAATACTTACAAGAATTAATATATTTAATGATCATGGTCGAAAAACAAGCCCAAACAATTGTAACCATAAGGTTACATATATTGCTGAATATAAGTCATATAAAATATGCTGGGAACAAAACATTATAAAGAAATTAATGGAAAAAAATACACTCCATAAAAAAGATAAACACATGGAAATTATTTGAGATGAGTAAATAGTAACTGGACTGCCATGAATGTGGTTCATCAGAAGATTTTCAAATACAAATAAAAGTCACCATTTTATGTTGCATAGTTTTTCTTTTATCTTGTCGATGTATGATTGATTGTGTCCTTGGCAACACTGATTTTAAAATAACTAGTAAAAAACAGGAATTTTTATATTATCCTTTGGTCATGCAATTTAATTCTTTTAAGACTTATTACTCCGGGGACTGTTAAGGCGCATGAAAGAGTTTCCTGATCGGTGTTATTCGTCTGAATGTTAATGACATTCGCTATGTACTGACGATGCAAAACATTGAAGTCCGTGGTTACAAATTTATCACGCTGTGGACTTACTCCAAGTATTGGTAGGTGTTTAGTATTGGTATTTTGGCACAACCTTCTTTTTGGTAGTTAGGCCACATATGGAGCACTATGTGAGGCTAGTGCTCGCATAGTGCTCGATAGTGCAATAAAAAAGTGCAGCAGAGCTGATGAAGGCACGAAGTTGGAAACTGTCAGAGACTCCAAGGCTACACGCTAGGCTAAGGTTACTGGAAAAATTCAGATCAGGCTAGTTACAGTGTGACGCAGAATATATGATTTAAAACCCGCACGACTTCCTTAGAGGCGAGTAAAGAATAGAGGAAAGAATAGAAAGAAAGAATAGAAGCGAGAAAATAAGTGAGACACACTGCCGAAGTAAAAGATAATAAACTTTCCACGCGTCATTAGTGGCTACAAAAATGAACAGCGATACTCTAAGAGACTTAGGATACATACAAATATGCTTTTATTCACTTCCTTTCTCTTTTTCCTATTCCCTCCTTTAAGCATGGTTGGTAGCCTAACACCCCCTGCTTCGGTTTGCAAGGAAATATGGTTGCCTCGGTCCCATAGATGACCAAGCACAATTGCGGCTCATTTTGAGATTTTCAGTGTTCAGCAGAAAAGATCGTTCTCGTATTTTATGCCAAACATAACTTCGACACAGCCGTACTGCCACAATCGTGGTTTTTGAAAGTTTCCATAGCTTTCAACGTTATTTTCGAATATAGCCATCTTTAATGTGGCGATGAGCCGTCCATACGTAAATTGCGTTGCGTGGTGGACTTCAAAATTCTCATGGAGAGACATCAGAAAGCAGGCATTGACGGCCTCCCGGCGCTTAGGAGAGCCACTTGAGTAGCTGGCCTTGGTTCCTGTCCCTAAGGGTATGGAAGATTCACGGATTGGGGATTTGGAGGGGAGTGAGTTTTATTTGGTGTTGGAGTCGGGTAGGGGACCTCATAGGGGGAATTGGAGGGCGCGCTGAGCGTGAAAGATTGGCTGTGGGGCCAATCAGCTTAATGGTCGCGGAGATGCCTAATGCTCTCAGAGCTGTAAACGGATGAAGCGTGAAAAAAACTTTCCCATGAAGAAATCTGATTCCATTGTTTTATTAAAGTCATAAATCATGGACCAAGGAATCATTCCTGTTGTTACTTTAGACATCGGCGTGAAAGAGTCGTGTTCAGATATCTATGCTTATAACGATTTCACGTTGAATATGTTGTATACTTAGGTGAACTAATTTTGTACAGCTTGTAATAGATGTAAATAGTGAGGGAAACATCGCGTTGAAATATATTAATTTAATTATTTATTCAAATGTATAATATTGATCACAAAATCGTTCTGCAATATATATGGGATATCTGAGAAACGTATACGGCATACGTAGGACGGATAGAGTGATGAAAGAATGTGGAATGAATGCTCCGGTAACAGAAAACGGTAATGAAATCAGCGTAACTCTCACGATTGGTCATGCTAAGAGATTGGAAAAGAGCTGAATAATGATGGGGGAGAGAACTATGTGAGAGGAAGAGGAAGGAAGGAGGAAAAATTTGGTGAATATGTTGAATTTCCCTCGAAAGAGGAGGAAAATTAGAAGTCTTTGGAGAAAGAGTGAGTAAATGAATCAATGGGCCTATGCAACAGAATGAGGTATGAATTGAGGAAGAAATTATTAAAAATGAGTCAATTTTCTTGTTTAATCGCCGAGATTAAATCTTTTTTTATTTCGCCTAACCGGAGAATGCCCTTCTCTTGGACTACAACCTTGTCGTGGTTGAAGGGCTTGCGTGCTCCGATGACCCCTAGAGCTGCACTGGCGGGAGCATTGCTCCTGGTAGGGTCACCCATGCCAGATTGGTCGAAGGTTAGGAGACAGACGAATGGTAGTCCGCGCAGCGTCTGTACCTCAGTGAGGCGGCTGCAAAAGGCGTCTGACCCCAGTGGGGTGGCCTCTGAAGTGATGGTGTCACGTAAAAAACACTATTGAGTAAGGCCACGGAATACTATCTCAATTAAAACAAAAGCCTTGAAATTATGGACAGTTCTCAATTGATAATGAATCCTGGCAACTACGGGACTCGGCCAAGAGGGCCGGGTGTCGTGCCCGGCAGCGGTGGGAGCAAGGCCCCTGCGGTCGTCATCACACGAAATCCTTGCTCAGACGACGCAGCAGCAGAGGAAAAGAAGATAAAGAAGAGGAACGAAACTATTAGAATAGGCACGTGGAATGTTAGGACTATGCTGAGGGCAGGGAAACTAGAGAATATAAAGCAAGAAATGGAGAGGGTGGGTGTAGACATCATGGGTCTGGGTGAAGTAAGATGGAAGGATGACGGGGATTACTGGAGCGGCGACTATAGAGTAATTTATAGTGGAGGGAATGAAAGTCAGCGCGGGGTTGCATTCGTAATGAATAGGAAACTTGGTAGAAAAGTAGTGTATGCAGAACAGGTGAGTGATAGAATAATAGTCGTGGAACTAAAAGCAGAACCAACGAATTTAGTTATAATCCAGGTTTATATGCCTACCTCTAATCATAAAGAGGAGGAGGTAGATGGGGTGTACGATCAGCTAGAGGAAATAATTGGTAGGATACCAGGAAGTAAGCACCTGGTAGTAATGGGGGATTGGAACGCGGTGGTGGGTGAAGGAAGAGATGGGCGGGAGGTGGGCGATTACGGGCTAGGAAGAAGAAATGACCGGGGCGAGAAAGCTGTGGAGTTTTGCCGCAGAAATAACTTAGTAATTACGAATACATGGTTCAGACATCATCCTCGACGTAGGTACACTTGGAAGAAGCCGGGAGACACAGACAGGTTCCAGATAGATTATATAATGGTACGTCACAGATACAGGAATAGTGCTAAAAACTCGCATACTTATCCAGGAGCTGATGCAGACACAGACCACAACTTATTAGTCATGAAATGTCCGGTAAAACTGAAAAAGATAAGAATGGGAAGGAGGGTACGTAAGTGGAATATGGAGGCATTAACTGGGGCAATGAAGAAGAAGTATCGGGAGAAGGTGGATGAGATAATGGGTGAGGATCATGGAGTTAGATCAGTGGAAGATGAATGGGGAAGTTTGAAAAATGGAATTATAGAAGCGGCGAAAGCAACGGTAGGCGTAGTGAGTGCAACTAAAATTAGAAAACCGTGGATCACGAAGGAGATGATCAGGGAGATGGAGGAGAGAAGGAAATGGAAGAGTGTAAACTCAGAGCTAGGTAAGAGAAAATACCGAGAATTTAATAACAGGCTTAGAAGAGAAACAAAGAAAGCAAGAGAGGCGTGGTGGAGAGAACAGATCGACGCGTTAGAGAAATACCAAAAAGAGGGAAGAGCAGATGCATTATATCGGAAAGTAAAGGAACTGACGGGTGGTAATAAGGGAAGGGGAATTACAACGATAACAGACAAGACGGGAAAGGTAATCGTTGAACCGAGAGAGATCCAGAAGAGGTGGAAGGAGTATGTTGAAGAGCTGTATGGTAAAGAAATAAGGCCCAATAGGTTAGATATAGAAAGGGAAGACGATATCGACAGATATGGCATCGGACCAAGTATCCTACATAGCGAAATCGAAAGAGCTCTACGAGACATGAAAAGGAATAAGGCGGTGGGAATAGATGACATACCTGCAGAGTTTTTAAAGAGCATGGGGAAGAACGGAAGAGGAAAACTTTTTGCGCTAATTCGTAAGATTTATGAGGATGGAGTGTGGCCGGAAGACTTCGCGAAGACCGTACTAATTCCTATACCGAAAAAGAGTAAGGCAAAAACTTGCGAAGACTATAGGACAATAAGCTTAATATCCCACGCGGCCAAAGTAGTTCTGAGGATTCTAAACAGAAGGCTAGAGAAGAAGGCAAATGAATACCTAGGTGACGACCAGTTCGGGTTTAGGAGAGGGACGGGAACGCGAGACGCTATAGCGGTGATGAGGACGCTAGTAGAAAGAAACCTAGAGTATGGACAGGATGTTTATGCATGCTTCGTGAATTTTGAGAAGGCATTTGATCGGGTGGAATGGACGAAATTAATGGGAGTGTTGAAGAAATTAGGGGTCGATTGGAGGGACAGGCGTCTGATTCGAAATTTGTATATGAATCAGACTGCGCAGGTTAGGGTAGCCAATGGAGAATCGGGATGGGCCACGATAGGACGGGGAGTGAGGCAAGGGTGCCCACTATCGCCGTTGCTTTTTAATGTGTATTCAGAAGAAATGGTAAGGGAGGCTTGGGGGGAGGAGGAGGTAGGAATAAAGGTAGGAGGGGAGCTGATAAAATCAGTGAGATTTGCAGATGATCAAGCATTGGTTAGTCAGTCGGCCAAGGGGTTACAGTCAATGGTGAATGCATTAGAGGTGCAGTGCGAAAAGTATGGGATGAAGATCAATCACAAGAAAACGAAAGTAATGAGATTTTCAAGAAGTAAGAAGGCGGGGCTGAATATAAGGGTGGGAGGGCAGAAGATAGAGCAGGTCGAGCAGTTTACGTATCTGGGTAGTATTTTGGAGGCGAATGGGTTTAGTGGTAAGGACATCAGATGCAGAATTTCGCTAGCTAAAGAAGCATTTTCGAAGAGAAGGGAATTGATGAGGGGGGGTCTGAGAAGAGACGTAAAGAAGAGGCTGGTGAAAACTTTAATATGGAGCGTGGCGCTATATGGGTCGGAAACTTGGTCATTGCGAAGGGAGGATGTGCGTAGGCTTGAGGCGTTTGAGATGTGGGTTTGGAGAAGGATGGAGAAGGTTAGCTGGATGGCGAGAAAGACGAACGAGGAGGTATTGGATATGGTCGGAGAGGAGAGGAATCTTGTGGCAGAGGTTCGGAGAAGGCAGAAGAGATGGATGGAGGAGGTTTTGAGAGGAGAGGGCATGTTGAAGAGAGTGATAGAGGGGAGAACACTGGGGAAGCGTGGGAGAGGAAGGAAGAGGATAGGAATTCTGGACGAAATAAGAGGAGGTAGAACATATGAAGAATTGAAGAGGGATCTAATAACGGGCCATCCTTAGGAGGGAATGCGAGACAATTTCTATTAGGTTGGGATACAAAATGGGGACTGTCCAAGAACCTACCAATCAGCTGGTAGAATACTTGAATGAATGAACCGGAGAATGATCGGCATGATAGGTAGTTATGTACTATTACTAGGGTAATAGGCGGGAAATTTAAATTAAAGAGATTTGGATTTCTCCATAGTACTGTTGGCGTAGGCCTCCATCTGATTACACTATTTCTTTCCTCATTTTAGCATACTTCCAAAATTCCTTCATCCCATCCATAATGCCTATTCTTTTCTTTTCCATTCCCCACTTACCCAACATCCTGACCTCTCTTACGACCTTCAGCATTCCTTGTTACCACTTCTAGCCACCTACTCTGCCTTCTTCCTCTTCTTATCCTCTCCATAAGTTTCCTCTCCTCTCCCACGGTATAAAGTACTTCCCTGATTGCCTTCCTATCTATGCACCACGCATTCTCCATTCTCCTCCACAAAAGGTGTACATGTGTGTATGTGGTATTGCTTCAGAACCATCCGAGCCCGTCTTTGAATGTGAGGTCCCAGTGGCTCGCCATGTATTAAGAGTGATGTATTCTGTCCGAGGAGAATCGATCTGGCCTTCCCATCAGCCTCAACCCTTTATCTTTCCATCGTCAATTAGTCTACTCACCGCAATACTCTCCGTCCTCCTCATCTCTCTCCCTCTCTTCTCTCGTTTAACCAGCCTCAACCCCGTCCTCTTACCTCCCGCTTGCTTCCATTCCCGTCTTCGGGCACTCTTCCACGGCTTGGCGTCCCGTGAAATTGGATTCCCTGGCCGCCCAGAGGAGAAGTGGATAATGTCCTGCTGCCGCGAGTGAAAGTCACCATTGGCGGAGCGTGCGAACGTCCCCGTGCTCGACCAACAGCGTTCTCTTCTATCCTCAGCCCTTGCCTTTCCTCTCGTTTACATCCGACTTAGATGTGTTTCTCCCAATCCTTTTGAACGCACATCGTGTTGTGTTGTCGCAGCTGATGTAAGACAAATCACCATTATCGTTAACTTCATCATTATTAATGTAATTATTAGAGCTGATCTACCGATAAAGGTGGGTATGGTAATGGGATTAGAAATACCTAGGTGCGGGGCTAGACCAAGACGTAGGCAAAAGACACAGGCAGCAGGTTGTAGGGGCAGACACTTTTTGCCCAATTACCTATTCTGCCTCTTGCTAATATCCTACAAACGTTTCCTCATCTCGCCCACCATAGTAAGCATTTCCTCTTTCGTATTCCATCCGGCCATTCTGTCATCCTCTTTCCTCAGAATCCATGTGTCCACACCAAAAAAACGCTTAACTCCATATTAGAACCTTGATTTGTCTCTTCGTAAGTTCTCATTTTCTCTTTATTCTATGGGGTCTCAATCTCCTTAAGTTCATACTTAAGTTCTACATAATCAATCCTCTCCTATCACTCTTATCTATTTCTCCTCTCATATTCTCCTAATTTTTCGAACACCGGCTGCTGCATTCCTTTTTTACAATGGAAGACCGCGAATTTTTTCGAGTATATTAGCCTTAGATTAGGAAATCAGAAATTGAATTTTTCTCTCCGGCGCAAACAGAATTCGATCTTCACATCTAATTTCTTTGCTCTGTGGTAATGAGTGATAATTTCTCGTATTATGAGACTAGCGTGGAAATCGGTAAATGAGTAATAATTCAAAATACTTCCAATAGTTCTAATAGTTCCACTTCTAATAGTTCCACACTGCGGAACAACACTGCAGAATCAGGGGAGGCAGGCGTTTTGGCACACCCCCTTTCATACTAATTTTTTCAACCTTTGAAACAATCTTATAATTTGTTATTTTTAAACTCGAAATCGAGGTTTTCCGATTCAATTTCATCTTTCACTGGAACTGAAGCCCCGTCTCTTTGCAGTGTCATATTAAATTAGGGCGCCTTCTGCACACCCTTCTTGATACAATTTTGCGCCCGGTTGACGTGGAAAGATTTTTGCTGAAAGAAATGTACCCTTTATCCCTCCCTGTTCTTACACTATTGTTTTTTTTGCAGTTTATTTTTATTTGTGTTCCTGCCGTCTTGATCAGCAATAATTATTTATAGAGTTTCCAATATGTTTAAAGGATATTTCTTGACAATGTCGAGATAGGAATAAATCAATCGTGCATTTTATGTTATTTACAATCATCAGGGAAGCGGTTCTGATCCATGAAGCTTTAGCGTGGATTACCTCACGCTGTAAACGGATACTCTGATGTTGGCGCTGTTTTCGTTCGCTGCTGCTCTCACTTCTTTTCATTTGGATATTGGAAATTTGGATCCTCTTGATCCAGGCGGCGATGGTGGACTCAGCTGGATCGAGTTGCACCGAAGACAATTGAAGACGAGACGGCGGCAAATCGGGTTCCGTTTGGGGAGCGACGCACAGTGGGCTGAAATCAAAAAAAGCTGGCCAAAAATGATTTTTTTCACTTTTTATTTCGAATAAGGAAATGAAATATAATGATTGTATACAATTCAAACTACAAAACCATAAAACCATTTCAGCTTTAAGTGCTTTCTAATGTATTCAGACATCTTTGAAGTTTAGGAAAAATGGCCACAAATTTCAGATCCATTTTTTTCCCAAATATTCTAAAATACTTCTTGCTCTTGATGCGTTTTGTAGTCACATATAAATTTTTTAAACACATTATATGAAATTATGCAGTTTATATAAGAGGATGATGGATAAATTTGTAAAATTGTATATTGTTTGTATAACTTTTTATTTAACATAAAAATGCACTGTTTTTCACGTGTTTTTCGCATAAAGTGGAGAAAAACATTATGTTATCCCCATTTATCCCCGAAAATGTTTATACCAAAATAAGGAGTGAAGTCTCTTCTACCGTCTGAGAAAAAAAAATCCTGCCCCAACTTGCCTCCCGTCCAATACAGGCCACTTAAGTGTTTAACCAAGAGGCCGCCGTCCGGCGCGGAGTTGAGATGCGGAAATTTCGGATTTGGTTGTAGGTAATGTGAACTAGAATAAAACTTAACAACAAACTAATTTTTTTCATATTCAGCCGCAGTGAAGTCTATTTAATATTCTACATTCAACTTTATTCTTATAAGCACTTTACAACCATTGCCTAGAACGATTTAAAAACCAAGGTTCATCGCCCCCGTCGCGGCGCGCCGGATCATCGGTTGCAGGCTGAACCGCGAGTTAACGACTGCTGAGGAATATTTTCACTCTCTCGGGAAACCCAAATTGCCAACTACATATTCACAAATGCATATTTTGGTTTGCAAACATTCAACAGATCTCTGACCTTCAGCCCATTGAAAATAGGAAAGGTTGAGTGGTGGACGCGGACGCGGTCACAACCCGACCGACCGTCATAATCCTTTTTGTGCCCGCAAACGCCCAACCTTTTGTCAAAGGTATATCTCACCAGTATTGTTCAATGTCTCCTTAACGACTGAGTGTCGGTTATTGTGATGTTTTACACTTTGTTGTGCATTTATATAAATGCCGTTTATTGCTTTACTACCCCGTCGCGTACGAAGCGGTTAATACGCCAAGAATGGCCGCTTCTCTTGGACACGTGCATGTTCGAGTTCCATGAAATAGCTATAGTGGGTTTTTCAGAAAATACACAGTCTTTGGCACATTGGCTCAAAACATATCTATCTTTCACGATCTTCCGGAGCGGTTCAGTCATATATCGCTTGTGAGTGTAGAAGGATCTCCGCGCTTGTTTCCAAAGTAACAAGAAAACGGAGTTTTCTGAAGTTCAACCACCAGCAGTGTGAAAGTATACGCGCATACGCGCAGCCAAAGGGAGGACATCAGGGATTGATAATAAATATTCTCTCCAGGACAAGATACGCACGTAATAAGACAGTGTAGATTAATCAACATTACATTCTATTCTAATTACATTTGCTGTTGCCGTTTTTTAGATTCATTCCGTCCGGGAAACTATAAATGGACCCCACGAAAGTGACACGAAAAAAAAAATTCATCGAGTGATTCTCAATGGAATGGGAAAGTCATTAGAGTAAAAAAAACTACTTGCCTTGCAATATCTACGTGATAAATTTAACATAGAAGAAAATTCAGATGTAGAGGAAATGTTGACAGAGGTGATGGTCAGAATTTATTTTAATAACTACTTCCTTAAATGGGAAGAATTTAAGAGGACTAACGAGAGGTTTGAAACAAAATTTCGGAATTGGCTAGAGGATATTATATTTCCAATGGATAGAAATAATATCTTCCTGGAACATCCGTCACAGGTTAGTACCAGTTATTAGATACCACGTTTCGATTGAATTAATTTTTACAGGTCTATTTTAATACAACTGCCAACTAGTTTTAGGTTCCTCTAATTGTTAGTATAGAAGTAAGGGAAGACCGAAAAAAGATTTTGAGAGATCTAGTACTAGATCTAAAAGAAGGAAAGTTTTGGATTTAAGAGAGAAAGCGCCAGCATCGGAGCTATTACTTGCAACAGCAATGACATTGCGCACCGAAGGGGATAGTGCGGCAGCAAAGATCATTTTGGAAGTGACTAAAACCACCCCCAAAAGAGGAAAGCGGATGCTGAGAAAGTGGAGGTCAACAGCGAAGTTCGATGTAGGTACTTATTGTTAGTATAATCTTTTCTTATAATGCCCCATTTATTATTTCTCTATATCTATAATTAGCCACATTTTCACCTGAACTCTGTGATATCTCTTAGACCAAAGCTACCAATGGGAACAAAGATGCATTAGAAAAGAGGAAAATAGAAATCCAAGAGGCATTCAGGAAAATAATGTATTCAGGACTTGTATTATTATATGTAATGCATTCAGGACTTTTAATAGACATACCAAAGCCTGGTCAAGGAACAACTAATGATAGAAACACTGCTCGACGCTTTTTTTCCAGTCCTAAGCTTTTGTCGGAGATTTGCGGTATGTTAACAATCTGTTGCTTTAAGAATATTTCCAAAATTGAAGTTCTATGATCAGGATATTACTAATAGATTACCAAATAATTAGAACGTATTTTTGTTCCAATTCTAGGTATTGATTAAGAATTTATTGTAAGATTGTCCACAATTTTGAAAGCCTTATCATCTGGGCTTCAAATAAATCATACCGCGTTCTCTGACTACTGCTCTAGCACTGCTTCTCATTATGTAAAGTTGTACCCATGGTATCGTATGCCTCCTACTGTCCACAAAGTGCTCCTTCATGGAGCGTCTATTGCAAAGGCGGCAGTGCTCCCGATAGGCCAGCTATCAGTGGAAGCCCTAGAATCGAGGCACAAGGACCAGCAAAGATACCTGGTGCATCACACGCAAAAAATTTCGCGATCTGCTGAATTCGAGGATCTTTTTCGAAGGCTTCTTCTTTTTTCCGATCCGCTGATATCAGCATATGATGTTCCAAAAAAATTAAAAAAGAAATACCAAAAGAAGCTCGGGACCTGCTTCTGAATGAAATGCCCACCAGTTCCGATGAGGATAGTGACGACTCGGATAACTAATATTTTTTGTGCATTCATACCCATCATTTATAATTATTTTTTGTTATTAGCTTTAAATTTTACGTATTCAACAATTAAATTTATTGTTTTTGAACTCCTCCTGCTTTTGAATCACTACCCCTTAAGTTAAATTAGCTTTTGATACCCTAACGGTTGAAAGAATCGATTTTCAGATTTTACCGTCTCCGCCATTTTGTTTAAAACTAGGTTTTCGTTTGATCAATTGGCTCAATATTTCGGAGTCTCTATGAGGAGCCTAAAAATATTCAACTGTGAAGAAATCATGGTTCTAATTTTAAAAATGTGGAAGATATGATTTTTGGCCAGCTTTTTCTGATTTCAGCCCACTGTGCGACGCCGCCCTTCTACTGGTCCCCTGAACATTTACGCCTGCTCTCTGATCCGATGAAAGTCACAATTTATTTGCCCTCAAGGTCGACGAAGGGCAACCCGAAAGCCTAGATTCACCCCGGATTCACCAGTCTCTTGCTGCAAGCTGAAACATTTTACCGAGTTTCAGGTTGTACCACCGCGGACACGATCAGCTCCTTATATTGGTGTAGAGAATGATCATACTCTTGGAGGTTACCATTCTTGTATGGCTGTGGTTTCAATATGAAAAACCAGATTATTGTCCTTCTAATACTTACACATAAACCCCAGGATTTAAAACGTTCTTTTTGTATTGAAAGAGGACTTTGGAATGAAAAAAAATTGATGTCTATTGATAGAGCATCATTTATTTTACCACAGAATGGGTTGTCATTTAGAATTGTATCTGTACTACAAATTTTCTTGCGGTAATAAGTTTGATTTTCAGCTATAATTCTATTGCTATGATTGGTTTAGTGATTATAAAATTAGCCAGGAATAAATTCGTTAATCAGAGAGTAGTCTCAGGGAAATTGTCTCTCACGGTCTTCGGCCTGATTCTATTCATTGAGGTAGGTTTCATCGTAAGTCAGAGAAAATCTTCCAGATATTTACACGTGCCAGGCCCTATTTTCCTTAACTTTTTCATTCTTCATCTCCGTGTACATCCTTCCCTTCTTCATCCCATTAATAAAATCTATTCTTTTTTCCGTTCTCCGCTTGTCCAACATCCTTCCCTCTCTCATGGCTTTCAGCTAACCATTGCACTTACTCATTTGTCTTCCTTGCCTTCCACCGCACCTTCTCTATCTTCCTACACACCCACTTCTCGAACGCCTGTAGCGTATTTTCTTTTGTCTTCCTTTATCATAGTCCACATTTCTGCCCCATACAACGCCACACTCCATATCAAGATCTTCTCCAGCCTCTTCTTTACATCCTTACTTAAGGTCCCCGCCATCAGCTTTCTTCTATCACTGAACGCTTCCTTCTTTTATTGCGCAATTCTTCTCCTAATGTCTTTGATACAATGGCCATTTTCTTCTAGTGTACTACCAAATCAATTGAATTGTTCAAATTGCCACATAGTGTGTCCTCCTACTTTTATGACCAATCGCGCTTCCTTTGTCGTAGAGAATCTCATTGCTTTTGTTTTGTTATGATTAATTTTCATGAGTCATTACTATTGACCCAGCGAGTCTGCCATTCCTCTTTAAGGATTGACCTAATGTTCTTTTTTATTCTTCTTAATTGTTCATCTAGATCCAATTCAATTCTGAGGATGGCTGTTCTCCCTTTCCTTTTTAGGTCTGAAATAGCTTTCCTATCTATAATGGCAAGTGTTGCTGGGAGTATGCCCGTTATGGTCGTCAGGGATTGGTTGCTGACAGTTCTATAGGCTGATGTAATTCCAAGGATTGACTGGTGAATAAGTTTGATAAGCGGGGAGGGGGTAGCCGGAATACTCTCTCGCCCGGGTGAAATTTTTGTCTTTAGTCGACCCTGGTTATACGGTGTCAGACTCAAGAAATGTTTGTCCGATTTTATGAAAATTCACATTTCCGGCCATTCTTAGAAGTAAGTTTTAAAGCTAGAGTGGCAACTTCTCACGTCACCACCAACTCAAGAGAAATTAATGTCTTGCTTAGAAGGTTCGTGTGCTCAATCATCACGCGTGTCAATTTGTACGTATTCCGTAGAAATGCTTCTATTCAATATCTTTGAATTGGAGTTGACTATTTCCGAGCCCCCTGTCGTTGAAAAATCTCGAAAAATTAATCCTTTGGGCGTGAACATGTATCGGAGCTCTCAAGGAGAATAAGAGAAATATTTGCGTAGCTACTCTGGTGTTAAGCTTGAGAAATACCGAACTTGACAGCGTGAGAAACTCAAAAGTTGATTCGGAAATATCAGCAATAGGAATGCTTGTTTATCACGCCGTCAAGGAAACTGGCGCATTTGCACAGAATGATGTAATTTATGCTCGGATACGATCTGTAGACATCTTTTATTAGAAGTTTGCGTGGATAACAACAGGTCATAACAATAATAATATTTCATAACATTTCTTTATTCGTAATCCAGGGAAAAACTAGAGCAAGTAGAGCAGTTTGATTACTCGTGTAGCGTTTTAGTAGAAAGTGAATGTGGTAGTTGCAAAAGGATTAGAAGGAAAATTATGGGAGCTAAGTAGCATTTAGCAAGGTAGGAAGCTGAAGGCGGGGGCCTTGGGTAAGAAAATAAAGACGAGAATAGTCTGCAGGCATCTGAGATGTGGATATGGAGGAGGAGAGAGGTGGTCATAAAATAAGACAAAAATGAGGAAGGGTTTGTGTGGTTGGTGAGGAGAGGAAACTTTTGGAGGAGACTAGGAGGAGGCAAAGTAGGTATTTGGAAGAGGTAATGAGGGTCGCAGAGTTTCTTAAGGCCGTGATAGAGGAGAGGATTTTGTGTAATCAGGGGAAGAAAAATAATGGGCTTTTTGGACGGGATGAAAAGAGGTTGGGCATTTCTGCTGAGATGAAGAAAGAAATAGTGTATGTATACCTATAAGGGTTGGAGCCTGCATAAGTAATGAAAAGTTTTAACAACTCCTCATTACTTATGCAGGCTCCAACCCCATTTAAACCAACCTCAATCGGTATAAATGCTAATAGATATAACAAACTGTCATCTATGCAAATGTGTTTAAAATATCCTTAAATTGAAAATAATTAAGGTTTAACGGGCATAGGATAGAGCTTGGAGTGATTACTGCCTCTGGGGAGGGCGGGGTTGAAAGGTCCTCCCAGGGTGCATTGGGATCGTCGATATATGGTCGTGGGAACGATGATATGGTAGGATAAGCGTGAGAAAATAAATACGTTGGCCAGCAGCGGTGTCCGGAGGGAATATCCAAGGAAGGACAGAGACGCAAAGCCGGATAGAGTTGCCAAGAGCATACTACGTACTCTGCGTTGCATCTCTCCGGGCCACGGTAACAAACGGACACGGCCCATCGGTTTTCATGAAAGGAAGGATGGTTGTTTGGAGAAGGCGAAGGTAGGGGGAGATAAAGGAGCCATGGGGTACATGGGCGCTCTTCTTGGCAAGCTTTTGTGTGATGGTTGTTTAGGTAAGGCTTTAAGTGCTGTTTTAGAGCCTGGCTATGATGAGCGGGTCATCGAGTTTAATACCTGCTGGGCATTATTACTAGCCTATGTATTTTCTACTACAGGTGATTTTTTAAGTAAGTCTTTAGTGTTCCGTGTAATTAAAGATATTGTCATAGACAGTACATAGTACATAGATATCAGCATTAGACTTAGTTCTGTGGACATTTCTCATAATGAAGTATTCATAGTTTCATCAATAGGCATACCGTTACATTCTTGTTACTGAAAGGGGTTTGACATTACAAGAGCAACCAATTCAAATGTAGCATAACAATCTTCATTTGTAGAGTATGGTCCTCTTCCCTGCGGACATGACAGTGCTAAACTAAGCTTTACGAAAATTAATTATAATATTTTGTCCGTTTAAAAGATCTAAAGCTGAGAATAAATATGTATGAATCTCTTGGGTTAGTGATTCTCATTGCTATTAGTACTCTCTGTTATGGTTAGGCTTCGATGGAATGTATCAACATTGCTTTTATGTGCTCTGCCACCCTTAACAATAGAAGCGCCGGATTTTCCGCTCACCTAAAAGCGCCGGTAGCGGTCACTTTGACCGCAACATTTTTTGTTCCTTTTTGGGGATATTTTCAATGAAATGTACACCCAATCAGTGGTAATGACATAACTATTTCATTTAAAGTGGATTAATACCGTAATATGGCATATTTTTTATTGAAGACAATTTTTCATACAGCATACATACCAATTTTTAACTTTACCTTTAACAATAATCTGCTGTTGAAATTAAATGCAATAAACTATAAATATGGAATTATTAAGATTCGCTATGACAATAATTACGAGTGGGACTTCTTCTTATTCTCGCAGTACATTTTACATGGGTGAATGTTTACCCCCGTGAACATTTACCTAATGTTTCTTCAGCATCTTTGAACTTTTGTACTGGAGTCTAATCTTTAGACGTTTATAGAAATTCAGCATCTGCTCTGCTGTTAGTATTTCATTGCCTTGTGACTATGTCTTCCTTTCACATATTTCACTTCTTCATTGTAAATTAGTGCAGACTGGTGTTTTATTGTTATTATGTCGTACGCTTTTTATACTTTTACTGCTCGAAACCTAATAGATACGTTTTGTTGTAATAACTTTAGCCACTTGCAATGCCCAGCGCAAGTTTCGGATTTCACTTTATTTGGGCTGGTATATCTACTTCAAATTATGAGGAGTTGAAGAAAGCTACTGACTCTGTTATTCTTTTTTTCGTATTGCCAGTTTAAATACTTCCAGTGCAGAGTACCCATTATCAATACATTTTTGCTATTTTTCCACGATGATAAACTGTCCTCGTTGCGCTATCAAAAATGCCTGTTGTGGTAGTCATGGATGAATGCACATTTTGACGTGCGTAACGACTATTTCAATTATTTTGTGTGTGATTATTTTGACCGGTCCCATTAAGTTTACGCGCGTTGATGTTTTCCAGAGAACTTATGATGACAAGATTTCTGCTGTAAGGTTTTAGGTGTGGTCTCATAACAATAAAATATATTTTTGGAGGGATATCATCTTAGTTCCCTAGTTTAAACAAACCTTTACAGAGGTATTTTGATTTAACATCAGCTAACATTCAAAGCACAATGCAAAATTCTCTCCTTTCTTAGACAAATATAGGGTGAATATTCACAAAAGCTATTGGAAAAAAGCCGTTATATTAAAGTATTCATTAAGGTAATCATCATTTTCACAAAATCTATTTCTTTTGCCTCGTATGAGATAAAAACGATGTCCTCCAATTTTTGAGCAAAGATATGTCAAATCCAATAAATATATCAAAATTCTCGCCTTGCATACATAATTGTATTAACAGCTCTGGCTCACTGCAAGTTTTATGTGCCGGATCGCACGTTTATGTACTGACAAACGTTGTGGCTGTAACAAAATGACTATTCCGAGGCCTGGGAAATAAATAATGCTTAATAAAATAGTAAAATAATACGGTAAATTACAAATTAACAATACGAAACCAGGGTTGCGTAGGAAAATAAATATTTACAAGAACAGAAGCTTAGAAACATGGAAAACAAATAGGGAAACTAGGAGACGGAAGAAGAAAGAAATAGTAAACAAAGGGGAGGAGTGGTGGACACGCAAGGAGGATATACGGGAGTAAAACGGAGAAAAGTACGACACAGAAGGGGAAAGAGTGAAAGGCACGCACGGAAGACAGCCGGGAGTGAACGGAGAAGGGGTGAGGTCGACGGAAACCTCATCGGAACAGTTTGGGGAGACCACGGAAGGAGCGGCAAATAACTATTGACGGGACCCGATAGCGCGCACGTCGCACGGTCCCGGCCACAAGGGTAAACCGGGATAGGATACCTTACGCCTTCGGACACCTCCCAGATCACGATAAGTGAACCAAATATTTTTAAAATGAAATTAAATTAAAAGGGACTGAAATCATTACGTAAATAAATTCTATCATAAAATTTAACCAGTAAAATTGACAACATATAATTGCATTTGTAAATTGGACCCAATATAGTTCCTTAAGAAAACTTAAAGCCGGTGTCCCACGGTCCATTTTGTATCCAATTTTTGTATCCAAAATTTTGGTCCAAATGCTTTTGGTCCAAAATTTGTATACAACGGAAATGGTATTTCCCACGGTGCATCACATTTGGACCAAAATATGCCAAACAAATGAAATACGATATTATAGTAAACAAATATGTTTGTTAGGGATTGTGAGAATGTCTTGGCAGTTTTAGCAGTCGGAATCGGATGCTCAGGCTTATTAATAATAAAAGTGGTGAAGTAAATAAAGGGAAGGCACTGGTGGACTGGGCCTTGGCTGGAAAGAAGAGATGAAAGCGTCGGAAGAGGCGTGCTTAACATGTTGGAGAAGGAGCTGGTTGCCAACGATCCCGAAAACTATCGGAATTACTTGAGAATGAGTGAGGATGTTTCCATGTCCCTTCTCAGCTAGGTTGAGGGTGGAATTAAGCAGCGGGGTACCAATATGAGGCGGTTAATTCCCGCAAGGAAAAGGTGTGTAATTTAAAAACGGACATAATAGTTGCGATAATGTTATACTTATGCCGCTGTAGTGCTATAAACGTTCATTGAAATGACATTTGTCTTTCCAACTTAGAGCAGTCGCAAAGAGGATCTTAGTCATCTATTAATCATTGAGATCGAAACGGGCGGCTCCAGGGTTCAAAGTAGTCAATTCTCCGGCGGCTCTGGGGAATTATGAATGCTCTCCAGGAAAATAGGTATCATGGAATTCGTGAAAAGTGGAAATTGGCGTAATATAAGTGGTTTGGAATCAATTTTTTACCAGTTTAAAGGAGCAAATGTTAACTGAATACATGCATATTTCCTTTTGACATCAGCACCATGTTTGGTCTATTTCCAAAATTATTTTGATTTCGAGCGTTTTTCATTAGCATAATATCGGCGGCAGTGTAAAACCTATTAGTATGCTTACACTGTTTCCTTTTTTCATTAAGTATTAACTTACTGCTTCACTGCCACTCGTGTGAAATGAAGAAGAGGCTCGTAATTAGATTCCCTTCCATCGTACTTCTCCGCATAAAAAAGTAATATATGCTCAAAATTTTAGTCTATGAAAAAATATGCCGGGTTTTGGATCCCGGGATTCTAGAAGTTAATATTTAATAGTTTCCAAAACACATCCACTGGCATTCCGGTTGCGATACATCACATCTTTCGTATTGTACATGAACTCGTTCTGTTGCATTTGCTTGATGAGCGTAACAACTGCCTCAGGCGACCAACCAATCCTCATATTGTGTCTCATTTATTATTTTTTCATTTTCATTTTGTGTCTCACTTGGTCATGTCTTAATATAATAACAACACACGACCCTGACCACGCTATCCACCGTAATTGCAAAACAAGAAGTATTCCCTGCAAGACACCGAGGTTACAACGCATAGCGATGCTTCTTTTTCTTCAGCCCTCTGATTGGCTGGTTTCGTACATTTGGATGGAAATTTAGAACATGTTCTATCCGTTTGGACCAAACGGAATTGGATGAAACGGATTGGACGAAAAGGTAATTGGATACAAATTCACCGTGGGACACGGCGTACTCCACTTGTATCCAAATTGGATACAAAAATTGGATCCAAATTGGACCGTGGGACATCGGCTTAAGTTCATTTGTGTAAAAGTATTTGAAATTTTGCCCAATAAATGTGTTTATTATTGTGAGTTGGAGTGTGAAATGTCTTATTGGTCAATGTATATGTAATAATGTTTTCAATTTCCTCTTAATAAGGGGGAAAAAGGTTATATGGCCACGTGTTAGAAATATTTTTCAATAATAATAATAATAATTATTATTATTATGTATGTTAAACAATAATACAATTATTTTATTAACAAAAAAATAGATTTGAAGAGCAACTTATGCCAGTGAATAACATGCTATAGTACTTCCGAAATGTGTTTATTTAAATTTATTCTCCTCGTTTCAGGACTGAGCAAGTCTTAACAAAATTCATGATATACGCATTGTGATAACATAGAAAAAAGGAATTAATGGAAAGTAACTGCTAGTATGTATTCTAAATCCATAGAAAAATAAACTTACTGATAAAATATAAAATAAAGATATTTATTTGAGAATTGGACATGTAGTCAATATGACCGCTACGGCGCCGATATACGAATCCCCTCCTTCCCCTTCGATCTCTTCCCCTACTGGCCCTGCCTGCCCTTCCCTGCCTGCTCCTCCTCTCCAATCATCTATTAATATTTCAAACACTGTTACACCTATCGCAAAAAAATATATGAGTGCGTGCCACTAAAAATCATTTAAAGTCACTAAATAACAAAGTATTCCATTAAGTAGTATCGGAAAGGTAGACGAAATATCCAACACGGTCAAAATGACTGCTCTGGCGCTTCTAGTGGGCGCTTCCAGTGTTAATTCCTTTTTCCATGACTATAAGTTTACTAATCATCACTGCTTACGCTTTTGTCATTAATATGATGGAGTTTATCATCTTGCCTTCTTCATTACCTATTCAATGAAGCCATTCTGAAACGTGAAAGTTTCCTGCTTGAAACTCTATATAATCTTGTTACGCCAAGCATTCATTGGCTTCTGTTCAATATTCCATCCAGCTTTACTACCATCAACCTATCGGCATCTATTTCAAGCCTCGCATTTCAAACGTCTCATATCAACCCCCGTTTCCTTACTTAACTCTCAGGTTTTTAAACCAAGGATAATTATAATTTTTCTGTAATGTCATATTTATAGCTACTCGTAGGTTCTCTGACACCAGTGGTTCCCTTTTCATAGTAAAAGTTTTCTGAAGCACTTCAGATATAATGCTGGATTGAAATTTTAATGAAGCAAAACTTGAATTGGTGCTTACGTGAATATTTTGGTGTCAGTTGTGCAAAATCTAATTTCCTTCCCTTTAAAGGAAGGAATGATAACGCCCCTCCCCCTTTTTTGATTTGTGAACACGAGGAACAAAGTGGTGGAGAGAGAATATCTGCAAAGTTTCTAAACCTGTTTATCCCCCAATGAATCCATATGGACATTTGGCACTAAACGCCCGCTCCCCCAGAACGTTCGATGGCTTGTAAATACGTAATGCGCTTCAATACAGTATATTTCCGATCGACTCAGCATATCGCAGAGTTCACATGGATGGGCAAGGTATGTAAAAAGCCATTGCGGTGATTTAGTTGACGTCGCAAGTCTATGACAAGAATTGGGACGGGGAGCATCATCAGTCCTTATGTTAACATTGAGACTAAATCTTTATAGTTTTTTGCCATTCTTTTATCTGACGATGCTGGAAAATATTTGCGAATCACAACATAACTAGATCGATCACATCATTGAACAAAATTCAGGAACATAGAAGCGTGACAGTTGTGTTAAATGTCATTTTTCTTCACAAATAATTAGGAGCAAGTAATAGCTGCAATGAAGTCTGGCCAGGTAGCCTACTATAGACAGTTAAGCATTATTATAAATGTTTTTAATAATATAATTTAATTACCCACAACGAAGAGCCTTACTTATGGTAATCATAATATTTCTATGCATGAAAGTGTGCAATCCATCACCACATTTTAGCTGCTAGGTAATTCCCAGCTTTTTAATTAAACGCTCTGTTGTGTTATATTGTCTCTCATTGAATTTTTATACTGGTATAATTTTTCCTTTTAATTCTTCCAAAGATCGTCTTTTTCCCTGGTGTATCCTCCCATCCCTGTCCTCGTAATTTGTTCCTTTGTATCCCTCGTGGGACTTTCCCTTCTATTTTCCCTAAATTATACTCTGATGATTTCTTTATGCCTATGGGAGTGTCCAATCGTCCTTGTTCTGTGATAAGGGAAAAGGAATGGGAAGAGAGAGAGAGGACGAAAGTGAACCTTATGTGAACGGAGAGATTCAGCGACTCAATATTTTTTTTTATAGTGTAGCAGTTGTTGGTGCGTGAGAAGAACTTTTGTACATATCAGTTCTGCAGTGAATCTATGTTATTTTGTCGCTGCTATCTATATCATGCTCCATGTTCTATAGATTTATGAAATACACCGGCAAGGTAGGTCCCAATGGAAGTGAGTGAAAATCCTCTAGGTTTTACTGGTGTAAGGCCCTATCCACTTATTAAATTTCTTTTTTCATCCCAGCATACGGTCCATTCATCAGCATCCCACCCTTCTTTACCCCGTCCATAAAAGCTATTCTCTTTCTTCCCACTCTGCGCTTACCCATCATCCTCCCCTCTATCATGGCCTAAAGCATTCGCCTCTCATTACCCCTTCCCACCGCCTACTCTGCCTTTTGCTGATCTTCAGAAGTTCCCTAACCTCACCAACTAACCCGAGCACTTCCTCTTATGTCTTCATAGTAAAAAGTAAATCTGGTTTTCGATGCGATCTAAATTTAAACGTAGTGTGGTATTACGGTCGTGGTGTATATTTACGGCGCAACTTGCGTGAGAATCACACACCTACATATGATTATAAAAGACTCGATGTTTAAAATCAGCACGGTTGGTGTGGATAGCATTGATAGCGTACGCAGCGCTGGCCGCATCTAGCGGCAAGAATGGGGAAATGCTTCGAATTAGGTTGTTAGGCTGTTGGTTTGACATTCACGCATTCCAAACCGCCGCCCCCCCCTTCTCCCACTCACCGTTAAGTAGAGTCGCAGTGTCCGACGCAAGGCCTGCTAAGGTCCACGGACGCAGGCGTGCGGTGGAGCCAATGACAGCCACGGATCGGTGGGACACCTCCAGGACGGACGACGAGGGTTGGGTTAGTTAGAGACTTGGGTCCCTTGGGTAGGTAACCTTTGGAGAGGACGCGCTGGGTGGAGGGACAGTTGGGAAGCAGTTGATCTAACGTAGTGTGAAATAAAAGTGCGATCTTATATAAATGGTGTATTTATTTCGTTCCCTTAAGGACAAACGCCGGACTTATGTACAGCGCGCTTCTTACGGTTCCAGCTTTATCCTTACAAATTGGTTGTAGAAGTGTGGTAAGTTAATACCGTGTATATAATCTTTGGTTAGTGTGGTTCGCCATCGTCGCCATTACGTGACTTTAAGAAATCGTTTTTCACCTTTCTTATTTTTTATTTAAAGTGCTGGCTATATTACGTTTGTCATTAAACGTGGCTGGTAAGTTTACGTTACGGTGCATCTGCTGACGATATCGGAGTGTGGTTTTAAGTGCGGGCTTGTTGCAGGTTGGTAGCATATCCATAGGTAGTGAATGCTGATGAAATCTCACATCATTACAGGTATTTGCAGGTTTATGCTGATACAAAACTCATTTTGTTTACTGTGTCGTTTTTTTAACTTGAGTGGAATATAATGCTGTGCGTCCGAGAAAAACCACTGCCACACACCATTGAGGCTCCTTGCAGAGTATTATGTAGGTGAATGTAAAATTTGGCTTCCCCCTACCCCTGCTACCTCAAAGTAGGCTTGAATTTCAAACTACACAGCACCAGGCATTCCAGAAGCAATCCGCATTACTGTCAGACCAGGGCTGTCTTAAATTCAATATGGGTCTATCGTACAACCAGTACCACTTTGTTTTACATTCAGTTGTGCAGGAACCATTCTTAGACTAGGAAATAGTAGTGGTGCAAATCAACTGGCACTGCCTTAAAAATGTTGCCTCTTAAAATCAGTTCTCTTAAAATCGTAAAAAGGCGTAGTGCCGGTCAAAACAAAAACAACTCCCTTGTTATCCTAAACCTGGCCTTGTCTGAAGTTATATGTAATCTTCGCCTAACATTTTGTCTACTAGTCTCTAGCAGCTCGCATAGTCCCTCTATATATGTTTTAGAGGAAGCGGATAAAGCCTCGAGAAGAGTTAGCGGCGAAGTCCCTTGCGTATCGATGGCTGGGGATCGGGGCGAGGCATTTCCTGGCACTAATGGCTACTATCTCCCTCTCACCCAGGAATCGGTAATGCGGAAACGGGCGCCCAGGCGGATGGGACGGGTGAAGCCGGGGAGAAGTGGGGAGAACCCCTCTCGATGAAGATCTGGTCGCCTCGCCCTCACCCTGAGGAAAGAAAACGTATGCGCCCGGCGTTAGTTTTATTTTTTTATCACTCGGAAGGAAGTAGGGTGAGATCCATGGTTAGCTGAGAGCCTTGTCCCCTTTTTATACACATACATCTCCCTTTTGCGGAATGGGCAGGCGGGTAAAACTTCCCATTTCACTCGAGTATCAAGGATGGAGCCATCCTTGGGATCATGGTTTTGGTAAATGAAAAGTAGTTAGGTGAGGTAAAATGCCTGGGAACCAGGACCAGGATACCTCAGACCTAGCGTGGGGAATGTACATAGGAAACACTTGTAGCACCATAAAATACAATTTATCAACCGAATAATGGGAATGATCTCCGATAAAAAAAGTTGTAGATAGGTGCTGCTTCTATGTATTTAGGCCACCTCATGTATATGCAGCGAGTGTTTGGCACCCCGTACAGAAAGATTTAATTCGCAAAGTAAATTAAAAACAAAGTAAAGACCGACACTTGATTAAACACTGATACGAGCGAACAGAAATTGTCACACAACTGATGGAAGGACTAGTTGGAGAGCCGCTAGAGACTCTGAGTCTACACGCAAATAAACTTACATAACTTGAAAAAGTCATATCAGGCTAGTGTGACAGTACGATACATATATTATTTTGATTCCGTGAAACTCTCTGGAAATTCTAAAATCGGAAATATATGAGGGATACACTATCAAAATGGTGGGTACAAAAACTATTTTTCCATCTGCCATCACTGATAATAATAAAAACGCGGCGTGACACTAACATAAGACCTAAGTTCGTGCATAAGACACATGGCTAAGTTACAACTCACCACAGGCCTCTATATCCTCCTTTTCTCTATTCTCTTTCATTTCATGGCCTATTTGTTAAAACACCCTGCCACACGCCTCTACGGTGGCCCGTAGGAGAGTTTTATGATACAGATTTCTCTTTTGCGGAGTGGGCAAGCGGGTAACACGGCTCATTTCTCTCAAGTATCAAGGATACTAGTGGAGGCACCCTTGGGGTCATGGTATGGGGGATGAGTTTTAGGCTTACATGGGAAGGGGATGCTGGACAAAGAAGGGAGGGGGTTGGTTTTCTGGGAGGAAAGGGAATGGAGTGTAGCTGGGGAACCGGGTTGAGTGGAAGCACTCGTCCTGATTAAACATTTGATGCCGCCGTAAATTCGTCATATTTTCAAAGTAAGTTGGAAAAATGGTCGAAAATCTGTGTGCTCCCTTTCGGGGTTTGGGGGGTCTGGGGAAAGTGAGGGGAAGAGAAATGAGTGGGGAAGAGATTGCAGTTGATTTTAGGGGGGATGGCAGGGATGAGAGGGGGTTGGGAGAGCATAAGGGGGAAGTATAGTTTGAAGAGGGTTAACGCACACGCATATACGAGTTTGAGTGTGCGTAAAGAATCGGAGAGCGAAAGGGGAGAACTTTGGCTCGTAATTTATGGATGGGGTATACTCAGCGTGGCATTATCTGCCATTTTGGACCCGGCATTGTTTGATCATCGATTTTTTATCAGTCATGGAATTATATTTTTTTGCACGCCGTCGTCTCGACTTTTTATGACGTCCAACTCTGTATTCGGATGTCTCGTTCGATAACCGAGAGAGCGAGAATTTTTACGTGAGGAGTGATAGAATTTGACTAAATTAAAACATTAAACTAATGTTGGTGAAGTATTTCTGGTTCTCCGCCGGTTCACACTCTGCATTTCTGCGGCATAAATGTCGAGTGTGACCCGGTGGACAACCCGAATAGACCTCCGCAACACCCTACGCCAGGAATTCTGAATCTGATCATTCTTCGCCATAGAAATATTTATTTCCGCTTCATGTTCATCTGCATTGAGCCACCACCAATAGTTGATGTATGCCATCAACATTTTATTCTGTACAATAAAAAACTTTTCAATTTAAATAATGCCAAATCAGATAAAAATATTTATAATGTTTGTTTCATGAAACACATTTTATAATCATGTTCTAAAGTTTTACACCACGTTTGCATATTTTTATTACTTAAAGAAATAAATTTAAAATGTTTTGTCCTATATAAAGGAATGATCTCATATACGAGTTCGCTCATACACCCTAAGAATAACTTAGTATTTTATTAAACCTTAATGCTTACTGCGTACCTATCTGCTTTACTTAGGTAATGAATTTTTCGGAGAGCAGTTTTATGTCGAATTGCCTGAAGCCTACCATGTCTGATAATCGATTTTGATTACGGAAATCGAACTATTGCAATATTTATTTTGTGCGTGATAATTCATGGGTATTATGGATTCGACCTCATTTATAATTTCGCCATGAGGAAAGCATGGGAAAATAAGTGTCATAATTTTTTGCAATGAACAATACATGAATAATTAAAAGCCTAGAATTTTAACCGGCTTCCGGCCGACTTAATTATGTGCGTAGTATATTAAATGGGCTATTTCTTGAACCGGCTCTCAAGACTTAATTATTATGCACACCATATGACATTCCATGGAGCTATATTTTCTTTTTTAATTACGTATGAATTCTATTGTTTCTTCTAAACTATGTAAATTGCCGTTTATAATTCCGATGTAAATAGCTGCTATTTAGTTTGAACTAAAACCTCACTTAAGTTAGAAATTATTATATTGAGAAGCGGAATGTAAATCAGTGATAGAGCACTCTCCTCGTATAAGAACCTTTTTGCATCACGCGCAATCAGCTGAGACAGAGAGCAGTCAACTGGTTATGAGTTTTTGGTCATTGTTTCATTCAAAGCGTTCTCCTTTAAGTTATGCTGTGCTGTAGACGTTCATGGTGTTAATCAGGGTCAAGCTGTTTTTGTAAATGCACCTTTTGAAAACCTTAAATTAAATGACTTGAAAGTTAAAGAGTTACAAAATTCTGTTGAAAAGCAATAACTGTAGGTCATTTCTTCATACACCGTTTCCAATTCATTCGAGTCCAGTAACGGTAAGCCATGTGAGTTCATTTATAATATTTTCTGCTGGTCTTCAATATTTTCGCCTCTTTTTCTAAATATTGGGTAAACGAGTTGACTAATTAGGCAACTTCACTTTTCTTTTTTCTAGAGCATTATGAACCACAAGCAATTCTCATTAATTGCATAGACTGGGAACATTTGAATGCCTTACTACGCAAAAAAATGTTTTTATAGGTTATGGGGTTGTGTCTTTACATCGGTCGTAATTTATGTGCTACCGTAGGGAAAGGTAGCTGTGATTGTTGCAACCCACCATCATGTTCCCATGATATTAATAAAATATTGTGCTTATTAATAGTCAGTGCTAGTATCCCCTCTTAACCAAAATGTTTTTTATTTGGGACAGTAGAACAATAGGACTGGACAAGTTAAATGCGACATGTCAACCTCGTATTCCATTCACTTCAGCCATACTCCATTTTATTTCAATACCGCTAATGCAGGTTTGATTTAATCTTTATTTTTTTCCAAAATTTCAAGGATATGTGTAAAAATACTCTTTTACTGCAGTCAGTTACACATTTTGTCACTCAGTAAATTTTTCACGTGTTAATTAACGAGTTTTCATCCGTTTTCTCTTCCGCTTATTGAAATTGGCTCTTTACTCTCTCATTTAATTCTATTTGAAAGACGTTCCTATACCTATTTTAATATTGTTAAATTTGTTTTTATGTCTATACTTTTGTATTTCAATTTCTTGACACTCAAAACTTGTACAACAAAGAGGGTGAAAGTCGTCATGAAATAATCATTTGACTTGACTGGGATTCAATCCCGGATCTCTCCATTGCCGGTCAGTTATTTTAGCCGGTTGCACTACCGAGCCATCATAATTCAAGTCGATTTTCAGCGGGGGTTTATACGAACAAGTTTTTCTCGTCCCCTGTCTACGTTGTCGCACAGGAGACCTTGTTGTGCATGATATACCACGGTCGTGAAGAATAAACCCAACATTGTCACTTTAGAACGACGAGACTATACTTCCACTTTCGGAAAATATTACAAAATGAAAAGAGATTGGCCAATTCCAACCATTCAGACAGTCCTTCACCAATGAAAGAATGTAAAAGTTAGAAAACAAAATATTCTGTCTCTAATTATATTCGGCTCCAAAACAGGGGAGTACACTGGCCAGAATTTGTATCAACTCAAGGGAGATGCGAGTTCTGTGAAAAGAATAGAGTTGAGTCAAGGCCTCATCCAAAATGCACTGAATTTAAAGTATTTCCATATTAATGAGAAGAAAATGTTTTTTACAACTACCACCATATGTAGTAAATGAAATTTTTATTCCTTTTTATTTTATAAAGAGCTTTAACCAGTAAAATTACAAAAAATCAGCCTTACTCAATTAATGTGAAATTAAATAAGCTTGTGTACCTTCTAATGTACAAAAATCATATTCCTGTAAACATAGGGTTAAATCATTTCAAGCCTTAATTTTGAATATTTTGTCAAAGGTTTCATTCTTAAGATTCAAATTTAATTGAGGATAACATTGACTTAAGAAGTTTCTATTTATTAATAATTTATTATCATCAGAGTAGACTTAGCAAATATTCGAATACGTGCTGCCCGAGTCTCTTTTGTAATCCAATCTACTTCATTTTCATGTTTAAATTAAAGTTCACTCCTCTAGTCTTTGATATTTGTCCCATAACTCTATTTACGGAAAGCGTCTCATTTAACATGGAGGGATTGGATACAGCAGTTGCAGTTTCTTTATTCTGCATCCATTATAGCGTTGAAGCTAGTCATGAACTAAGGCGCATAAAGTATTTTGCGGTCCCATCGTAATGGAATTTCAGGACTTCCAATTCATCTCTCTTTGTGCCTTGTTTTAGCGTCGCACAAAGCATAAATTACCTCAAGCGCTGCTCTCCTTGTATGCAGCATGAATCTCATTTTCTTCTCCTATCTGGATCCACGAAGTAGAACTAGCCACGCCGCACCAATCTGCATTTCTCATCCATCTTACCCCTTCTATTTTCTTCTCCCTTACTGCATTGTTATGGTCCTTAATCCTGTCCTTATTCGGTCTATCCAGTTTATCTTTTCCCCGTGTAAAAGTACAACTTCTCATCCTCCGACAACTCTCCAGGGCTCCTTGCCGCCTTGCGAAAAACGAGGAGGAAAACCTCTATTTACCGAAAGAGACGCGATATATATCCCTGAAGAGGTCAGATCGCAATTCCGACGAAACTCATTATGAGATGTGCCTTGAAGATCGAGTGACACACCCTAGATTTTGAATGCCGTTTGGCTTGTGTTTGTGTTCGGCGGATGCTGTTGGCCTTTTACAAGAGCACGGGTCTAATTAATTTTAGATAATACTCGATGAGAGTAAAGGTGCTCGTTTTATTTAAACAATGAAAATAATTGCATTTTGTATTGAATTACCTTAGGAGGTTGTCTACCGATCACCGTGGTATGGTTGGATATAGAAGTACTGCCTATCTTATAAGCACTGTTTACTTAAGCAGCTCGGTGTACGTCCTGTCTCTCCTCATCCCACCCATAAAACCTATAATTTTTCTTACCCTTCCCAGTTTTTACCAATCCAGCTATCACGACCTTCACCATCCCTGTATCCCAATTACTACTTCCAATTACCTACTTTACCTTCTCCAAATCTCCTCCAAAAGTTTCCTTTCCTCACTACTGTTCCAAAAACTTGTTCATTCTTTTTCCTCTCCGTCCATTACACCTGCATCTTGTACTAGTCCCCCCTTATCAATTTCCTTATCACAGGGGTTCCAATAATTATTCTTTCACGCGGTCCTAAACACGCGACGTTATATACTTGTATCAGCCCGACACACAAAAGGTACCCTTCACTTTATCACTTCTTACCTTGAGAGAGAGAGATCCTTTTGGTAGTCCTTGGCGGCAAAGGTTAATGGATTAATTCATGCACTAAAATGATACACTTGAACAGTACATATATTTATAATAACCCTTTTATTCTTCAATTATGAAACAAATTCACTTTAGTTACTCAATTAATCAATATATGTTCCCTTCTCAAATATATTCGTATTAATTTATAATGTTTGTTCTACTTCACCGGATATTGTACAAAGTGAATTCCCGATATTCTATGCCCCAGTATCTGTTTATCGGATTCCTGGATCCTTCCTTAACACAGGACACTGGCGTTGGTAGTTGCTGTCCAAAGCTGCTTACTCCCGGCAAATTATCACTGCAAAAAACTCTCGTATGACTTTCACTCGATAAACGTCTCTTGTGGCTCCCTTGTTAAGAAGACGAAGAAGAAGAAGACCCGTTCCTTGTTTGACAATCCCTTTTATACTATCTCATCTCCCCTCCTGTATGTTCTAGAACATTCCAGGTTTTTTCCCCTTCTCTCGTATCTGATAGGCTATTCCCCTTTCATTATTATAAGTTTGTTTACGTAAACAGAAAATGGTATTGTTTAAAGTTGTTTTCATAACATAGACGGCATTGTTATATTTTGTTTACGTAAACAGAAAATGGTATTGTTTAAAGTTGTTTTCATAACATAGACGATATTGTTGCCTCGCGGTAGCACGTGTTCCTAAAATATACACAATGGCGTCCTTAATCGTATACTTATGCCAACACGGCCAAAATGGCGTGTTACATTAGCCCCATTAAAATAATGACTTGGAAATATAAGAAAGGAATTATTTTAAAGCCTTCAAATGTAAACTAACGCGGCCCCAACGCCTTCAAACTTTAGCCTCCCTCTAAATAATGTCTGTGCCCAAGTATATTGTGTTACAGCAGAAATCACACATGAATACATTTATATCAATAAACACAATTACAAACAGCGTCTCCTCCTTTAACTCAAGACATATGATATACCATATAACAATATGGTCTCTTCCCTTTCTTCCTTGCTTGAAATAGGCAAATAACCAATGAAAATCTTATTCACGTAATTTAAAATCAAGAACATATTATATAAATCGAC
The DNA here is from genome assembly GCA_963573305.1 of Pyrrhosoma nymphula. Classification (NCBI taxonomy): domain Eukaryota; kingdom Metazoa; phylum Arthropoda; class Insecta; order Odonata; family Coenagrionidae; genus Pyrrhosoma; species Pyrrhosoma nymphula. The sequence continues at coordinate 66,019,163 of OY754333.1, forward strand.
GTTATTAACTGATACATTGAACGTGAATATAACGTGCAAATAATAAAACTGTCCATCTTCTTCTCAACATTCATTCTCACTTTTAACCCCTTAAAAACACTGGGTTATCAAAAGGCCATAATTCACATTACACATATACACTTCACAGCACTTAAAGTTCCTTCAGGTGATACACTCTCCCTCCTTCCGGCTCAATCTACGTCCACGAGCCCATTCATACATAAGAAAACACGAATCAAATAATGGCAACATGACACTGAATATACACACATTGAGAAAAGATATCACGAAACATACATATTGTGCTAATCCACCTGCCGCCAAGTTCAACCTCTCTCTCTCGTTCGTAAGCTCCCCTCGCATGTCGGGCCCTGATACAATGTATATTATCGGTAAACAGTTCTCCCTTGCTTGAACGGATCAAATTATAATGTTGCGGCGCTGGTTTCCTCAGTTTAATGACTGCGTGCTATGGTCAGTTGGACTACGGTCTTCTTCTCGTGTGCTCGTGTGATGTGAGTGATACCAAGTGCTGTGCTATTGTTCCCTATATGGTTTAATATTGCTGAAGTGGAAAGTGCCTCGTATTTCGTTCTTTTGTGGATTAAATACTACACACGTGGCTGGCCCTCGGAATTCTGAAATCTCATATGGACCTTCGTATAACGCCAGGAAGCTGTGATAAATCCCCCTTTGCTCATCGGATACCGGATTGGTACGTACTAAAACCTCATCTCCTATTTTAAATTTCGTCCTCTTCCTCTTATCTTTCTTCCTTCTTCTCTCCGCCCGTTTTTCGCCTTTTTTAATGATATTTTCACGTATCCTAAATATATCATTTGCGATCTTCTCGGAGTCACTTTCTTCTAAGCTTTGTTCTCGTGCCTCTTCCTCGCTGGTTTCTATGTGCATGTTGTCATATTGTGCGTCCATGCGCATTTCCCTAAACTTACATGCGATCTCCTTTTTTCCTTCACTTAGGGTTATAATCCTGCGATCGTACTCAATCTTCGCGGATAGTTGAGCTAATGTGTCCGTCCCGATTATGAATGGTTTGATCAGCTCCGGCACCACCGTGCAGGCCATATTTGTGGTGAATCCGTCTATCTCTATACTCGGACAGATCTGCCTCCTTATAATTCCACTTCTCCTTCCGACGGCTCCAGCTATCCGGATTCCTTTGACTGGTACCTCCAAAGCGTTTCGCAGTGCATTCTGATTCTCCCGATAAAACTCCTCGCTAATGCACGTTAGCTCCGATCCCGTGTCTATCAGTGCATTCACAGCCACTCCTTCCATTTGAACCCTAATCTCCGGGCATTTAATTACTTCCGGCCTATCCGCTTCTTTCTCCGTCAAGAAATCTCGAGGTGACTCAAAAACATTGCATATCGTTTCCTCCTCCGTGTGGGGTTCTATCTTCTCCTCTTGTGGTGGTGTCCGTTTTATTCTCACTTTCCGTATCTTTGCCCGTTGCTCCTTCGGTATGTCCCAGAATCCCTCTCCGTCTTCCGGCCTCGGCATGTTGGGACCTTCGTCATGCTTTGCCGCTAATAGTTTTCCTGCTCCGGCTTCCCTGCGGCGTTGCTTTCTTCCGCCATCATGGAATTGACAGGGCGCTCTCTCATCGGTGGGCGCGCCTCCGCCATATTGTTTTGTCCTCGGCGTCGATCAGCTGGTCTCTCGCCCGGCCGTTGAGAGTATCCCTCGCCGCGAAAGTTATCGTCTCTCCGTCCGTCTCTCTGCTGGCTCGACGCTTGCCACTCTCGTGGTTGTGACCTCTTCGAGTCCCATCTGTACTGCTGGTTGTGTTGGGATGTGTCTTCCGGTGTCCTCCACGTACGGTCTCCATGGGTCCTTGGGTATTGGTCTCCCCATCTTCGGTGTCCAGTCGCCTCGGAGTTTCCGTCCTCTCGCGGTATGTTATCATAGCGGGCCAATAACGTCAAGAATTGCGGGATTGTATTTACATTATTTGAAATCATGCCGACGCTTACTTCCATGCCAAAGTGTTTCTTGAGAACAAGAATGATCATTCCGTCCTCCATTGGCGGCGTCAACTCCCTCGCTACGCTAATTTTGGCCGTCGCATATTCTACTCGCGTGAGCCCTCCGTTCTCCTTGTATTTTCCCGTGTCGAAACTCCGTTTTATCAGCATTTGACGTTCATCTCCCCAAAACTGCTCCGTGAAAATAGCTTGGAAAGCGTTCACATCTTCATACAGGTGTCGGGTCGCAGAGAACCATTCCTCTGCTCTCCCAACCATTCCTTGTCTGATGACCTGGAGCATCATCTGGTCAGGTAACCGATATATCTCTTGGTATTCGCACAGCTCCTGTAGGTATTTCATGGGTCTTGATGTATGCCTCCCGTCGAACGTTGGGACCTTTAATTGTACCATTCCCGCGGGTGCCGTTGTGACGTTAGGTCTCCTGCTTTCCTCACGCACGATGCGTCGGACTGCCTCTTCATCTAGCCCAGCTGCTTTTGTGGTGGATTGTTGTCCCAGCTCGTCCGCCATCTTCTTGAACCTTTCCTCCACGTTCTCATGCAAATTCACGTAACTCGCTTCTAACTTTCGGACCTTGAGATCGCTCGCCTCCAGCCTCGCTCCTACTCCGTTAATTTCTTTCGCGACATCTTCGCATAACTCTGCTAACGCCCCGTCTGTTTTGGCAAACCTTTCATCATAGCCATGTTCGAATGATGCAATACGTTCCTGCGTCTGTCTATGTTCTCCTGCTATTTTTGCCATTTCTTCCAAAAGCTTTCTCTCTCTTTCGTCTGCTTCTTCCCTAATTTGCCCCAACAATTCTGCATGTCTTCTCTCTTGCCTCTCAGCCATCTCCTCTAAGATCGTTCTATTTCTCTCTTGCCCTTCAGCCATCTCCTCTAAGATCGTTCTGCTTCTCTCTCGTTCTTCTTTTGCTTCTTCTGCCCTCTCTCTATCTCTTCTATCTTGTTCTTCTTTTAATTGCCTAAATAGCGCTTGCATCTCAGTTTCCACCGGTTCCTCACTATCGACCCTAAATTCATACGTGCTTATATCTATTCCCTCCTTTTCTAGCGTGTGTAATAATCGCTGCTGCAATTCTGGCTTGGTTCCCCCTACTAACAAGTCCCTCTCTCGTAATAATTGCCGTAGCTCTGCCGACTTCAGCTCCGGAAATTTCTTCATGTTGGCCGCCATCTTCTTTCTTCACTCCTTCGGGATGATCCTCCTTCTCTCCGGTTCTCGTGGTCTCACCTAATGAGTAGTCAGGCCTTACACGCTGGGCGCCAATTAATGTACTAGTCCCCCCCTTATCAATTTCCTTATCACAGGGGTTCCAATAATTATTCTTTCACGCGGTCCTAAACACGCGACGTTATATACTTGTATCAGCCCGACACACAAAAGGTACCCTTCACTTTATCACTTCTTACCTTGAGAGAGAGAGATCCTTTTGGTAGTCCTTGGCGGCAAAGGTTAATGGATTAATTCATGCACTAAAATGATACACTTGAACAGTACATATATTTATAATAACCCTTTTATTCTTCAATTATGAAACAAATTCACTTTAGTTACTCAATTAATCAATATATGTTCCCTTCTCAAATATATTCGTATTAATTTATAATGTTTGTTCTACTTCACCGGATATTGTACAAAGTGAATTCCCGATATTCTATGCCCCAGTATCTGTTTATCGGATTCCTGGATCCTTCCTTAACACAGGACACTGGCGTTGGTAGTTGCTGTCCAAAGCTGCTTACTCCCGGCAAATTATCACTGCAAAAAACTCTCGTATGACTTTCACTCGATAAACGTCTCTTGTGGCTCCCTTGTTAAGAAGACGAAGAAGAAGAAGACCCGTTCCTTGTTTGACAATCCCTTTTATACTATCTCATCTCCCCTCCTGTATGTTCTAGAACATTCCAGGTTTTTTCCCCTTCTCTCGTATCTGATAGGCTATTCCCCTTTCATTATTATAAGTTTGTTTACGTAAACAGAAAATGGTATTGTTTAAAGTTGTTTTCATAACATAGACGGCATTGTTATATTTTGTTTACGTAAACAGAAAATGGTATTGTTTAAAGTTGTTTTCATAACATAGACGATATTGTTGCCTCGCGGTAGCACGTGTTCCTAAAATATACACAATGGCGTCCTTAATCGTATACTTATGCCAACACGGCCAAAATGGCGTGTTACAATCTTTCTCCTCTACACCCAAATCTCAAATTCCCGCTATCTCTTATCCTCATCCTTTAGTAAATTATCACCCTTTACAAATATTGGAATATTATATGCTTGATGTATAGTATTTTCTACCCTCATCTGACATTTGACATTTAATTTTATATTCTACCTTTGTGCTCATATTTTAAGCACTAAATATGAAATGACTCGATCATTTTTTCAGCTCTTGACTAGTATGTGCTTCTTACTATAATGATTTTGGTGATTTTGTGCAGTGCAAGTTTATAGATTATCTGAAAACTTTATTTCGTTGTCCACATGTGTATAATGCATTATTTTTATTTCAGGTAAGGATTTATGGAGTTCCAAATTTATGGAGTAGCTTTGGTCTTCGTGAGAATTTTCCTGACGTTTTATTAATGGTGAGTTTTATCAATTTAAACTCCATTTTTTTACGAATTGATTTTTATGGTAACATTATTTGAAAAAACAGCAGAATTTAGCTCTTGAATCGTGATCTTTACATTTTTCTTCGTCATAATTTCATTGAATATTTGTGAATTTACAAGGAATCTCATATGCGCCTCAAAGTTCCATCTTTGCATCTATTTCTTACCATTACTAATGCTCATATTTATTTTTTAATAGTAGGCGTTCTTTTCCACTGTGTGGACGGTTTTACGACGGCAATCAAGCTTAAATTCTAAGTAGTATTTGATGCTGAAAAATTGAAGTAATGTAGCCTTTACCGATGAAGAAGGGTATCTTGAACAACTAGAATAATTTTATATTATGATTGCTTCTTAATGGAATAGGATCACTTACCGGTGAAGCGTTGATCGCAGAGTAGTTTTCTCCATTTTTCTATGGATGATCGAAATTTGAAAATTTCCTTATAGGCAATAATCCCGAACTATTATTGTGGATATAGTATTCGTAAATTCTCAATAGCATCCGGTTTCTGTACTTAGATAAGAACTACCTTTCGTCAAGGTAAACATTTAAAGGAATCATTTGCCTTTTTGTATCATGTAGTTGCTGAGTGTGAACTTGTACAAAAGTAGTATTTTTTTTGAGATAGACGTTTTACCTCATTTACTTGGGACTAGTGGTATTCGAAAGGAATAAAATATTCCTTTGATTATTGGGAAAATAGTTTTTCATCAGCTCTAACGCAGTATTCGTAGAAAGTATACCTTGGTATCCAGTGATTAATTATAATACGTACGAGGCCGTATGTGTAAAATTAAATATGTGGTACCAAAAGATTCACAATTCCGATCTAAACTACTAAGTAGTATGAATATTACGGCCTTCCCATTGTTTTTCTCACGGCTGGCTTCAATTTCATACCATCGCAATCATTCACTATTATCATTTTAAGCATTTTTTCCATCCTTTTAGCCCACAATGTGTCCACAAACTCCTTGGCACTTAATATTCCAAACAGCAACTCTCACCCTTTCCTCATATTTCGTAATTATTTTAGTTTTAGCTTAGTTCAATGGTATTAATCCTTCGTTTCCGCTCAAAATGCTCTTGCATCAAAGTCAATCTCTACGTTGAGTATTGGTGGCAACATTACGGCACGTGTATTTCCATGTATACCGAGTAGCCAACCAATTTTTGCACGATGTAATCCTCGTCAGGGGGTGAGGTGCGAATTATCTGGAAAATATAATGGTCCCTCCTCTCTTCCGCTCTAATGGCTTCAGCCCTCCTCTATGGAAAACGCCTTATTCTGGGTTTTCGGAAGAGAACCAGTCATCATTTTACGTGGCGGATGGTATGAGGAGAGAAGTGTCAGGCGGAGGACTAGCTAGGAACTAGACATGCGAGGAAGGTACCGGGTGAGTGATTTATTGCTCTCCATACCAAGGATCCGGGTTCAAATCCTGGTAGTGGCGGAAACATTTTAGTAGGATGTCTATCCTTGCACGGACACTACGTGGGAAAGTACTTCAAGCTGTAGTACTCTCTTTAATTAGTAGAAATTACTTTTAAAAATCCATTAATGCCCACAAGTTTTCGGATTAGTTAAGTCTATTGATTCCTTAGAGCTTATGGTTAGAATTAAATGTAAAATGCCGTTTATTCATAAACTTAGAGGGGATGTAAGTTAAGATTTATTGCTTCACGGTGAATGCAATGCATGGCTTCTTATCGGGTTTCCCATCGGCGTAAAGAATCCATAAATCTTTAAGTGTCAGGAGACAACTTGTGGAAATGAGCTGCAGATAACATAATCACAAAAAACTTGGTGAATTATCACATTAAGTTTATTTAACCAGTATATTTTTAAATTCAATCCGTTCTGGCGTAACTTTGTGGAAGTCAGTTTTCAAATAAAGACAAGGCCAACTATGTTTAAATCCACAGAGTATTTTATTGGTACAACTAGTTTAAACGCTACGGCGTCATCACAAGGTATGTACCTGGTGATGACGCCGTAGCGTTGAAACTAGTTGTACCAATAAAATACTCTGTGGATTTAAACATAGTTGGTATTGTCTTTATTTTTCAGTAATTTATGTTAAAATGTAATCGAAAGACTACATGGTGGCCGATGTTTGATGTCTGAATACGACATCGCCTTCATCGAATTTGAGTGATCCTGGTCAGTTGGTGCGTAGGTATCAGGTGGGTGAGGTGGCTTTAAGAGGGAGAACACAACGTCAAAAAATGCGTATGCAGACCGCTAGGGTTTCGTCGCCACGATCGCATACTAGCTGAAATAATTATCTCGTTACCACCATTCGCTGCTTAAAAGAGTGGAGTAAATTTTATTTTCTTAAGATAATTGTAATTGTATTGGAGAGAAAAATCGCACACTTTGCTAAAAATAGCCTTCTTTATCAATAAAAAAATAGCCTTGGAGCATTACTCGGTGACAATGAGTTATACGGAAAACAACTCACGTATGCATCATGCAGTGATCTTTCTCCTTTGAACTCAGCCATTCCTCAAGAATGTATGTTTCATAGAATTTTTATTATTGCGAAAAAACTGGGGGATATTGTACACCTTCCTCAATGTGCTGCCGTGCATGCTGCCCCATTTTCCTCGTGAGGGCCCCAATGTCCGCCTCCATTGCCTCCCATACACCATGTCCGCAGCTCCTTTGCGAAATACTTGAGCACTTCGCTGAATTTCTTTTTGAATATTCGGATTGTATCCTCTTCCCTTCAATACTTTTTTTCCAAGTCAAAGAACTATAGTACGAATTCTGGCAGTGGCGTAGCTTTCTCAGTGAAAACCCGAGTCCAGCATTGGGATGATGTGAGGAAAGTACTTCAAGGACAGGTTTCTGTGCGTCGGTTGGGACGTTAAAGTATTGTTCCTCCTGCGCCTTTCGTTTTAAGAGCGGTATAATGCTGACCCTGGTTCTCCGTCCACCCGTCCTCTCTAAATGCTCCTTTACTCCTAAAGTCATGAACGACCTCAGTCGTCGGCCTCCTCTCCAAAATAACCTACCAACACTCTTGGATTCACCGCTTTCCTATGGAGAGCACCTTATGTTCCAATTTTGGGAGAGAACCAGTCATTATTTTGCCTCGCAACTGGTGTGAGGAGTCGATAATCGGGCTTTGGGATTGCCGTTGAGGGAATTGAGTGGTCCGGAGGGAGCATGAAGGCTGAAAATAGGGGGTGAGATTTTAAAGGGACGATTAGGGCCAACCCCTTCCGATTTCTCGTGGGTGAAAACTTAGGTGGGTCTTTCTTGGGGTGGTGATTGAAGAATTGAAAACTGCGAATGCCCCGGCGTTTTTTGAGTTACGACGGTTCCCCTCTAAATCACCAGGATGCCCTTTCACCGCCTCACAAAAAAATCACCAAAGACATCCACCTCCTGGAAGTAGAGGGCAAATTGGAGAGCAGAATGAAAACGTGCCCCATCACACCAGCGCCTATTGTAGAACCTATGCTCGGAAGCACTACTTTTATAAAACTAATGAAGTCGGCAGTAACAATATTGCGTATCTCAAATTGGTGTAAGAGTTTTCTTCAAAATGAAGTCATTCAATGGAATAAAGATTTTCAGGTAGACCACAAGATAAAGACAAGATAATTTCAGCTTGACCAAATATATTTGAGGAACTTCCAAGTTTTATTTGGAACCCCAGGTAAAATACGTCTAAAGAAATTATCTGTGAAATGGAATTACAAAACCAAATAATAGCTTTGATGTTTCCTTAGAAAGTTTTAAAATTCATTAATCGAGAAAGTTATGCAAACGATGACGAAGGCAACAATGTTATCTGTGTAAGCTGAACGCACGAATCCTTTGCTCTCGTAGCGTGATACAGAGATTATGGGGACATAAGACCAGTTTTTTCCGATAAATCTCCTAAAAGAGTTTCCAAACATGATTGAATATGGCTTCTGAACGGAAGATACTGTGCTCATCTGCATTAAAAATTTCAAATATTGGTCTTACATGATCGAAAATCCACCCTGAAAAATTGTATGCAATACCTTGACGATTTACTGACAACCCTCTTGGGCTGAGCCCCCCAATTTCCTGAATTTTTAAAGCCTCATGCAAAAACTGAACGAATCTTTTCCATTGTAATAGTTACAGAATTTCATTGTCCCTGCAGACCCTATTCAGTCTATTTAACTAGTAAGAATGTTCGTTTCCCTAAAAATCATACATTATTTTCTATAAAAATGACACACCAAAATGATTTTTGATCCCCAAAATAGTTTAGAGATGGTCTTGCCAGAGGAGTTTTCGGGCAATGAAATGTAAAAGAAAAAAATCATCACCAGTCCGCCATTAGGGGAATGTGTTTCGGGGCGTATAGGTAGTGAGGTACGTTTTTCAAATGTTAACAATCGATATTCACTCGGGTATTCCATCAGCTGTTCGGTAGGTTTCTGGACAGTCCTTATCCTAACATCACAAATTCTGGTACATCGTCTCGCTTTCCCTCCTATAGATGGCCCACCATTAGCTCCCTCTTAAATTCCTTATATCGTCTGCTTTTTCGTATTCCATCCATAATTCCTTCCCTCTGCCTTCCTCTTTCACAGTGTTCTCCCCTCTATTACTTTCTTCAACATGCCCTCTCTTCTCATAACTTCCTCCATATTGGAGGTTTCACAAACCTTTACTTTATGTCTATTCTCAAACCCCCCTTATCAATTACCTCCTCTTTGGAAATGCTACTTGAATACCCCCAGCTACCTTTTGGCAAATTGACGACGAGATATTTACTGTAAAACGTGTTAAAATTGGAGCATGTTAACGAAGGTCCTGGTGGCAGACGTTCTAACATAACCATTCTCACCCCGCAGCTTCTCACATCCGTTCTTTCCCCCAACCCCGTTCTCACTATCTTCCCCCCTCCCATGCTTTCCCTCGCTCCGTCTGAATTGGAATCGACATCCGTGAGAAAGGGTATTCACAGCCAAGCGAAAGCGTTTTCGCCCGGGGAGTGAGTTAGGGATCTGCGGCGTGTGGGTGTTTTCTGGGGGGTGGGGGGTGGTGGGACTGAAGCGTGGGGGCAGGAGACGGGGGGTTAAGTGACAGTGGGTATGCGGAGGTCTTTTCCGGCTACGTCGAATGTAAGAGGCGATGGTTGTAGTGGAATAATGTTCTAATTTCGGTTATGGGGCGGGGAGGATTGGAGATGCATGGGTGTAAGGCTAAGCTCTAATGCGTTTGATCGATATGCGAAATATAATTGAAACATAATTTTAATATGTAGTCTCCAATCTATGCGATATTTCGGCGTCTACGTCGTCATCTACATACTACCCTGCGAGCCACCGTAGAGACGTGTACCGGGGGTTTATTATTCCTGACGAATCGCTCAACAGGGGACACAAAATTTTGATAGAAAAAATGAAGGAGAATTGCTTGTTAACGGAGTGTATTTACCCTGTTTCACATGATACATCATCCTGCACAAGACCTAGGATGATAGTCGGTACGAGACATTGAGGAGGGGATCCAGTATGATTGTTGCCTTCCTAGGTTTCACACGATCATTGAACCTTATACTGGTTGGGAAGCGGTACTTTCATTAAAATTTCAAGGCATGAAAGACGCTACTTCGTTGGGAAAACCCAGATGCCCGGTTCATACGAAAAACGTTTGCCAGGTTATCCAGCTGAGGGGGGAAGGGTAAAGTAAAGGAAGAGGAAGAGTAGGAAGAGCCGTAATGTTTGGCACCCAAGCATCATGTAGGATGAACGGATCCCGTCAAAAAACCCGGAATTTGCTTACTCAAGGCGTGCTCAGACAAACGCAATTAATTCGAGTGACTTTCTGACGCCTTTAGAGCTGGATGCCAGAGCCTCACTGGCCGACGGAAGGTGGTGATTTGATCCAGGTGCTCTCCCTACCCAGAGAGCAACAAATCAACGTTACTCTCACCATTTTCAAGCTTTTGCACCACGACAAGGCAGGGGTTGGTGTATGGGAAGCGCTAGGCTCATCAACGTCCAACCGACAGCTATGCATTTCAATCTTTGCTGGAAAGTCGGTGGACTCCCCTTTTTTAAAAAAGTTGCAACGCATGTCTACTTGAAAATTAAATTAACCGATCAATGACAGCAGGCTAACAGAAAAGCATTTATGGCATTTTTATTGTTAACTAGCGGTAGGTACCCGTTAAAATTCAACGGGTGTGAAAAACATAGAACTTATTTTATAAGAAAACCACTAAGCCTGAAGAATACTGTCCGCGTGGTCATTTGAGGAGTTTTTAACCTATCCTGTACGTTGTGTTCGTTGTAGTAGACACGTTGACAATTTTCCAGGTGCACGGGGAGATGAGTGACTGTTGCCCCTTTTTCATGCACGGGAAACCCAAAAATTGGTGAATGTAGTAAGTTAACTGCACTTTAACACTTTTTCACATAATATATAAATAAGTCGTAATGTTCATGATGTAGAAATTGGTCTAAAAACCAGTTCGCTATGGTAATGAGAGGCAGGCAGTTCCACTACGTGTAATATATCCGAATATTAAACGATACTATGCAACGCTGTTTGTTATAGCAACAGAGTCATCATTACCATTACTATTCTCTGCACATAAGTATACTTGTAAGTATGCATTGCATTCATCGATAGCCCCCCGAAGCAATCTATCATGGGGCCCTTGGGACTCTGGGCCCTTCTTATACGGATTTTTGTCTACGTGCTATCATGGGTCTGCAGGAAAATGTGATGTTTAAATGCTATAGGCGTGAACATTCATTGAAAAACAAATCTCTGGTTGTTAAGGTGGCTGGAGCGATTTTTGTTTATGTACAGATTTGCGTGATACTTTGCATACGTGTCCTTATTAGTAATATCTATCGATAAAAGTGAAAATATTTGATGATATTTTAACAAGTACTCTTATGGCACACGGCATATATTTTGAAACAATTTGATTAATTATGTACAGATTTTCTCCTAAATGCGAAATAATAAGTTTCATATTATTATAATAGCTGCAAACAAATATAAAGGTATCATGCCGAGTAAGAAAAGCGTATTTGGATATGATTTTCTCGTAAATTTCGAATTTCGCGCCGAAAATCCAAGTCAAAACAATGCTTTAATTAAGGCGAAAATTTGAAATATAACTCTTGCATCATATACATTACTGCATGCATGGTGATATTCAACGTATAAACAGGTGTACTTGAGTGAAATGTGGTCCAGGAATATTTTTTTCGACTTACTTGAAAAGTTATTGGAACGTGCCTTCAACGACTCACGATTACCGCTCCAGCCACCTTAAGGAAATATGCTATTGCTGGTTTCAGATACAAACGTGAGAGTTTTCAGCTAAAAACATGGTTTTCAGACAAATAAGAAGCGTAAAATAAAATCGATTGAAAGTATTAGAAACTACATTTATTCTGCCATCCGATAAAAAAATCCGAGCCCTCTATCTTGAGTGAAGATGATTTTAAAAAGCAAAAAATGAAACCAATTCATCGAACCCAATCCTTAGCATGGATCACCAGGGGTGGCGTTCAGGGGCCCTTAAGGCATTTTAATATAGCCTGCGTTACAACCAGATATATTTTCTATCTGCATACCAAATTTCAGCTCAATCGGTCCAGTAGTTTTGCGTGATGGAGTAACAGACAGGCACCATTACATTTATATATTAGTAAGGATTTTGTAACCTGAAAATGGGGGATTGTTATCATTCGAATGCTTTTTCGATATTACATATGGAATCAAATTTGCAAAGTTTTTCATATGCATTTACGGAGTTGCTTCGAAACATTAAGGCCTTATAACCGAATTACTAATCTTAGAAAGTTGCATTTTTTTCTGTTTTCGAAAAACGACCTCCGAGGTCATTTCATCCATCGGTCAGAGGCCCGTGGTTCGATTCCTGGGGAAGACAGATATGCTTTCAAAGTATTTTCTAAATATTTATACTGTTGTATTTCCGGCAGAAGTGGATATCTTCATAGAATCCTTTTTAAGGCATCGTTTAGAAAGTTTCGGGAAGAAGCGATGGGGTGATGGATGAAATGACGTCACGACCGTTATGTGAAGGTTGCCCGTCCATGCAACTATACCCTCCCATAATTCTGGAAATTTTTGGAATCTTTGAGAGATGATTATGGTCATTTGTCATGGTCTCTTGCACGATAAAGCAAAAAGGAAAAATCGTGATAAACCCCCATTACTGATAGGCGAAAGGAGAAATAGTTGGCGCTGATTTCTGAGTCAAGATCGCTCAGCGTCTGTAAAAGCTAACGTGATTGGTCGAAGGCTATATGGCCTACTAAGAGCTAGTAGCAAACTAGTACCACATCAATTATGAAATCAAGTAGCTCAGCCAGTATGATAGCGATTATGCTTGTAAGCCAGCATACTGGTTCTATATAACACGATACTGGAAATTTAGCTATCACACTATTCTATATTGTATTCGTGAATTTGTGCTGGATCAAGTATCGTGTGAAACGGGCTTTAGCATCACGCTTTGGTCTTTAGTCACTAGTAATGTGTGAAAAGCAGGAAATATTTTGTTTCTTAATTCGACAGTGTATTTCTCTTCTTTTGATGATTGTTTTAGTTCTATAGATATGGTGCGGAGCCAAAATATTATCCATGTTGCGCTGAAATTAGCCTGCTCTGAAGTTTTCAAGTATAAAATAATATTCTTGTAGCATATTTTGACTGACGATGTAATTTGATGTGAGGCATCAAACGTTACTATATTACATGTGGTCGGTTGACAGGAAAAGCTTGAGGCTAAGGTTTATTAACGATTTTTTCGGTTTAAGAGTAAGAGGAGGTTGTCATCCCATGTTCGTTATTAGAACGAGCTCTTCGGAGAGACAGAGGGGTGGTTTAATAGTTCGCAATCATCTTGTCCGCACAATTGTGTTCCAACCCTCCCGCAGAAATTCCTATTAAGAAAGAAGACTATTGTCTCCATGGCGAAGGAAGAAAAAAGGAGGACAACACAAAGCATATCATTTATTTTTTTGTAAATATTTGAGGAAGCAATAGGATTGGGGAATCGGAGGCTATTCAGCCGTCCGTATCGGCGAATTGACTCCGGATATTTTTCTTTCACAATTCCGACCCTCTCCTCTTATATCCAAATTACTCTTACCAGTGGAGGAACGCAATGCCCGACGGCCCCCTTGCTTCAGATAAATTAAAAAAAGAATCTTTCTCATCATTGTTGCCATTGTTGCCTTGCTCTTTTTTTATTAAAAAATTTCTGTTTTACATTTCTTCAGCCCTAATGAAAATAATACGGCCAAGCCTTCTCGGCGTATTTCCCAGCGACCATCAGACCCTATATGAACTTGAGAAAATGTTGCCTCGGAACTTCTAGTGAAAAGATGAAACTCAAGGCATTCCAAGATATTGTGTGTTTACCGGGAGTGGCGAATGTGTCTGATCACACTCTACCCTGTACAACGTCTACTATAGCAAGTGCAAGTAGTAGACACCATAATAATCCTAATTTAATTCTTTTCGCACGAATCAACGTTTCTTACGGGAAAGAAAGGATATTTGTGTTACCGGTAATCAACGTCATACTATCGTTTTGTTACGCAGAGCTCGAATCTCACGTCATAACCTGTTTTTTACTGTAAGGATGACCCAGGTCGTTCTATTTTCTCCAAGACATAACCAATTGGATTGGATACCATTCGAGGCAACTTGGAGGCAAGGTTGTGTTAATTAGGAGGAGGATGTGAGTAAAAAGTGTTTAGCTTAGGAAGGAGAGGGGTAGTGTGAGCTATTTCCCAATAAATGCAGCACATTGTGCACACGGATGTGTATACGCGCATGTGTTAAGGCACCGCGCAGGTCGAAGTATGGAGTTGAAATGATAAAAAATGGAGGTATTTAAACAAGGACTCGCGCGATGTTCCATTATTCTCTCCGCCGAGTGTGTTGGCTATTGGGACCCGTTCCGTCGTTCGCATTCCCCTTCGTGTGCCTCGTTATTGAATTGGATGACGGCTTTTCGGGCGAATGTTCAGCCTCTGGAGGGGCTTGTGCCGAGTGTGATGGCTGGGAAAATGTTGGAGAACGAAGAGTTGAGTGCTTATAGATTGAGATATTTGCGAGGAAATTTTCCGTGATGGAAACATGTGCAAAGGAAATATGTACTTTGGTTTAAAAAAAATGTTCTTACATGCTCTTTTGGGTCCATGAATACTCACTCCAACTCTATAAAAGCCAACTTAGTTAAATTTTTACCCTGAATAGTATCAGTTGTAGTGGAAAGTTAAATAGATACATAACAGAACTTTCAAAATATTTTTATAATAATAATATCTCACGTACCTCTAGTTCATACCTCTACATATCTTATTTATAGCAAATAACTGTACGATTTGTAATATAATTTTAACAAAAGAACGCCTTAACATTGATAATTTTCAATTTAATTTCAAGATGTAGTCACAGAGGCTGATTAAAATTGATATGTAACGAAATATGAGTTATGTTTAATAGTCGATTGCTTAAATGCGTAGTTTAACTACACTGAATGACTTAGCTTGTCGTTGACGGACATAACTCGAGTCTAGCGTGAATAAGCTTTGGTTCAATTCTGCTTGAACAGCGATTAAAATCCTAAAACAATAAATTTTTGACCCATTTTAACAGTTCATTTGACTTTTCCCCATTAGCGTTGACTTTTTCAGGCTTAATGTTTCGTTTGTTTTATTTGCTTTCTTCGATTTCATTCTTTCTAACTTTGTTTTATTTCTATTCTTGTAATTAACGAGTTTCCAAGAAAAATAATTCATTTGAATCTAGATTTTAGACACAATAATGTCGATCCATTCAATATTATTCTGGGTACGGTTCTCGAAATAGTGCCGAAGCATATTGCTTTCAATAAATGAAACCCGTGGAGAGGTTAAATTAATGTAAGATAGACTTTAATGACCCAGTTTCCATGATACATATTCACTCGGCTGTCATCACATTCATTTTGTTAAAACTCATTAGTCTTCATATGAGGCGTTGATAAACGTTACTTTACACAGCGAATAGCAGTGAGAATAGTGTTTTCCTCGCTTGCATTCGCATTTCCTCTGGCATTAGAGCTTTTTGTACTATCAGACTCCTAAGTTATGAACTCACCCCAGTCTTGAAAATAAATGCACATCGTGTGAATGTCATATTTTCTCTGGCAGTTGTATCGTATACGTATTAGTGCTTAAGGTTTTATATCTTCATTCTCAGTTACTAAAACTCCTGAAATCCTGCAGCCAAGGAAGCGACCCCGATTCAATTGAAACTGGGATTTACTTCAGCCTTCACTGCTATCCAAATGATAATTCATAATGAAATAAAAATGTGAACTCACAACAAATTTTTCAAACTATAATCGTTGAAAAAGTTTATTTTTAGGCATTCTTGCTAGAAATTATGCAAGTATGTAATTTAAAATATCGTATAAGTGAAATAGTTGGTGGAGAATATTTTCAGAAATATTGTTCGTGATTTTTATGCTTGCTGCACTAGCTCAATGAGATATTAATCAATATTTTCTGACATGAAATTATTCACGAAAAAATATCTCGGAGAAATACAGAAATTCCCATGCCTTCAAAAATGCCTCTGTAAGAAGTATCACATTCATTATAATTTATTGTGTTAAAACATATAGGTAGAGGAGGGGAATATCATGTTTTTGTTTTGCCAATTTTAATTTAATCTGGTGACGGGCATAGATCTGACTGCGTTCTATTAATGGTTTTCATCAGACGATAGAACCTGTCCACTTGAGTCACATAGAATCCTCCTCTGACATTTATTGGTTTCATTGTCATTTATTTGATGTTGTTTAAAATGACTTTATTCAATTGTGATACTACGTCTTACATCATGATTCCTGATTCAAATCAAAATAGTTACGCTTGGTTTGCACAAATATCCCGAGCAATACTTTAGGTCATTTGGTTATGTAGCATATTACGTATTCCTTCGTTCGTAAGAACCACCAAACTGCATTTTTAGTCCCTTTTGATACCATTTGTTATCGTCTACGCAAATTGTTATCCCATTCCTCCTTCGTTCCGTTGACAAAAATTTGAAAAATGTTGTACCTGTGAAAACCAGCGGCAAAAATGCATTCACCACTTTTGCGCATCCCCTGATTACTGCTACAGATCAGTTTTCAGGAGTAGTTATTTGTTCATATTTTTTTCTCTTATAAACCTATTATGAAAATAAAAATAATTGGAAGCATTTAATGGTTGGGAGCTCTTTTTTTGCTTGTTGCATATTTTACAACATTCCTAGCAGCGATCAGCTTTAAACCCACTTTACTATCACTTGCCGTAATATTTAAGCGCCAAGCACGGCGGCGGCGGACTATTCTTTCCCACTGCCCTTTCGTGAACGGTCTAGTAAAGCTTGTATAATTTTTACTCTCCCACCTGCGTAAACTCGATCCGGGGCATATCCTGAAACTTTAAACGCGGACGGGAACGTATCGCGAGGTGATATCAGCGTTTTATGGAACATCTCTTTTTAATTGGGTGAATTTAACTCCTCTGTATTTCAACGATACAATGGCAGAGCTTTGGTACTCAAAGCGCCCGGGTACTATTCGCACTCATCAAAGCTTTTATCGCGTCGGTAATTTTTATCCGATCGCGGAGTTAGAAGATCGTGACCACTCTTCTGAATTAGGATACGTCTAATTTGTGATCACGGCGTGATTACCCGGTGCACGTCGTGCTATTGGACAATAAGCAAGCCTAGTGAGTTTCTATTCTCGCGCAAACTCACGTTTCCGAGTCCGAAATTCTTTAACGATCACGCGCGCGGACATGACACGGTTTTGCGAGCTCGAAATTGGCGTTTTCGGCAGCGTTGAAAACCATTTTAGCTCTCGCGATCGCTCAACGGCACGTCAAATGAAGGCGCAACGGTTTTTTTAAATGGCCACGGTCCAAACGTGCCTCAAAACTTTTGTCTTCCCCCCCACGTACCCTACCCCATTCCTCCGCCCAATCCGAAAAGGCGGGGCTGTTTGATACCGAGCCAACAGGGATTAAAAAAAAATATACGCGGGAAAGATATGCGGAATGAGGACTAGGTGGGAAAAAATAAATTAACGAGACTCGTTTGCCGTCCTCATTCATTTCTTCTGGTGCAGGCACGTTTTATGAGGCCCCCCAGCCTCAATTTTAACACGGGTAATGATATTATTTTTTTTCTCACTACTCTCCCCCCTAACTCACAACTGCGTAAACAGTGAGTTTGGGTACGTATTCGAGGATAATGTAGACTCGCGCTCGCTCAGCGATGAAAACTTTTTGAAATTGATGGAATGGGCAAATACGAGCGTCTTTCCCCCTTTCCCCGACACTAAAGTTCCAATAATCTCTTTTTTCCCTGCATCAAAACCGACCCCTTTCCCCACTCCCCCCCCAGAATTCCCACACTCTTTACCCTACCCCGTCGCGATATTAGTGTTCCCGCTGCGCTGCGCCGGAGGCACTGGAGAGCAGTCGTGCTTCGACAGTCGCCAGATAATAATGACGTTGAGGAGGATGTTGGAGGTGGTAGTGGTTGGTGGCCTGATATCGGATCTGGTGCGTAGGCAAGCAGCGGAGTGGAGGGGAAAGGTTAGCTAGGAGTGTGAGTGGCGGGATGGGAATGGGTGGACAGAGGCATTGGCTGGAGTAAGGGGCCGATGGATTGATGCTATAAGTCATTCTGTAATGGAAGCCGAGACGATGGCCGCTGAAGTAGTTGGTAAAGGGGGCGCATTCTGCATGACTGAACAAAAAGGGTGAAAACATTGGAGGAAAAATAAAAACCAGGTTTAATATTGACTTGTAAAGGGGTTGCTAGTGTGTTTCTCAGCAGGTTGATGTCTTGTAGGGAGGGGTTGGAGGGTTAAAAAAAGACTTGGAGGTAATGTTTAGTTGGGACTAATGGAGCGTGAAGCCGAACGTTGGTTGGTGTCGATAGAATTGGTTGTTTGGTAGCAGTCATCCTGAAGAGGAGACGTGTGGAATATTAGGTGTTGGAGGAGGATAAATGCTACTCTTGGAGGAACGAATTCCTAATTGGAAGAGAAAGGAGATTCTTTAGCGTGGAATAGTTCGTTGAAGCTAAGCAGCTCACTGTTCCCACCACGAGTGCATTATATAAGCTATTTTCACGTTGCGTACGAAATTATTTTTTCTCCAGCCTCTTTTAACTTCGTTTCAACGAGACAACAATCGTTTGAGAGCGCATGCAGCTCTGAAAGCCCGAGTATTTGAACTCGTGATAGCCTAGGCCACCTCTTGTTAATTCGCGAAAGTTTTTAATTAAGCCTCAGGCCACTTTGTGGGAGGGCATGAAGTTACTAGATAGGTGCAAAAGTTTGGGGAGATGGTATTGGTGCATTAGCTTGATTTTAAGGCATAAAAATGTTTCGAGCACGTTCATTGTTTCAATGTGGGTGCACCTTCTGATTTAAATTTCACCGAATGGTTGTCGATACTATAGCTTTCATTAGGGTCCTGGATGAGATGCATAAGAAAAGCTGTGGTTGCGTTCCAAACCCTCGAAAAGTATTCGTGCGTTAAAAATTAAGATAGTAGAGAGAATCCATCCAAGGGTAAGCAGGAAACTGGAAATATTTGCGCGAGTTGCTCATGGTACGCTAGTTTGGAAAGGAAGCGGGAATGAAAAATAAGCATGAAGAAGGGAAACGCTCGCAAGAACTTTGGAAAATGAACAAAGTGCCTGCGAATGAAAGGCGGTATGAGAAACATGACATGAGCGTAAGAATTGTGGAAGATGTGGAAGAAGACGTGAGGTGGGGGAGTGGGAACGCTTGGGTCTGTCAACACGACTTAAAATGCTAAAAAAATAAAGGAAAACTATGTTAAGGATCACTTTAGATCGGGGGTCGGCAAGCTTTTTCTTGCTTTAATAAATTATAATTAATTTAGTTTCCGCGAACGAAGGTGCGCACACTATATTCCTGTAGATAGGCCTACGAAAATAACTAGCAAATAACATTTTTTACAAATATTTTGGGCACTGTATTAGCATTCTGTAATAACCATAACTAAAAATAAATAAAAATAATAGAAAACTCGTATTTGAAATGCAGCTTTACTAATGGGATGAATAGAGTTGTTTATTTTGGAGTAAAACTTACTTTTAACCAGTAGATTAATCTAATAAAAATAATTAAATTTTCACTAGATGAATAGCAAAACACTTGGGACTATAAACTCTTAACTAGTTGTAACTGTAACTAGGTGGAGTAAAAGCGAAGGGCACCTAGAGCGTGCGAATGAGAAGCTATAGAATTGCATAACAATAGCAATATCCACACACAGTGATCCACAGGAATCCACACACAGGAATTCCACAAAGTGAAACCTGATCTTATTTCTTCTATAGGATTGCCACATGCAGTCTTGCACTAATCTCCGGTGTTCGGTGTCAGCCGTTATAGCTCGTGCTTTGAAATTAAAAAAATTGAAATTTTAAAATTAATTCATAGTAAATGGCTGTAGCTTCAGTGATGTTTTAATAAATTTATCCTTAATTGCTGCACTATTGCCTATTATGGCCAACCAAATTTTACATCATAAGGACCGCTGACCATGGTGGATGTAAACTTACTAATTACATAGCTGTAATAAGAGATTTCGATTTGTAAAATTACGGATCTAATGAAACGGGTCAAATTTCATTATTTTTCGCTTTCTGAAGGCTACGTGAATATTTTCCCGGCTTTCTGTTTCAATCATTCCGAAAATATATTAAAAATGATATTTTCACTGACAAGTAAAAATCATTGATGTCCTGATTTCATCTGTTAATAGAAAGGCATAGTAATTTGTGACTGGAAGGTGTGTCAAAACACGTATCTAACGAATGAAATTACTGACTGCGATGGCTAGTTTGGTTACGTGGCACTTGCTACCCAAACGATCGCGGGTTCATATTCGGACTTTGGCCGTAGAAGATGTGCTTATTACGGTTGATTATTGCTTTGCTGTTTTTGGTTAGACGGTGCTCTTTTTCCGTGGCAGCGGTTGATGATAGCTCTAAATGATAGGAAAATATTTTTCACCTCACTGATGCTGGTCGACCTATGCATCCGGATTTAATTTATTGCGGAGGTCAGAGCCAACTAACATTAGAAATTACTTACTTATGTTCTATGAATTAAGTGATTAGTGCTTGGTGACAATAGAGCAGTTCGAACGTGGTATAAGGAGACCAGAGTGTAGTGAAAGGAGTGAAAAGGGGAGAGGTGGTGAAACTGTTGGATAATTTGGAAAGAAATTAGCTAAGTTCCGAAGGAGTACCTACTTCACCGGAATGGAGTTTGAAGTGACCGGAGGTAATCAGGATTACTTATGTAGGTTAAAAGATGCTATATTACTGTGACAGATGTGACTCCGTAAAATTATCTCTTACAACAAAAGTTAAAATAATAGTTACCGTATATATTTCGGCTGTCGCGAGTTGACCTCAATCACCTCGGTTAATATTATTGCTGCGGCAAGCGCCGACTAATAATTGCATTAACGTGGACCGTTGTGACGAGAAACACGTGTTGTGGGTGGTAAAGTGAACCGTTCAAACACAGATGAGACCGGAGTGAAGTGGATGTTGTAGTGAAAGGAGGAGTGTCTGCCGGACCGTGCAAACACAGAATTACTATAGACCGGAATGGAGAGTATGTATATAGTGAAAGGGGAAGAGACTGCCGGGCCAAAGTGGGAAGACATAGCAAATTTCCGAAAGGGCACTCCTTAATTCGCCGGAAATGTTGGATGGGAGTTTGAAGAGTCCGTCTCCGGAGGTGCCGGCGTTCCTCGAGGGGGCCTTAAAAGCGAACTGGTTGGTGGGGGGGGGGCTGACGACGGCCCTGGGAGTTCTCGGCAGAAGAGGAATAGAAAGGGGATGGTCGGCGGTAAACCGCATGGGCAATGCCGCCGCGGAAAACGACCCCGTCTGGTTGGAGAGGGGGAGAAATAACGAAGGGTTTAGTCCCCGCGGGGAACGGGTTGAAGGTAATGAAGTAATAAAAGGGTTGAAATGGGGGGAAAGGCACGTTTGTGTATACGTTTGCCCTGAGTGTTTTTCGACATAGTCGGCGGCTGGAAGGTTTGCTGTTCAGGGGAGGGGGCTTTAGATAGATATGGTCTCACACTCACAGAGTGCATTTTGACCAGCGGGTGTGGGGCGTATCCCAAGGTTCCGGGTTGGGACCGGAACTTTGCGTTAGCTTTCGGAGAGAGGCAGTTTGGCGGTTTGGTGTGGGAGGAAGGGGGTGTACCTTTTTATGTGTGTTTTGTCCTTTATTTATATATTCCTGAGGGCGGCGAAGGGCACGTGAGGATTATCCCCAGATACCAGTGTATTGCCGCCCGGTTGTGGAGAGTGAAATACGGTTCGGGGTGACGTCGACGGCGGTGGGTGGGTGTAACTGTCCTGTCGGGGAACTGGTGTGTGCATGGGGATGAGAGACCTCGTGGTGGGGAAAGCGTGGGAAATAAAAAGGCTTGTGTTGATGTTCAACCCCCACCCTCCTCGTCTCTCTGCTGAAAGAGTGGGATTGGGTGTTTCGTGAGAAAAGGAGTGTGAGAGAGAATGTGCAGGGAGGAGGAGGGGAATGGGAAAATAAATAGAGAAAGAGGTGGAGACAAGAGGAAGTGAGAATGGAAACAAAAAAATGAAAATAAAGTTGTCTGAAAGTGTGGAGGAAAGGTTTTGGGTAGGAGATGGTGGGTTTGGGAGGGTAGACTTGGAAAGCGTAGGGGATACTGCACACCTATATCTACATTAAAACACTCAACCCTTAGGGGGCTGTTTGGGACCAGGGTGTCAGGATGCCATCTTAATTTTAATAAAAGGAGGGAATGGGGCCAGAATGAAAATGAGGAAAGATGTTACATATAAAATAGTTTAATTTAAACATGGATATACCGGTGGGGACGTGACTTAAAACAGAGGGGAGCTGTGTTAAAAAATAAATACAGCGTCCTGACGCTGTGGCTTATCTGCAAACATGTCTATATCCCTTCCGTATTTCAGGAGCTAATTGTTGACGGAGAAATCTTTGAGTAAATTCCTACCCTGCGGGTTAAAGCGGCGCAGTTTTTCGCTAACTGGTGCTTGTCGTATTTCAGTTTACGGCCCAAAAATGACAAAACATAAATTTTGAGAGAAATATACGCAGTATTGAAGATGGTTCAGTGTATCCTCTAAGATCTCTTCCTTTTATCCCCACCTTAATGCTAAGAATAAATGCTACGTTTAAAAGAGGAATTTTCTAAGAGAGACGTTTTTCCAATATTCAAAATTTAATTGCACGAACAACAAAGCAATCTTTAGTTCATCTTTGAATATATTTCATAATTTTTGTAAGTTTTTTCTGAATATTTTATTCTCTTCGCATGCATGTACGTTTCTAATTTTGAATGTGACTTCTGTCAGTATCATGCAAAATGTCATGTATAAATTTTGGACATGGTCAACATGGGAAATAATTTTTCTCGGGGAAAACGTAAATAATGAATTTTAAAGAAAACATCTACTCAGTATTTTTGCTTGAGGGGAAATTGGGATACATCCTCATGGTGGGAATATAATGGGTGATTTGTTAACTATTTTGATATTTATGTCCTTAGTAATTAAGAATACATCCTGTGGATACGTAAGCTAAGGATGCTGTTTAGCATAAGCTTCAATGTCCAACTGACCTTAGTTATCGGTTTATTTTCTAATGGGAGTATGGTTTTCTAGTGGAGTATGATAACTTCTGAACTTTTCATGTAAATTATGGTACTTAGTATCTGGTTTATTAGGTTATTGTTAGGAGGCGACCGACATCCGGGGTCTGATATGCCATGACGGGCAGGTTAAATGGTTGGTAAGGGAAGGATTATTTGGGTAATGGAGGGAGGCTGGAAAAAAAACTGGGTTTCGAGATTAGTCTGCAAGGTATCTGCCAATCGAGCAAAATATTTTGAAAATGAAACATGCAATATCATGCATCTGTCCACTTTCTAACACTTTCGTTGACCTAAGTTCAATTTCAATTCCCCGAGGTTTTGAATGCAAGGTAAGGACAGTAATAAGGATGGGCAAAAGCGTGTATTGAAGCTAACGTGTACACGCTAGTTATTCAGGCGTGTACACGTCTTACCTGTCCCGACGCATACAATAGTTAGTCTCTGGCCCCATATCCCGTTCTGCGGTGGGCCTACAGGTATGTACACCTAGAGTGCTGGAGTCCCGCACCGATGCGATGCTTGCAGAACGTAACACAGGGTGTAAGATGTGACAGCAGGCGGTGACAGTAGTCACCGACTGCGATCCAGATTTCAGGAAGTATTGTACACACTGATTCATAACGATTCACTTTGACTCAAGTCATGTTAAGTAACTAGGGGGTTTGTGTACACGCCTCTAGACGTGAACACTTTTACACGTTCCATCCCTTGACAGGATAATTCTTTGAGTTCTGACGTCATCCAGAAATGACCAACGTTGACCAACTTTTAGTCGCGGAACGTTCCCCGAAAGCCCTTTAATTCTCTCTGAGATCTGGCTTCTCCCTTTTGTTCAATGATGAAGTGAGAAGTAATTCCTTTGAAAACTGGTTATTTGAATTGTGAAATTTTTATTTTATAACAAATGATGTCATTGACTGAAATAACGGGAAAAATAAAAATATTAATAAATCAATGCAGGTTAAAGAAATATGGTTTATCTCATTGAATCATTTTAAGTATTTCACTGATATATTTTATACATTACTGCATGAAAGGAATATTTTTATTAATACTTAGTTTATTTTAACAGTTTATTTTTTTTGGGTGTGAGATTAATGTTGGAGAAATGGAGAGTAGTTGGAGAAATGGAGATCATATAGGAGGAATGCCTAAATTCGTATTTTATTTTATGCAAAAAGCATTTTTTTATTTTAGATAAAAATGCTTTACAGGGGAAGTTTCTGTGTTACGGAAGTATCCGAGTGGCTAGGTAAAAAATATGTCATTAAATGATTTACAAATAATGCAATAGAAATGAAAGTTTATGCAAATCCTCTGCCAGTCTTTTTTTATATTTATACAAAATTACTTGAAAAAATCCGGACGAGACACTTTTTTACATGTGAACAAGCATTGTATCTCTAAAACTATTTTTTTCCATTCTTACAGTCTTCTGACGTTAATTTAGTGAGAAGAAAGATTCTGTTGAACCGATGTGGGATTATTTGAAGAAGATTAACAGGCGGAAGAGGCCTTCAGATGGCATGGACGGGTAAAAATGTGGCGAGTGATGGATATATATATATGGTGACAGAGGGAGTGGAAGAGACCGGCTAGTGGATAATAACGCATGAAAAAAAGAAGAGAAAACATAATGACGCATCCGTAATTTGACGTGACGCGATATCGAGACACTCTTATCTCAACACTTTTAGCATGCAGCATGTGAATGAAACATTTCCTCACCTACTTGGACAGGTGCAGAGATGAAAGGACGTGAGATGGCGGTGTTATTATCCTTTTTAATGTGAAGTGGCGTCGGGCTTGGAGTTAGGGATGGGTGGGAGAGCTCTGAGTTGATGGCGAGGGCTAATAGCACCGCGGCACCGAGCGCTGGAAAAGGGAGAAGAGACCGAAAAAAACAGGAGTTCTGAAAAAAAAATCCTCTCTCTCTTTGTGAAAAGGAATTCTACCGTTTTGATGCCGGCTTTTGTAGATTCACCGTGACTGTTGTGAGGTATGGATGGAGAGGGGAGATGAAGTAAGGAAGAGGCAGGGAGGATTGGAAGTAATAGAGGGGTAGTAAATGGTATTACGTCATTTTATTGTCAATTTTTACATTATTTCCATGGCGTTTAGTTGTTGTAAACATTTTACTAAATTTGATTGGTTTGAGATTGAGTACTTGATAACATGTTTTAATGTATGACGCATTGAAAATGTTGAATTTGTTGACTAAAATACTGAATATCCATCCACAGGCCAATACTGAATGTCCATCTCTTTTATTGTTTATTTTTGCTTTTTCCGTGACTTTATTTCAGTGGTAAGACGGCTGAATATGATTTGTTGGTTTTTTTTAAGTTATGCATACCGTTGGATTTGTCTCCGAGAGATCTATAAGATGGCAAAATGTGATATATGTTTACGATTTGTAGGGATTAGGAAAAACCTTGTGGCAATATGCGACATGTCCATTTTGCAAATATCTTTAGTTGGCCAAGAGCTATATGTCATGTAAATTGCTCTCCTGTTAAATTTGAAAAACATGACATCATATTTAGCCATCATACCACAGATTTATTATAAACGATATAGTTACCTAGCTGATGTTTTCATATAAGTTTGAAATGGGTTGTTTGAAGGATTGTTGTGGTGCAGAATGTATAGAAAAGGAGAATTGTGGTGGTGTGGTGGCTAAAGGCCTGTTTTCTTATCCAGGGGCAGGGAGTAGAGACTTTATGTTTCTTATTTTTGCATTATGCCCATTAAATTGACTTACTGTAAACGATATGGTTATTTTAATTAAGTTGGTTACTTTGGGATTGGTCGGTCGGAGGATTGTTGTGATGGATGACATTTAATAGTTGATCGGTTTGAAGTTGTAGCCAGAATAATAACTTTCCATCCAGAGGGCTGAGATTCAAATATTGGCAGTGCCGGTGATCATTCAGTAGCATTTTGTATAAAGATTCTTGCAGCATCTTTTCGTTCGCTCGTTTCGCTCCGCGTACAGTGACCGTCGCTAGGAGAATGAGATTTTTTCGGCATCCGTTCGATCATTTATACTAGCTTAACGATGTTGTGACCGTTGCTCCATTACTGGGCCGATTAAAGGTTTTTGACGAACCCCGTTTGTTATTTTGTGGCGGTCGCGGGTGATAAGAACCTCATCCGAATAGGTCTATGTTTATAGCCATCCTAATGATTGAATTGTTAAGGTCTTTTTGTTATCACTATGGCCTCTCATATTATATGCACATCTCTCTTCTCTACTGGAATGGACTTAAAACTGTGGCTCTCTGAGTACCTTTCGTGAAAAGTAGGCTAAAATTGACGCTGAATATCTCTCAACCGATCCTTTATTCCCCAATCAATCATTCTCTTACCATTTTATCCCTTCACCAACAAGCCTTCCTTGGTGCAAATAACCTCAGTTATCGGCCCTATGTGTTTTCTTGAGGAATCCGAAGCAACTTTCCTATCCTACAGATACTTACATTTGTGATAGATATGCATTTTTCTTTTTTCCCATAACGTATTAACTGATGGAGTGATTCTCTTGAAATTTGGTCGGAAGTAAATTATAGCATGAGGAAGGCGCAGTCTATATATGAAAAGCTCTTGGTTCACTAAGGCTAAAAATTGGGTCCTCCAGTGGTTGTATAATGTTACTGAACTTAGATTTTACCACTATTCTATATTTGTGTGTTAAACCTTAGCATAGGTAAGGAGATTCTCCTTTCTGAAGTTGAATTGCGCATATCGTCGTAATTTTCATAAAACGTGAGACAAAAACTATCGACGTGAGACCCAATATAGTATACTCGTATATTCTTTTAAACTGCTGTCACCCCTTATTCCATGGGTTACTAACGTTTATAAATATACTGATTTTATTTATTAGATGACTTAAATATTGGAAAACGAAAGGAATAAACTAAATAGGGTAACTTGTTTCCGAAAGCAAATAACACGAATTTTTGTTACCAAAATAGTGCAAATCTGGATCGCTTGTACGGAGGTAACGTAAAGTGACGATATTAATTGTATTTTTAGTTAAATACTGAAATTCCAAGAAATGTTATGGCTTTCACTCTTTTGCCACAAATTCACCTGCACTTTCCTCTTTATCAATTATTTTATAGCAAATTTCTTGAAAGAGAAAAAATATTAAGGATTGCACAACAAACATGAGTTGATGCCGCCGTGGCATAGATGAAGTTTTTCTATTATTAGAGTGATTACAAACACATTGCTATTTACATTTTTTTAAACTTTCTGTGCTTGGGTCCCGAGTCCTTGCGGCGTACTTGGAGGCTCGAATACAGACGTGAGTGGGATGCAAGGAAGTATTGTTTTGCGAAGCAACCCGTTGCATAAATAGGAAACAGAGCTGCGTTTCGGTCCGACAGGGTGGGTCGAAATTGCCGGGACTTGGGCAGGGAAGGCCAGTACGCTTCTGAAGGGGACGAGCCAAGGATGGTGAAGGTGGTGAAGGGGGAAGAGATGAGAATTTATGCCTTAAGGGATGAGGCTGGCGGTCGTAGACGTAGTGGGGTAAGGGACGGGAGAAGGGGGAGGGGATCTACGGTGACGTAAACGACTCCTGAAGGAATCCTTGGATGTGAAGAATGTAAAATATGCGAAGAACGGACTCAGAAATGTTTGCGCAGAGCGGAGAGTCTGGGCGGGTGAGTGTTGTAAGGAATAGATATCTGGATCCGCCTCCCTCAGCGGTAGTTTTTTGGATTAATTGTTTGCTGTGGGTTGGAGTGGCTTTCGTTTTCTTCTTCTTCAAGTAGGCGAGTCCTGTGTATTAAACTAGATATTAGTCCTGATCATGGGAGATCGTTTTGATGGTCTTCATATTGGTGCCTGTGGGGATGATATCTCTTGCAATCTGGGGAAATCTGTCTTCTCTCATTCTACTGGCGTGCGCAACCCAGTATCTTCTTACTCTCTTGATCATAAGATGATGTAGCTTATGTTTGTATACAGCCTTAAGTCGACGTTTGTTTTCCTATCCAAAAGCATGTTGCCCGTGATCATTTAATTCGTTAGCATTTCTGTTATTCTTAATAGTCTTTTAGCGTTCGTTGTATTAGCTCTCATTGTTGCCCCGAGGGTCTGATGCACTTTTTATGTATGCACTATTTACATACCATTTCTATATATTTACATAAACAGGTAAATGACAGTGTCCTGTAAATGTTAGTGACTTTTGACAGGTGTCCTGAGGCTAAAATACCTTTATTCACTATATTCACCAGTATCCTTAACTATAGATTTGTCTCCCAGGTAATCAGCATGCATTACTTGCTCCATGAGTTCTTTTACAGTGGCTTTAATTACTTGGAGCGGGTTACGGGGTAATTGATTCAGAAATCGTGCGGGAAAAGAGTTCAAGGTGATCTAGCGGAAGACTGGAGGTGGTTGCGCTTTTGCTCAGTGTCGGGAAATAATAAGAGATGAGGACAAAAAACGTCGACCTTATGTGGAATGGAAAATAAGTCACCAGATAAATAGTGCAAGGTAAAAGCAGGTAAAACAGAGGTGTTTTATAGTATCTTCTTCTTCTTAAGTCATCAACCCAAAAGATGGTTGGTGGCAGTTCTGCATCCGTTTCAGTCTTGTGCCATTATTTTCAACTGCACATAAGTGGAGCAGCCTTACTCCTTCATTAGTTGTCCCATAAACTCCAACCTAGGCCTACCCCGACAGTTGGTTCCCACCACAGTGCCTTCTTAGATGGTGGCCAGCAAGGTTTCGTGCCTTAGTTCTGCCCGATCCAGTAATTTCGGTAGACACCAAGTCTCCCCCACTCGTCTGAGAACATCCTCGCTACTGACTTTGTCCACACAGGGAATCTTTAACTTCCTCCTGAAAAACCACATTTGGAATATGTCCACCCTCCTCTCTTCTGCGTTGCTCATCGTCCAGGTCTCACTGCCATATTTCTAGTTACAACATGCGAAAAAACTGCATGGCGAAATGTGTAACGGGGAAGTTGACGCTAGAAGGCATGGTTTAATGAAACGACCGTATGGCTAACGTCAACTATCACCTGCAAAGGA
This sequence comes from Pyrrhosoma nymphula, assembly GCA_963573305.1. Lineage (NCBI taxonomy): Eukaryota > Metazoa > Arthropoda > Insecta > Odonata > Coenagrionidae > Pyrrhosoma > Pyrrhosoma nymphula. The sequence goes on from OY754333.1 coordinate 66,048,636, forward strand.
TAGTAAGAAACGATATGTGCTCGGAACCAGTGATAAATACTTTCTCACAGAATTTTTTTTTTTTTAATTAATTAAGAAATTTAAGAAATTTATTTTGAATTATTACACACTTTACATCGTAAAATACATGATCTTATCCCATTTTTTACAACTAATGACACAAAAAAAATAAATCAAAATTACATCATCATTACATCATCATGTTGTATTGCAATCACATGGAAAAAAAATAAATATGGAGAAATAAAAATAATAATATTGCAGTTGAGGTCCTGCTAAGCCAAAGCGGCTTGTCAGCAGGTGCCTTTTGTTAAAAAAATATTTATTTTTTTTGCTGTGCAGCGCTCTGGACAATTTCGGAGCTCAACAATGCTAGCCTATGAGCCACTCTTTCAGTGACTTTTTTAGAGCAGATATGATATTAATATCCTTCATTGACATAGGCAATTCATTCAACAACCCAGGGACTACATGTGCAAGAGATCTCTTGCCATGGTGGTTAAAATACTTAGGTACAGACAACCTATTTATTCGACGCAGTTGCATGTCAGTATTAATCACACGTTGCTTTATTAATTTGCTGTCAAAAAAGTTGTCACAAATTAACACATAATTATACAATTCTTTTAATGGTAGCAAACACTGATTCTTATATACTTCTCTCACATCGTTTTCCTTGACCATCAAATGGGCAACCATTTTATTTTGTAAAGTAATAACCTTATTCAGCAAGGTGGAGTTTTTGCTACCCCAAATCGTCAAACCATAACGTATTACGGCCTCAGATAAGCCTTGATACATTAATTTTTTCAACTCATGAGGCAAATAGTGCTTTAGGTACGACATTTGAAACAAAATACACCTTAGTTTGTCACATATATAGGTTATATGATTACTAAAACTAAATTTTTCATCTAAAACTATTCCCAAGTATTTTAGGTGTTTAACTTGGGTAATTTTTGCACACGAAAAGTACTTATTGCACGAATTTTTCGGTTGGCCACCCTGGTTGGAGTGTAAACAAAGGTGTGTGTGTAGTGTGAGGTCTAAGGTTTGCCTTTTTTCCTTCACATTTAAAAACTGCAAGGAGTATGTCTTATTATTGTTAATAATTATTTTATTATCGTGACACCATAATTGCAAGGAATACAAATCGTTTTTTAATTTTCGCTGGGCCACGTCAAAACATCTACTTGTGGATAGTAATGCAATGTCGTCTGCATACATTTTTAATAATTGTAGTATCCAATCAAATTAAAATGTAAGGAAAGCTAAACTATGAAATTTTGAATGATTATTTATTTCCATGATATTTTTGAAAGCCTTTAATGTCGGTAATATTTTCTGTTTTAATCGCTCTTTTGCCACTTGTTCATTAGATCTTTGATAAATTTTCCCCAACGGTATTGGATATCGGAAAATGTTAAAGGTGCAGCCGTCAATATTAGCCGTCTTCTTTCTGCCTTTATCCCTCCAAAATTAAAGTCCAGCAAATTTTTATGAAAGTCCTCTTGTATTTCGCAACATGAATTCCTTAATTTCCCATATTATTTGGCTACGTTGCTCAGAAAACAATTATTTCACCTAACTACCTCATTATTTGATGTTCTTGTATTTCTTGAGATACGTTATACAATCAATAAAGGAGGAATATTGAACTGGAAAATGATTTTCAACCGAATGAGTTCCTTAACTCCGCTATTTTTTTCATGCATTCTTTTATAAGATTTAAATCGTTCAAAATTGCCTGGAACTTTGAAATTGTTATATTGTACTCCTTTAACCCTGAATACGTGACCCATAAATTCAATGCCGTTATAAAAGGTTTTTTATTTAAAAGCTTCTACACATATGCCATAAAAATGTAACCGTATGTGAAGCCATTTAATTTCCAGGTGAATTTATCTAATCCTTTTTTACCGGTTGAAATGATTATATTGACAGCCGTTAGTGCTATCAATATGGTCGGTTCCATTTTGGAGGATTCGTCAGCTTTTCATTCGAGACAAATGTATACAGCTTTTTCAGGAGGTTGTGCACCAGCAGTGTAATAAATTTACGAAATATTTGATGAAACTCTTTACCGGTGTTTACTGGGGCCTATATTAATGCTGCTTAGTTATGAATTTAACTGTGAAAAATTATTAAATAATGGTTTTCATAAATTAATCCATTCTAATGTAGTAAAATAATTACAAATGTAACGGATTAGCCTTCCGAAAAAGTGATAAAGCAATTTGTCGTACTAGTAATTTATCTCCTTTCCATTCACAATTTCTGGTGCCTTTATTAAATTTCATTTCAGAAAGTAATATAGACGTTGTCAAAACTTGCATTTTAATTTGGACCTTTTTATTATGCCCTCTGTAATTCTCCTCCCCTCATTGCTTAATGTTTTTCCGCAGCGTTTTACCATGAGGTTTTTCACTACACCCTTACAAATGACCTTAGTTATCCATCCAAATATACCAAAGAAGGCTTTAGCAGAGAAGACACTTATTGCATTATAACATATCCAATGACTTGCTGGAATTATTTTATCAGCACGAGTAACATTATAATAAAAACCATCCATGATTATATAAATTTATATTGTGGACAAATGTTTACGACGAAAATATGTCGGAGATCTACTTATCGTTAACTAATTCATAAAGTTTTTACTGTCGCTTTTATTCATTCTTTGCATATTTTATTTTAATTTTGCTGAATGCCTTACTGAGCCAATGTAATGTTTTGAGCTGTATTTTGTTGATAATGTGGATTATAATTTCATCATTTATCAAAAGGAAAGTAGATTTCCTGTTCCTTCTCACCGACGAAACATTAGCCTTAAAGATGCTTTTGTAACTTATTTTAAATATAATTTTTAATCCGGGTATTTTCAGATCCCTGCCTTTTTGCCGATACACGTTGGCTTTTAATTTCGGCGTCTTATCTTCAAAGTACTCGATTGAAGCTAAAAAAATAAAATGGCTTTATAAAAAGGAAATGGCAGATTTAGGCAAGTGCCTTTCTTGTCGATTCTGCGCCTACTCCAAAAACCCTCCTTTTTTATCATCCTTCCTCTTGTCCCTCAAAACCGTTTTACGTCTATATATCGCGTAGTTGCCCCAGCGTTACTTTTCTTTCGGTGATTTCGCTTTACAGTGAATTCACGCCGGTGAATTAACTCCAGCTGTTGTTTATTTCCCCGTTTGACAACGTACGATAAAGCGCCGAGTGAAAATAAATGTGAATTTTTACCCATTAAAGCTCCGAGAATATTTTTTTATATTTTTTATGCCTTTATTGTGATCATATATTCACCATTTGAATTTTCTCAGCCTCTCTATTATTTTGTTTTCGGAAAATGTGGTTCCGTTAATACATGACTCTATATGAATTCATTCACTTGTAAGCTTTCCGCCTTTCCCAAAGGCTAATATTTTTTTCTATTAAGCTATCGAATTTCGTATCGTCGGATACAGGAAATGTTAAGATCACGGTAAATTATTGAAAAGAAACAACATGTGCTTGGAATATTAATTTGGTAGCGCGTGACAGAATGAAAATGTCATATGAATGGGGTCGATAGGACGGTAATGGTCTTATGAAGTCACTTCATAGCTTAATTTGTAGAAAACTTAAGTAAGTATCGGATCAAGTTATCATGTAGAATATATTCACCCTGTTTACTAATTTAAAGTACCTGAAATGACTTCATAATCCCATACCATTATTGGTATTTCTGTCCTATGAGCATACCAAAAATTTATTATCATATAAAGAAAAATATTTCTGGAACGACAAGACATTTCATCTTTATGAATATACATATTAACGTCAAGGAAATAAGTTTTATTGTAGATTGATATCTAAATAGCCAGAGTAAGTTTGTCTTAACGCTGCGTTATTTTAAATAACTTGGAATTAATCAGTGTCACCAGTGACTGCTACGATAAGGACGATAAATGGCTTAACTGATGTTCTAACTCTAAGTCAATGTTTTGGTCATATAAAGAAAACCCATTCGTCCTAGACATGAGGCCTCATGTTGTTTTGAACGCATAATCAGTACTTCATCCTGTCATTATTTAATCATTCAATATTTTTTCCTTAAATAGTTGCTGAAATAGATATTCTATTTGCCTGTTTGACTATTTTCTTGGAGAATTCCGAATAGTCGATCTTTTAACGTATGGAGGGTGTGACTTTAGAGCCTTTATTATTAAAGTTATGGAATTTCTAGGGAATCGTAGGTTACTCACTATTCATAAGGTTACTTGATATACTCATGTCATGTCCAGACGGTGGATGCTATTTTACCTTCACACTAAAGCCCCAGGACAGAGAGTAGTGTCAAAGTAACATGGATCCTCTGTCAAAGCAGATATGTTCAAGAATTATTTTTATCCACGTACCGCTCACACGGCTACAATAAGAGCAGATCGAAACACTAATACTAGATCGATCGACTTGGTAAAATTATCGAGGAACTAGTTATAACTAGGGAAACCTCTCTAATCTTGCCATTCTCCCCAAATTCCCTTGTTTTATACCCGTCCATTCTACGGCTCATGTCCTTAACACCCCTGCGAGAGCCAACAGGACCGGGCGTAGATGAAGACGTGATATAAACTTGAAAGGTGGTTGATCACTTTATCAATTGGTATGGATCGGGGTGGGGAGCACCGCATCCGCGTTCGCTTCAGTAAGCAACGTCAACGGCTCCATTTTACGCTCATTAACGGACTCGTCCCGTATTCTCATCCAACTGCCTCGGCCATAACGACTCAATGCTCCCGCGTTCAAAGACTCATGAGGTGGCGCGTGGGTGTGTTGGATCAGTGGGTGCTCGAAGACTTACGGCTTTAAGGATAGCCACAGAAAGTCACGTTTCCATGTGCATAAGTTGGACATGGACACCACGCCGTAGTGACCTTTGACGATGAATACATCCTCATCGCGGCTATTCCTATTCTTCTTTTAGCTATTGAAGCTCGCAGTTCTACGTGGCTTCCGGTATTTTTTTTCTATGATAGCTCGAAATTTCATTGGTGGCAAAGTCAAGAGCATGGTGGTCTCTTTGCATAAAACGGAGACATAAGTAAACTAATCGTTCTCGCAATGTGACCAAAGATTTACGTCTCTCTTCCAATTTTGATAAAGACGTGTACGAACCTTCTTAGCTCAATGCCTGCCACATTGAAGCATATTGAAATTGCTTTTCTTGAGAAGACACTAGAATTATAGCATCGTTTTTACTCTTGGCATTAGTGTTGGTGAAATAAAAATCACTTCTCTAAATTAGATAGCATGTCTTATAATTTGGTATAAAGCAGCCAACGAACATTATGCACTCACAATGGCTTTCATATATATTATCCTCAATAGAATACATCCTTTTGAATGGCTCTTTATTGTTTTATGCATTCATCTTCAATTTCTTGATTTCTATCCGTTATTGGGTTTGTGTTTCAGAATAACCCGACTGGGAATGTTTTCCATTCTTTCTTTCATCTCTTAAGATTTCTTTCATGTTTCTTAGCTTTTATTCAAGCGGTGTTTCATACCATCCTCATTCCCGTCAAGCGAAACATTCCTCACCGCCTCTGGGTCCCGCTCTGTTCAAAAAGGTCTAGAACTTATATTTCGGTACTTAGTTAAAAAAGTTGCAACCTATAATTCAGTATCCCATTCGAATTACTACCCCTGCCTAGACAGACTTTTCTCTTTACGGTGTTTCCCCAGCTAAATTCATGAATGTGATACGTTTTTTAGAATCCTGATTCGTACGTCCATCAAATTTTGTTTTCTTTCCTCGATTGTAACAAATATTCGTGTCGTGAGGGCGGACTTGATTCTAGGACGTTGGAATATATTTCGGCAGGAGCCAAAACAACTGAGTACAGGGGCTGTAAAAAGACTGCTATCCCATTTTTTTGGGCAAATATTGTTTGTAATAAGGGTTTATTGAGCAAAAGGATTGTCGTGGTACAACACCCATTCACCTATGCACCATGGTTCAGGCAACTTCCTTCGGAAACTTCTACAAAACGTAATTAATTCTTGGAAATTAAAAATTTTGTTGGGTCTGCGTTTTAATGGATTCTTGGGGGAAGATTTCTCGGAATGAAGGTGAAGAGTTGACATGACTTTTTACATTTGATCGCAACTAGCGCGCATTATTTGGTTTCGGAGAACTTTTGGGTTACGTGCCATTCACGCTAACCTATGTTTCGTTACCTGTTACGACGGTTTGAAGGGATGTGCCATCTCAAGCATTCTCAATAAGATTAAAGCGGGCTTCTCCCGACCAAATTTTTCTCATATATTCCGTCATTAGACTGGAACATTCACAAAACCGCCGAATGCGAAAAATACGTTGACAAAAACAGCTGCAACTCTATTACGAGTTAATATAGAAGTAATATATAAAAAGTAAGTTACTTGCAGGGATTTTTTCAATGAATTGTCACAGACTGCACGGCGCTACAACGACTGATAGTAGCGTAATTCAACCAGTCCCGGAACTTTTTGAAGAGGCCTCTAATACATTTCCTCTTATCTCCCTACCTGCCGGTCTTTTGGCTTCAGTTCTCACAATACCTACCTCCAATATACACAAATAAACTCACTCTAGTCGTCATCCACCTTCCATCTGTTGTTCCCTTCCTCAACCTCTCTTTTCTTCTCCTAAATCACTCCCCTTTCCCTCCCGCACAAGCCCTCCCTTCATCGTAGCCATTCCCGCAACGTCTCCAAATGCCTTTTATGGGTCACGACAAGGTGCATTGCGGCCTCTTCTCCCTTCGGAGCTCAATTGAGCCGTACCACTAAAGGTGGGAGTTCCACGTGTAGATGATGGTTTTAAAGGAGCAGGTGTGTGTGGAGATTTTGTCCGGGTAGGGTGGAAGGTTTGAGTGGGATAGGCGATGAAAGATTGGATTCTGCTGGGTATTGAAGGGGTGGATTCGTGGCGGGGTAGGGTAAGGATTGCCTGTGTATACGTGGCTTTGGTGGTGCGGGAGAAGATTTTGCGGGGGGATGGCAATGGACTGCTTTTAAAGTTCAAGCGCAGTTGCAATGTGGCAGACAAGAGTTACCAATCCTTTAAATGGTCCGGAGGAGAAATACGAATTTGTGGCTCTTTCTCTACGAGCAGCATGTGTCTGGTAAATTGTCGCCCAATGGAATTAATCTTACCGTCAGCTACCATTGCGTGTCAATTGAAAGTGCGGATGCTAATTACTTTTTATGCCTATCCGGTGCTAGTGTACAATTTCGTAAGTTGTGACCAACCAACCCTTTGTTTGAAGGCAGTCATGTCAATTTTTTCCTTATACTTCGGGATGCATAAATAAATATTTCTATCTGTGTCCTCTGACCTGGATCCGGCGACCTTGGGGTTTTTTGTCCCTCCAGCGCTTGATGGCTCCTTGGGCTAAATAATGATTTCTGTTATCAATAAACATTCCATATCGTTGTTAGCAGTAATTAATCCGTGGATTGGTGTGTGTGGTCATTCTTCATAAATTTTCTGATATATTTCTTCCTTGGCCTTTCGTCCATCCCCCACCAGTACTGTTTTCCATAGACTTTTATGTCGCAAAATGTGTACAATAATTTGGCGTCCTCTTTTATCCAAAGTTTTACTTTAACTGTCCGTTTTATCCAATGCGGTTCCAAATTTTTTTTCTATTGGGAAAGTATGAAGATTTAGGCAGATTTGAAGAGTTATTGGAGTATTGCCGTCTGCTCTTTTTCATTGTGGACCATCCCTTTCTTTTTAATGCTTTTTCAGCTCAGCACACGCCCTGCTGCATATCATTCCATCCAAAAGAGCTATTTTCTTTCTCCCACACCCCCCTTACTTAACATCCTCCCCTGTATCACGGGCTTCAGAATATCCATGCCGCGATTAACCAGAATATTCAACGGTAAAGTAGACGTACCTATAGGCCCCACAAATAATTTTAACTCTAACTTTCCCATAATCTCCGTGAGACCTCAGAATCGGTGATTCACACTAAACATTCCATATTCATCATATTTCGATGACTCCAAATTTCCATTGCTTCCAATAACTGTATAATGCTCTTTGATAATATTCTTTATAGCTTGACGTATAGGAAAGAAGTTTTATAATTAGATTTTCTGGATTTTTGGTACAAGTTCTTAACATTCACTGTCTAAAAAATATGCTATGTAACGTATAATCAATATCACATTCGTATTTAAACGAGTTGTAGATGTAATACTAATAGGTCGGGCTCTCATGTTGTGGAGTTCCACCGCGGAGTAAGGAATGCACTAAATATTACAGGTTTAGTTTTTTACGTGCGTAGATGACACTGGTATCATTGAAGAAAAACATTATTCCTTTTTTCGAGTTATCTACACCTAGTGTTTTGTTACAACTAACATTTGCGTTGATTAGGTGTTTTGGGTATTTTTTGTGTATTTAAAACTCTTTAGAATAGAAAAAATTCGTATTTACTATCAAGGGATATGAATTAAACTGTCATTCAGCGTACTAATTCTGATTGAAATGGTAATTGAATGTGCGATAAACTGTGGAAGTTTGACTCCTAAAAATATAAAATAAAATGAAGCTCGGAGGATGACGACGAAAACGTGATGACAAGTTTCCTCAGAGTGAGATGAAATAAAGCTTTCACAGTAGACGGACTCGTAATTAACTCGCAGGGAGTTGTTCCTCAATGTTTATTGCTCGAGATATTTATTGAAACGGTAATATTTCATTATTCAGGACAACGGGAGCTACTTCCCTCTCAGCGTGCATAACTCATTTTGTCGAAATCGCGAAAACTTGGCCGTTTAAAAACTCCTTAATCCGGTGATCAGTCAATTGAAACGCAGTTTGTCATGGGGAGGTTCACACTGTGTGCAGGCATTCACGCTCGCGTTGTGACTCAGTATGCATAACAAAAGAGCGGTGTTGTTTTTATTTTTCTCGTTTTTGTTCATTCCATCGTGGTTCCAGTCCGGACCCGTGCATTGTTTGAAGGAAAACGAGTGCAATTTGGGAGATATGTAAAGGGTTCGACGCGTTCCCCAAACGCCTCCATAGTTCCCCCCAAACAGTTACCCCAGCCTACCGGTGGCGGGCGAATTTCATTGTCGCAGAACTCAACCCAACCCAACACCACCCCCTTACTCGTAGCCAATAATGTTTTATGCCGGTTGGAATTCTGAAAACGTTGCCACTGGCATTGCAGAACATGAATACGCATTCAAAAAATTTGCATCGCGTGTGCTACGCCATAAATTCGCTCCTCGCTCGTCCGCGCGCTCCGCGACTAATTTTCGCGGAAATCCTGAAAACGGAGAGCAAACGAGCAGGCGGGGTTTTTGGGAAAACGGCTGTCTGTAATAGTTATTACGCCCGCCTCTCTCGTCTGCTCTTGTCGCTTCTGTGCGAAAAAGTCCACAAGCACCCGCCCGTCCCAATTCTGCGCTTAGCGGTGCGTTAGTCGCGCGAGTGGATGTTTACCCCAATTGGTTAGGCCGTCATCGCTGAACCGGCAATCAATTAAGAAATACTATTCGCGGGATCCCAAAATTTCATCTAAACTGGCGCAAACGGACAAAGAACGCTCTCCAGGTAGCTATTCAACGGTTATTATCCCTTTTGGCAAATTAATGCGCGAATACGATTCGTCCATCAGCGTCCAGGGAATGAATAATGCCCTCAATGCGTCATTAGGGTATTCGGTGGCGGGAACGAAATAGACGCTGAGAAAGTGTAACCAAAACATGTAATAATAATAATTTTCTTGAGGTTGATGGTTTTTTAATTAATTCGCTTCGAAGGTTGAGGGTATATGCCCAAATAGATCATCTCTATTTCTAATATAATATGTGGCTGTTTCGTAAGATTGTTGTTACTCTGTGGTAAAAGTTTCGCACCAAAATATTTTCTGGATTTCACTTCATTTTATGTTGTTTTCTGCGTATAAACATTGTGCAAATGCTATCTTACCTGTGTTTATCTGTTAATAGCTTAAGTGTACTACTTTTTAAGCAGTATCATGGGTGGAAACTAGAAGCATTACCCTAGTAGTTAGCTCTTATCCTTGTAAAAGTCAATATTTTTGGAATATCTAGATGATTCCTCTTCATAACCTCTTTTTTATTAAATAATTATTTTTTTCTTCATTCAGGAGATATAGGTATATCTTCTAGGTCTATCTAAGAACCTATATCTCCTGAAAGAAGAAACAAATATGTTTTTGGAACGTTAGATTCAGTATTTGTTTTAACTGTAACAGTCATAATGGAGCCTTCTTCACTCAGAACCTGATCAAATATTATTAGTCATTATTAATTTTTTAAATGCACAGGGAACAACTAAAAGGTTAATGATTATTGTGGAAAAACAATACCGTAACCTAATCGGTATTCGACTCCAGCTGCAAATATTTAATACCGTTGCCAAGTCTCAGGTCATTCGCATAGCATTTCTAAATTAAGTATTGAAGATCAATAAGTGAAATATTTTTTTAAATATATTCATATTGACAAGTATATTGGCGTGAAGGAGACAGTATGTTCCAGAGCTCGAGCTTATATTGCGTGTAGAAAAACACGAGCATTTTTCAGCTCCGCTGTTCTCTGTAATATATGGACAAGAAAATGTTTGTCCAAATTAAAATTTGAACACGAAAAAAATAATCTCAAGAATGATGGCAAAGGGGATTTAATTATAAAATTTGGCATTACATCGCATCAATCATCAACCTAGACTACTTAGAATGTAGTATGGTGTTTTGAGAAGCTATGAAAAATGTTTTGCTGAATCTCTTCGATTTCTTTAAATCTTTGAAAGTTGTGAGCCCTGCTCCCATCAAAAGCATTAGTACTAACTTTAGGAATAACAGTAAAGCTCAGCTGTAGTCCTGTTACCAACTCCAACAGGAGGAATGTCCGACGAAAAGTTCTTTTTTCCTAATCTCTTGCCGATTCTTGGACGAAATTTTCGTTTGGAGAACTCCTTCCCGAGTTTCCGTTCATTTTTTAGTCGGAGTGGGTAGGAATTGGAGCTTTTTTTTACGATATCTTCCGTCGCGAGGTCTTTGTTCCATCGCTGAGGTCGTTGATTTTTTTGTTGGGCGTATAATTTTTCGTTCCGCCGAAAGCCTCTTCTCCCATCTCCTCACGTACTACTTTTGGATCTCTCAGAGTCTTTCAAGCGACCTTATTCTCTTCGTCTTCTTCCACCCTCCTCCCACCTATCCACCGCGAATATTCTTCCTGTTCAAACTCTCTTTTATTTGCCTTGTTCATTTCTTTTTAATATCTCAGTCGCAAAATCTCGTCTGTTCTCCAGTGCCGCAGGAATCATTTTCTTTTCCCCTTGTCTTCGGATTCGATTTTATATTTTCTCTTCATTCAAACCGTAGGAAAGCTATTTTTTTACTATAAATTCCTGTCCCCGGATTAATATTTTCCCTGTAGCTCACGAAGAACCGACATAAAATTACCTACGCAAACAAGTCTCTTGTTTGCTAAGAAATATTGACCCATTCTCGGATATGTATTCCTTTCGTAAGTACTAATTCGTTCAGGTACATTGTATTCGTGTACATGGTGCACCCAAATATTCGAAAGCAAAGACTATTCATGAGTTGATGTTGTACGTATTCTGTGTTCCGATCTGATGCTGAGTTTAATATGTGCTCCATGATTATACTCAGCAATAGATGGTGATAATTTCTGTTGGCACGAAATAGAAGCACGAAATAGAAGAGAGGTGGACTGAGTGTTTTATTAGGCATGAATTATTTCTTAATTTTTACGGTAGATGGTAATGGATATCAACCTTTTGGCATCGGGGAGCAACATTTGTCGATTATTGTTGTTCTATTATTCGACGAAGAATGCTATAACTCTTTTGGAGTTGCAAAGACTTTAGATAAGCTAAAGTTTTCTATAAAAAATAGATACTTATTGAATTACGTTTCTCTTAAAATCTGATGCTTTTTTGTTGAATCTCGTTGCATAACCATTGAATAATGAGACTCAGGTGCATACTATTTGATGGGTGTAGTCAATACGTTTTGCTCGTGGTACATGCACCAGAATTATTTTCATCGTTAGTGAATCTGTTCATGCAACTTTGATGTAATGCAGCCTTTAGTTTTGAAGTTTATCAGTTCACATTCAATTAAATTTCCATCCAGACCAGAGATTTTATTTCTTCATAATTGTTGTGTGATTGGTTTCATTCTACTTAGATGAGGAAAATTCATTATATAATGTCCAGACTTGACTTGTCTGGGAAAAGTGTTCTTCCTATCATGAAAATGCCCATAGCAGCCTTAGCGAGATATATCTTCATACTCCACGTTAGTCGTGACTTAGTCAGTAGTGAAGTTTTATGTGCTTAAAATGGGCTTGAGCTTTCATTGCTCATTTTCATACATCATTCGGATTATTTCGAGTTCATTTTACATACAAAAATGTGAAAAATAATTGTACAGAAAATGCATATTCAAACGCAAACGAAAGATTTTATCACAGTAAATGTTTCTTTCAAAAGCAGAAATCTTGAAAACTATGTGAAAAATCTGCTGTTTGTGTAGTAGTTTGAATAAAAATTGTTTCCAGGCAACACCATAAAGTTTCCTCAGAGTAAGTTTTAATATTCGTACACTTTTGTTTTCGTTGCGCAATCGTTCTTACCATTATAACTCAAGTACAACAAGAAAAAAGAAATAATGTAGGGAAAAAACCGAAGCTGTTGTTTTCCTCAAATAAATATAATTTACGACTAGTTTCAACGTAATATTTCATTACCAAGTGACTTAATAATGGCGTAGTACGTTAAAACTAGTCGTCAAATGAACTTATTTCTGGAGAACTGCAACTTCTGTTTTTAACCTCAATCACACACACTATCATGAAACAGTTTCACCCCTTCAGCCCTGAACATAAAAGTAATAGGTTTTTAACTTTTATCCGACGGCAATTGCTCTTTTACTTTTAATTAATGAATGGAAAACAAAACCGCTTTGTGAAGGATTATTTCAAAGACAACATTGGTAACACTTATGTAAATTTCTAGGCAAATGTTGTCATGTTTTCTTAATTTGATTCCTATCTTTATTTAGTGTAAGCATTGGAGCTAAATGAAAACACCGGCGAGGCGATACAAAATGTGCTTTTACTAGGATGAGAAAGCGCTAAGGTGATGTCCTGTCAGCTGCGTTTTCTACATAGACTGGAAACCAATATTTGTCTCCGGAGTACCAGTTCTCCCTCAAGGTGAGTTTTCACTAGAACGTTACATTCGCAAGCTACTTCTGTGAGGGCCTCGGGGAGATATTACTCTGACAAAATATTTTTCGCAAGTTAGTGCAGAGCCTGATTATTTGCCGTTTACTCTGACAACAATGCGCTTCCGCAAGAGACTTGTCGAAGCTTTAAAAAGTTCTGCAAGTGGACTTGCAGAGCCGTTTGCACCTGAAATGTTCCTCGAGAGTCGCTTTCTGCGAGTAATTTGCGCAATTAAATTTCGTGTGAACCCAACTATAAGGGAAAAACAAAGTTTCTGATTTTCGTCACTCGATAGAAGCATACGTGGCACGATTCTACCCTCTATTATTTTGTTTGGTACCTTAATTTCTCTTTTCGTCACCACGCCTAAGCACCGCCGCCGTCAGTTAACTTTCCTTAATTGACGACCTTTATGGTCCTTCAATTTTACCTTAGCTTCACTCCAGAGGCAGAGGTGACCGTTTTAAATTTCTTGAAGAGCAGTTCTTATGTGAAGGGGAAAATTCTGGGAAATGAGGGGAAGAGAATGAGAACTTCCTCGGACGGTAGTTGACCAACCCCTTAGAAAAATAACTCTTATAGTTTTGCCGAATAGTTACGTACGTCACATCTTTCTCAACAATCCTCTCAGTATTCTCCCACCTTCTTTTTTAATTTATTTTTTTATCTGTCCCTCAATCCTTTAACTTGTCTTTTTATGTTTTTGCGAGCTCTTCAGTTTTTTCGTTGGTTAATTTTATCTCTTGCGATGATAGATAAATGCCGTATTTCAGGTCGAGGAAAGGCTAATAAGTATTTAGAGTGTATCATTGTTTCTGTTCATCGTTCTCTCTTAAAGTAATTCTTCACGTAACCGTTTTACAAAGTGTTATGAGGAATAGGACGCGATTGTTGGAAGGAAGAAGAATTAATTATCATGGCCTGGAGTGCAGTTAATCAGATTCGTGCAAACTTTTGATGTCGTGGTCATGCGATTTCTCTCACTGAACGACTGGATTCTGTTTTTTGTGAGATACATATAGAAGGCTTAAGATCCTAGGATAATAGATTCAATGTATTGATACAATCATTCTATTTGTTATCTCATAATTTAATCTCTTCTGTTTTCAGTTTAAAAACCCTAGCTTAATTGAAATGTAAATGAAACATGAAACGTTGCACTAATACGATCGTATGTATGTGCCGTATCTGTTTAAGCTCTTAGGCAGTATAGTGATGAAATTGTCTCACTGTCTCTTTCCATTGGCACACAAGGTCACGTAAGGTTGGGCACGTAGATGAAGCGGTAAAAGAAATGAAATGGTTTATGGGAGGATGTTAGCATAAGTAGGGAATATGCCGTAGCATCGCGACCCCGTGTTCGCTGGAGGCGATGAAGATCTGCAAAGAATTTTGAATTGTGTGTGAGTCGAGAGCTCAATAAAACTGGATATTATATGCGGACATAAACCTTAGATGGCAGTTTTTATGGTGCGTGTTGAGGTTGAAATAATAAATAGCCCTTTCGCAAGAGAATGAGGTGAAAGAACGGGGAAAATAATTTAACTTCTCGAGATGTTAGGCTATAGGAGATGGGGAAGAGGTATAAAATATGTCCAACCGCAAGCCATTCAGCATGAATGTTATTCTGTGTTACATTTCGGTAAGCATGGTGCAGTGTGCATATTCAGGGGCATATTGGTATACGGTGGTGAGGTATAGTTATTCCAGTGATAGATATATATGCCATTTCATTCAATTTCATTTTAGGTTATTGATGTGTAATTTCACCGGTATGTGGCAGTTGTCCTTGCACCGTTCTTAAGCCTTATTCTTTAAGTTATGTTTAGGTTGGATATAAAATCTGTGAATAAGTCTTATGGTGGAGACGTGAGAGTTATGGGAGATATTTCGTGGAAACATGAGGGCTAAAACAAAATCGCGTACTGTGAGGAGAACGAAAAGTGCTGGAATCACTGAAACTTGCAGTAGCAGTCTGGAGAAAAACATAAAAAGTGGATATATTTGACAAATTGTAAAAAAAATAATTCGAAAGTTTCCAAGGAGTTTAGGTTCCCATTTAGTGATTTTGGAAGATCTGTAAATCTATAAAGTGATACCCTTGCGTATTGCCGTGAAGGTTGCCTATATATGTTTTCAGTAAAAATGTAATTTCAATCCCTAAGAAAATATTAAAATGTATTTGATACATAAACTTGAAGAGAAACATCTTATGGGCGTAAATGATCGCATAAAACCAGCATAAAACTAATTCAAATAAAATTGGCGCATGTATAAATTGTTGTTCTGATGCAAGCATGCATGACGAATGCATTTAAAGGTTATTGAATGGCCTTCGTATCTGCATTCTTGTGAAATAAATATGTGTCGCAGTAGTGCGACAATGAGGGTTTAATTTTTAAGTAATTATTTAATTTTAATTAATTTATGACGCATCTGAGACAGCTTACTGTTTCACATAACCTCCTTTGGGCATGAGTCATGGACTCATGGTGCATACAACGTAGTCATGCCGAGGGGAAATTCTTAAATCGGGAATTCTTCTTAAAATTCGGGAAGACAGGCGTATCGGCTCTTTTAATTGCAAACTCAATCAAGTTGTGATATACTTTGCCTAATGAATTGGAAGCCAGTGGTAATTTCTGCTTCATCCTGTGCTTATCATTAAATTTAAGGCTATCCCCGTTAGATTATATCTTTTTCAGACAATTTTAAATTAATATCCATGATGATTGCGTTGATATTAAATATTAATTATAATTTATCTAATTTATGTAGAGTGAAAAACATTCTTGCTTGACAAAGTAAAATTGCATTGCATTAGCACCATCCTCTTACCATTAAAAGAAATATTTGAATGCAAAATTGATCTAAATTCTAAGTTGGTTTGTTGTGTTTATTTCTCATTTCATCTTTTTACTTTCCTCAATAATTTGTGTACGAGGGACATTGGAGCTTACAATCAATAGCTTTCTATAATTTTAGTGGTTCTACAGCGAGATTCAAAGTAATTTTTAAATGTGGCAAAGTTTCCCCGCTTACCCAACATCCTTCCCACTATCACGGCCTTAAGCACACCATCGCCCCTCATTACCGCTTCCATCCACCTACTCTGCCTTCCCCTAATCTCATCTATACGTTTCCTCTCCTCGCCCACCATGTCAAGCCCACTTCCTCATTTGTATTCCTTTCCGTCCAACTTACCTTCTCCATTCTCCTCCACACCCACATCTCGGAAGCCCTCAGCCTATTTTCGTCTTCCCTTTTCAAGGTCCACGTTTCTGCCCCATACAACGACAAACTCCATATCAAGCTCTTCACCAGTCTCTTTTTTACATCCTTACTTGAGGTCCCCGTCATCAGCTCCCTTCTATTATCAAACGCCTCCTTCGCTAGCGCTATTCTCCTCCTAATGTATTTGCTACTATGTCCTGTTTCTTCTAGCGTACTACCCAAATAATTAAATTGTTCGACTTGCTCCAGTATGTGATTTCCTACTCTTGTTACCAGCCTCGCTTTTTATCCTAGAGAATCTCATTACTTTCGTTCAAATAAATTACTTAAATATATAATTCGCTTCATTTATCTGCTTTTATATTCAATCCTTACCCACTTTTACCCTCTTCGATGATCTGAATGCGAGTGACCCGTGAGACGACGGTTGAAGTTTCAGAAATCTGGTCAGACTTGCTCTGGGTCTTATTTACCACCTTGTTATATTACATCAACCTCTAGGTTTCTAGTGGACACTGAAACAACGGCTAGTCTTTCTGTTTTATCGACATAACGGAGATTCTTTCTGTCCATGATCCCAGATCGGCATCCTTCGGTCCCCTGGCTCATACAACTTTCAATCCGTTCTCCCAACCCGTCACTTTGTCGCTTCTTGTAGTTCTTTTATTCTATCATGACTATTCACCTTCTCTTCGTTCGTTCCCAATACCTTTTTTTCGCGCGAAACGTCTTTAAAGTGGGTATGGATTGGTGAATCTATGGCTGTCGGTTTCGCCATCAAACTTGTATAAGCACGCCAAACAATTTTTTATTGCTCGGAAACACTTCTAAACGAATTATATGCAATTAGAAATGAGACGTTTGGAAAAATTAAACATTTGTCCTTCTTGCAGTTGATGAGAGCATTATAAAAAGGGAGATATCTGCCAAACGCTACATTATATAAAATCATAATCCTAAAACTGCAGCGTTAACGTGCAACGTTTTTACACAACGCTGTTCTTTATTTTTGTAGAGCCAGAAGTTGAAAAACATTCTCCCAATTATCTAGGGTTCGACTACCGTGCCACATATACTACCGTGAGGGTGGGTTTACATTTCCAAGTTACTTCCGCAAGTTTAAGAGCTTGCGGAGGATTTTACTCTGAATTAAACGTTTTCATGAGTTAGGGCAATGCCAGATTGGTTGCTGTTTACACTGGAAGCAATATACTCCTGCAAGCGACTTGCCGATACTTTCAAACGTTCTGAAAGCGGACATTTACGTCGAAAGTCACTTGCGGCAAGTAACTTGAGCAATGAACTTGACGGTGTAAATCCTCATTAAGACACGTATGTAAAGCTCATTTATATCAACTGTAGGCTCTGTATCTTTTGCAAAATTAAATTAAAAATAACGGTCGTACGAACTCGAGTGAAGTTTCAAATTGAATGACACTTCTTAATTTCATCACTACATTTTGTTTTTGAGTCGACACTGCGAGAACTTCTACAAAAAAATCTAAATTTCTGTTTACTTCTAAGCTTCATGAAAAGCGTCTCCTTAGCAACCAGCACCGTTGTGGAAGGGGCTGTGAAGATCAACCCTCAATACAAATAAATGGTGAAATTGCCTGCATGCTTTATTTATGTTGGCACACATATATCGATGGACCTTAGTTTAGTCATTGACAGTCGTGCGTAGAACTACAAAGCTGTCGATCAAAGATAGAACAGGGGTGCTTGGGAAGGATATTTTACCAATCCCCCACGCACCCACAACGGCCCAATGGCCCACAAGAAAAAAAAACATTGAATTATTCGTGGAACTTAGATTTGTCGGAAATCAAACGTAACCGCCGGAAACGTAAGCCAGAGTAAGGCGGAGACTGCGCCGACTCTTAAGGCCGTTTTACGCGAGTCACTTAATTGCACAGTCTGAACTATGGATGGATGTGCAGTGAGGATTACGTCGTGTAAAGCGGGGACTTGAAGGAATGACTGCGCGAACTCATGAAAAAATTAGAGGAAAGTATCCCCTGCTTTAACTCCGTGCCCGCGTTCTCGCAATTTCTGTTCATCAATCTACGAATTTAAGTGTCTCGTGTAATACAGCCTTGATGTCGGAATTGACTTCAAGTATCGAGCGATGTGGCGATTCAATTACATTTACAGCCTGCGTCTTCGTCACCCACTCATACCAAACCATATACATCGTAGTATTACTGCAAACACTTATCAAATAACTTAAAGAGTGTTCCCCAGCGGTGCTTTCGATACGTGGAAATATCTCGGCTCAACTTTTCGACGACATCTCCACCCACGATCCTCGTCCCCCATATCCATTCTCCTTCCCCCCACCCTCCCGGTCCTCCACTTTCCTCCCCCTACCCATAAAGTCCTTCCCCTCTTCTCTCTTTTAATTTCCTCTCTTGGCCCTCTGCGCGCTCTTTCGATGAAATCCTCCCGCCAACCACCCACCCTCTTCCGAGCCCATCTCCCGAACCGTGTCACCCCGGCAGTCACATCATCTCCTCTTTCATTAAGGGCATAAGGAGGCGACGCAATATTTCACGCCTGCTCGAATCATTTCCTCGAAAATCACCGTGCCGCCGCAAGGAGGATCTCCCCGTCCCTCTTCCCTCGCCGTGCCCCACTTCATCCTTCCTCGTCGGCTTGAAGATGCCGTTTTAGGGGGGGGAATCTATGACTTGATTAAAGAGCTCGGTTTCCGCGGTCATCCATCCCCAAAATAGAAGTTTATTTCGCCCCGATAAATATTTGGGAAATTAAAAAGCGGATAGGATTGCGCGGAGGAGGAATTATTATGCCACGCTTTGCTGACGACGCAAAATTCCGGCAATGAAGAAAGTACGAGGAAAGAAACCTGGGTATGTCAGGATAAGAATAGGAGTAGGCTAAATGCAGTGGGAATGAGGAACCTGAATGTTTGCGGGAAATATGAACAGGATAGGGTATAAAATAGGTGGGTGACGAAAGAATGTGTGTTGTTTGCAGTTTAAGTAATTAGGCTTGAGTCACTTGCCTCTTTGCTCATTTCTTTAATAATGGCCACAACATGCTTCTCCACAACAAACAAAAATAGATGTAAATTAAAAAACAAATAAATAAAAAACTTAAATGAACCAAATTATCCTAAATATTATAAAACAACTTAAACCAACTTATTTAACAATTGATAATCCTAAATCAAATGCATAACATCTTCCCTTTTTGTTTTACTAAACAACGAACAAATTGTTCATACACATCTTCCATTTTTTTTATAAAAAACAAACAAATGATTCGTACCTCACAAACATACAATGCATTCAGTTTAAATATTTAGGCTCGAGTGACTTGCCTCTCAGCTCACTTCTTTTCTTATGTACCATCATGCTTCTCCAAAACAAAGACAATAGATACAAATTCAATAAACAAACTTAAATAATCTAAATTAACTTAAATATAATGAAACAACTTTAACTAACTTATTTAAAAATTAATAATAATAAATCAAATACATAACAGGTTTCCAGAGGTGGAAAGAAAGGAAAGGAGTGTGCTTCCTTAGTTTGGCCATGTCGATAGAATCATTAAAAGGGAGCCAGTTTTGTAGGGCGAACGGCAATAACTGCTTTCGTTTACTCTGTCTACCCTGAAGGGGAATGGCGTGATGGTTGTGTATGCAAGAAAGTAGATATGACGTGAACGCTGAACAGTAAGAAGAAGTTATGAATAATTACAGCTTTAGGCTTATTTTAATGAGAACCAAGTTGTAAAATTCTTTCTTCAATGGCTAAGTCGATAAGTCTTCTGACAAAATTTATTTTTCTATAAACAAAGGTAATGCTCATTTAGTAAAATGCCTGATTGATAGTCACATTTACTTGTCAGGACCAGAGTATAAACTACTACTTTCCGTTCGATACCTTCAATTTTCCTGGAATATGTCACCCAGTCGTCTAGTATAATTTTGACATTGGATCATCGGTTGTAAAGCAATCGCCTACTTCTCTTGGCTTGAGTCTATTTTCAGAATCGGGTAAATCTAAGTTATTTAATCATTCTCGTTGAAATTCTTATTTTAAGCTCGTTTTATATTTTATTTCACGAGATGATGTGATTGAATTTCATGAACAGGAAAGTATTATTCATATTGCTTGCATTTCTACGTTGGTGGCTAATTTTGAAGAATTCCTTTCTCAAATTACTAAACATTTACCTTATTGCGGCGTATTTGTACTAAAAAAGTAGAATAACGTAAAAAATAAAATAAATTTGGTTTTATATGTTTCGATCAACGTCGGGTTATCAATTTTTCTTCATCTATGCCTAATTTCTCACTTTACTCAGGAGTATTTCCGTTAGTGAGGATTACAGTTCAAAGATGTAATCACTTCGAAATAAAGTATCATCGTGGTCGTTATCCGTATCTTGGGAAATTTTGGCGCTTCTTGATCTTATTTTCATATTTTGGTCAATATACTCTCTTTTTCATAGTCCATTGCTTTGTTCATCTAACCTTACTGATTCAAGATACCTAATCTCCGTTGTATTTTTTATCTCAAAACATTTTATAATGTTTCCGTAATAACAGGTTTTATGTCCTGCCGGAATGTTAAGGGCCATTTAATTCACCGATGATTAAGTTTTGGAATTTGAAAAGCCACTTTCACATTGATGATTGGTTTTCTCTTAATGCACTTGCGCTCGTAATGT
Source organism: Pyrrhosoma nymphula (assembly GCA_963573305.1). Lineage (NCBI taxonomy): Eukaryota > Metazoa > Arthropoda > Insecta > Odonata > Coenagrionidae > Pyrrhosoma > Pyrrhosoma nymphula. The sequence goes on from OY754333.1 coordinate 66,069,855, forward strand.
ATATACTGAATAGATTGTGTATGTTACCGACATTGATAAGCTCTAGATTACCGGCTACATCTGCCGGTAATCACATTGTAATATTCAGGTCCTGTATTACAAATATGAGAACTCTCCACAGTTAGGTTTCTTGAAATTTTAATGGCAAAAATGGCAAAACATTTCTCTTGGTAAAGATTAACCACGTCCTATCCATCCCTTTGTAAAGCAAGATATTTTTGAATGCATAACCTCGTCAAATATTCCCATTGGGCTGTTTTGAGAAGACAGAAGACATCCGATGCAGCGGAGTCCACCTTAATCAAAGGCATTTTGGGAGGACGGTACGGTGCATTTTAGTCAGACTTTGTGTAGGAATTAGCTAAATCTCCATCGTACAGTGCGACCGCAGAAAAATGAAGTTCTCAGGTGAAATAAAACATTGGTCGGAAAACAAAATGTATGGATTAAATTCGGCCGAAACGAAAGCGTTTATTCACTCATGGAAGCACGTGGGGATGTGGAGGAAAAATCTTTTTATCCTCACTCAACGGAGTCGGAAGCACTCAATTAGGCTGTCGAAAAAACACGATTGTCACTGAAGAGGACAAGGGGACACCGTTCTTGTTTCACCTGTAAGTCGTAATTATTTCAGTGATGCGCTCTTTGGTTTCGGTTTTAATCAACACTTGTTGAACTGTTACGTGCGAAATTACCCCGTCGAGGAAGTCACATAAAACGTGGAAGAGTGTTTATGGCAAAACGACTCCATTTAATTTCGCCACCCAACGTTGTATATAAATGCCTTTAATGGGTTCCGGGAGGCATTTTCTCGGTTGTGCCGGCGGCGATGAATATTAACTGCTTTCAAGAAGTTTGAAGAGTGGTGGAGCGCATCTCTTCGTGGTGCATATAGTCCCCGCTTTAAGGTTACTCGTGGGAATCATAACTTGGCACTCTCAGGATGTGAACTGTTGTTCCCAGCCCTGCCTGTCACAATTTGTACTGTACTACATTCCCCTGCTTCCCCCGTAAACCTACATATTTTCTTCATCACCCCAAGTTTAAATTTTAATCCGCTTCCATACGTTTTCCGCTGAAAAGCATTCTTAGGGAGTGGATTATCAACAAGGTGGAATCATTTATGAAACATTAAAAATTAGACTAGGCTCATTGTCATAATCAGGAAATGTAAAGAGAACTGTCCTCATCCGCTCGGATCCATCATAGTTTCACCGACTTTGCATTCCCTACTCTTCAATAACCATTCTCGACACTTGAGCCATTGAGACTAAAAGTCAGTTTTTGTCATCTTCTATTTAGTTGTGAAGAAGAATTCCAATACCTGTATTCTGTTTTGTTCATGAGTGGTGTAGTATTGACTTTTGAGTTTTTCCACTTGGTATCAGCGTTTAGGGTTTAATTTATTCTGGTTTTAGTCTCATTTTTCAAAATGTGATATTTTTTTACGCAGTTTTTGTTCTCAAGAGCACCCTTAAAAATATGAGGAGAAAGAATAATTAAGCATTCGATTTTCGCGAGCAACAGGAATGCTTTAGCCAGTTTTGAAAATAAGGCGGACCTTGACCCCCTTAATGTAGGCATAATTAAAATGTTTTAGCCTTCCTCCCTCCCCTCCATCAAGCCCGCCCAGCCGAATGTTCCACACTCGGCTGCAAAGCAACTTCCAGTAAGTTCCTGTAAGCATTATTTTTAGTATAATGATTTTTCGTTGCATTACAGAAATGGTCACCGGGTGATCACAGGGGTTCGCGCTGAGTGCTAAGGCCGTTTTAAACGAGGTACTTTATTAAACAATGTGATAAATGCATGGACGTGCATTGAAAATAGCGTCATCTTAAGCGCTGAATTACTAAAATTTTATGCGCAAATACATACATATCAGATCGGAAAATATCCCCTGCTCAAATTGCGTGCTCGTGTAGTCGCAATTTATGTACATCGAATCGTGTAATATAGTGTCTCGTGTAATATGGCCTTCGAAAACACCCCGCGTGACTACCGATACACAAGTACCACATGCTAGTACATTTGGCTTCTAGGACTGTGACTAGCGAAGGGGGCATTGCAAAGATTCATGCACAAATGACGCAGGTGGTGAGAGAATAACTTATACAATATGCCAAATTGTGTGAGAAAACGTTTCTATGAATTTATTAAAAGAAAAATTGACTGAATCATAGTACTCGCTGGATGGCCTACAGCTAACATAAAACCTCCTCCAATCACGACCACCTATGATATTTAGAAATTAGAAAAAAGCATACGCGTGCTTTATCGAAGCTCACCCAGTTCAGTTCTCTTTATTGCTAAGTTTTTCCTAACACAAACAGTAATTGAGGTGAAAATTGGCGTGCCTAATTAGTACCACCTATATTTCCAGAGAAATACAACAAACTGATTACAGAAGCTTTACTCGATGAAGAAATTGGGTAGGAGTTTTCTTGTGTTGAATTTTGCATATTCTTACTTCACAGTGCAAAAACCTTCCATAAATAAGGCAGAAATCACTACATTACCAGTAGCGTCTCTTTAGCAATCACCTATGCATTCGGTCAATACACAGATGTCTTATTCATCAAGGTAGATTCCACTCCAATGAAGTAATTTGCTTTGAAAGCCTGATATTGAGGTGAGTCCTGAGAATCATCATTACTTCAACATTTAAAAATTCCTGTGGCAATTATCTATCACTCCACAAAAAGTAATTACCTCACTGGGCTGTCCGAACAGATCGGCGTTTTTCCAATTACTACTATCCCCGGAAGACCTTTGCAGGCAAACGAAGAACAGTGCCAGATAAGACTCTTGCTAGCGGAAACGTATCTTCGTATTGTTCAAACATGCTACCCCCTCCGCAAAGGCAGGGGGTGATGGTACACTAGCCATGAAGAAGAAAGGAGATGGGAAAAGGAATTGTAAGAGCGAAAGAAAATACATAGACGTAGGTGTTATTTTTACGTCCATTTTGTGTCACAGACATTAATGGTTCATGGGAAGAAAAATGTGTTAACAGATTTGTTTGAGATTATATCTCTCATCTAATATCGCAGCCATAGTTAATTGAGATGATGTGCTGGGTTCAAATATTATCCTCCTTATCTCCATGAAATCATCACGATCTAACATTTTCAAAGAAATATAGCCTAGTGTGTATCCAGTGAGTCTACAGCAGTTCTCAACCTAAACAACAGTATTACTCTGTTTTAGATCAGAGTAATTTTTAAGGAAGAATGCGTTTTTAGTTTGAATTCTGTTTATTTTGTCCGGTAAATCTTTCTGTGTGCGGTTTCAGTTACTCCCAGCGTACCGGAGGTGTGACCCAAGTAGAGAGTAATAGGTCCTCTTATTTTTTATCCGAGGGCCTTCTAGGCCAATATTCTCATAATAAATCCTAGTATCTTTAATAAATCACCGCAAAAGTTTCAAATGCTCTTTCCCCACAATAGATCTGGAGTCACGGTGACCTCGTGCATATGACTTCATCTGACACATTTATGTTCAATACCTAAATTTTATAGATTTGACGTCGATGTGTTTTCTTTCGCAAGAAGTGTAGGTACTGCAGTGCATTCATTAGGGTTATGTCCGAGCATAAACCATCGATAGGTGCTTGTGAACCAATGGTTATGGATACCATTGCTTTTTCAATATTTAACCCCTTTTCAACACTAAATTTTCGTCTTCTTTCTAACCGTTCATACTTCGAGTAGTTAGTTTCGAGCTGAATATGAGGAGTGTTTGTGGGGCATTATTATATCACTGTCATTGCCAACTAATATGCGGCTTTCAAATTCCTTTGGAACTGCCGACTTGCTCGAGGGATCTTAAGGGGGTTGAAAACCTGAGGTAAAATGGTCGTTTCAGACACATTTTCCGATTGCGGATTTAACATGATAAATGAAGGTGCAGTATTTTTTCCTCTGTAGATGAACAATTATTTGTTGTTATGAAATGATTTTGTTTCTCGAAATTGGTAGCATGTTTTTATAAACAATAGGAAAACATGCCATTTCTTGATAATATATCGCGGGACGTTGTGAAAGCTAGAATCCAAAACGAAAATTGTCAATTCACTCAAAGTGCTCTTTCATTTACGAATAAGAAGATTAAAAAATGATGCTTTTCTAGCATTTGGGCCACAGCAAGGAAAGAAGTTCAAGTTTGCATTGCATTCTGTGCTCGTGATATGAGGTATAATGGCGAGCGAGGATGTGGACAATGCAGCCCGTCGCCGGTCACCGCATTGTAGTCAGCGCTGCATTCAGTATTTTCCGTGGAATGACTACCACCCCAATAGGCGACGATTGTTAAATTGAAGGTGTCTCGGATATAGTGTCTCGGAATTATAGGGCCCCCTTAAATTATTTCAAAGTCCCATCTGGATCACTTTTCTCTTATACTAGCCATAAACTCCTCGTCTAAATGGAAATGCTAACGCTGTATTGATTCGTATTCCTGCAATCTCACGGATTGTCGGGGTTTACTTTTTCCTCGCGTCTGCCGGGCAACGGTTTTTGTTGTTATTTTATTCAGGTGGTGGAGTCTTTCGGGGTTTAGTGCAAGGTATATCCATTGAAATGCACCAATTTTGCGCCGGGCCGCTGCTTTCCGATGGCAGGAAGGTTGCAGGAGAGAGGTGGCACAGGGGTGGATGTGGATGTTGATGGAGGAGCTGGCGGGATACCTCGGATGCAAATTTGGAATCGAGGCAAGGAGAAAAAAATCTCGCGCACCGTGTTTAGAATAAGCCTGTTTTCCAAACCATACTATGCACGGAATCCAAGGAAGAACGCTAGTTTGCGTAATCGGATTGCAAAGCCTTTCATCCCCGCCCGTTGGAAATGCTCCTCCCCCTACTTCTAGGCATTCGACGCGGAGCTCATCGCATCTCATCTCCCCTACGGAGTATTCGCTCCTAGTTATTCCTGTCTAGGAATTCTGGTTCCATTCCCTATTTAGATTTTCTGCAATCCCGTTTCCTTGTCTCATAAACGAGTCCTTTTTTTTAACCTTATTTCAAGAGTAACCCATTCTTGAAACAGCACCGCACCTTCGGGTTGTGATTTTGCCACACGTTTGAACATATTTTGAAGGTGTCACAAACATTTGTCCTCGAAGTACTGGATGGAAGATCTGAGAGCCATGAAATCTGGTTATGCTGCTCAATGAATTTAGCAGAAGTATTGAATCCAGTACAGTTTATGCGTCGGTGATGTTCACTGGCTCTGTTTTTACTGACATTCGAGTTCATCCGTCGGTTTTTTATTTGCAGGGTAGCTAGTGTTTTGCTACGTGAACTAAAGAATAAGGGATATTTGAGTATCTAGGAATTTCCTGGCTCTAGGCACACGGAATCGTGCCTACGCTGCGTACAATTTGAATTATGAGGTTGGAACTGGAGCGCCGTCTAATAGCAATGGTGTTTTCTCAGTTCTAGATTCTAATTCCTCAAATGTAAACTCTCAGTATATATGACGCATGGTTTATCTTTGGCCTTCGTTTACGTATTCTAATGCCTCCGAGTCGCTTGACGGTTAACGCAAATACCCGTTGACGCATACTAGCGCTGCTTATATAGCATCAGTATTAATGGTACGATAAAAAATCCTATCTGCATTACTTTTGGAATATTTCCAGCACTTCTATGGGTAATTCTATAGATCTTCTGCTTTAAGATTAGGAAGCAAAGAAATTGATTTAGGTATACTTTATTGTGCCAATGACTGAACCATTGCGTATTGTTAACTCGTATGTTCTCTTTCATAAAATTATACCTGGCTCGAGGAAATAAGTCATAAACAATGGCCAAGTAAAGGGCTGAAATTTAATTGCGTGCTTCGTCATCAGGTGAATTATAAGGCTTTCACGTGGACAGGTGAATAGCCGTAACTAAAGCGCTTGATTGGAAAGTACGGTCAACTTTGCGCATCTAGCCATCGTTGGCCTTTCATTACATGGGAGAGATAGGGACTAAACATGTTTTCACGAGATAAAAATTAATTAACTATGTTTCATCGAATTTGAGCCGTGATAACTTGTGAATGATTAAATTGCCTATAATACCACATCATTTTCATATCAAGTTTATCCTCCAAAATGCGGGAGTCCAGTATAATACGAGCCCAGCAGACGCCTCAAACGGCAGCAGACGACGTCGTCTGCAATATAAGTGGAACATCGCGATATTTTCCTCGCTCGTAAATTGACTTCTCGTTGATAACTGGCGGAATGGCATTTTTAAATATTATAATACTACCTAAATATTAGCTTACTTGTCAATTAGGTATCAAAATCGACTAGGTATAGAATATTTCTCTGCAATAGGAGTAAAACGTCAAGTCAATTCCTCGACCATGAAGTGAATCCCCATAGAGAGCAGACGGTGACCAACCTTGTATTGTCACTGGAATCTTAATCATTGTGCATAATGGTCAGTGCCTCAGTTAAACATGGAGTGCTGATCGTGGAAATCCTGTCAAAATGCTCACTTGACTTGACAATGACACTGCAGAACATAAATTAGATAGTAGATCGTATTAATACGATCGTATTAAAATACCATTCCGCCAGTTATCAACGAGAAGTCACTTTACGAGCGGGGAAAATATCTCGACGTTCCACTTATATTGCAGACGACGTCGTCTGCTGCCGTTTGAGGCGTCTGCTGGGCTCGTATTATACTGGACTCCCGCATTTTGGAGGATAAACTTGATATGAAAATGATGTGGTATTATAGGCAATTTAATCATTCACAAGTTATCATGGCTCAAATTCGATGAAACATAGTTAATTAATTTTTATCTCGTGAAAACATGTTTAGTCCCTATCTCTCCCATGTAAAGAAAGGCCTACGATGGCTAGATGCGCAAGGAACATGTAGGGAACCAATCAGAAGCCTCGATTGTCGGCATTTGCCGAGATCAAACGTTGACCGTACTTTCCTATCAAGAGCTTTAGCCGTAACCGAACAAAATAGCGCTGATTTGAATTTTCTAAAAGTGACTGGAGTGTAAAAAGACTAAATAATTTGAATACGTTGTGTTACTTCCAGTTGCAGATCGCTCTCATGTTATGTTGCATATTCTTGTGAATGACTAATGGCTGTCAAGATGCTATCATGCATCTATTAATTAATACGAATGATTTGTTGGACACTCATTTATTAAGTTTTTATGACTGAACATTGCGTATAATATGATAGCTTTTACTCTGGTAAACTGTAAGTGGTATTGATGTTGGTGCACGAGCCCCGTGGTGATCGGAATTAGAACACGGGCCTCTGGGTCCTTGCCCTTGGCTGTCGAGGAACGAATAATCACCAATAGGTATTGAGGGAAATTTCAATTCTGTATATAAATTGTTCTCGGGTTTCCAATCGAGTAATTCGAAAAATGATGGAAGAGGAGACAACAATGCCCCCCCGATTAGACGGGTATATAAGCGTTGACAGAAAGTCCTGCTCTGAAGACGATGGAGGAGTTTTCATTCGAAACGTTGGCAGCAGCCAAAATCCTTACTCGGTTAGACACCCGAGAACAATTTATATTTGAATAAATTCAATTAAAATCAAGTAATTGAGAGGAGAATGATTCAATTTATTTCATATCTAGTGAAGGCAAGAAGAAAACAGTATATAAGAACCAATGTGCGTGAGAATAGCCCAATAAGAATATTACCACGGCTCGGGAAGGATAGAAGCTCGGAATATGGGACGGACGGATGGCGCGGCGGCTGCAAGTGCATTGGCCGCATGGCCCGCGCCTCGACTCCCGTTTTGGCTACATGACTCACCGTCTGTCATTGTATCTCTTGTCCATGAATGATCAATGACTGAACCCTGACTTCCCAATGACTGACCATTGGTGTAACTCTCTGTGCCTTTATATAGGAGAAGCCAGGCATGAAGGCTTTCGGCAATATGACAATAGATTCGGGGAGGAGGTGGAGCAGGAAGATATTGACGTCAGGGAAAGTGAAAGGTCACACTCCCGAGAGGCATAGTTTCTCTTTGCTATTCTGTGCTATTCTCAATAACAGTAGAGAAATATACTAGGAAATACCAAGCTAATGCATTCAGGAGAACATTGGAAAACAACAGTCACATTTGAAATATTTATAAACTCACCTACTGATTTCCGGCTCACAACATATTTTCGTGAGTTTATTAATATTCATTCGTCAACATTAATAATGCGCATGTTGGAATTTACAAATACGTGTGTTTATCCGTCATCGCATTTTTACAGCGCCTTTTCTACTCCATTTCTCTTTGCTAATTCTATGTAAAATTTTCTACTAAAACTTAATGTTTACGTAAAACGTGAGCACATAATGCAACGTGGCACACTCCTCTGTGGGTTAAAATACTGATAGGTAGAAAATCTGAAAGTATTTTACTCTTATGCTACCTACTACTTAGTATCAATACCTAACAACACGTTTTTTCGCTGATACCATAACCTGACGAAGACATTCTTATACTGATATCATATTGACATTGCTAGCATCGAACGGGGCTCATTGAACGTCACCAATTATTGTTGTTGCGAAGACAATGCGGTTTTGGATGACGCTGAGAAATTCCCTCAAAGGTCTCGGGTTCAAATCCCACCTATTCCTTGGATTTTGTGCTGCGTGTCTGGGCGTCAAGTCTGAGGTTAGACCAGCTGTTCCCAACCTGGAGTATGTGTACCCTTTGGAGTACGGGATTGGTGGTTTATGATTACGTAAGTAAAGTCCATTGATCACGGAGGTATGGCTGAAATGGGTGCAACCATATTCCTATTATTCGAGCGTTCCACCTGAACTCGAAATCGTCGTGACCATTTGGGATGGGCAAAAGGATTTAACGCAAAGTAAATAAAATACAAAGGAAAGTCAAACGATTCGTTTAAAACTGCTACGTACGGACATAATGTGTTACAAGTCTGATGAAAGCACTAGGTTTGGAGCGGCTAGAGACTAAAAGGTAGGGTCGTAGAGTTTTCTTCAGTGTTCATCCATGCACTTGGACGACAGTTTCGCCAGCGTTTCAGATCGCGTCTTCCGGTCTGAAGAAGTTCACTTCAAACCTGTAGAACATTGCCCTGGTAATTGCCAAACTGTCACCCAAGGAGCAATCAATGCGGAAGGAAACCCGGAAAACCTTAACTATAAAGGTTGCGGATGTCGGAAAAGAATTGTTAGACGGACCCATTTGGCAGTAATCTCTGGGACACTTCGAAGCATTTATATTTTTTTGCTGATTTTAACGTTACCCAAAATAATATTATGATTAAAGTTAGAACAATATCAAAAAAAAACAATTGCAAACAAAATGCATCAGTCCAAGATAGTCAAAATACATAAAATTTTACATATTATGTATTAATTTATACCCTACTACTGTAATATTTTGACAATTTGTTAAAGACCTTGTGCAAATTTTGAAACAACAATTATAGTAATTCTCGTAAAAACTATATTTTTTATGACTACTACTTCAGTCAACTACTGCTACAACTTCAGACGATCTCAAGCAATGGGGAATGTGGAAAATGTAGTGGGGATTAGGGGGAAATAAGGACCACAATTCAGCAAAATGTGATGTTCTGTAGGTTATGTTAAATCAGTGAAAATGCAGTTTGCTCTAATTTATTATGTGGTATTCAATAAAATTTATTGATTGCCACATGTTAAAATGGGTTCTTAAGAATTTGCATAACTTAAATTTTTGAAATTTTATTATTATTTAAAATGTTAGATTGGATAGGGGGATGATATTCTGAACTGTGGTGAAGGGGGAGAATTGAGCAAAAAAGTTGAAATTCACTGTACTACTGATAATAACTTCATTCGACCTCCTGTAGAACTAAACAATTGAACTAAATTGTGAATGTATCCGGTAGTAGCTGTGAAAATATGTGAGAGTTTTCGCGAAGTTGCAATTTAAGTTTTATTTTTCATCTTTTTACACAGCCGGCATGAGATATCTCCCATCTCACTTGCGAACTATCTTCTCGAGAGAAATGGTTGGATCACTGAGAGACCTCTCATCCCTTTGGTTCGCGACCTTCCGTCCGCACCGAAGGCGTATCACCTCATTAACGTGTTCCCGTGCATCCGCCGTCGCGCGCCTTCACGATTCGTCCACGTCAGATTCTCAAACTCGCCTTCCCCCTTCCTGCTGCACACGTCCTCTTCGATCTGCCCTTTGTGGCGCTACTGATACAATTCGAGCGAGTCGCGCGCCGTCGTTCACTTTTTTTTTTTCACGCCACGCCCTCTCGTGTTCGACGAGTGAGCCAACAAGCCCCCCCGTCTTCGACAAGTCACCCCGCCGCGCCGTGCTCCCGGGAAGTTATAGTGCTTGCATTTTTTTCTGAAACGAATGGAATCAAGTGAGACGAACTGGGTTCTACGATTCTCTCTTGCTCATACCTTTTATTCGCGGGTGTTTTATTTCGGCGAATCCATTTGGAAAGAGATGAGCGTCATAGGTCGGATTTTGTGATGTAGGGATAGGGTCTGTGGGCATGTGAGAGACTTTTTCCGCTCTTGTGATTGGCTATCAACTTTGCACGTCCTTGCAAATGAACAGTCATGCCTGCCCATTACGCCGTTCCTCTCGGGATTGACACAGAAAAATGAGCTAAATTCTCGGCGTTACTCTTAGAAAACTAGGTAATTCTAAATAATGTCTTCTATCCTCCTCTCCTCTCCATGCCAACCTCCATCATTTGGCCACAAATAAATTGCTTCATGATTCACGCTATCTCGCTCTTAAGAACCTAATACTCCTACGCTTAGGAGTCTTAAACCACATTTATCCATGACTTCCCTGGTCTATCCCTTTTCTTTCACCGCATCAACTTCTCTACCATATAACTGTTTCATTCATTCGAAACCCAATCTCAACTACGTATAGTTCAAGCATTTTTAAATAACCCATACCCACTGCATTCAGCCTCAATTAATGCTTATCCTAGAATACCAAATTTTTACTTCTATAAAATGGAGCGCAGAGAAGCAATCCTTATTACACTGCGATTTTTGCTTCCTTAGACTAAACTTCATTCTTTCCTGCGCTCCACATGCTACCTTTACCCTTTCAGCATTTACATGACTCTTAATCTACTTTTCTGTCCTTATATGTGTCGCAAGCATATGACCTAGTCACATGAAACCACCCACTTGCTCAATTATTTCACGATTAGCCCTCATCATTCTTCCCAATCTCCATGTCAAAAACCAATATTTATGTCTCTAACGCATTCAAATTCAAATAAATTGTGTTTGTTGCTTTACAAAAGTTGTTCAGAAGATTATTGAATCCCTGCGGGCTCTCGGACAGCAAGTTATATTAGTTAAAATTTTACTGAATTTTTTCCTGGGGATATGGCACGGAAAGCTTGAGGAATCGACGCCCAAATATGACGGGACCGTATATTTGATAGCTTTTCATTAACGTTTACTAAATTCACTGTTCATATGTGCACACCTGATTGGTTATTAAGCCATTTTTGACTGATTCGTCTATTTAAATGTATCTCGGGTGGTCATGGTTGTCAAAATATGGCGTCAAAAGAGAGAAAGAGGTGTCGTGTGATCCGGAACTGATAGAAATCCATTAAATCACCGTTAATTTGAAAGTTAATGATGAAATCAATTGTTTAGGAACTCACGTGTGGATACTCTGTGATAGTGGTTCTCTTACGTTGACCCTATATATATGAAATGAAAAAGTTCTTTGGGAGCAAAAAATTACAGTAACACAATATTATAATATTATGATTAGGGCTTTTTTCATGAATTGTGTACTGGAGGAAAGAGTATAGAGAACTTAATAATTTATCGCGTAATTTATTAACTGATTTTATGCCTACATTGATGTTTTATCTTTGTTATCGATGTAAGAATGACATCTATAGGTAAATAATAATAGAATTATGCCGATTGTTTGAAAATATATGTGTAGATTTAACTACACATGGGAAATTAAATTGGACGTCACAATTCCGTCAATGTGTACTGTATGGATGGCTTGGTACCTAAATGATAGCAGGTGGTGAGGATCTCAGATCTTTGAGTGGAAATGTTGTTCGGGGATATAGGGAATGAATTTATTGACAGCTGTGCTATTTGCTCAGAGTTCGTATTTACCTAACTCGTAACTCTCTCAAGTCAGGAGCCTAATCAAAGGGCGTTTGCTGTTCGGATGCGTCACTGTTTACATAAACATCGTTATTTCATGCTTAAAATTACACTGTTAACTTGGTAGAAAACAGTTTGTCTTAGCTAGGGAACGTATTTTCCTTTTATTTCTCGTCGATGCTGAAGTGTATTTTGATACATGTAAGAGCTTTTATAGAACTTCTGAATGAATTGATGATGTCTTACTGTCAGCCCCCTGGTACTGACATGTAACCTCTGCATTCAGTTATTTAGGTTTTCCCAATTGCGCGTGCTTTTAGATAAAGATTGATAGTTTAGAATCAGGTGGGTGCTTAAGTGATTCTCTTTGGATTTGGGATTGAGAACATCACCTTCGCTTATTAGGCCCACCTCCAATGGATGTCTTTAATGTTAATTTCAATCAAGGTATATTTTTCTGATGAAAGCAGCTGTTTCGTGGTCTTTGATTTCTTTTGAATTAACTAAAATATTTGAAAATTTAGTCGTCTGTAAAGAGGACTAAATCCTAGTTAGGCATTTTTCCGTGATATGGAATGTGCTGCTAGAATTATTTTTATTTATTTTTTCCAAATTTACACAAATCATTCAGTCATGCATGACTGATGCGCAAATATATGCACCAGGCTATGAAGGTCTTGCTTGAATAGTAACCATTTTGATCAGGCCGTTTGCGTTAACAAAATAAATATGATTTTATATTATACTTATTATGAATTTATCTGCAAGAGATGAAAATCTCCCAAGAAGCACCTGCCATCCCATTGGTGCGTATTTTTTTGGGGTGATTTTTCTCGTCTTTGACAAAACGTTTCCCCCCCAACTCTTTATTGGAGCATATTGAGTTTTTCTATTTACTCATCTTGAGTGTGAGAAAACGAGCAAAAGTTATCGCCTAACATAGCATATTATAACACATATTTTACTAAAATACCAATCATAACGTGGAAAAGATACTAGTCGTTGCATATCTACATGCAAAAGTGTAAAAACACTAATGTGTTTCACAGGTATCATCATCAACAGTCATCAATCCGAAGATTGGTTGGCATAAGATCTCCAGTACCCTCTCCTTTCTCCTAACCACTAAATTCCTGCGTAGTTTCACACTTAGATGTTTTTCATAATTGTCAATTGCTTTCCTAGCATCATCACATACAATTTTTGGTGTTGAATTGTGATTATTCCCATTAATTTCCCCTCCCATAGTTATTTCCACATTGATTTTTTGTCTCAAAATGTCTTCAATAAGATTGTCTCTTTTTCTGCTCAGAGTCATCATCATGCTTCTTTTTTCTCAATCTCTTCGTATGAATTTTTCTTTGTGTACAGTCAGCTATTTCAACTCGCAGAAAATCTCTCTCTCAATCTGTTTACCTCGTATATTTTTAGGCATTGCCCTCCTTTGCCAAGTCTCAATTCTCCAATACTTGAAGGGACTCGCACATTTTGCGCTGAGATCAGAGCATCATCTCATTTGCTCCGAGAGAGCAGCAGACGCTGCGCTGCAGCCTTAAGCGCACCAAAGGGATACCTACGTAGAAAGAAATTTGAAATCACGGACTGGGAGGAAAAAATCCCAGCTCACACATGCGTTGCTTTTGAGCGTTAGATGGGTACGATATTAAGCGAAAAAAAAGGTGGATATGCTAGTGGAAGCCATGGAAGGAATACAAATTTAATAACGGAACTCAACTTGTGTGAGCGGATACGAAACGCTCTTTTCTCTCATTCTTCCCTTTTACACGTTCATATCTGTATCCTCCAGTAGTTTGTTGCCTTGCATACCCCTTCGTCCCGGGCTGGTAACCCTGGTGGGGAATTTATTTTCTCCGACTCCCTCTTATCTTCTTCCTTTCCATTTCCTAACGCTAAATATTTCCGATTTCTCTTCTTAATTGTTGGGTATTAGTGTGGTACTTGTAGCACCCTATTGTAGCATGTAATTTTTTCAGTTCCTGAAGCTGTAGTGCGTGCGTGTAGCTGTGAAAGTAGCAGCTAAAATAATGTCTGTAGCTTGTATCTGTTTTCAACAGCTGCCTTTCCAAACTTCTCGGTAAATTACGGGATAGACTATGGATTGCCATATGAATGTACATCATAAAAAGGTTTATACCAGAAAAATTAGGAGCTACAAACATTTCTTAGTTGTAGTTATTTTCAGCAGATACTTTCCCAAATCACTCAGTAAAGTCTGGGATTGAGAAGGAATCGTACAAAGGTCATTATATAAATATCATTTCCCAAAGAAATTTGCAAAACGTACGTTGATTATGTACTTATCAGAAAGTAGTAATTATATTTCTTCGAGTGCTTGCGATTTTATGCTTTATATATATATTTTTTTTTAAAGATTCAGTTACCATCTGGTCCAAAAGAGTGCTGCTCATCTAGCACCATTATGTGGAATATTTATGCAATATGCGCTCTTAAATGAAGAACATAATTTGTTTACCAGTAAATGATTTGATTGAATTCTTCACGAGTTTTCTAACAGGTCTGGTAATGAGATGTCAACGTTTTGGTTGTCGATTCTGTCAAAATACTCGATTAACCTTTGATTTAAATTGAACTCAATATTTTAAAGTTCATCAATACATTTCAAGGTGCGATATTCCTCAGGAGAAAAATCATTCGCCTTTACTGGGATATACATACATTTCAACTAATACATTTCATATTAAAAAATACATTTCAACATCATCTCAACACACTCTACTGAAGTTAGTAGCTCAGCAGCTTATAAAGCCACCAACATATTACTTTTTTTTTAATAAAATTGAATGTGAATCGAAGTTACTATAAAAAAAGTGGTTGGATGTTGCATCCAATTTATATTGGATACGAAATAGTTGGATAGAACATCAGCTCAAATTGATCCGACAGCTAAGGAGGTTAAACACGCCATCCATTTTAAAAGGATACGCGATACGTTGTGTCCACATCTTTGCATTTGTAAGCACAGCTTTTGGCACTGGATGAGACAAATGGGTGTTCTCCCTTGCGCCCTCTATGGGTAGCTTCAGAAAGCGCACGCGTTCAATCTCTAGGAGCGTGTAGTTTTATTAATAGTGATAAAGAAATAACTCGGAAACCCGGCTTAACACGGAAATAAATATTGTATTCAACGTAACATAGCTTTCAAACCTTCATTTACCGAAAAAAGCTTTGCCTATTGTTGTGACTGTTGTCAGTGCAAAAAAATGGCAACTTCATTACAGATCTGCGGAAATTTATGGCTTCTATGATTGCGTTTCTTGTGATGTAATTCCATCAGAGAGAGTTTGTTTTATCCGTTTATCAACACTTCGTCGGGCATACACTATTGGTGTTATTTGCTTAGCCTTAAGCCCTACTGAAATAGTGAAATGAAAGCTTTAATTTAATAATTCCACGTGAACTTTATTTACGACCTAGGTTTCGACAGATCGAGTCATCATCAGGTACAACCATAAGAAAACTGCTCAAATATATAGTCACAAAGAGGGTGAAAGTCGGTGAGGGGGAAGGAGGACGGGTGTGAGTCGGTGTGGGGGGGAAGGAAGACGGGGGAGAGTGGGAAGGGAGTGCAAGGTTCTTGGTGGGTCGGAAGGGATGGGGTGAGTCGGGGGAAGGAAGGAGTGCTCTGTGAGGAAAGAATTACCCAATGAGGGGTTAACCTGTAGTGGAAGAGCGGAATATCTATGAGTGGGGAAGAAAGGATTGCCTTTCTTGCCCACTCCTAGACATTCCTCTCTTCCAGTCCTGTCTTAAGTACCTCTAACAAAATGTATAAGTTTGTGCCATTGGAATACTTGGTTGAAACTTTCAGCACTGCCTGATTTCATAATGGTAGTATTGCCAGATTACCGTTATATTTTATTTCCTCTTGTATAAATTTACAGTTTTTTTTGCAAGAAGTATCAGCATTTGCAACGGTTAGAGCTCTGTTTTTTCTTATCTGTGTTCAACTTTTGAGTGAGAAACTTTTATAAATTACATTATATCTGCAGATAAACTTTTACAAAATACAACAGTTGCTGCAAAACACTCGTTTCTTTAATTTTAAATTTAACGGAAAGAATAACAATATTTAATATCAGGGATGATAATGAAACTTTTTTATTAATAACGTATGTTTCATATATTTATGCAAATCAATTATCAAAAGTAATCCTAAATCTAGGAACCACTTATATTTTCTTATCAAAGTGTCAAAATATTTATAACAACTAGAAATACCTTGGACACATGCTAACTACTTCACTGAAATCTTTAAATTACTTCATCTGCTATAAATATTAAAGGATTGCAAATGAAAACCTTTTTCTCTTTTAAAAATATTTTATTCTCACCTAACCAATATTATGAAATGAAATTGTGGATCGAGAACGTTTGAGTATCTCTAATTTTCTATCGACCTTGTACGCAAGTAATGATCGATAAACAATCAGAGAGTATCTAATGTTCAACCTTAAACCTATCCTCAGTGCTCATAATACACCTTCTTTAAGAGTTCAATTTGCTACGATTGGTACAACTCTATAATCTTTCAAATAACGTCGCCATAAATTGTCCCCTTGATTTCACGATCGCTTAATGTGCTTTGATCACACCAGTCGTAAATTAATCTGTTAACTGTGTCTCCTGATTATAGTCTCATGGCGATTCATCTCATGATTGCTTCAGGGGCTCCATTTCACATATTTAACCTCTTACCCTTAATTTGTCATGCCTTTATCAAGTCTTATTCTCAATTGGAATCCCTCTTTTGTCGTTTTGGTCCTTTTGGATTTTTCTCCTTATACTTTCTTTTATCGTGGGCTGACTTACTCTTGCCGTGTTAATTAAAATTAACTTAAGGCATGACAGCGTGAATCACTGTTTCCTTGTATGATTATTAAAATTGTGGAACCATCATGTGGGACAATATTTGTCTGCGTGAGGCACAAAATGTCACTTGCGTCACCTTAGAGTAATTGAAAATGTTCAACCTATGTCCACGAAACGTAGCAAATACGCCACGCTGAGCTGAGCTATTTTGAGCTCTGGTGCTTTAATTTATTTATTTGATGAGATGGTATAAAATGCTTGTGATATAAGTTGTTGTAATTTTAATATTGCCTTATTCCAAATGAAAATTACTTCACGTTATTAATTTATCCTTCAGGAAGCAAAGTTTTACAAAAGGTAGCAAACAACGGTTTTCATCAAAATCATGTAATTTATTGCTTAATACCTATGCAAATTTTCTCTCAAAATACTCTATTAATTTAACTAAGTAATTCAGCTAATAATTTGTGGCTTAGTTTGAAATTTCAATCACTGTTTATACCTAATTGTAATCGTTATTGTATATGCAGGCTGTACATTTTTGTATTTAACAGTTTTAGTGGCAAAACGTCATTCGATGTGCACATTAAACTTTTCCTGTTTATAAAATGTCATTAGTGTCGTGAAATTTTTGGGTAAGCCTTTAAATTAAATCTCTGCTGATGATATTGGCTTGGTAATAGGAATAGGTATTTTTTCCTAAACTGTCGTATGAATGTTAGTGGTAGGTTTCCGCTTTCAAGTTATTACGCTGACCCTCCTCTTTTTCGCTCCTTAATCCATTCTTAACCCTGTCGTAATCTGTCACATTGGTTGATTAGTTATTTGGGGAGGCGACTGACTACTGTGATTATTTGCACCATGGCATAATATGCCTGATGATGGTATGATATGCTGACACCTAGGTCGTGTTCCTTTAAATAAATTGTGGAATCATTACCAAGTACTTTTTTTCATTCAATATGAAGGAGTTCCACCGAGTAACGCCAGAGACAGTGTCTAACATTTAGGGCTATTGAGTATATTTTTAGGGATGAATTATATCTAATATCTACATATATATAATACCCTGAAAGCCATCTAACTGGTATATGGCATAGGGTGAGTTATCTTCTACATGATTTCCACTGTAGAAATGCTAACAATGTTATAGAATCTACGAGTATTCGGGGATTATAATATAATAATAATAACTTCCTCCCAAAACATTTTTTTTGTAGAAACTGGTACCAACAAAAGAGCGGGAGCTTTAGGTGGTCTCCGAGGTCATAAGACCAGAATTGAGCCACCAGCACATTACAAAAAATGTATGCCATAAAAATAAACGGAGTAACTGTTACATAAGTGTTGTTACAATGAAAATTCCTTAAAAATAATTGTTCAATATTTTCTTGAGGAAAAAGCCAGTCTTTTGCAAGTTTTAACATTCTTTTTGAGAATTTAATATTTAAAATTTCAGCGGGCAGTGTATAAAATATCTTTGGCCCCATTTAGAGAAAACAACGTTTATATAAAGTTAATCTTGGTCTGTTTGTTACAATGTTTGGCTCGTTCCTTAAATTATATTTACATTTATCAGATACACTCGGCATATTGCCACTTCTGGCATAAACAATTTTAAGACCTTAAATAAATACAAATGCCTCAGTAACAATTTGAGGACCACAAACAACGAAAAAGGAGTGTTCATAAGAATTTTTGGAGGATATTACATGAATAATTTTTTTTGCAATACGAGTGCTCACTTAAATGTGTTCATGTATGCACTGCCCCAGCAGATTATATCATACGAGATTTTGGAATGAACAAGAGCATGATGAATGTTATTTTTTGATCGGAAGTGGACATTTGTTTCGCAAGAAGTAAAATTTGGACAAGGCTCTTTTAAGGCATTTGTTTACAGTAAGTAAATGTTTATCCCAGCGTAGATTACTGTCCACAATTACTCCCAAATATTTCATTTCATTCGCTCTCTCAATATCTGGACATTTACAAGCACAATGAAAACAATTTATAGTATGAAATACCAATTTACAATTAAAATTACGTGTATTACAGATGTCATAACACATAAACTTCGTCTTATCCCTTACTCTAACCCAATGAAATCAAACATTTTTTCTAAGAAACGTAGATCCTCTTTAACAAATCTTACAGCACAATTCGAATTAGGTGCTGAGTAGCACAGCGCTATGTCATCAGCAAAAGCTGTGAGTTTACCATTGAATTTATTTTTACACAAATCGTTTACCTAAATCAAAAACTGAATGGGTCCTAGAACAGAGCCTTGTGGAACTCCTGTCTCAATAGTTAGATATTGTCTAAAACAATTATTTACTTTCACACATTGTGGTCTCGTTGACAAGAACATAAATGCGCAGAGGTACAAAAGTCATCTACTTTTGTAAAACTCACAGGGAAAAAATCATTCACCTGTATTAGGATCTTAGCCCAGATCAGTACTTGTGAACACAACTGGAGTAAGAGGACGCTTGTTTAACTTAACTTATTGAGCACTTTGAGTACGGAGCGATATAGAGGGGCTTGAATTCGAATCCCAGTCCAAGCGAGTGATTTTTTCACTGTTGGTTTCATATAATTGTGTGATCATCAGCGGGTCACTTCGTTTAAGTTACTTCGTGGCCAGTTCCGCATTTCTTTGAACAAGAGTCATATGTTGTCTTGAGGCTCTAGTACAACTTCTCGTCGTTTATGGCGGAATGCGAGAAAATCAACTCATGATGACCATTTTAAATCCAACACCCGACGCTGCTCGTTCTCTTCTGCCTCGCATCTTCCCTCGACACAGTATCCTTCTCGTTAGGACGCCTCTTCATCTCCGCGCTCATACCTCCTTACTTTGCTATTTTCCTCCTTACCAACATAGCCCTCCCTTTTCTCATCGGACGTGGGAAAACGCATCGGGTCGGGGGTCAGGAATGTGTTCGGCGCTCGGGGGTGTGAAGTACAGGGTGCCACGGATGGTGGGAGGGTTGGGGTGGATGGGAGTAGTTGGGGGTCACGCGGGGGGAGGCCCGTGGGCACGGGAGTTAAAAGGGTCTCGGTTCCGGGTAGGGGTCAGGGGTTGAAGGGACGGAGGAAAAAAAGTAGAGACCCTTAAAGAAAAAAGGGGGTGGGATTTGCGAAAAGGATAGGGACGGCTTTGTGCTACGCGAGTCCGTTTTTTTCGTGCGTGCGGGATGAGTTGTGCGTTTGTAACACGGGAAGGGTTGGGTCGGGTTGGAGGGGGTTTTATGCCATTTATAGAGAGGGAATTTCCTGGCAGTGGAAGGGGAAGGTTTAAGGTTGTTGATCCTGGGGCGTGGGTGAAGATAAAAGGATCAATGCGTGGCCCATTCCCCCAAGGCACGATCAGGAGAAGAAAAGATCCGCGAGTTTCAGCAGAGCTGCCATTCGATTTTTTGTTGAAGAAAACTCCAATCGCCTATTTGTCCTGCGTTATTTAGTTTAATTTGCGTTGCAAGCAATTGATACTCTTTGGTTTGGCCAAGGAGGAAGGTTTGATTCTTATTTCAAATAAGTAACTGTTCTCTCAGGAAGCTAACAGCACTTTACTCTTTGTGGTTAATTAATTGAATGTGCCTGATATCATTTTCAGTCATCCATCCGTGGATTATGATCAGCTAAACTCTTCCCACATCCTGGTTTTTAGTTCATAGATAGATAATTTCGTCTATTCATTCCATCCGTTGTCATTGTGGCTTTCTCCAGTATAGCTTGCAGGGGGCTCTTTTATCTGAAGGAATTCCTTATTGGCCCCTTTCTTCTTCATATTGAGCACCACATTTGCATTCAATCTCCTCTGTTCTGCTGCGGTGATCCAACAATCTTCACTGCCGTATAAATTCATGCTCTATGCCTGTGCCTTAAAACAAGGCTGTCTTAAATTAATGCTTGAGGTGCTGGTCACTAGTAGGATCTTTCTATGATACCCTGCCAGTACACCTATATGACAATAAATATATCTGTAAGCACAAGAAATTCTTGTTTGTTTGAATATACCTGAACTCCCCTAATGCGCGATGCATGGAGAGAAATACAAATGATAAAGTTCTGGTTATTCCGGTGACGAAAA
The DNA here is from genome assembly GCA_963573305.1 of Pyrrhosoma nymphula. Classification (NCBI taxonomy): domain Eukaryota; kingdom Metazoa; phylum Arthropoda; class Insecta; order Odonata; family Coenagrionidae; genus Pyrrhosoma; species Pyrrhosoma nymphula. Next base: position 66,090,937 of record OY754333.1, read on the forward strand.
TGATTAGGAAGCTGGGTTGGTGGATGAAGCACTTAATAAAGTGATGAATTCGGGATTGGACGAATGAGATAATAGACTTTTTAGATGGGGTATAGACGAGGAGGACATACGCCAAACTTAAGGACATTGTTTGACGAAGATGACAGCTATTTCAAATGATCAGATGATCATTTAAAACAGTGCCAGGAGGAAGGATACCGCTTAGAATTTACACCGTTTACCTTAACGTGGTAAAAGGGTTTGGGTGTTCCAGCTACCCATACAGAGATTACATCTCCATCCTGTTATGGAGGGAGAGGTTCTCAAAAGTGCAGGAATGATTAGCAAAAATTTAATAACAAGTGAGAGTAGGTGGAAAAGTTACTAAAATTGGGAAGCATTTAGGAGGAAAGTAGATTACGTAGAAAAAATACGGACCAAATAAAAGAGGGAAGATAAACAATAAGGGTATTTGTTAAAGGCGGTGAGAGGATAATAGTAATTTAATGCAATTGGTATCATTACATGGATTCGGAATTCGGTTAGTCCAGGAAAGCAGGTGAATTATTACTTTTTAATAAATGGGTTCAGGGAAAATGGGATAATTCGAAAGATGTAGAAGGAGGAAAGGAAAGAAAGGTAGTCTTCAAGGCCGTGGTTCTGGGAAGTGTGGTAAGAAGGTTAGGGAAAGTTAAGGAATTAGATGGAATTCTGGGTGGCATGCTTAGGGGAGACGATTAGGAGTGTCCATTAAGGATACAAGATATAGGATAGGTATGTAAATGTTAATGGATTAATTAACTAAGTAGGCGATCGATGACTTATTTGGGGATATAATGCAAACGGTACTATAGTAGTGTTAGGGTTGAGAGGAGGACGAATTTTACCGTGTTTATATTTCCATTAGGTTGATGTTACACTCTTTGATGTTAGTAAATATGTACTTATGCTTCCATGATTTCACCTTATTTAATGTCGTTTTGTTTCTTGGTCCATTCGAATGCGCATATTTTGCAACTATGCTGTACATTGATTATCAGTAATTTCCATTATCACATTGGTGTTTGAATGTTTTCATTACGGCGACTTTTAATATTATTTGCTCGTCTAGAATGTCAACAGGTAGTAGTGGCAGTGTGTGGGCATAATGTGGGACGCTTTTATATGATTTTTGAATATAGATATGCTAATTTTTTTGTATTTGCGTGACTAAGGATAACGCTTGAGTGAAGAGTTTGCTCTATATCTTGTGCGAGTTATTCATGCGTGATTTGTATTTTTCCCAATGATTTCATCAGCTAATTTGAAATAAGCTGCTACTTTCGGGTTATATATTTGTCTGTTTTCAATGAGAATTTTATTATCACTTGTTATTCTTGCATTTCATTAACGTATATACCAATATAGCTTCTAATTAAAGAGAATAAATTATTTCTACTGTGGCAGTCTTTCCTGTGGGCCTGATACTTTTTTTAATAAAGATATTTTATTTCACACAACAACCCCTTAATACTCAGGCGAACTTCACTTCCAATACTACCCCTTAATATTCAGGCGAAATACATGCATCAGTATACGTGAAGGCTTTTTATGTATTTGGCAAGCAGTAAATACTTAGTACGAGCACGTGGAATGTAATTTTTAGCTGGAACTTAACGCCCCTGAGGGTCATGTTTCATGAAATTCAGTGATCAGGGTTCTCGCTGCTCGATGACTTTTATATATTAACTTCACGGCGTGGGTTTTTAGATATTAATGCCGCCAAGGGTTTCTCAATCATCTGAGCGGTGAAGTGAGCGAGATATTTATGAATTTTTCACCGCGCGAATAATTAATGCCGTCCACGTGGCGGAAAATTGGCGGCAAATAAGTTCAGGGTCATGTGTGAAAGGTTAAATTTTGGGTGAGGTATCGATTTAGGAGATAGGTAGGAGTCAAGGATCAGTGTCTTTGATACTGAGATTTTGGCGTAGAAACCGAAATTTAGATTTCAACTTTAAATCTCTTCGACGACGCAGTATTTTCTGTCGATAATATCCCTGACGACGAGTCAATGAATCTACTAAAGACGGCAAATTGGAAGAATAAAGATTTTAAATAGTTCTTTTTTTGTTTATTGTTCTGTGGCAAGCCACCTCAGAATATCTATATGTGAAATGACCTAGGTTTGTCTGGTTGTAACGCTTCAAGGGGCTGGCTGTCGGTCGCGCCTGTTTGAAGAATTTCCAGGTACCCTGGAAAGTTGAAAATTTGCAGAAATACTGGGTTTGACCTAATACTAGCCGTACAAAGGGCTATAACCCCGAGAAACAATTTATAGTTGTAGAATTTACCGGGAAGTAGTTAAATATTTAGCCCAATGTAAAAGGCATCGAACTTGGTGCAGTGCAGGGGTTTCTATTTTTTTAATTACTTTTACTCGATACATATGGCTTAAACCTTCACTGTTGGAATGACTAATAGTTATATATTTTAAGATATTGCATTAAATTTCCCTATATTATTCACTTCTGTTTAAAATTGGTGCTTTTGGCCCGAAAGAAATCTTTTTTTTCACTATTTTAACTATATCAACTCTCTAATTTCTTTGGCAGCCTCAGCACGGGCTTGCAGTGGGTACCTACTTACTTATGACTGCAGCCTTCATGACGTAGTTTATGTGGTCAATATGAGAACTGCAGTGAGATTTTAGTTGGGGTGTGTTTCACCTCTTCCTCTCCATGTGTGGTTAATTAATGGTAAATGGTATCCTCAATGGTATTGGCTATTTGCAGTTAACATCATGGGGATTGTTTTTACCTTATGACACTTTTAATTTTTTCTTCTTCCCGTTGAATTTCAACGAACACCCTCTACTTGTATAGGTACATTGTATTTAGTAAATCACATAGTATTCCACAGTCGGGCTTAACAAGGAGTACAGTATGAGGATTGTAAATATGTTTGTTGATTTCATTTAGGCTGACAAACTTTTAAACGATCTTCATTATTTATAATAAACAGTAAAATAGGTTACAAGTTGTTTCATCCAGTTCACGCAATACCTTTAAATCAACATCTATAATACTACACTTATTGAAAACAGGAAGATGAAGAAGATCAAAACCCTATGGCTACGACCACCAATTTCCTCGATATACCTATGTGATAACTCATTGACTGTAGCTTTTGAGAATAAATTTCGTAGTGTGACATATTATAGTATGAAGTAGATAATATGGGTTTCATCACCATTTACCAAGGCAAATCCGAAAATGGGAGGGATGAGGTATGTTACGTTGACAAAGGATAAGAAATATCTTTTTCTCTCAGGCCCCCCTCACGTTTGAAACCGCTTAATTCTAGTCTCCTTTGCAAAGCCCTTACCCGTGCCTGAACCGACAGATTCCTTCCCATCATCCTCCATTCTTGTGTTAATTTTCATCCTTCGTCTCCTATGAAAGTACACTACAACTCAGCATTGTTTTATTGGCATGGATTCTAACTACTGCCTCTTGCAGGCTTTGAATGGCGCACTGATTCCAGCCTCCGAAAGTTTCACAGCCGTGGCAGGCAGACTTTATAATTTCTATAATAGACTTCTACACCGGTTATTCCATATATACCCAGGCGGTCTTCTGCTTTGAGGCACGAAAACTTTCTTCAAGCCATTCCGCTTGAAGAAACCTCTGCTTTGAGTCTTAAAACGTTTTATTCAATTTAACGCTCAGCTTGAAGTTGGATATTAAACCCCAAGGCGTAACGAAACATCCGTCGTTTATTTCCCCACTTTCTGTGGACTTTATCTTGTTTCGAGTCGGAAATCACAAGCATTTAGGGAAGAGCTATTACTAGTTGGCATTCCATATTAATGTTAGTGGTAAAGAGAATTTAGGTATAGGTTCATCTGCATTAAGCAAGATAATGGAATTCAAAAATAATAAATCAATACATACAATGTGGAGTAAGCAGGCAATTTTTAACGTGGAGATATTGGGTTTCCACCGCTATGTCTGTGCAACTTTCTCTAGTCCTCAGTTGGTTATTTAGGGGAGGCAACACATAATGGAGTTCTTTTACTCTGCTAAGGAAAGGTGAGTAGGTTGGTACGTAAAACCATTGGGGAAATAGGGAACGTTGAGAGAAAATCGGCGTTTGTGTTAGCCCACTCTCAGCACTAGCAGTAGACAAGAGGTGCACTGCTTAAACTTTTCATCCGCCGGGAGGAGATTTCAGGTCTGCACATAGCACCCAAGTAGGGATTGGGCTTTCATTGCAAAATTTATGCCTCTACCGAGATTCGCACTCATGCCCTCGGGATGGGAAACATTGATATAGCCACCGCACAACCGCTACCTCCTGTAGAACTGGTTGCACCATGACTGGTTACCAACGTAGTTTCTACTAAAGTGACGGTTAAGCGTTAAATTTAGATGTAAAACCCTGAACACCCTTAGTCATATGAGTGTACATCATGGTTTTTTCAATCACTCCGTCCCCGGAGTTCGTGGCAGGAGGAGTTATGACACCAGACATGAAACGGGAAAGATAAAGAAAAATTATTAGAAAAATGAAAGGACGAAGGTGGAATGCATGTTAACCGATTGTGTTGCTGTTTTTATTGTTGTCATGAATGGTTCGTTGAAAGGAGAAATTTTTTACCTAACAGTTTGGCAAGGTATCTGTTCTTTTTTCGCTTCTACAGATGCTGTTTCTAAAGATCAATTGTGTGATTAAAATTATATCCACATTTTCACCCTCAAACTCGCCAACAATCTGAATCTTAAATTTTAAATTCACCATTTCCTTTTGTGTAGCCTTCGAGTCTCTCGAGGCCCGTAGCCTAGTCCTTCTGTCAGTTGTGTCCAATTGGATCACCCGCAATAGTATTAAAACAACCGTATAGTTCTGCTGTTCTTTTGTTTTCTTGGCGTGCGAATTCATACTCTGCAGGGTTTCAAATTTATGTGATATACTCGAAATATGGCCAATTTAGAGCGAATAACATTTCCCTTTCAATTCTTCACCCAGGAATGTCTATACTATTCGTTAGAAAAGTCCTAGTCTCTTTATTGCAGCGGTGTAAATGTTCCGCTGGTCTTTCCTCCACATTTGGTGTAGTGACACAGAGACACCTAAATATCTGATATTTACCTCTTTATTGCTTATAAATTGCGTCAAAAATATAATCTTGCCGCAAGAAGACGATTCATGGATCTTTCTTTATGGTTTCAATCGCAGCTGAAGTTTCAGAACATCAGGCAGGAAATGATAGGGAATGAAAGAGGAATCAGAAAAGAGAATATGTCCAAATAATAAGGGTGTATTCAAGATTTGGCCTAACTAAAGTGACATATCTCTCTCATTTTTTCATGCAATGACCTTCCTATTATTCGTCTGTTAAATCCTAGTCTGATGCTACGGAAATGTTTCGTATGTCTTTTCCCCACGTTAGGCCATAAGACACTGCGACTCCCAACTATTTGATAGTCACTGCCATATTGCTTTGAAATTGCGTAAAAAATATATTCTTGCCGCAAGAGGGCGATTCAGGGATCCTTCTCTCCGTTTTAAAACACAGCTGAAGTTTCAGGACGAGGGTTTTTAAAGGGGTTATTTGGTGAGCACGGAGGCGGTAGTTTGAAGAGACGGGGGTCTCGCAGCGGGAGTGGGGTCAGGCGATGCGTAAGACGGTGGGCGGGAAACAGGCGCAGGGAAGTGATGGAGTGCTGTTCTGCTGTGGGTCGAAGATGTTATAGGTCGGGTTTTTATTTCCCTCTTGGCCTGCCCACCACTTCACTTCCAGCCAGCTCACCACGGCCAAGCATGGGAGAAGGCCATTTCGAATGCTGGGGCCGAGCTCGGTTCCTTGTATATATATTTATATATGTGTGCGGCGGCGGAATAGTGTAATGGGGGTGTGTTTCGGTGAGTGATATAGGGGTAGTCAGGGTAATGTTGAATAAAGCACGCGCATTAGGCTCGGGGAATGTTGGGGAGGGAAAGAGAAGAGGGAAGGGATGAGGATGTTGATGCGGAGAGAGACAATTGTCGCGGAGAAGGAAAAGGGTATGGGTGAGAGATATTTGTATAAATAGGTTTTCCGCTCAAGACATACGTTTAAATACATGGCCTCTCTTTGAAATTCACATGACTGTTTTAGAATTTATTGGTCTCATAAAAATAGCCTTTGTAGTGGTTAAACAAGAATTCATATTAGTTCTTATATTAATATCATGTTGGTTAAACAAGAATTCTTTGCAGTTTTCTACTGAGAAATATTTAATGGAACCGGCTTCGTGGTTTCACGTAATTATCAAGCTTTATAATCATTATGTGAATGGTCTAAATCTTAAATAATAAACAGAACTATTTTGCTATGGTTATGATAAGTAGATAATTATATAAATATTATTTTCGTCATTCATATGTTTCACTGCATAAGTCCGGGGGCAAGATTAATTGAAAATATTGGGATAAATGGTTCTACTGGTCTTAATCATTAATTGTGTTACAATAATTATGTTTAACATGATATATCGATTGCATTTTTGTTCTTCATAGCCCCTTCTGATGGCTGATGGCAGAAATGGCTGTTGTTGTGGTTATGAAACTATCCATTACCCGCATTTGATTTCAATTGTATTTACTTTATTCATTTGATTATATTATGCCAACTTAATCCTTTCAAATTGGGAGGGCATATTTTGGGTCCCTACCGCGGAGAGGGACTTTACTCCACGTTCGAGAATAATTTTTCTCCTTAATCGCGTGATTCGACTATTCTCTCCCAATATCGGTACTCACGGAAAAAAACCAGCCTATGTATAAATTTTCATTTTTTCGTGACTTTTTCTCATTTCTCAGGAATATTCAGACAGGTGACGCGGTCAAAGATTTTATGACGTGAAAATGATAAACATCAGGAAATAAACTCCACCACGAGCACGTATATTCTTTGAATTTTTATGTAGTCAGATTACCACTCTCGATCCAATTCCAGATCAATGACTTTTACTGGCTTCCAGCTGGCGGATGAACAGGGAGACATTCTGGAGGTCCTTATGTTGAAGGAAAATGAGAAACAAAATGTAGATCAACAATCTTCTCTTTCGTACATTAATGATTAAGGTACTATCCCATATTTCCCCAGTTCTATAAACCACTTTTATATGGAATGGGTTGGATAACAAGGGGATGGGTGTGCTAGAGTACAGAATTTAACCTCGAGGGTCCATGCTCGAAACATGGCAATGGCTGAGGTTTTTTCAGTGACATACAGATTCCTATTTAGGTATCCAGTAAAGGGCACGTCAAGAGCATTAATTAGGTCATTAAATGGAAGGTTAAGTTGTGGGCAACTATCGCGCCTTTTGTTAATAATATGGTAACGTAAACGCCGGGTATTTTTCCACCATCCATCCAATACCCTGATAATCCTTCTCTGACCAGCCCACATAGCACTCAATGACAATGATGACCTCAGGTGTTGTTCACCTCCACATTACCTACATCATTCATTCATTGGTCGTTAAATCTCTGGTTGATTGGTTGACTTCAGCTCTCCATTCTTTCCTATCTAATGCAACTTCCATAACTCCCTGGTAGTTCATCTTTGCTACTTTCCTCTTTATTTTTTTCTGTATTCATCCCTTGGACTTCTTCATGGAAATTTTTCCTTTGTTTTTCCTTCAATTATATTCCTCAAAAAACCATTGTGCCTCTGAGTGTGCCCAATCTACCTGGTTGTCTTTTTCTGTTTAGTATTCCATATGGTCATCTCCTGTTTTAATCCTCTCTATACTTTTTCATTTATGATTTTACCGTCCATTAACATGCTAAAACATCCAATATAGGCATGATTAATGTCAACCAAACATTATTATGGCAGCCCTATTCTTCCACATGCTACTCCTATCATTTATAAAGAACACATTGTACTAGCCCCCCCTTATCAATTTCCTTATCACAGGGGTTCTAATAATTATTCTTTTGCGCGGTCCTAAACACGCGACGTTATATACTTGTATCAGCCCGACACACAAAAGGTACCCTTCACTTTATCACTTCTTACCTTGAGAGAGAGATCCTTTTGGTAGTCCTTGGCGGCAAAGGTTAATGGATTAATTCATGCACTAAAATGATACACTTGAACAGTACATATATTTATAATAACCCTTTTATTCTTCAATTATGAAACAAATTCACTTTAGTTACTCAATTAATCAATATATGTTCCCTTCTCAAATATATTCGTATTAATTTATAATGTTTGTTCTACTTCACCGGATATTGTACAAAGTGAATTCCCGATACTCTATGCCCCAGTATCTGTTTATCGGATTCCTGGATCCTTCCTTAACACAGGACACTGGCGTTGGTAATTGCTGTCCAAAGCTGCTTACTCCCGGCAAATTATCACTGCAAAAACTCTCGTATGACTTTCACTCGATAAACGTCTCTTGTGGCTCCCTTGTTAAGAAGAAGCAGAAGAATAAGAAGAAGCCGCGTTCCTTGTTTGACAATCCCTTTTATACTCTCTCATCTCCCCTCCTGTATGTTCTAGAACATTCCAGGTTTTCTCCCCTTCTCTCGTATCTGATAGGCTATTCCCCTTTCATTATTATAAGTTTGTTTACGTAAACAGAAAATGGTATTGTTTAAAGTTGTTTTCATAACATAGACGGCATTGTTATAGTTTGTTTACGTAAACAGAAAATGGTATTGTTTAAAGTTGTTTTCATAACATAGACGATATTGTTGCCTCGCGGTAGCACGTGTTCCTAAAATATACACAATGGCGTCCTTAATCGTATACTTATGCCAACACGGCCAAAATGGCGTGTTACAACATATTTCTGGTAATCATTCTGCGCCTTATTCTTCAACCATCCCCTATTATTCTCCTGTAAATCTTGCACTATGACTTCAGTTAATATTTTTGTCTGATATAAACCTTAGCATATGTTACCCATCGGGTCATCTGTGTCTTTCATATGTTGTTCAAACGTATTCTATAACTAGCAAGCAGGTAGGAATCTCGAACGAATTACGGTTTTGAACGATAGTAAAAGGGTATATTGAATTCATTGAAATGCGCAATCGGCCACATTTAATAGATCAATTGTGCCATTAGTACGGTGAAAACATATGTATTGGCAGCGAAAGTTTCTGTTCCTAAGGATCCATCTAAAATAATAAAAAATGGAAATTACTTACAAATAAGCGCTGAATCAGTTTTTGTGCGTGATCCTTATTAGGTGGATATTTTTTTGGCAAAAATGGATTTGTGCTCGCAATTTTTATCTATAGTGATGCCCCTTTTTAGTCGAAATATCACGCACACTATCACACAGATTTATCAGTGACCCATCGCATCAATCACTCAAATTAAAATAATATTACGAATAATGTGAAGGGATGCTCACAAGCATGTTCTTTCTCTTTCGGGTTTGACCTTTCGTATGTCACAATCTCGCAATCTTCTCATACTCTTGAACCCGAACGATGCAAGGGGTGAAGTCGGTCGGGCCTGTTGTCGGCTGAGGAAGAAAGAGAAAATAGTGAGAAAGGAGACGGGGATTTGTGCAGTGATAAAGAAGAGGCAAGAAGGAGAGGAGGGGAATAGGCTTCTGCGCCGAAGTGAAAGGCATGGTTGGCTGGTATTGAGGGCCGAGAAAGGGCTCCCGTGGCATCGGCAGTGGATGTAAAGAGAGAATTGTAGTTTTTAGTTATTGTAAGTAAAAAACATATTCTGCCTGTGAAATTAAAATAATTGTTAATAAACTCCCCACATCCTGGTGATTTTTTCTTACGTATATGGTTCAATTGGTTATTTTTTAAAGATATTCTTTGGCCATTCTTCGTCTCCGTCAACGTAGATCCAACGAATTAGTTCGAAAAAAGACCATCTTCCGTTATTACCCAAATTCTTCAGTGACTCCGATGGGATATCTGCTCACACAGCATTTCTTCCTATCATCTCTCTATATATCTTCTCTATTTCACTTTCGAGGTTGTTCTCATCTACTACTCTACCATTCTCTATATCAAAGTTCACTGGTACATTACAGCGTTCATATAGCTCTTCCACCTATTTTCTCAATCTAACTAGGATATACATATATTCCCGTTTGATTGGTATCTTCCTCGTTTTGTCATTTGCCTCCTCTGATTCTGATCTAATTATTTTCACTTCAGCTTTCAGCGCACCCACTTCCCCGTTTTTATATAGTTTTCACATTTCCTCGAACTTTTCTCAACTATTTTCTTTCGGTGGATGTGTAACATGCCGAAATTTATTATTTATCTCCTTATTCCTCCTCCAGCCTAGTTTGGTGGTGAAGTTTTTACGCTTACTTCTCTCCCCTATAAATCTAGTCGTTTCTTATGCGACCACTGCTTCCAAATCCTTCTTGAGTCCACAGTTCATAATACTTTCTCTGCCGTTCTTACTATGCATGTTTTTCAACTTCCCCCTACTTCCTCGGTTGTTCCCATATTCTTTGGTTCACCTATGTTCCTTTTCACCAGCTCCTGGTATCCCAGTTCTTTCAACCATTTCAATGCTTTTACTTTCCAATTCTTCGGCCTTCTACATTTACAGAGCCTTTTCAATCTAACGTCAGATTTTACTTATGATAACGTGTATAAATGAATAATCATTTCTTTTGTAATTTATTGCTTCTTAACCCCTCTCGGATCCACTGATCTTATTGTTTTCTCAGCCAGGCTTACTATCCCTGTTTTTGGGGAGTGAATGTTAGGGGAAATAAATTGGGGAAAGAGGGAGAATTTTTGGGGATTGAGGATAGGAATAAGCAGGGAGAGGAAAGCTACGAGAGTGGGAGGATAGGAGATCGGGTCAGGCAGACGACAACTGTGGGTTAGGCGTGGGATTTCCTGGGGTGGGTTAAAAGAGGAAAGGCGGTACTGGAGAGAGGGGAAGAGGGTGGTTGTGAATGAACGGCACTTGATGTGGCCCCGAGAATAAAAGCTCTGTCGGGGAGCCTGGGCCACATCCGAGGGGAGTTCACGGGTGGTGGGAGGAGGCCATTGTTTTCGGCGGCGAAAATTTGCAGAATTTTCAAAGAGAGAGCCGAGAGTTGCGGGGAAAGGTTTGGGGGCTCATAGGGTGGTGGGTGGTGGTAGTTGTGGGGGTTTTACCCCAGAAAAGGAGGGGGTTATGGGAGAGCAGTTCTGGGCCGTACGGAGTGAGGTGTGTTGGTTTCGGTAGTGGGGGTAAAAGCGCGGATTGGAGAGGAACTGGGGGTTATGGAAGTGTGTGGCGTTGGGGTTGGTTCTGAGGGGGAGGGAGCGGAGGAGGCAGAGTAAGAAGCGGTGACAATGGTGCGGGAGTCGGGGTCTGTTCGGCGTGGATTTTATTCGGAGCGCGGGGTCCAGGATGTGGGTAAGCAATACGAGTGGTTTGTGCTATGTAAACAGGAGTGTGTGTGGGGGGAGGAGGAAATTTCTGGGGAAGTAATGGAAGTGTGTGGGTACAGGAGGGTTATTTGGATGGATGGGAGTTAGGAACGCCTCATCTCTCCCTCCTAAAGCTTTTTTTTCCCCCTATTTGAATTTTTTTATCCGGCTCCTGGTGTGGGGCAATAGGGGCACCGCTGCTCTGTAGATTTTTGACGTGGTGTTGGTGGATATTCCGGGTGGAGGTCCGACGATTGTCATACACTGCGCATACAGCAATCCTCCGCTACCGCACCCTCTAATTCTCCCCCCCCTGCACCCACGCCGGTTCCCGCGCAACTGCTCCCTTGCCGCTCCACGCGAGGAGAAATACGATGATGATGAATTCCGAACCCGCTGTTTCCAGTGTGTGTTCTTTTGTTTTTCCGCGCGCACACAAAAGGAAATGCTGTTTATACGTGCTCAATATTTTAATCTGGCAAATACTTTTAAAATAATGGCCCATCTGATGCCCTAAAAAAGGAGCTTTTTGCTTTGATGGTGTTTTGAATTTACAAAAAAAGGTTCCGCTTAATATAATATATTTAGTCCGTGGTATTATAAAGTACCGAGTGTTATACCGAGTTTTTTTAGGAGCTTGCTTCAGTGAATAGAAAAAAGATACACGTACGTTTATTTTTTAGTTTTTTCTGATAAAACATGCGAATGCATGTGTTTTTGACTTGTTAATTCTTTCTTTTTTACTATCAGTTTGCGTACTAACGTAACGCTCTGTGAATTTGTTTTCGGAGTAATGCTAATGGATACCGAGAAGAGTAATTTTCACTGGCTGGTAGATTTATTTATCCTCGCGTTCAATCTCCCATTTTCATTTGCGTGATGGGGAAGGCATTAGGTTTACCATTAAATAGTTTTCGAATATCTAGCGTTTCAATATATTTTAGAATATGGTTTCTACATTATTGTGTCAACTCCATAGAATTTACTCTGCGCAAACGTATTTTCTGTATCATTCCTCAGCATCATCATTTCACTGAGTAAACGCCTGGGTATTCCACTCAACCATCTCTATTGGACTGTATTCTTTGTGCTATGCAAAATATGAGTTGAAACTCGTTGTTGGTATCTGAGGGACCTTTTTCCCGACACATTTGTTCGCAAAATAACTGAGATTAAATATTTTGTTGGTAATACCGTATTAAATGTATAATAAATTACAGTATAGTTCCAGTTAGCTAGTAGTGGCCCAGTTTTATGAAATAACAACATTATAATTTCCTGAAATAATATGCGCACGCGGTTTGCGCCTGCGTCCTACAGAATTGCATCTTATCTGGCATTCTTCATGCCACTTAATTCAAATTACTAGTGTTGCTGAAAATTTGCCTGGTTATTCAAACATTCCGATAGATACAAACCCTCAATACTTCTTTCACTTTTTGATACAACTTTAACCAATTGAACTTTTGAGTTTTTCCTAAATTGCATCATACTGTTTGTAATAATGATAGGTAAATCGAAAAACAAAAAAATATAACTTTATAAGCATTGCTTTTAATATGTCAACCCTATAGGAAATTGATTATAAGACGTTCATGTATATGTGAAACCGTGCTTTAAGATCTAACATCTCTTCCAAACAAATAACTTAATTATTGGTTTGGTCATGTTAAGGAAATTAATTATAGTCAAATCACTGAACTGATTTACAATAGCAGAGTAAAAGAAGTAAAAGGAAGGGATATACAATATACCCATGGTTGAATGTGGTGGAAGAGGAGGAGGAATACTAGGAGTTTTTGTAACTGGAGAGCGTGTATAAAGCCATGCATGAATGCAGCAGAAAAGATAGAGTGATTCAAGGATGAGGTATTATGGACCAAATTAATAAAGCAAATCCAGTTCTTAGGCCTAACAGCAACGAATAAGTTCTTTGGCTGTACCTACCCCGAAATGTTGCATTTTACCTAAGCAATTGTTCTAAGAAGAAATTTGTGCACATATCAGTCAGGCAGTATCTCTCTTATTTTGTCGTTTCCGTCAATTATTGAAATATAGTGCTGAGTTTAAATAATATCCTCACTGTTACACAGTAACGCTTATTTCAATGAGTTTAGCAAAGATACCCGAATGGAGCTTTTGCCTCCTTGTCTGTTGCCATTTATTAACGTCCATGGATTTTAATGAAGAGCTTTCATCACGGTTTTTCACGTACCGTGTTTGCCGGAGATCCTTTCTCAGTTCTTTGATGTCTCACACTTGGGACGGATCGCCCTTTCGCTGATATTCCGTATACCTCACTTCATTGCGATACCCGTGATCGTATCTTCTTTTATGTTGATCCGAAAAATTTTGCTTCGGAAATGAACTTCAAGCGGATTCACTCTCCGTTTCTCGTCCTCTGAGATGGAATTTTTTTTTGCGCGCAATCTCACCTTTCTATCATCGTCGTCACGTACTACGAGTTTCACCATCTTCCGTATCTCGATTCCTTCGCCAAATTCACGGATCTTTCCACTCTCTCCGCTACGCTCCCGAAATCCCTTTTTTCTCTCCGTTCCTTGGTTTTCATTCCCCGATTATGTCTTCCCCGTATCCACCTTCGATTTCCCCAGTGGAGGACTCTGCCTACAGTCGCGGACGCAGAAGTTCTTTTCGGATTCTTACACTGATGGATTTGTACAATCAGACGATAGTCTTGTACAGTGATGTGTAAATTAACTATTTAATCGCCAGAAGTATACAATCTACTATCGTCTATCGTCCGCTATTTTGTTATGGTGCGGATGAAAACATACCTCATAACTTGCTTGAATTATATCAATAAAAATACAGCAAGGTGAATCATATAACGAAATAATAGTTTTTTTTCACAAGCGTTACCCAGTAAATTGAATTGGGAGCTTTTCAGATAAATTCAATTGTCGAAGTTCTTCTTGAAGTTTTTCAGCATTGAGACCTTTTTAATAATTAATGAGTAAAAACTATGGAAAATGGCACGTATCATCACATGCAGAAATCAGTGGGTACTGACTGAATAATGAAAGATTTTAAAAAATATTTCGTTTACATTTTTTAAGATTTTCGCACACTTTACACTGGATTATTTGGTAGTTTGAGAACGAAGAAGAACGTTATCCGAAGTTAGTAACGCATTGTAGTTCGGAAGGACGGTAATGGGAAGACTTACTTAGGGGATGAATGAAAGGATTAGTGAAACACAGTGATGGCGCTAGCTTACACTTAGTATAAGACAAGATATCCAAAGTTTTACGTTCTGACCGGCGAACTTGAAGTTCTCTCGACATGGCAACCAATTAAAGATCAAGGTTTCACTGAAAAATCTCCAACAAAGCTGAGATTCAAGCCCAAGCACTCAAATGGAAGCCTGGACACAGTCCATCAAACCAACCGAAGCCGGTGTATACATTTTTCCCAAAAACTATGCTAGCAATCGTGCATGGTGGTAAGTTTACTGTTTTTTCATCACACGATGCTGCTTAGCTACCTATCTACAACCCCTTAGGATTTGGGTTGATGTGGTTGTTTGAGTCTGGCTTCCCGTCTCGAGGGTTCCAATCACTTCACTGTCAGGAATATTTCAGCGGAATCCCGATTTTAAATTTGGTGTTTTGGATAGAATATAAAGTACAGTAATCTGTCCGTTGAATTGGACGTTAAAGTGTAGACTTCCTGGTGTCTTTCGTTGAGAATAGCCCTATTCCAACGAAGGGCTTCTCTCCACCCCTTCCTCCATTTCCCAAGTTATGATTCTTTTGCTTTCCAACCCACCTTTTCTGACGGCGCAGATGACTTTATTTTTCGGTTACCTTCTCCAAATAACTAATAAACCTACATCTAAATACTGTGCGTTTCAAATTAAGTTAAGAGCATGGGTCTTATGGAGAACAGGGTTGCTACGCGTGTTCATCTCCCGGCCACGTACGCAACCATTTCCTTGGCAGCGCCAAATTTAATTAAGTTATTTAGAAGTATAAAATTCTCTTATTTAAGACTCATACACGTGCGTAATTGCGAAAAGACGGTTATTAATTACAGAAATCCAAAGGATAGAAAGTTTTGCATAGTTTTTCGAACCTATGCTTCACTCTAAGGCTAATTAAAATATAATTTTCAATAAGCCATGGAGGGACCACACTTGTTCTTCTTAAGTTTTTATTAATAAAAAAAATGATTGGGAGGTTAGAAGGTCACTCGCTGAGTTTTACCATTGAGAAATAAATAATTTCTCTCCTAGAGCCATTTGGTATTTCGATTTAAATTCCACGCCAAAATCTATGTCTTAGCTGACGCTATTTTGATGAACTTTGGTGGTATATCCTTATTGTAGTGTGGATGAGTGGTTTAACCCTTCCGTGACTGTGTGGGGTAAGTTAGTTACCCCAACTTATGTTAATGTTGTATAACTTTTATGTTTTCAATTTTTTTCTTTCCCTATTTCTTGTATTTGAGCACAACCACTTTGTCGTTCCTTTGGTGACGATTGAAAATGTTTTAGATTCAAATTGTTTCTGAAAACTGTAAATTTGTTAGGTGGGGTAACTGAGGTACCCCACACAGCTGTTCTCGGCAAGTCATAGTGTGTGAGTCTCGTAGCCTGTGGGGTAATTCATTTACCCCAGCATTCTTTTCTTCAGTTAACGGCTCATTCATTGCATTAAAATATATTTTATAATTCCACAAATCAGATTTTTAAACTTAACGCTACTATGTTTATCAAAAATACAGCTCAGTCCTTCACCACGGTGTACAATGTAGCTTCGCACCTTTGGGGAAGTTGCTGTCTACTATCACGTTTCCACGTCTCACCTTTGGTGAAATTTATATTTATTTTTAGAAGTCGGTAGTCATCATTGAAACGTTATCCTCTATATCCTATGACTGGAATTACTCTGCGGCGACTTATTAATTCAATGTCATTGAGACTTCCTGGGTAAAGAAACTTTTTTCTTGCCTCAATTTCGGGAGAGTATTTTTTGATGAGTTTACATTCACCCCTTATACATATACAAAGTGAACATTCTGAAAAGTGTTGCAAAATTAGTTGATACAATACGTATAGGCAACTCAAACAAATTTTACCATCCTAGGAGAAGGTATATAAGACCGTGCCCTCGCCAGCAATCCAACAATATAGTTCTGTGAGAGTTCAGGCACTTACTCGCTCTCAGAATGAAAAGGAGGCTCTACGGAGAGGCTGAAGTGCGTAGGATTTTGGAGGAAAGTGACGAGGATTTCGAAGTGAGTGAAGAGGAATCGGAAACCGAAGATAAAGCAGAGGAAGTAGAAGACTTCGAGGATGAACTTCATTGCGAGTTGCCGAGAGAAATCGCTACTGGTAACTCTTGTAGCCAGGGTTCTTACAGGTCCAGGTCGGGATTTCAGTGGAACACTAATCCTCCAGTTTCCAGGAGACGGAGATTACACAATATTGTATAATCCCCGAGTGGACTTACGCAGCACAGATTTGTAAAGAAATGTTATTATGCGTACAATTAGTAAAATTAAAACAATACAATAGCTTCTGTGCATTCAAGTTTTCACATTTCATTTTTGTCACTTTTTGGCATAGAGAATTTGGGTGTTGATTTTTTACTGAATGTTATTAGTCGGAATACAGTCCAGGACAGCTGTGGCATTGCTTCAATATGTGTGCCCGTTTTTGAGGACAATGAAATTGATTACTAAAAAAATTTACCCATAATTATTCTCAGAAAGATAATTAAGTTTACCAAATGTGCATATATTTCAATGAAAACATTACATCGCTGAGAGAGGATTTCCAACTCTTTTTGTATGAAGAAATGATCCAGGAGATATGTGCCTGTACGAATCGTGAGGGCCATATCACCCAAGCTAAGAAGAACATAAACCAACCCGGACAAGAAAAGCCATGGAAAGAAGTGACTGAGTGAAATGTATGCTTTCTTGGCTATATTGTTTGCTGCAGGAAAAAACCATGCGATAAATCTCCATTTAACTGAAATGTGGTCAGAAGATGAACATTTTAGAGAACATTTATACACTGCAGTGATGTCCCGCGATAGATTTAAAGTCCTACCAATTCCAAAATTTTCGAGTCAACGACATGGGCACAAGGGTAGCTAGAATGAAGAATTCAAATGATAAATTTGAAGCAATGAGGTCAATTTACGACCAATTTGTGGGGAATCGCATTAAATGTTATATGCCGTGCTCTAACATCACGGTGGATGACGGGTTGCCAATTTCAGGGGTAAATGTCCATTCAAAGTCCACATAAAAAGTAAACCGGGTTGTTATGGAATCAAGATCTGGGTATGTGCTGATTCGGAAACGTCTTATATTCTTTCTTCTCAAGTTTACGTCGGTAAGGTTGGAAACAGGAAAGAGAAAAATTAAGGACAACGGGTTGTAAATGACTTAGTGCGACCCTACTATGGGACTTGGCGTGGGGTTACATGTGATGATTTATTTACTTTAATTCCACTAGATCAAAAACTATTTGAAAATAAAGTTACAATCACTGGTACACTTAGGGCAAACAAAACGGAAATTCCTGTTGAATTTCTCCCGCATCCATCTAGGGAAATGTTTTCAAGTTTATTTTGGTTTACTAATAATATCACTATGGTTTCCTATTTTCCTAAAAAAAAGGAATGGCCGTCATTCTTTTATCAACCCAACACAATGACTCTGAAAAAGCAGGTCCAAAAAATAATTTCAAACCAGAGATAATAAGGGGCAGTTGATAATAACCAAACCAAACGGGCAGTTGATAATGGGAATGAATTGACGCGGGAAAATGCATGTGTCCGTAGCACAAGAAGATGGCCATTTAGAATATTCATGGAAATTATAGATATGGCTGCATTAATTTTCCTTAATAATTTGGACAAAGAATCATCCCAATTGGAAAGCTAATGATCGAAGTAGAAGGTTTTTCCTTAGGGAATTGTCAGTGGAACTCTCTCAAAATAATGTTCTCCAAAGAAAGCAATTATCTCATAATTATCATTTGCCTTCAAAAATGCAATACATATATTTTTGAAAGAAAAATACTTATAAGAGTGTGACAGAAACAATGGCACGCAAAACAGCACCCCAAGTAGATCAAAGCATTGCTATTTTTGTCCGAGAAAAGAGGATAAAAAGACTAAGGTGCATTGTACTGGATGCAACAAAGCAGTTTGCAGCTCTCATAGTGAAGAAAAATAACTTGAATCTTGTTTTGAATGCCGGGATGGAAGTTGAATACAATAAAGTTAATAATGTTGTGAATTCAATAACGCCAAAAATCTACATGTTGCCATCTTATGTACTCGTATGCTAATCATAGTGCAATTACAATAACAAAATATGAAATATTTTAGCTATTTCACACAATACCGACGTAAAAACCTTAATGTAACCTACAATGTATTAAAAAATTTAACAAAACATGCAATTATATCACTAAAAAAGAACCATGATAGTGAATAACAAGAAAGACTAAAAAACAACATTTTTTTACAAATTATAAATGGGGTAACTGAAATACCCCACATAGCCGTTCACGTAAGTTTTCAAGGCACAGTCACGGAAGGGTTAAAATGGCTGAGAGAAAAAAAGTATGTGTACAGTTGTGTGCCAAGTTGCAAATCTACGTCGTGTAAGTTGCATCAATGGAAGTGAGGCGAGAGAAAAGCAACGCGTATAAGTATGCTTAAGTTAGCCTGAGTTCATTTTTCAATCAAAACACTTTCAGTTTGCGGAAGAAGCCTTCAAGCGAGCTCAAAGGTGTGTTGGAATGTTCAAATGTTCAACATCTCTGCAGACGGGCGCCGCTGTGGGTACCACGACCTGCGTTTACATTCGCCGTTTTCTCCTGACGCTCATAACACACTGATGTCTCCTCACTCTCCGATTCCCATCGAGTGTTGATCACAATTTTTCCTTGAGCACGTCCCTTGCGATTTCGCATCTCGAACGTGACGGTGATTTGAAGAAAAAAATTTCCGCAAGTTTTGTTGCTCGGCGCTCGCAAAGTCTTCTTTCCAGCTCCGCTCCGTCCCACCTCTCAGCCTATCGCTCTCCCTCTTACCCACCCCTTCATCCTCGGGCGCAATTACGCGCTAATAGGCCCCTGCGTTCCGAGATGTCCCCATCTGAAAACTTTGAATGTGCTCTGTCCAAGTGTTTTACGTATAGTCGTATTTTTTCGTGGTTTGATGAGGCAATTTCCTTCCGATCCTATTTAGTGTTTGGGTTCTCGATAGATTTACTCGTTCTGATCCATGTTCCATTGTCTTGTCTAAAAGAAGTATTACCTTTAATTCACTAAACGCGGCGATATCTCAGCTCAGGTTAGCATTGTGGTACTAAATATTGGTTTCAATTTTCGTTCGTTGTGATGACAATAGCTACCTAGGAAGACCAAAGATGGAACCGTTTTCCTAAGTTTTGCGGAATAATGTAATGGAGTCAGGTGGTGGATGAAATCGGATTGCTACAAGGAGAATTATGTTGTGCTTCCTTCCGCTGGCATTTAAAATTTAAAGAGTGAACTGATAATGTTATGGTATATACATCACCACGCGCAAGAAATATGAGTTCAAATGCTGTACATATTTTTCTCTGCGAAGACGAATCGGAAATGTTTTTCTCAATGGTGGTGAACGTAAAATTTAATTATAATATGACCTAATTTATCTGAATGCTGCTATTTATTGCACTTGCCGTGAATTACAAAAAAATCGTTTTGCTCATTGGATTTTTGCACTCGATATTTGACGCTTTCAGTTTCGGATTGGAATGTCAATGAAAAGAATGAGGTATTAACTTCACTGTTCTGACGAAAGAATGAAATATTTGATATTTTTCACTTTGTTAATTAGTTTTATGCGCGCTTTTATTCATTATGCATCAATTCCAACACTTTTGTACTGAGAAAACATTATTACTACTCTAATTCGGTGGACGAGACCCTTATAACCTGTTTCACTCTTCTGTTTAAATGATTGGATCGGAGTAAAGTGTGGATATGACGTGTGTTGAAGGGAAAAATGTTTCTTAATATTTACATTGAGGTACTGCAGATGAAGGAGTTGTGAGTGCTCATTCTTCTCACTAGTCCTCTGCGATCCGTCTAATGTGCCAGAAATTTCTGAAATATTGTCCTTTCAAAACCAATCTTCATGAATTATTCCCAGGTCACACGTCGGGTCAGGTCCTTCATCTCCTCCGACGCTTCGATACGCGACTCATTCACCTTTCAGGGCTTCTATTGCCTTTCCGTGGAAATTGGCCGACTTAAATGCTATTTCTGATAGGTCAGACGCCCATTCATTGACCAATTGTCAAACTCATCATTGGAATAATATTCCAATGTGATTTGGTTGGTCAGGAGTAGGCTTTCATGACTTATTCAGTAGGAAAATTACCTCCCTTCCCCATGGTTATATATATGTATATGAAGTGGGCCTCCAAGTAATTTTTTTTGAACTGAGTAAAAATTAGATTAACATCAATCTAAGAAAAACCTGATAAATAAAAATCTGCAGATCATGAGAAAAACCTTTTCTTACAAAAACATGAATGTGGAGCATCTTAGCGAAGCGACTGTATTATTTCAGTTTACAGCGAGTACTTACGCGGCTACGCATTCTTCAAGAGGAAGATATCCATATTTAGTACCTTTTATAACTTCACATTAGATATTCGTGTTTGATTCTTTAACGACCATAATTGCTTATATATAGTTAAGTTTTTCCTGAAGGCGTACAACCTCGTACCGATGAACACTAAAATTTGTTTAACATTATAGTTTAGTGTATGCTAATGGAATACATGGGATAAATTTTAATGTAACCTTCGGAACCCTTATTTTTCCTGTTTGTTTACTTCTTCCTCTGCCGCCCACTCTGCTCTCCAACCTTGTTAAATCCGTGCCAAATATGCATTGCGAATGCATAAAGCCACGCGCGCATCTGGTGGAATTTCGCAGGGAGATGGGATTTGCTTTCCCTATTGGCAACGGCTGGAGAATATGAAACAGTAGAACGATGATGTTTTGACATGGTGTCACTTCATTGCATTGTGCGAGGCCAGGGGTGAAGAAATTGCCTAACACTAGTATGTTTGATGAAATTCCTTTTCACTACACTTCATGTATGCAGCGTTAAAACTAGCGTACGAGCAGGGAGGCAGAAGTTGAATTTTGAATGGAATCCTTTGCGCAAAAGCTTTGGATTTAGACTTTATTTTCCCCAATCATCTCTCCCAGAAGGTATTTTCAAATTTTCATCTTTCAGTAGTATTACTTCATTGATTTTTATTGATAGGTAGACTAATACATTCAGAATCTCGAGGTGTAACCAACGAAGAAGTCACATTACTTCGATAGGATCGGTAAATGCATAATTTGTGTTTTTAGAAAACGGGAATGTTGTTATGACAAAAATGTCGCATTAATGGAGCACAAATGCAAGTCATTGGGATTAGCATTGAGCCCAGGAATTTTAAAATCCCGTGGCGACTGCTAGATTTTTCTAATAGCTGATTCTGTATATCTACTTGAAAACTCTACTATCCATTGAAAAACGATGAGATCCTATTTGTTCATCTACTCTTGAGTTTGTTATTCCAACCTGAAGAGTTCATTAATATCAACTTTCCCCTATCATTTTCTGCGGTAAATATGTTGACAACGGTTTTTTATAATATAATAATATTAAGTAAGTTTTATTACTCCATACACAAAATGACCCTATGACCGGCAATCTATCCCTGCTAACAGTGCTGCCCGTTTAGTCACAGACATGTTTATTCTATTTTATCATCTCTGTGGAATGCGCTACTTTACACTGAGAATCCTTAAATATATGTTTATAAATTTACTTGGAGACTCTGGAATTTCTTGAAAACACAGATTATCCAGCTTGAAATCATTTGTGGCTAAAAAGTCTTCTGCATTTTCTTTCGCAAATGTTGACTCGTTTAATTGAAAATGTGCTGTAAGATTTAATTTTAAAAGATTAATAAAAACTTTAATAACTTGGGAGGTTAATGGGTCACCAAGGTTCACCAAGTACGAGAGCCAATATCTCCCCAAAATGATTTTTTTCATTCGTTAAGCCTACAAATTTTAAAATAATTCTTATATAATTCACGGATTTCACCAACTGTGACTTATTAAATATATACGTTTAGACGCACACACTCAACCATGACTTGGAAGTAGAAAAATCACCCGAAAGTGGGAACCCTGGACCTAAGGTTGACAGACAAGGAAGTTGCACCGCCGTCACTGAGACCGGAAATTTTTCATAACCGATTATTCTGTAAATCCCAAACATATATTTCTCAATTTTGAAATTCATACATTTGTATATATGGTAATGTTATTTTTTTTTAAATAAAAATGACATTTTCTTAAATTTTCACGTATAGTTTCGATCAGTTTTTAACGCTATTTTACCAAGGCAATACACTAAGGAAATGTTTATTAACAAAACACCTATGCTAGTTGAGTCTGAAAAAGCGAAAATGTTTTGCCTACGCCAAAATAATAATGAAGGGCTATTTTGTTTCACCTTTCCTTGAACTACGACCTTGACGTGGTGGAAAAGCTTCGCGTTCCAATGACCACTAGAGCTGGACTGGCAGGAGCAAGTACTATTGCTCCTGGTAGGGCCACCCATGCCAGATAGGTCGAAGGGTAGGAGCCAGACGAAAGGTAGTTCCGTGATGGTGTCACGTTC
The DNA here is from genome assembly GCA_963573305.1 of Pyrrhosoma nymphula. Classification (NCBI taxonomy): domain Eukaryota; kingdom Metazoa; phylum Arthropoda; class Insecta; order Odonata; family Coenagrionidae; genus Pyrrhosoma; species Pyrrhosoma nymphula. The sequence continues at coordinate 66,114,060 of OY754333.1, forward strand.
AAATACCGTTGAGTGACGTGGGAATACCTCTCAACTATCACATCATAGAATGTGAAAGTCATTCACAAGAATTGATTCCTGGCAACTACGGGACGCCGCCCACTAGGGTGGGTGTCGTGCCCGGCAGCGGAGGAGGCAAGGCCACCGCGGTCGTCATCACACGAAATCCTTCCCAGAATCATCGTCGGCGGATACAAGAGATAGGAGGGAGAAGAAGAAGAAAAAGAGAAAGAGGAGGAGGAAAACAGTGGTAAAAATAGGAACTTGGAACGTAAGGACCATGATGAGGGCCGGGAAGCTTGAAAATATTAAACGGGAAATGGAAAAAGGAAAAATAGATGCTTTGGAATTGTGCGAGGTGAGATGGAAGGATAGCGGAGACTATTGTAGTGATAGCTACTGGGTAATCTATAGTTGGACAGATGAGAGTCAACGTGGGGTAGGCATGGTACTGAGCACAAAGTTGGGACTGAGGGTGGTAAAAATTGAACAGGTGAACTACAGGATACTAGTGGTAGAAATAAAAGCACGTCCGACGAATTTCGTACTGGTCCAGGTATACATGCCTACGAGCAACCATAGGGAGGAAGAGGTGGAAGAGGTGTACCAGCAAGTAGAAGAAATAATTAGAGAATTGCCGGGAAAGAAAAACCTGATAGTGATGGGTGACTGGAATGCAATGGTGGGGGAAGGGAGGGACGGATTAGAAGTGGGAGGGTTTGGGCTAGGAAGAAGAAATGATCGCGGTGAAAAGGCAGTTGAATTTTGTAGAATAAATAAATTAGAAGTGACAAAATCTTGGTTTAAACATCACTCCAGGCGTAGGTACACATGGAAAATGCCTGGTGATCCTGGGAGATACCAAATTGATTATATAATGGTGAGGCAGAGATTTAGGAACAGTGTAAAAAACTCTCGTAGCTATCCAGGGGCGGATGCGGACTCGGATCATAACTTGGTGATGATGAAGTGTGAAGTTAGATTCAAACGGCTTTGTAAGGGTAGGAAGATAAGGGGGTGGAACCTTGAAGCATTGACAGGGTTGAAAAGGAGGGAATACCAAGAGCTGGTAGAAAAGAACATAGTTGAAGTATAGTGGATGGAAAAATAGAGAGAAGATGGGAGATTGTAAACACAGGCAACGTAGGAGCGGCAGAGAAAACAATAGGAACGATGGAAAAGAAGAGGGTTAAGAAGCAGTGGGTAACGGAAGGAATGATAAAGAAAATGGAGAGAAGGGTATGGAAAAAAGTCAACATCGACGTAGGCAAGAGGAAGTACAAGGAATTGAATAATAAACTTCGGCGAGTGAGCAATCGGGCAAAAGAAAACTGGTGGAAGGGACAATGCGAGGAAATGGAAAAGCTGCAGGAGGAGGGGGAAGTGGGTGCTTTGTACGCCGAGGTGAAAATATTATCGGGTGGTAAGAGAGGGCAAACGACACCAAAGGTTAAGGACAAAACGGGGAAGATATTTATCGAACAGGAAGATATCCAGGAAAGGTGGAGAGAATACGTAGAGAAGCTATATGACAGCGAGAATAGACTCTTTAGCCTAGATCTAGAGAATGAAGGAACAATAGATAAAGATAACCTTGGACCAGAGTTACTTGACAGCGAAATTGAGAGGGCATTAAGAGAGATGAAGTGTATAAAAGCCATAGGAACCGGCAATCTACCTTCGGAGCTACTGATGAATCTAGGTAATAAGGGGAGAAAATCGTTTTTCGAAGTTATTCGCAGGATCTACGAGGATGGAGTATGGCCAGAGGATTTTGTGAAAACTGTGTAATACCTATCCCGAAGAAGAAGAAAGGGTCAGACTGCGAGGAGTATAGAGCAATCAGTTTAATTTCGTACGCGGCAAACATTTTACTTAGAATAATAAATAGAAGGCTGGAGAGCAGAGCAAACTACTATTTAGTCGATGACCAATTTGGATTCAGGAAGGGGAGGGCCACCAGGGGAAAATAGGAATAGATTGGCGTGATAGGAGACCCATCCGAAACTTATATATGGAGCAGAGGGCTCAGGTGAGGGTAGCTGAGGGTGAATCAGGGTGGGCAGTAATAGGTCGCGGGGTGCGGCAAGGGTGACCGTTGTCGCCTTAGCTTTTTAACATCTATGCTGAGGAAATGGTAAGAGAGTAATGGGATGACCTAGATGTGGGAATGAAAGTTGGTGGCCAGCGGTTAATGTCGGATAGATTCGCGGACGACCATGCGTTGGTCAGTCGATCATCGAAAGGATTGAAAACGTTTGTAGATGCATTGGAAAAGTATTACGAGAAATATGGGATGAAGATAAATAATAATAAAACAAAAGTAATGAGATTCTCTAGAACAAAGAAAGGGAGGCTGGTTTAAAGAGTAGAAATACACAAACAGGAGCAAGTTGAACAATTTAATTATTTGGGTAGTACGCTAGAAGAAACAGGACATAGTAGCAAAGACAACAGGAGGAGAATAGCGCAAGTGAAGGAAGCGTTCAATATTAGAAGGGAGCTGATGACGGGGACCTTAAGTTAGAATGCAAAAAAGGGACTGGTGAAGAGCTTGATATGGAGTGTGGCGATGTATGGGGCAGAAACGTGGACCTTGAGAAGGGAAGACGAAAATAGGCTGAGGGCTTTCGAGATGTGGATGTGGAGGAGAATGGAGAGGGTGCGTTGGAAGAAAAGGAAGACAAATGAGGAAGTGCTTGACATGGTGGGCGTGGAGAGGAAACTTATAGATGAGATTAGGGGAAGGCAGAGTAGGTCGATGGAAGCGGTAATGAGGGGCGATGGTTTGCTGAAGGCCGTGATAGAGGGAAGTATGTTGGGTACACGGGGAAGGGGAAGAAAGAGACTAGGTTTTATGGATGGGATGAAGAAAGGTAGGACTTACGCTGAGATGAAGAAAGAAATACTAGAGGTAGATAAGGCACGGCTCGTGTAAGAGCCCGTTGTATATTCTCCGACTTTCATCATAACTTACCTCTAGCCGGTAGGTTAGTCTAATGAATGAATGAATTTTTTTTCAAATAAGTCGATCACAATTGAAATCTGATTTCTAATGAAAATACGCTTCCTACAGCTAACAAAATTACTTTAGGATTGTAGTATAACAGCCAAATTGCTAGGAAAATACTCTAGTAAACTAATTACAAACATAAGAATTTATCACCCACGTAACTGAAAGAATGCTAGGAAATGTTTTTTCAAGAAAACTAAGTACATTTTTACCATATTTAAATATGAACATATTTTATTTATAAGAAAATTTGTAGTTTGGATTAATATTATTAAGTATTATCACTTGAAATTTTGATAAAACTGATAATGTAAATTCACGAATTCAATTCAACAATGATTACGTGTATAAAAATTTAATGAAGTAAATTCGAGTCTCAAAAAGTGGGGTATTATCGCCCACGCCATTGAAAGAATGCTGGAAAGAGTTTGCTTCAAGACAGTCAAATACCTAACAACCGTGAAGTCTTAGGCCATCTTTTTTTTTGAAAACCAAAATAAACCCAAATGAAATGGAGTGGCCTCTTTTTCCCTCAACTCTCTTATTCTGCGAATCCTTACTTTCCTTAAATTTTTAAACAAATTTTTCCAATGAAATAGAGCAGTGAATTTGCTTTTAGGGAATAAAAACTATAAAACTAATTTGAAAAAGTGAAGAACTGTCACTTATGTCTCTTAAATATTGGAGAAAAATAGTTTAAAGGCAGTTAAATGCTCTTTAACATGAATTTTTAATATTATCTTTTGATAAATTTATAATGTTATCGTTAGAATATACTGCAGTAATAAATGAGTTTAGAAAGGAGTCGTACCTAGCTAGTAGAGTTTCTAAGAGGAATTGTCGCCCACGTCATCAATAGAATTGTGGAAAGAGTTTGCATTATGGCAGTCAAGTACACTACAACCGTGATTCCTAACGGGAATGCAATATCATAAAATATTAGGTCATCCCAGCCCTCATTCGTGAAAGCCAGAATTTATGTTTTTATTTGCGTGCACCGATTTTTTTGCGTGGATGCAAAAAATGAACCCCCTTCGAATGGAGTGATCTCTCTTCTCTCCCCAACTCTCTCACTCCCTCTCTCTAAGCCTAATACTTTGAGCCCCTTATTTATGCTCTCCACTCCTGCATACCCCTCGCCGAGTCTCGGCCATAGAGTTTTCTCCGCTGTTCCTGCACTACTCTTCTCTATCTCACACTCTCTCTTCAATCCGTTTCCTCACTTCCTCTCCCTCTCTCCTACAACCATTCCTTTCCTCAACTCACTCCCATGCGTGTCTTCCTCGCACAACCCATCCCCCTTCACATCTCTCGCATCTCCTCCGCCCCCACTCTGCCCCCCAACCCTCTCTCCCACACCACCCCTCTGCCAATTTCTCCCCATCGGTTTTTCGCTTGGCGTCTGAGTGCCTTGGCATCGATCCAAGGATACGCAAACCCCATAACTTTGCCCCCACCCCTCCTCCCAACCCCCCCTGCTGAAAAATAATGAAAAAGCGCGTAAGGGGTGGGGGGATGTGCTCTTCGTTGACTCTGGTGGTGGTGGTGTTGGATGTTTTTCAGGGGTGGGTGCGCGTAGCTAAGGGTACAGGCGGCGGTAAGGGTGTGAGAGAAGAATCCTGGGACGTAGGGGAACGTGGCAGGAGTACAACTGTAGCGTGGGGACCCGAGGGATGGGAGGGGGGCGTGGTGCTTGGGAAGGAGGGAGGGGTATCCACTGTTCTGGAGACGGAAGCAGGAGTTGGGGGTGGGTTTTTCGGGGACGAACAAAAGGGTTTTCGCATGGGTTGGCCGGGATGGCGACGAGTGGTTCGACGTAATGAATCGATTAGGAACAGAGTGTGTGAATCGGTTCGTGCGAACAAAAAAGTCTTTTCTCCTTGTCGGAATCGATATATCGGGCACGAGAGTCGATTTGGATCTTATTGTGCGCGCGCGATTGAATTCGAATTTATGAGAATCAAATGGCGAGATTCGACGTGTTGGAAAATCAGGTTTTTCCTGTTTTTTTTTTTCGTCGAGTTGACTTGAATCCTCGAGGCGACGTTTCGAAGGCTTTGTTACTTTCTCAAGGCTTGATATTCAGTACCCATCGTTGCCAGATGTCGTCGATAGTATAATAATTCACTACTGGCTCAGTAAAGTAAACTTAGTAGTTAACATTTCCTGTAAAATGTGTTTATTACATAACCTGGCTTCATCAGTACACCTAAGGATGTAAATATGTTAATGAAGCTGATATTAACTTTAAATTCAAAACCTTTAAGGAACATAATGTTTGTACCATGTTTGTTTCATTAAGAACCAGAATTTGTTTTAAGTTACAACGGAACCCGTATGTAAAGGATTTAGATACCAGGATGGCATTGCAATTTCCACGAGTGGTTGTATTTTTGACGGCCATGGTTTTATTAAAAATAAACACTTAGCAATTAATCTATCCTGTATTAAAAATTGATGTATTTTAATTTCTTCAAAACACCTTTTTTAAAATATTTATCCTCTATCACAATAATCACTGTCGTGTTAAAAATTATTTATTTATTTATTTATATATTTGTCAGTAAGTCCCATCAGGAGCACACCTAAAGATGATGATGCTTTTGAAATATTTAATTAGAAATAATGGTGTTACTTAATTGGGTGAAGCACCATTATAAAGGAAATTGAATAGAATTTGTTATTTTAATAGGCGATTGTTGTTTATTTACAGTATGAAAAATCCTCTCAGACTGCAATAGACCACCTAATGGGTTACTTCAGCGAACGTGTTCAATCGCGTTGAGATCCTCGGTTTCCTTTAAATTGGATTAAACTAATGCAAACATTGTATGGAAGATGAGTCTGATTAATCGAGACCACACTGTGCTCTTCAATGTGGCTATGATGACAGTAGCATGACAGTTGAATTGTGACAATTTGATGCCGTGGATGGATTATTTACCCATTTTAATCTGCCGCATTGGTCCATACATGAAGTAAGGTAGTCATTGTCATTTCTTAGAAATTATTATTTAAGGAGATTTAATACCACTTGGGTTTTTTAGGGGTGGTATCCCATGGAAAATTCATACTTTTAGAACTTTACAAAGAAAAATCGACGAAAAGTAATGTGATTCTTGCGTCTTGGATATAAATTCAATAGAGAGAGGAGAGAAAAAAATGACTAGTTGAGCCTAAATGGACCTACCCTTTATTCTTATGGAAACAGGTTCTCCCTTCTCTATGTTGAGACTGATCCTTGTGTGATGATAATTGTCGCGGATGGGTCTATATTGACTCATCGTTTCTTTTGTCATAATCGTTTGTGGATGAAGCAAGGTATTTTCGTTGGTTAATTTTGAAAATAAATTATTTTAAGAGATTTTAGGGCAACTTAGATATTCTTCAGAGGTGGAAACTCATGGAGCATTCATAATAAGTTAATCCTTCAGAGGAAATTTGGCTAAAAGTCATGTATTTTTAGCGTCCTTGGCGTAAATTCAAATAGGAAAGGAGAGATAACATCTCAGAGCATAACGAGTCGGAGCAAAAACGACTCAGCCTACATTCCGATCGCTAACTGATTCAAGCATATCTATTGTTAGGCGGATCCTTGTGTGGTGAAAGGACTCTCCTTGAATTAGCCAGGGAAGGGTACGAGCAGGGGGAAGCAGGGGCAGTCTCTCCATATATATCTGCAGGAGATGGGAAAGAAAGGGAAAAACGGGTGTTTGGGTTGGGTATATTTTTTTTCCTCGGGGCATTGTTGCTTTATTCCACCCCTTCCTGGAAGGGAAGGAGTGTTATTTTTTCTCTGCCGGAGGGGGAGAGGTTGTGCGAGGGGCAATGAGGGGCGTCTCATGCTGCTGCAGAGGCATTGACTCTTCTTATTCCGCAAGGCCTCGGTGAGAGAGAGAGAGAGGGAGAAAAGTCAGTCCTTCCTCCTCCGAATTGCAAACGCCCCACAGAGGGACCAAAAGCCTAAAGGTGGCCAAGATACGAAATTTTTTTTGTCACTTCAAAAACAGTACCCATACGTTTTTGGGCTCACTAAAACCGAATATAATTTCAAACATTTGAAATGGCTGTTGTAATACGGCGAATTAATCACCTGAAATAATAATTGTACGCGGATACAAGCAAAATTGCATTCGCCGATTCATAAAAATATAACTTATTTAGCTCAAATTATTCAAAAGCAATTACAATTATTGTTAAAAAGAAATTAACAGAAACAAATGAAATTCTAATCTACAAAAGAAAGTCCTATCCAGTACACATTACATTGGGATATGCCCTCAGTATCCACGCATTTTACAATAGAAAACTTTGACTCTGGCCTCGGTACTAAGCAGATAGGAAAGATTCATTTATTTGTCTTATAAATATAATCAGACTATTAATGTTTTTAGTCCAGAAGGTCTTGGGATATTTAGTAACAATCCATAAAACAGTAAGCACGGCGACGATGCCTTCTTTCTCAAAAGGAGGTGGACATTACTAATCCTAGAACCGTAATTGTGAAATTCATTGATGTGAGAATTACATAAAATTACTAATAAATTAAACCAATTTAAATTTCATTTTATGCAATTAATTTCATTAATTGCCAAAATTATGGAACATGTAGGGTGCTGTTTCTTTTTTAATCAATAGCTCAAATGTTCAATAGTACCTACTCTCTCACAATAAAACATTTTCATGAATAATTACATATTATTTATCAAAATCCTGAACACATTTTCGTTATAAATATTAATAACTAATTCTCTTTGACTGTTTTCAATATGATTTGAAACAGTTATTTGAAATGCAATTATTTTTATTGGTGATTGCATTTTCCGGAATCGAAAATACTTCATTGTGCTTCGTGCAAATCGGTTTAACGTAGGAATTTCCTCGAGAAAAAAAGAAAAGGTCCGTGGTTCGATTCCCGGTCCAGTCCGATATTTTCTAGTGGGAATTTCTACGACTTTCATCGCTGTATTTGCGGCAGGCATGAATATCTTCATACAAAATCGGTTTTATATCTCACCTTATCACTGTTCGTCTGCGCTTGCGGAAAAGTGATTTGCGCACCTGCCACATCAGCACAAAGTTATGCTCAGATTTATATTTATTTGTCGGACGCATCTCTTTGTAGCTCAAACATAACTCTATCCAACAAAAGCTACCATGAATATTATGAATTTTAGGTAATCATCCAGTTACGGTAGGTTTCAATGGAAGTGAGTAAAATTCTCCAGATTTTTGAGTGCAGGTGCAACTACAATATTTCTTTCTTCCCCGTCCCTACTTACCCGGTATGTTCCTCTCTATCACAGCCATAAGCAACCTTTAGTCCCTCATTGTCCCCTCAAGCCACCTACTCTGCCTGACCCTAGTCTCATCCAGTTGCTTCCTTGCCTCCCCAACCATTCCCAGCACTTCCTCGTTTGTCTTCCTTTCCGTCCACCGCCCTTCTCCACCCTCCACCACACCCACATCTCGAATGCCTTCAGCCTGTGACGTAGCCAGGATTTAGTTTCGGGGGAAGGAGGAGTCCATGTTGAGTGGTCAGCAGGGAGTGTGGGTGAAAAAGTTTGAAAATCAAGAAATAAAATTTTGTGCTTTGGAATTAAATGTGCAATTATGACTGCATCTTAACAGCCGTATTTTAAAGATCTTGCTGTGCAAATATTGGATATTATCCACAGTTTTTAATGTTTGAAAATAACAAGCTTATCAGCTGGAAATGTTATTCTGAATAATTTACAAATTTAATATTTGCTGAAATATTTTGTTTAAAAAAACTTTTCATGTATTCCCAGTTATTTTAATAAATTCACACACTCAAAGCTTACCTATAGCAAACCTAAAAAAAAAACAATTTTCTGTGTGTGCATTTAGGATAAATTTTAAACGGTTGGTCCCACTGTTCATCCACCCCTTCTTTTCTCTTCCCTCCTCCCCGGCCCTGGCACCCAGAAAGAATCCCTCAGTCTACTTCAGCCCTACTTCCACCGGTGTCTCCAGTCGAAAGAATGGCTCCTTGCTCGTCGTCCTTCTTATTTCCTCTCCCTCGTTTTCTTTCTCACGTGCTCCAACCCCCTTGCCCTCTTTCTGTCTTTTTCCATGTTTTCTCGCTTCTTTCTCTCTCCCTGTCGTTATTCTCTTTCTTGCTCACCCGTTATATATTTTTTTTTCGTTTTCTTTCATCCCCCTATTTTTTCGCTTTCGTCCCTCCTCGATCTCCTCTCGTACTTCCAGTGTTGCCAACTCAGTCGGATTCAGTCTCTAACTTTAAGTAAAACACATGCTAGTTTGAAAAGTTATAGAAGTTACTAGCTTTATCGCAAAATGGGTATGCACTAAACTATATGTGATTAAAGGTTACTCGGGTGTTCCACCAAGTTAGAGGCTACATATATGCCGACCACCTTTCGAAGAACAACTCCTTCTTCATCATCAAGTCTTAAGGATTTCATCATCAGGGATCGTTGTTTTTGTAAAATGAATATTTATGATGTTATTAAGTATCAATAAAATATAATTGCATTATTATTATATGGAGCTACTAACCCATTGGAACACCCAAAAACCTTCCTCTTGAACTCACCAGCAGCAAGCATTAGGAAAGCGTTCGTGCTCTGCTTTTTTCGCTTTTTTTAAGGTTTGCCATTTATATTATCATTTAGTTGGTTTTTAAACGATTTATGAAGTTTTGTGCATTGTGTTTCAAGTTCCTCAAGTGCAGACAATAATTAGGGTTACCTTCGTGTTTTTATTGTAACTAGACCTTAATGAACGAGCAAAATGCAATTGCTAGTAGTATTTTAGAAGTAACGTTAACGATGAGCAATCTGTATGTAAAGGAAAAAAGTCTCCAGTTTTTTTTTCTCCACAAACGTTTTTCCTTAAATTTAGTTATATTTATATCTAGTAGCTTTAATTAATATTTTGGTGGATCTGATATAAGTATGCTCAAATATTTCAAGTGTAGGAAAATATTCCATCGCTTTATAATTAAGTTCAATCGTTGATAGAATTAATGTTAAAATATTAGTTGGTGTAATTAGAGTAATTTATTTATTAGGGTAACTATGTAATGGAAAACAAAAGGATCTGACGTCACATCTATATTTAAAAACTGAAATTAAATTAAAATCCTCTCTTGTTTAACTTATTGTGTAATAGTGTATTCGTTGATTTTTTTTGCTCTCTGATTGATTATAATATGAGTATTTTTATGCAAGTTGTGTTAACAATATGTTTGTGAACTGGCAAACTATTTTTGATACCTATAAACATGCGAACTTTTATGAAATCCTCAATGTTACTTACAATCCTTATGTTATTATTGTTTTTTGTCTTACTGTCGACTCTAATATGATTTTCTGTGATAGTTATTTGGTACCTTGCTAAAAAAAAAAAAATTATTATTATTTTGAAATTTTTTTAATAATTACCGCAGTAATTGACCACAAATTGTATGAAAAAACTCTATCTAGGACTGAAGGAACACGCACGGGCTATTCGGAAGAAAGATTGGTATCACTCTGCCGTGGCTGATCACACACTTTTAGAAGGTCACAGTATTGACATCAAAAGGGCGAAAGTTTTGTGTAAAGAAATTAGCTACTATCAACGGATCATCAGGGAAGCCATTGAAATAGAAAAAATCCCTAAAAACCTAAACAGAGAAGATGGCTACAAACTTCCTTATAAGTGGAAAAGGCTCTTGAAAAACTTAAGTATTAATTAATCATGCTGTACATAATAACCGCTTAAGTTTGTTTATTTATTTTTCATTTTTGATTTAGAATGCCTGACGAAGCTGGCAGAATAGCATGGCGAAACTGTTGCTAAAAAAGTTTAGTTTTTAAAGAAAATTACCAACAACTCCAGCTAGGACCTTACCTAAACATCAAAAGAAAAGAAAGCGTGCGTCAAAATATATTTGGCAACACTGCCTTCTACCTCCTTACCCCCTCACTGTCTTTTTCCTCTCTCTTTTCGTTCCCTCTCTATCGTTGTCGTACTTCTCTTTCTCACTGTCCCTTTTTATATATTTTCTCTGTCTTCCATCACTCTATATTTCTGCTTTCCTCCATGCCTCCATCCCGTCACTCTTCGTTCCCCCTCGTACACTTCTTCCCTTTTCTTCCTCCGTATCTCCAATTTGCATCAGCCAGGGAGAAGGGAAAGGCTTTCGCTTGTATGCGGGACGGGGAGGTCTCTGGAAACAATCTCGATTATTAAGGGGAAGAATGTGTGTATGTAGTACGGTCGGGGGGTGGGGGGGGCGAGTTGGGGGGAAAGAGAAGGAAACGTTCGGAAAATTATGAATCGGGGTGATGGGTTTTCTTGCGTCGATAGTCCTGGCGGCACATGCCCTGACCTGCGAGTTCAAATGACGTTTTGAGATCATGTGTGTGAGTATTTGAGAAATTTCGCTGCTTCTTTTTGTATCCAGGCATAAAATTATCTAGCTTTATTGTATTTATACTATTGTTAGTTCATTGCTTCTGAAAGTGTTAAATTATAGCAGTACCAAATACTTTTTAGCAATTAGTTATTGCATATATGTAGTGTACCATATTTATACCTACTGCCATATAGGTTATTGACTGCTTAACATCGATTTCTCGTCGCGTGGTGGAGTCGTGCTTGTATTTTCCTTAAGATGTTTTTTTGTAAGGATGTATAAGAAGGGTCGGCCCCGGTGGTGACGGGGCCGACCCTCCTGCTAAACTGAGGGTCGCGGGTTCGAGTCCCACCTGAGTGGATTTTCACCACTCAGGACATGGGTGTTTGTATTCGTCCATTGTTACATGTTAATACACCCGATGTGAAAGGCCCGATGTTCGTGCTGTTTTCGGGGATGTGGAAATAAAAAAAAACTCTTAAATGGAGTATTTTTAGACTTATGCGGTATCCTTTGCTCCTGTTATTGTCTTCCAATTATGTCTTTTATGTTTTCTCGTGTTTTGTTACTGTATAGCTTTAATATACCATAATTATCCTGAAATACCTTAAAGTTAAGATCTGCCAAGATAAAACGTTATTATAAAGCGATGGGATAATTTCCTATGCTTGAACTGATTGATGTCATTGAATTGGATTCAAAAGAGCCTTCATACTAAGGGGAGAGCCTTAAGTTAACCATTTGTATTCAGAGTTAACCATCTGTATACTTGACCAATGAAAATATAAGAAGTTAATATTTTAAAGATAAATAAATAATATTCCATTTTTTAAAAGTATGTGCGTCAGTACAACCATGATTACCAACAGGATTTGTGTTAATAGGTACCTAGCGTAGTTAGTATTTGTCATCCAAACGAATACAAGGGGAGAAAATTAATTAAGTTAGGATATATATTATTAAACTTAAAAAGTTTTAGGAATTGGATGTCCTCCGCAATCTTCCCGATTTTTTTTAAGGTGATGAAATTTGTTAAGCTCTTATGCCCAGAAATCCATGATTAAATATGGGAGGTTGAGCTATATGCCCTTTTACATATTAAAGAAAAATATTTTACGGCCATTGGAGTTTTCATTTTAGCAAAACTTTTACTTTTGCTAAAAGAACCCTTAATTTTCCTTTTGTTAGGAAAAGGTAAGGTTTCTTCGCTCATCTTCTTGAGCCGATGTATTTTACCTTCTCCCGTCTCATAGATTCTCCTGTTTTTTGCCTTTTATTCTTTAATATGCAGTCGATATTCCTTTCTCTGCCATATTTTCCAATCGTTGACTAAGACTTCATTCCCTGCTATCAATCTTCAGTTTGGTATACATATTGTCTTTCCAGCCATGTCACCAGCCATTTATTTTCAACCCACCCTAGTAACATATGTAATTTTATCCATTTTCTCTCGTTTTTAAATTCAATTTCAATGCTCTTCAAGTGGATGATAAAATATTCCGCTTCAAACCTTTCATCAACTCTTTGAAGCTCAGGTGAGTTCTTCCTCATGCTATCACACTCCCTTTGTTCCAAAAATATTGTTTTTCTTTATATTGTCTTCGTTCCAAGATAATTATGGAAGCTATTATCAAGCATGGGTCATGTTCCTATATTTATTATGCTAATTTATTGAGCACATTGAAAGCAAAAATGTACTAATCCGTTGCAAATTTCCAGGTTAGGAATGGCTTTCATATTGCCCTTGGAAACACATGTTATTGGGATTTGTTTCCTGTTAGTTCATTGAATTTGATTTTCATAGGCACAGTAAAAGAAGGGTTGTTAGCTAATCAAGATTTGATTATGGACGACTAGGCGTTGGTTAGTCTATCATGCAAGAAATAAAAAGATTTGATCGATACACTAGACAATCAATGCGGGAAATACAGAATTATTAGATAATATTTCTAACAAAGAGGGTGAGGCTTTCCATAAGTTTAACAGGACACAAAATGGAGCAGGTAGAATACTGGGCAGTAGGTTGGAGGACAATGAGAATAGTAGAAGGTAGATGTGTTCAGCATTTGGAAGGAGCTGATCACGGGGACTTTGGGTAAACATGTATTATAGAGGTTGGCAAAGAGTATAATATCAAGTGTAGCGTTACATAGAGAAGAAACATGGACTCTGTAATAAGAGAATGAGAGTGGGATTCAAGCGTTTGAGACGTGGGTGTGGATGAGATAGGAAAGTGTTCGGTGGATGGAAATAAAGACGGACGATGAAGTGCCTGTATAATCGGTGAGGAGAGAACACCTCTGGAGGTGATAAGAAAGAGGCAGGGTAGGTGGTTGGAGCAAGTAATGAGGGACAAAGGTATGCTGAAGGCCGTGATAGCGGGGAGGATGTTTAGTAAACAGGGAAGGGGAAGGAAAAGAATTGAATGAACCGGATGAGAAGAGCTAGGACGTGTTCCAATAAGCTGCAGAAAAAAATTGTTAGGGTATTGGTGCCTGCGCTTCTAAACGTGAAAGAAGATTTTTACAATCTTTCATTTCAAACGTGCCTTCATCGCTCGATCTGTCTGTTACACACATTGATACATGTCCATCAGGTCATTCCCTTTTGGGATGGGCTAAGTCGAAGAACTCAGTTTTTTTCTTAGGCCCATAAAACTCACTTTTTAAATTATTTCCTCCATGGTGCCCTGTCATTGCCTACCTATTTCACTTCTCTTATTCTCATGCAGTGCTTCATACACACTCCTGTTCGTATGACTGCTAATTATCCTGACTTTCGCGGTCTACTCCTCCCTCTCACAACATTACCGTAATACCATATATCTGTTTCGTTGTTCGATATCCATACATTCCCTTCACATGGTCAAACCAACGAAACACACTCCTCCATATATATATCATCAATAGGAGCATTAAACCCACATTCTGTCATAACCAATTTATTCCTATCCATCCTTCTTCTGCCGCAAGTAATTATCAGGTACCCCATTTTCAATGCATTTAGCCCACCCCTATGCTTATCCTCACATATAATGTCGGGAGGAGATAACGTTTAACACTGCGATTTTCGTTTCCCTAGACAAATACTCATTCTTAGATGTGATCCATGTTCTACCTACGGCTTGCCATCCGGCGTTTGCGCGCTTTATTTCTTCATATTTTATTCCATCTTATGCAAAAACTTGGCCAACATACACAAAATACATTGCATAATTATTTTATCATTAGCCCTCAGCATACAGTCATTCTTACCACTTTTCAAACCAAAACTATTACTTTGGGTTTTGACGCATTAACCCTCAAATCCATTCTTCTTGTTTGCTTCACAGAAGTTATCCATGAGCCCCTGTTTTCCTACGGACACAAAATAATTAATAATAATTAATTTTGCCGGTCTATACATTACATACGTTTTGTACATATGTCACTTTTTTATCAATGTCCGTTTTATATTTTTCACCGTAATGTATTACTGGAATTAAATAACGTTGTCACATTTATTCATCATTCCTTGAAATGGTTGTTCTCTGAAAATATCCATCCAGGGACTTAAAAAATCAGCCGAATTAGATTCTTCAAAGACAGAATTCTACTATCACAGTAAAATATGCATTATACTGAAACTATTGAGCTAATTCATCGATGCTTGTTTTATCTACTGCAGTTCTTCCTACGTAACTCCTGTTGCCGTTGCCTTAGGGAAATCTTTTAAAATGCAAATGGCACTCTTCAATCTAAAACGTTTTGCTGATTAGGTCAGCAGGCCTTCCTTCTCACCCTCCCTTGTCTTTCTTTTTTCTTCGGATTTTTAAACACTTCCGCTTTGCCTTTCTTAGAATCGTATTTCCTCTCCTAGAATCTCATTTTCTTTCCTCTAATGGATGCCGTTGTTTATTTTCTCTCCTAAGCCATCGTCGTTTCAGCCATTAATTCTATTTCCTTTGCATAATCTGCAACTTACTTCCTGTCATGCATTACCTTCGGGTCTTCTTTTGTTCCACTCGGCTATAGCTACACTCTATGGTATGACTGGAGGATGTTTGCGATATTAGCAGTTTGCTTATTGATACATTGATGTGTAAATAACAGTGGTATGTTAACTTTTATGCGCCTGTGGAATCATCGTACATCCTTTTAGTCATTTGATAGATTGGTGCTACTCAAGTCTTGTTAATAATATTAGCAAACATTTGTCGAAATAATGGTTTTAAATAATTTGTTCGTGCAGTGGTTTAATTTTTTGCTTTTTAAAATTACTTCTTTTGGAGAAAGGAGAGGAGGGTTGGGATTTTTTTATCGCATGGCTGAATTAATGAAGTTTATAATTCATTCAATTGATTTTCTTTTATGCTTCATATTTGTCTGATTATCATGTTTTTAGCTGAAAAATCTCACATTTTTCTCTGAAATCAAAAATAGCATATTTCCTTGACAACCAGAGATTCGATTTTCAAAGGATATTCACGCCTGTTTTCCTGCAGGCCCATGATAGCACGTAGAAAGAAAATCTCTAAACTATAGTCTAGTCTCTAGTAAAAATCTCTAGTCTAGTCTCTAGTAAATATCTAGTCTAGAAAATCTCTAGTAAACGATACACATAAAGGAATTAAATAGACTACACACGCAATTAAATGTTCAAGAATACTTAGGTGCAGCGAATAGTAATTGTAATAATTCCTCTATTACTACAACAAACACAGTGTTGTTTATTATCGTTTAATACTCAGATGTATTAATTGTAGTGGAACCATCTAACTTTCCCTACGATTTTGAACTGTTATTTAGACCAAATCCCACAAAACAAACGTTACGAGTTCTTTATATGCTTTAATGTGTTAAAGTGTAGTTAACGTTCACTCATTTTTGGGTTTCCCGTGCATTAAAGAGGACCAACAGTCACTCATCTCTCCGTGCACCTGGAACATGGTCAGCATGTCAACTACAATGAACACAAAATTCAAGATAGGTTGCGAATTCCTCAAATGACCACGCCAACAGCATTCTCCAGGCTTTGTGGTTTTCTTTTAAAATAAGTTCAATATTTTACACACCTGTGGAATTTAAACGGGTATCTTCCGCTAGTTCATAGTAAAGCAACATAATTCTAGCTATTTTTCGTGATAAATCCACACATTTGTCTTTCTGGTCTATCACATATTTTACTAGAAGTCGATTCCTTTGTCTGATGCATTACAGTGACGGCCATTATTAATTGGGAAAAACCAAATTTAAATATACTGTCTATATGTGGAATCAGAATCTTAAGTACACAGAACCAAAATTCTGTCATGAATTAACGTAATTTTATGACGACGTATTTCTTGATAAAATTCCCCTAGCTGGTTTGGCGGCTAACTTGGTAATACGAATTATTTCCAAGTTAATATCAGCTGGTTACCCAAATAAACAGAAAAATCGTTTCATTTTACTAAATGGAAGACAGAAAGCTACTGTGATTAGATTCTGCTGAAATACGCGTGGAGGAGAGAAGGGATACCGTGCGGTGACGTCGTACAAGTGTGAACCTGTTTTGGATTTGGATACCATTTAAATGTGAGAAGTATATGTAAGGGTGGGTTTATGCTAAACTTTCTTCCATATTCATCTTCTGCAACAGCTTGTGGGGGATTTTCTGACGAAATATTTTTAACAAGTTAGTGCTGAGTCAGATTGTTTGCTGTTCACTCTGGCAACAATACTCTTATTCAAAAAACTTTCCGAATCTTTAAAAAAAATCTGCAA
This sequence comes from Pyrrhosoma nymphula, assembly GCA_963573305.1. Lineage (NCBI taxonomy): Eukaryota > Metazoa > Arthropoda > Insecta > Odonata > Coenagrionidae > Pyrrhosoma > Pyrrhosoma nymphula. The sequence continues at coordinate 66,131,206 of OY754333.1, forward strand.
GCGGACTTTTACTCTTGCCATTATCTTCACAAGTCGCTTGCTGCAAGTAACTTACTATAGTTAACCCGCCATAACACATGTTACCCGTTGTATTCAGTCCTTGCTCATTTTTTCTCAAATGAAATGGCATAAAAAGTTTGAGGATAGATTAACTCAAGCGATAGTTGTCTGAAGGCCGTTTATCTCCTCGTTTCTCATTCCTTTTCTCATCCCTCAGCGCCACTCTCTGTTTTCCATTCCCTTAAGCGTGTTTGTCCCTCCCTTGTTACCGGGCCATTGTCTTCTCATCCAGTGGCCCCATTCCCTATTGAAGTTTGTTCGGCAATTCTATTGATCCTACAGTAACCCAACGCTCTCCCATTCCTTCCCCCGCTCCCGTTGGACCTCCATAGCCCCATGTCCGCGATGCGATGGCTCCCGGCTCACTTCCCAACTTGAGTTTTAATTTAATTAGACTTGATTATTCCTGGGTTGGAAGAACGGGGGGTTAAGGGAAATGGGATGGTGGGAGCAGTAGGAGTGAGCTGCGACAAGATAATGCTAATTAAAATTGATTCACTGAATAGGAAACCGCGTTTCCTGTCTTTTAGCTGCAAAGACGGTTGTTTCCCCTGCGTCACGGAAATGAACCAAGATATTGGATGATTCAGCGCAGTTGGATAATTTCGCTAATATTTACTTTTGCCAGCGGCTTTATGTAGCTTTGCTTTTTGGGTAATTTATCTTTCTCGTGCGGAGAATGTATCATCTATCTTTTTCGCCTGTGGAAACCATTGAAGACTTGTCGATGACATTGATGGGTTGTCTCTTTTTATTATGTGTGTCGTATTTTATTACAACTAAACATCTTAAAGATATCTTGTACACATACCCAACTGCTTTTCAAATAAGACAGACAAGAATTTGTTGCAACAATGTTCACGGTATGCGCCAGAATTGACTGAAACATAGAAAATAATCTTTGGTAAGTTTTTCGAAAATGTGAAAAAGAGGCATAAATTGAACCATCCTTGACAAACTAAGTAATTCATGTCATAGCTAACATTAGAGTCAAGTACTCTTTGAGTAGATATTTTATGCGGTACATAAGATCTCTAGATATTTAGTTAAGACTTAAGTATCCGAACATGAGTAAAACGTCTTACCAGAACGCAGAAAATATGATTGTGGGAGAGTGACTTCAAGAGCTAAATAAGGAAATGCGTGAGATTTAACTCTCTAGCTATTCATGATAATTATAAATGATTTCAGTGCCTATGACACGCTAAAATTTCTGTGAATTTTAGTGGCATACTCAGTTTTTATTTAGTATATCATCTTGAAGAAGTGTGACTCATGGTCAAGGAGTATGAATAATAACCGCCCCTGCCCCAAATACGTATCAAGGAGTTGACATTTGTCCTACTTCTCATAATACTTATCAGTTAGTGATGAAAGCAAAAGTTTATTACCAGTAAAATGTGTAAATCTCGCCTTGTCATGTTGTTCATTTGTCTGTTTCATGGCATAAAAACTTTGATTGATTTTGATTGATACTTGATTAACTAGTTGGAATTGACTGCAATATTGTAAACTACTGATTCTACTTTAGGTAAACCTACACATTTGTACAGTTGCTTTATATTATACTCATTTACTATTTGCATTTTGATATGCCTCTGAATGTCATGGAAGTCATAATTATGTATTTACTGCTGGCAGTTAATAGTAATTGCAGAATGCTATTAATGCGCTCACAAAATTAATAAAATTGGTTTAAAGACTTGAGAGAGTTTAAAATGGGTATATTAAACTCGAGAAACTCGGTTTTCTACATTTAATTTGAAAAATCTGTATTTATCTTAAGTCTTCTCTTTCTAGAAAATAGAAACTTTATTTCTCCAATAGAGGAAATCTAACTTTATGCTGTATGTGTCAATATGATGCTGTTGGTTATCCTCGTTTACATTTCGAAAGAAAGATACCTAATGCATTTTCGATAACTCTTTAAATAAATGACGTAGAATTAAGTGCTTCCTATCATTCATTCACGACAGTGAGTGACTAAATTACACCGTATTTTCTGAATTATCGACGTTGATCCTTGTTTTTTAGGTCGTACACATGCATAATAGTAGTCGCACTTTGTTCGATAAAAAAACCATTATCACTCGTCGATTTTGGACGTTCGTCCAGTAACTCCCAGCGAGGAAGTATTTGTAGCACCGATCAGACGCGATAATTTTATTGGTAGTTCAACTAGAGTTATGGCTCAGGTGCGTAGTTTCCGGACGTACAAATGGCTATCACGTCCAATGATATTAGCTGTGATCGTTTATGGAGGATTAAATTCAAATGTAACACGAGAGGATTTTGCAAATATTTTTTTAATGTAACTGATACAAATTTGTTCTCAATTCATTTGAATAAATGGTCCTGATAATTTAAGGCAATGATATCAATTAATGTGAAGTTTTTTTGGGGTTGTTTATTGTTTTAGGATTTTTTATGGTGAGTTAAAAAAAATAATTTTTGTAGTAAACTTTAGGAGTAATGATGCTAATTGTGAGCCAAAGCTTTCAATATTACGCTTATCCCGATACTTTTAATCGCATATTTCTAGGTAATTATGGTATATGAGTGCTACTTTTGTTGAGGAGTTGACGTATAACAATGTACCCTCTCCTCAACATTTTCAAACTTACTTTTAACAATTTTTGTAATAAGCAACCCAAGGTATTTTTACGGCAGTATCGGCATCCTAATCGATTCCTATGTCAATTCATTGTTATAGCGTCATCTGGCTAGACATTGGGTGAATAATGAGATTGTTTTGCATGCGAAGTAATCGAGAAAAAAAGGTAGGGCGTTGAGTGCAAACCGAGGAATCTATGAAAATGATTGAACCAAAGTATGTTCCGAGGAGGAAAGCAAAATATTCGAGTAACTTTCTTGATATAATTAATTAGTTTATCAATCACTGACTAAAATTATTTAAATTCTATTATGTTGATCGCCACATTGTTGAAATAAAAAAACTTAAGGATAAAAAACATAGAGAACTTGTTTTAAAAGAATTGAACTCATTACCAAGTTGCATATGTTTTAATTATATTTTCAAATCTTCATCGGAGCTGCAAGGGATTGTAACAGGTTCACCCAAAAATCATAATAAAATTCCGAGAAATATAGCAACAGTCTGGTGGCGAAGCTGACCCGTGCGAAGACCTCCTCAGTGACTCTATTAACTAGCAAATATGAAGTAAATATAATTATGTTACCTCTTCCACCAAAATGAAAGACCGTCATGGTAATGCCACTTCACAGCTGATGTTAATGATTAAGTATCAAATGGTGTAAGTAAAAACTTATTTTGAAATTAGACTTACAGGTTGGCAAAATACCTAGAGAATTATGCCTCATGATATTAAAAACCATTCGAAACTCTAATATATCAATGAAAGCAAATTCACTGTGCTGAGTTGAAATTAATTGTTGAAGTACAATTAATAAGTTTCTGCACATTTCTCATGACTGCTGAAGAGTGGCCTGATTTCTGAGGTCTCCCAAATAAAAACATCTCAATTAAAATATTTCGACAAAGAGTGCCAGGTGAAATTTCGATAAAAGGATTTTTTTAACTTTTGGTATGAGTTTGTTTCCGAAAGCTGTTATTTATTTTAATTCCGTCTCTATTTTCTGTAGGTGAGTACCATGACCTGAATTCCTTGCCAAGAGCGGAAAGTACATCGGCTGAGGAGGTCGCGTGTTGTGAGTAGCTCTATAGGTTTACTGCATGGAAGTATGAGTAACGGCGTTCAATGCCACTCACTCAAGACTTTGGGGCTTAAATAAAAGTTTTGACGTTTTGTACATTCAGAAACAGAATTTCATTATTGTCATACACCAGCACACTAAAAGCCTTAAATTGTTAAGCGTGTGAGAATGCATTCGTTTTAAAGTCAACTTGTTTATTAATTATAATGATATTATTCTTGTAATACTTTTTTGTTCTGATTGGAGATTAGTCATAAAAGTCCTGCACAATTTATTTCTACACAAAAAGTGACATTTAGCCAGAAAGTATGCATGACAAGCAGTTGAAAGTATGCATGGCTACGAGGCAGCAATTTAATTTCATTTACCAGATGTAATTATAAATCCTAGATCTTCAAGCTCAAAGATCATACTCAGCAACGTTAAAAAAAGATCCCAGATATTTTACCTCTTTTTATTTTTTTAGCAATGAGAGAAAATGATCTTTCTTATGCTACTACTAGCAGAAGGTACTCGTTGAACTTTAACGGGTGTGTAAAACATTGAACGTATTTTATTAGAAAACCACAAAGCCTGAAGAATACTGTCAGCGTGGTGGTTTGAGGTGTTCGTAATCTATCTTGTATGTTGTGTTCGTTGTAGTAGACACGCTGACCATTTTTCAGGTGCACGGAGTTATGAGTAACTTTTGGTCCCTTAAATTCTCGGGAACTTAAATACTAAAATATTACTTAAATACTGCTTAAATAACACCTAGGTTGATAGATGGTTACCTCGTCCCTCCGGTCCTCTTTAGCCGTCTTCTGAGTGATTAACAGCTTGATCGCTTCCCTTGTGTACAAAAATATATTTGCATTCAATGACTCAATTGAGTTGCGCAATTCAACGTCAATGTGTGCGTTGAGTTTCTTAATCAGGATTGGAGAAAAGGGTGCTGTATAGCGGTTGACTACGTCAAAAGGAGCATTTGCAGCAGCACTCATGTTTATTTGACCTATGAATCTTCTATCTCCTGGACTGCGCTTTCGGCATAAAGGATAGCCAAAATCATTGGTTTCGGTTGCTAAATGAAATATCTATGGTTATTTTTAGTGCACTTGTCGATTTTGTCGATGTCGTTCATTGTGCAGAATTTCCATTCTTCTTTCGGGGAGGAAACATGTAGTGACGTAATTATAATTTCCGCCGTCTTAAAACAGATTGGATTTTCGAAAGAAATACGTCTATATTCGAACCTGATTTATAGTTGAATACCCGTCCGTAGGTTGGATTAGGATGAAATTTGTGCGGTTCTTAGCGCAACCCGAGAAACACCACCGGGAGATACTCATGAGATCGCTAGTGGGCATGTCTTAGAGCATCCAAATCTAACGTTAGTCGTTTTTCATGCAAGGACTCATTTTCTTGCAAAGAATATTTTTTGCTCTTGCTTTAAAAGATTTTTTCAGAAGGTTACTCTTTTTTCTATCAGGCATGTTGATGGATATATTTTCAGGTCCAAGAAGGGGAAGCACAGCGGCGAGTAAGAATCTTGGATAGGCAACTCGATGATTGAGTGAATGTAAGTTAACTGTACTTTAGCAGCTTTAAACATATTTAAATAACTGGTAACGTTAATGATGTGGGAATTGGTATAGAAACAGTTCGCAATCGCAATTAGAGGCAAACGGTTCCACTACGTGTCATGCACATGAGTATTAAACGATAATAAACAACTCCATGTTTGTTGTAGCAACAGAGGTATTCTTACAACTACTATTCACTGCACGTTAATATTCTGGCACGTTTAATTCCTTTATGTGTATCGTTTACTACGTGAGTGTTCTCTTATATAAATGCAGTGCCCCTATTAGAGCTACTCTGAGAATAGACATTGAAGAGTATAGGTACTTGTAAACATGCATTGAATGTATCGATAACCCCATGAAACAATCAGTCATGGGGCCCTTGGTACTCTTGGGCCCTCCTTATACAGATTTTCTTTCAGCGTGCTATCATGGGCCTGCAGGAAAACTTAAATACCTGAGGCGTGAATATCCTTTAAAAATCAAATCTCTGGTTGTCAAGGAAATATGTAATTGTTCATTTCAGAGAAAATTGTGAGATATTTTCTAGAAAAAAACATGATATTCAGACATTTACGAAGCATAAAAGAGAATCGATTGAAAGAATTAAAAACTTCATTTATTCAGCCATCCGATAAAAAAAGCCAGTCAGTCCTCTATCCTGAGTAAAAGTAATTTTAAAAAGCAAAAAATGAAACCACTGCACCGAACCCAATGCTTAGAATGGACCACCAGGGACCACCAGGGGGGGCCTTTGGAGGCCCTGAGGGATGTTAAATATAGCCTTTGCTACATTCAGATACATTTTCTCACTACGTGTCAAATTTCAGTTCAATCGGTGCTGTAGTTTTTGTGTGATTGAGTAACAGACAAACCATTCAATTTTTATATATTAGTATGATGATAAGCAGTCATATTAGTTTATTTTTTTCAACTAACCGGCAGCATGATACTGAAGCTAAGGCTGGCTAGTGACTTCATTTAGAAAATAAACCGTCGCATTTAGCATCATTTTTCATGTGTTTTATGTCAATGAATGAATAGTGACATTATCTTAAAGGTTCAATGAAAAAATATTACATTATCCCACTAGGTCAACTTATGGGAATAGGAGAAAACATTTATGGGTTGTCGACAAGAATTAGTAAAAAAAAAGTTTATTTACTAATCTATCCTGGGATAACGAAGCCATATGGTTTTTGAGTATGTACTGATTGATTTTCAATGATATACTGATACCAATATTTATATTTTATGAAAACTATATGGTTGTCCAAATCTTACGATTTCAGATATTTCAGGGTATCATGCTCCTCCTTAATATAAAACCTTTTATTTTAATTCTATCAGTTAATTTTTGTATTAAAACCTTTACCGCTCACTCGCTAATGTTCCCAAAAAGAAGTTCTTTTGCTTGGGTTTTTACTAAAATTTAGAAGTCCACGTTGTGGCTCTAAGTGCATAAGAAGCTCTTTTCAGCTACGGATATAAATTCACTCAACTTAAAATCCGGCTACGCATTAGCCCGTGAACGTTTGCCTTGGGCCCAAGTGGTCTTTACGTATACGGGGTTGCCATGTATCTTGATTTTTTAAAGATTTTATGACAAGAGAAAACTATTTTAAAAACTACTTCTACAAAATGCTAGCTCACCCACATTGTCATAACAGTCTAAAAATAATGATTTAAAGTAGATGGTCATTGCATGTTTGGGCAATATGACGCTGTGGATCATTTCACCATTTTGCCTTGACTCCCGAAGTATTGAATTCTAAATCCATTTTATTTCTTGTAGTACATTAGCTTTATTAATGAATTTAGACTTTATTCACTTTTTTCGGCAAATCGGCAATTTCTAATCCAGCGTGCAAAATTGCTTTAACCATTTTAATGACGTGCAAATAAAAAGGGTATGATTATGCGTATCGCTTGTAAAGAAATAAGCAAGAATACAAACAATTGACGAAAATTTAAAATACCCGTCTTTGGTAATGCTGTCGTAACATCTACCACGTTGCCAAATTCACACTTTATTCACTTCATTTAGTATTAAATTGAAATTGGGACCGCCATTCACGGGTTTTATTTTTCCACTGAATTTGAAGTCCAAAGCATGGTTTAAAGAAATCTCAGCCAGGTTTTAAAAATATGTGAATGAGTGTATTGATGCATTATTTCTTTTTTTAGTGTAATGCAGGGGTTCTTTACCTGAGGGGATAGTCAAGAGGTGTAAAGGGAGACTTTGGGGCCACAATTCAGCAAAGAGTAATGCTCTGTAGATTATACGAAATTTATAAAATTAAATTGTTTCATATAATTTATTCTTTGGCTTCAATACAATTTATAAAATGCCAAATACTAAAACTGGTTCTTAATAATGTGCATTATTTTCATCTGCGGATTCGAATTATAATGTATTTACATTGTGAAGTGGGCATGATAGTCGGAAGTATCGTGAAGAAGGAAAATAGAGAAGAAGAGGTTCAGAAACTCTACATTAAGGTCTTTATAGTGTGAGTCAAGGAGAAATAAAATCTCCGAAACGTATCTTACTCTGTTGTGTGTAGGCTGTGTAGAGTAGTATGGTCAACCATTTGCTTCAGTCGTGATAAAAAAACGCTATAAACGACAGCTGGAAAATATCTTGGTTATCATATACTACCTCCATGCAGAATCTGTCATGACCAGTTCTTATTTGGCTTCCTCAGAGTAAAAATTTAGTTTTTCTGTTCTCTTCATCAAAATTGTTTAAACGCATCCTTAGTGTATGAACTCCGCCCTCAAAAACCATATAAACTACACTAAAATATCGAAACGCGATTTCATCATAGTTAACATATTAATTTTCCAATTGCTGACTCATTAATCAATCCCAAACTATGCTGTGTGGAAGAGGGAGCTGCTCCCTTGTTTGAGCACCCTTTCTCAAGTAACACCTTCAAATTTTGACGATACCTCTCCTGATGTGTTTCTTCATATTTTCGGAAAAATTTCCAGGGAGCCGAATCTCGGAAATTTTCATTCTTTCACATTCCACGCTTATCGCATATTTGTCATATATTTTTGGAATTTTGAGTATCCTTAATCCTCTTCTCCACGCTCAGAGCCACCAAACCTTTAGAGTTTCTTTTGTATTACTTCTTGGGATAAAAATCATTATGTTTTTCGCGGATGACTTCCTTAAGATCTTATGAGCGGAATATTCAAAGCGTATAGAATTCATTGAATTTATGACTCCTTACAAAGATAAGACTTTTCCATTTTCATTGGTGAAAAAATATTTGAAATTTTGCACGTTAAAAAAATATATTTTTGCCAAAATGTAGAAGCCTTTGACTTGGTAGGGGCATGCGATCCGGGAAGATATCATCAAGAAACTAGGAATTTCCTATGCACCATTCGAGTCAGTAATGTTTAGATGTGAGTGCCTGGTAGGCTTTTATTACTATCTATCGTTGTGTAGCTAGTATTCTAGTTATTATGAAAAATAAATGCATAGCTGTCCGTGATACTTTTTTAAACATTGCATGAGAACCTTCGGATGTGAAAGTGTTTTCGGGTTATGGCGCGAGTCAACACGAGTTAAATCCTCGGTCATGCATTTTTAGTTTGTTTTTTAGAAGTAAAATTGTGTAAAATAAATTATTAATCGCAAAAGAGCTATTTTTGTATAGAAATACTTATTAAATATCAATTAATATCTACCACTGTGAAATTCACAATGAAAACGTTTCATTCACTTTGACTGGGATACAAACCCAGATCTCTCGATTTCGCGCCCAATGCTCCAACCAGTGGAAGAGAACGCCTGAGTAGCATAACTGCTTAGAGCATTCTGTGCGAAATCGAGGGGTCTGGGTTTGAATCCCTGTATAGGTGAATGATTTTTTCAGTGTGAACTTCACTCAATTGTGTGACCATCAGCGAGTGACTTCGTTAATGCTACTGTGCGGTCATCTCCACAGCTCTTTAAATTTGAAAGCCAATCAATGCTTAAATGTGTTACATCATTAAGTTGAAACCAAGGTTATAATGAAATTATATTTATTTTTGTAAATATCATTACATTGAAGCCCATACTTTAATGGAAATTATATTTATTTATTTGTAGAAATTTGCGCGTTTGGAAATTTCATTACGTTGAAACAGGTGGTAAAGAAGGTTACATTTATTTGTGGAAATTTGCGCATCCTTAATCCATTCACAATGCTTCTATTTTTCGCAGTATCACCTGATTGTTCTGAATGTGTGTAAAACAAAGTTTGTGCCTCAAGAAAATTTCTTTACTTTTCTTCACATTTTACGAATTTAGTTTAAACATTTTAGAAGTAAAAATGCGAAAGTTATGAAACTAAATTCGAACAGTCATCATTTGGTATGAGTGAAGTAAAATCTTAAATCTACTGCTCACTTATTCCCATCTTCAACAATTCCTGCCATGTTCGCGGCCGACTCATCCCCTTAATGGGTCATACCCCGGCTACGCTTCTTCCGTGCGCCATCTTCCCTTCATCTCCCCATTTCTTTTTCGTTCTCACCTCACCCTCCCCTCCCTTCACACTCGGTCACCAACACCTTCCCTCCTCCCTCTCCAATTGTCCCTCCTCACCCCCTCCTCCTCCTTTCACTCAGAAAATCCTCGCTTCTCCCGAAAGATCTTCCACGGCCTCCCATCTCCAGTTTCCCGCCGACCGCGGAGATTGCCTTGATGAGGAAAGTTACACGTTTATGGCCCAGAAATGAGAAGAAGGCATGGGCCGATAGGTAGCAGTGTTTGGCCGTACTGTTTGAATGGCATCTCTGTATAGGGATGGAAGCGTTGGAATTCCTCTGGAAGTAGAGCCGTAACTATTACTTTCCGCCTCTCGATTGCGCTAGCCCTATTTATTTTTTCCTGCTGCCCTTACTTCTCACTACAATCTCGCCAGAAAGAGAGAAAACATTTCCATGGAATCCGCAACCAGTAATTGTCGTATTGTCATTTATTTTTAGAGAATGCGCCGCTACTGTAAAAGCAAAATCTTAAATCGCAAATACGAAATGCAGTTTTTCAAGAAAAACTAAATTATCACAACTCGCATTGGCTCATTTATCCCTCATCTAGTGATTGTGATGTCTGATGATGACTAAGTGAGCCAAAACGCGCTATCATAATACCATTTTTAGAGGAAAAGTGCTGTTTAATTTTGTTAATATGGAATATTTTCATTACATTTCTCCTGCAACATTCAGTTTTAGGCTAAACTTAAGCAGCAAAATAGTTAGGTATATAAGTGAATGGTGTGAGAGGCAGGATTTTACCCAGTAAGTCAGGGGTGAATTCTTTGGAAGACAGTCTGGAGAAAAAAATAATTTAGGAATAAGAACAGGATGGTGATTATAAAGTAGTGTTTGAAGGTAATTGATTCAAAAGAAGTGTACTATACAAGGGTTGGAACGTATGGATGAAATTGTGAAATCTGAGAAAAAGAATATTGCTGTCATATCCATGCTCGTTCCTTTTTGAGGCCAAATAGAAAGTCGTGACTGAAAATTTATTTCGTCTTATCTATGCTATTATGATTAAAATCCATTTATAAATGCTGGAAGCAAAATATAAATGCTCTTTCTGTAAAGTAAGTAAGTAAAAGGCATGTTAGAAAACCTAGTTACGAAGGCTTTTTGTGTATTTCGTATGATCTCTTCGACGTAGCTTTTCATGGAAAGGTGACTCTAAAACCCATTATGTAGTATTTCTATGGCGTCAGATGCAATAGTGCTGGTGGATCTTATTTGTGTCAATAGAGAAATTTTTCTATGAAATCTTCTGACTATAGAAGAATTGAATATTTTTTTTCTTTATTAATTTTTAAAATTTTTTATATCACCTTAGTTATTTAGCCACTTCGGCTTCGTGCTATTGGTTAACTAACAGAATTCCAATATTTTTTTCAAGTTTAATATAAGCGTAATTTGAAAATAAAACTATCTTATTAGATATATCCTTCCTCCTTCGTCGAATTATTGGTGGAAATCTGGACTTTTAGCTGCCTGGAGTTGGAGTTTATCAATGAAGCTCAGTTAACTTAAGAACTTCCGTAACTCATGGTCATTTAAGCATAATTTCTTACAGTTGTTATTACCAACAACTATTTTAAAGTAAATGTAAATAAGTTTTATTGGCTCTAGGAGCATATCCTTTGGAGCCTATGTAAGTACATAAACACTCGGACAGAGAAAGTACTACATTAAAATAAATCATAGAACATTCTGTATGATGAACAAAGATAACTATTAATAAATATTGCAAAAAATACTTCATATAAAATCTATGCGTAGACATTGTCAGAAAATTGAATACCAGCGTATTTTAATGAATTAATCCTGCCCTATCTTAAATATATTTAACCTACGGTCGATTCATGGTTGAAAATCTGAATTTTTATCTGCCTGGTGTGGGAATTTATCAATGAGGCTCAGTGAATTTAAGAATTTCCTTAATTGTTTTCACTATTTTAAAACCCGCCTTGTTTTTTCTATCCAAAAGGAACCCTTTCACCGAATTTATGCCTGTTCATTTCTTAACCCCTTTATCCTCCCACTCTTGTTCTTCCTGTGAATTTCCTTTCGGCTATCACGCTCATTTATCTTCTCCCCACCCCCCGCCTACTTCCCTCTCTCCCGCCTCCTATCGCCATCCCTGCCTGTCTGCACCTCCCAATCTTTATCTCCCCCTTCTCTTCCTTCCTTCCTCCGCAATCCTTCCTCACTCCTCATCCCATCCTCCAACCGGCGGCGTACTATATCCTCGGAATCGCCCAACTCATGTGCTCAGACCTGCCAACTTGTGAAGAGTTGATTCCAGGAGGTGTCCCTTTTCTGGCGTGGGAACTACGGTGACGTTACGGGTCGTGAAATTTAAAATCATTCGCAAAGTCATCACGCTGGTCAAGTTTAATCTGCATTTACTATCGGCATAACCGTGCAAATGTTTATTTTCATTTTTCAAAACATGCAAACTGAAATATAAATACATTAATTCATTTACAGAATTCGTTCTTTCATGAACGTTTTACACATACTACTTGAAACTTTTTATATTTTCTTTTTATTTATTTGTTTGGAATTTAGGTTTGTCATAGCTAATGAACATTTAAACGTTTCAAAGGGTGTACCATAGAAGTTTCATATTTCTATGTAATAGGCAATATTATGTTTTGTTCGATGTAAAAATCATTACTAGCAGTCATCAACCCGAAGTTTGGTTTGCAGCAGCTTTCCACTCCAATCTCCTATCAGCCAACCGCTTCATTCCCACGTAGTTATTCACTTGGACGTCCTTCTTTATTTGCCTGATATATATTTAATTCTTGGTCTTCCTCTGTAATTATTCCCTTTCATTTCTCCTTTCATTGCTTTCAATGAGCCATTGCGCCAAAAAATGTATTCCATAGGTCTCCTTCTCATAGTTCTCATTTTGAGAAGATCAATGAAAAAATCATTATGCATGGAAATTCAAGTGAAAATTATTCGAATTGAATCCTTCTAATGTAGAAGACATGTTAATTAAGAAATGCCGAGATGTATCTATATAAACGGGTGATTTTTATGTCAGAAATTTCTGAACCAATGATTTCAAACGTTGCATATGGTAGTAATTGGAAGGATATCGTACTAGTTATTATATAATATTAAATCGGTAGAATAATTCCTGAATCCTGGGGGATTCAAAAACCCTTGCCCTAGTGCGGAGGTCCTCTAGCGTACCGGGTGAGTTGGCAACACTGCTCATGCCCAAGCCACACATCCTGAATAAACAACACTCCCTTTTTGACCTTTCGCTCACCCACCCTCACTTTTCCCCTCCCTATCCGGCCTTCTCAATGGCCTTTCTTGGTGCACCACCCCCCCCCCCCAATGCTTTTTCACCTACCTCCTTCCCACACGTTCCTCCGCCCGCCCTCCTTCCAGCCCTCCAGCACCGTCAATTCTACTTTCTCACCTAATGAAACACCTTTGCTTTCTTTCTCGTCACTCCCCCTTTCCTCCCCGCTCCCCTTCCACCGCCGCAGCGTCAGCCTCCACCGTCCGAAGTCCATCTCATTTCTTGTAATTTCCTTTCTTACACTTTCTCCTTTAGTGTCCGTTCTAGTATTTTAATATCTTTCTCTCTCTCTGTCGATCTCATACACGTTCTTCTTTCCTTTCGCGCTCTGTCCGTGTGATAACCCCACCTACTTTCTCGCCTTATTGTAATTTTCTTGCGGAAGGGATGACTCCAGCCGTTTTCATTCGCCCCATAGCCTTTTTCTCGCTTGATCTGAAACTTTTGATGTGTGGTCTCGTTCTTTTTTACAATCACATTATTCGTAAATGTTGGAAAGTCATGGTGGAATTTCTACAGTCCTTAATGCGGGTGACCTAACTCTAAGGCAGCGGTTCCCAAACTGGGGGTCGCGACCCCCAGGGGGGTCGCGGGCCGTTCGGAAAGGGGTAGCGAGATGTATACAAATAATATGCGATAATGCAAGTGAGGATTGTAATTACTTTAAAAACAATATCATTTGAATGTACACATTGTTTGTTATTTTTAGGGGGTCGCGGCTAAAATGTATGGGCTAAAATGGGTCGCGGAAAGACAAAGTTTGGGAACCGCTGCTCTAAGGAAAGCTGACGGCTACAAGTTCTTGTTAAAATTTGCTGTTATGATTCTTCTATCAATATTCATCGATTGTATATTTGCTAATTTTTCAGCATTCTTACATTCACTTCCTTCTCAGTTAATTTAATTGGTATTTGGTAGGTTGGTATGCCATTCGTAAGTGATTCATTGAAGTGTTTATCCCTTAAATCGGGTGACCTATCTTTTGGGAAGCCTCACAGCCTAAAACTGATGTTTAAATTTGTTTACTCACTCCGACTTTCAATATGCAGCGATGAATTTTCCAATTTGCCGAATGAAATACAGGTTATCATCCCGTCTTTGTCTATTGAACAAATCGAATTGATGTGTTATTGAGAATAGGTTGGCATACCTGTAGTATATGTTGGAAATCTATGATTAAATTTCATAAACTCTGAAGCCGGCTGACCTATATTTAAGGAAATTTGACTGCATTAAGTTCATGTTGAAATTTGTTTCATGCAATTCCTCTATCAATATTAGGCAATGTGTTTTAGCCTAGTTACTACATAAAATTAAAGTCCTTATGCTATATCTGTTTAAAAAACAATTGCACTTACATTTAGCTCCTGTAACTTCTTGAAACATTAACAAGATGATAGGCTAAAGATCTTAAGACAATTAACACATTCTTATGCTTAGTTTGTTTACACGTGTCTCTGGATCCGTGTGTTTAACGGAATTTTAAAATTCATTGCTTAATTTTATTGCTTCCCTCAAAAGGAACTTTATTTTCACGATGAACAATTATAACTTCATAATCTTCTCGCAATTGTTTATTGAACAACCATAGTTTATAAAAATTATTTTCTTAAAAAAGGTCTTTCCTATATACTGAAAATCAACGTGATAAAAATTGCATAGGCAATAAAATAAGTGTTAAAGTAGTACAAAGTTATAATTGTTCATCATGAACGTTAGAAATTTTCACACAGTGACGCCTCAAGTAACGTCTTATAACATTACTTTTACGCCAGATTTTTACATTTTCATCCGTAGTGTTTAACTTCCGGAAAATAGAAATCTTCGTAAGGGATGAATCATTCAGAAGATATTGGCTTTGTCTTTTGCTTTTTATCATTAAAACCAAAGATATGAGTCACAAGATTTTTTATCATTTAACCCCATCCCATCTACATCACGTTTGAGAGCGAAAACTTAATACCTTCTAGTTCCTTCGTCACTCCTCTCTCTTGGGTATCACATTCGACTGAATCTTAGTTAGTGGAGCTCCGTGTTCTCGGGGGGAAGGCCTGCGTTTTATTTGTGATCCTCTGAGGATATTTGCCCAGGCACAGTGATTAAAGCCATCGATCGTCCCTTTAGCCTCATCTGCCTCGTCGTCTCGCTTCTTCCTTTCCCTTGTCTCCTCTCAAAGGGTTAACCTTCCTTCCCTTACACCCTTTTGTCCTCGCTTACTCTCGATGGCAAGTTTCTCACTCTTTCCGTACCCAAGCCACCTGCCTTCCCCTTCGTCACACTAATGCGCACTTTCCATACCGCACGGGGCTTTAACCAGTGGTCTATTGATTGGTTGGTTTTAGGTAGATTAGTGACAACTGATTGTGAGGTTATTTGCGTATTTTTTATTTTCTCCTTGCCTATATTCGTCAAGTTTTTGGTTGTGAATGTTAAATGTTCATCCATTATGCATTGTCTTGCCGAAGCTGAGTCACTTGGGCTTCTAAAAATTTAGTTTAATCTAATTAATTTTCATATTTTGTAAAAAGTTTTGTTAGCAATTTTTTTGCTTGTGATTTTGTTGTAATACAGATGTATATAGTTGTGGTACAATTGTAACACTTGTTGTTTTTAATTGATCGAATACAGTTTTACGTTTATGGATACTTTATTCTTCATATTCTGGAAACTAGATAAACAGCGATAGCGCACCTGTGGTACCTACTGAGCCGTCCATCCACGAAGGAATAAAGCGGGTAAAGCTCCCCTACGTACAAACGTACGAAAGCAAAAAAAGAGACTTTCGAACCGTTTGAGACATGATATTTTTTCCTCGTTAACGACTATCAATAAAGTAGATCGAGGCAATACTTCTCCGCAACAATCTTCACTTCCTCACTTTCTTCAATTTCTTAATCTTAGTATTTCCTTGTTCCAATTTGAAGGTCAGGAAAAAATGAAATAATAAGCGGGTTGAGTTTCGTAGCAATGAATAAGAATACCTCACTCCAACTCCTTATGCAAGACCGCAACAAGGTAGTGTGAGAGACTTATCCGTTAAATATAGTTTTCCGCACGTCATTTGATTTCTCTTTCCTTGAATAGTTATAATGAAACCCCCTTCAATACGATCGATATCTAAATTTATCTGCTACCCAGCAAGCAACAGCAGGGGCGTACGACAGGGTGTTTGACGATTCATAATTTAAGGTAATACATTGATAAATGTAGTTGGATGAGGTAAATGATGGAAGGGAAATTTATTTTAAAAGAGTTTCGCGGTGTCTTATTCTGTTTTTAGTGCTGAACCTCTTCTCCACTGGCGAATAAAAACAAGTTTTGGCATGTCCTATTCCTTTGTTTCACCTCTATCAGCATTAGGTGTATGGTGAGGGGTCATAGTTACATCATCCGTGTCACGTCAATTTTATTTGAACATTTCACGTCATCTCAGTGAGCTTGGCTGATTATCTTGGGAGGCGACCGACAACTGGTGTCCTTTGTGTTTTCAGGGCTTTTAAGACTGCTGGTATGATAAATATAGCTTGTGAATAGAGGAAGAGTGGACAGAAGCCCGGCGTTGGTGTAGTCCTGCTCTTCAAAAAGGTGCCTACTGTAGTGACTGTAGTTGAAATACTCTTACTAATGCACTGAAATAGATCGGGATTCCATTGAAAACATTCTGAAACCACACGGATTTAAACCCAGACCCTCGGGATGGGAAGCCAGTTCTATAGCCTCCACACCAAGCTGATCCCATTGCGTGTTGCCCCCAAGTCTCAGGCGGCTACCAACCTAAGGCTTCCATCAGCTGTGTGATCAGGGTTGTATGCCAATGTAGATCTTTTCTTTCCCTCCTCTCCTTCAATTTTTCCCGTTTTCCCCCCGTCAACCTTCCTTCTCTCCCCTTCCAATCCTAATCCATGATATGTGGCTGTCTTTCAATATCGGCAGCGTTACCGTTAAACCCCTTTCCGTCATCCGGGGTCCTCTCTCCTTAACTCCAGGATTCCATCGATCCCCCCGCCCTCACTATCGTATTTTTTCACGTTTTTGCATCAGGAATCTATTTTCCTAAATCACGGTTTTTCCAATTTTACGTTCCACCCTCTCTTTTCCTACCTTTTTTCATTCACGGAGCCTATTTCAACCGCTCTTTATCCTCTCGGCGTGCCTTACATTTCCCTCTACCTTCAGGCTCTCGACCGACACATTCATCCAATTTTCCACCCCTTAACATATAGCTGGCCCTTATATAGTTTTTCTCCTTTTTTACCTTTCCTCTCTCTCTTCTGGTAGCATCTTCCAAAGACCACGGATCCCTTATATATACGCGTACGTGATATATGGGCAACCCGGATTAATCCCCTTGGAGAATATCACGTTGGCTTGCGTCTACCTCCTCCTCCAGACTACGTCGATCACTCATCTCTGCTCCCAGTTCCATAAGCGTGCCTATCTACTGCTGGTCTTCCCATCTCTTCGTTGGGCCATATTATTACCGCGGAAGCGGCCGGCTCTTTCATATGTGGCCGGATTTTCTCATCCCCACTGGTTGATCTTCCATATACCTACTATCCCATGCAATTCAGTCATTAATCCCCACAAATGTTTCCCCACTGCGGTGATTTTCGTCATTTGCGAGTGTAGATGAAAGAGGTTTCCATATTTTTCCATCGTATTGAGTAGGGCAGGCTCAATTATTTTTGAGACAGTGTGACTTTGGAACTAATATATTCATAACGAATCTTTTCTCTGATAGGTACACGGGCAGGGTTGATGGTGCGTGTTGAATCTTCCGGCACTCTAATGCAATGTTTTTCTTTTCACAATCAGCACTGGAAAAATTACCTTACTCTTATATTTCTCCGAAGTGCTAGTGTTCAGGATCAGTTACTGTTATTATTATTGGTGCAGTCTTTGGTTTTTTGTTGTTAAATGGCTATCACCACTGTATTGCGAATAATTCTATTAATTTCCCTATCGCGTTTTGCGAGTTGTTGCTTTTTTAGCAAAAGAGTGGTGGTTTTTAAACAGTAAGTAAAGAGCTCAAGATGCATTACATTCTCAATTACTTAGTGGTACGTGTATTGAGGGTTCAGTGTAAAAGTGGGCCAAGTCTTTTTTTTATTTTCTTAACTGACAACTGTTTAGGATGGCTATAATCGTAGACTTTAATACCAGAAGGAACCAAGTCCAAAGTTCGAATATTTAAATCTTCATGAGAACAGTCTTTGAAACACTGAATACAGCTGTTTAACAGGAGGGCCTCAAAATTTGCTTTAATGGACTTGGTCCATTTTAATACTCAACCCTTCCACATTTTAACTAGTAACAATGCGGTAAAATTATCATAAGCGCTAAATTCATATATTAAATAACACAAATTAGTGATAGGCATCATGAAATAGGCATTATAAGAGGTATGGTAATAGGAATTAGTGCTTGGCATCAGGCATAAGGAAACATGCCTTTTACAGATGCACATATTATTAATGTAAAATGAATCTGGGGTACTGGATAAGAGTGTAAGTTCCGATGCAATGTTTGGAATTATCCGATCACGTTTGTCCGGAAACATGTGTCCCATGTCATATTTCTGTGTTTGCTTTGCGTAAGTGGTTATGCAAGTTCTTCCTAGGGGCGTTAGTATCAGTTGTTGCGAGAATTATGACCATTGGTCATCATTGCCATGGGGGTAACTGTATACTTTGGTGAGTAAATATCTTCGGAGAGTTTGATTACTTTTCGCAGAGATCGCCTGAGTTCATACGCCCCTGGGAGGAGAAAGGTTTTCCGAAACCAACTAAATCAATTCACCCCTTCTCCTTCGGCCTAGGGTTCCGATTTAACTGAATATCGTATTAGGTGTGTGAAATGTTTATGGGTTATTTTGCGGTGCCCTGAAAGATTTAACATCTAATTTAGGGACTTCAAGGCTTGGAAAGGTCGGAAAACACTTTCGTTAAAAATAAGCTACGCTACCCCATGGAGGCTGGCGAAAAGGACTGCTGATTCCTTCTAGGTCAACTATCCCTTAGAATTCTGAAAGTTTAACGATTCATCTTCTTTCTTGCATCATAAATAGTTATATCCAAATAGAGTAGAAATGCTCAAGTTTCAGAAAGCGTTTCATTATTCAGAAAGTGTTTCATGATGAAGAGATCACTGCTATACTCAAGGAGGATTTAGCTAGAAACAAGAAAGCAGTACGTAAAAACATTTGTATGGAGTGTTGCACTCGCTGGGTCAGAGACTTGGATAATCGCAAAACGTTATCAGAAAATACATGGTGTTGGAGACGGATGCTGAAAATAAAATGGACATGTTAAATTAAGAATGAAGGCCTGTACAGAAGAGCCGAAAAAAGGTGTGCATGGAACGTAGTATGACAAAGAAGAACTAGATGGAGTGAAAGTACATTGGGATCTTGGGAAATATTATGATAGGAGAGCAGAAACTAGAGCCGTTGGAACAGCTTACTTACCTGTGGAGTAGTTATTCTGGATGATAATGGGTACTATTGGCAAAATCGTAATGCTGAGAATTTCGTTAGCAGAGAATCGAGTAAAGACAGTAAGAAAGAATTGGCTACATACCCTAAAAAAGAGCATGGGGTTTTATGGCTCAGATAATTGGTAGTTAAGGAAGGAGAATGAGCGTCAATTGCAGACTTTTGTCATGCTGGTGTGGAGAAGGATGGAACAGTTACGTAGTTGGGAAAGGAAATCATATTAGGCGTGGTGTAGAATTAAATTAAGGTGGGACAGAATGTAATGGAAGAAATCAGGAGAAGAAAACAACATTGCCTCGAGGACGCATTGAGGGGTAACAACATGGTTTGGAGAGAGGTTCATGGAGAGGGGGATGTTGGAAAATCTTGGGAGAGGGGGAAGAGGAAGAGAAGTCTTGTACACGTTGAAAGGGAATGTAGCGTATTTACCTACTTTATTTAGCGTATTCTATGGCGTATAACCCCGCAAGCTCCACTGGCCACCAGACGCGAACCAAAAGCTGTCAGGAGAACAATGGACAGCCAAGCCAGATGCTAGGAGAGTGCTACTTATGAAAACATGCTAACATGCAGTACTGGGCCAAGAATAGGGTTACTAATTGCAAGACCTTCTCGACCCGAATAAATTTGTCTTCAGCCCGGATATTCCGAACCTTTTTTTCGTTGTCACGAAGCTTCAGCTCTTTTAGGTGCAGAAAAAAACTGACTAAAATGATAAATTAATCGATGCATCTTTAAATATCATAAATTACATTCGCTAGTTATGGATATAAATTATGTCTCTCTTATTATGATCTATTTTTGGAATAAAAGAATAAAAGTATTTTTATTGTGATATGTACCAAAGCGTCCTTTCTTGAACAGGAATAATTTTTTGAACAACTAATTTTCTTGAATGTGAGTTTTGATAAAAGTGAAAATTAATTTTTAGTATTAAAGGATAACCATTATATGCCCTACGAGCCAAAAATAATTGACAAATATCGATCAAGATCTCATTTTTAGTTCCCTTTATAGTAAAAGTTTGATTCATGTATTTCATAAACATTTTTGACAGAATTCTGTGTAAATGATGGAATAATTGCTGAGTAAAATAGTAAGTTTTTTTTAGCAACTGAAACTGGGCCGGTAAGGTTAAACTGAAACCTTTAACCCGGAGAAACATGGGTGCACCCTGCTCCCCGGGTCAATAGCCCCATTTGGCAACCCGAGTCAAGATACTCTAGCTGATTAGCACCACCAACGAAACCAATTCATGTAACATTAGGAAAAGAGTGGGAGGGAAAACTGTTAACGTTCGGGGTAATTATGAGCAGTACTGTCCATGGACTTAACATCTGGTTGGTAAAAACATATGATTCCAATTTTGATTCCAATTTATCGCATTCAAGGTTGATTATTTTCCTTCATGACCCTTCTCTTCCGACGCCTTCCCATTCTTCCCTTGATCTCCTTTCATCCATCTTTCCTTTCATTACCTGTCTTTCTTATTTTTTTCCTTTTTAATGCGATTACAAAAAAATCTTCGAGTTATTTCTAACCATCATTATCACATCTGAAACTTATTTATCCCCCGCCGTTCACCTTTCCACCAACTCATCACAAACTTCCAAGTCCCACGCTTTTCTTTTCATCTTTTTCTCTTTTAGCTCTGAATTTTCTCTCCCCAACCTCTTTCTTATACGTCTGCTTTTTATTCCTTCCTTGTCTTCTTTTCAATTTCTTATCCGTGCAAGTTTTTATCCGAAATATTTTTCTGTTCCCTCTATTGGGCCAATTTGAGTACAATTTCGCTTTAGCTCCTCCAAGGTCTGAAATCGTTCAAGTTTTTCCTTGCATCTACTGGAATTGTATGTATTTATTTGTATTTTCTACAATGAAATCCTGTGTAAGTGCCATAAATGAGATCATAAACAATGGTCATAAATATAATCAAGTACATTACAGCTTATAAATGAACGAAGAAGTAAGTTTACATGAATGATGTTCATACTACATTAGAATTTTGGATAATAAGGCTAACATTTGCCACGTTAATTTTAAAAAATGGGTGGTACTAGTAAAAATCTATTTTTGGTTTCTTTTTGTCAGAGACTCAAAATCGATTACTGCGAAAATGCGTTCATTTAATTAATAATTGCTGATAAAATTCTGTTTATGGTTTCACTTTTTAAAGATTTTTCTGCCCTTATATTTTTTGTAATTCACGAACAGCCTAAGTCCTTATGTTCATGGAGATGAAATGAGTCGTATTTTTTCGGTGATCAAAAGGAAACACCGTGCTTCATGTAAGAACTTATTTCTCTTATTTTATAGAAAATTAAAAAAAAAGACAATAATTGCAAACATAAGAGTCATTGTATTGCATCTCTTGAAAGTTTCATGAAACAGCTATTTGAAACTATCGCTGCAGCTATAAACAAATTAAGATAATACACTTTGAATGTCTAGAATAGCAATTGACAATCTGGATCAGATAATTCGACATTGAAAATTATGGTACAAAAATAACTATGTTCAAGTAAGTAACTATGCTTTGGCGAAAATGATGACACTCGATGTTTATTAGATCTGAATTTTATGGATGCAATATTAGATACGGTGTGAATAATTTTTAATTTTTGAAGTCCTGATTTATATTTTAATTAGTGCTCCTTAGCATAAATATGTTAATTGATAAATGGCGTTGTAGCAAACTTGCTAGGATGAATTACCGGCGAGATGTTCTTCTAAAAGGAATATAATATTGCTGAGATTACAATTTCTCGGAAACGGGAGCAGCACACTTCCATCGAAAAGTGAAATCTCTCAAGAATTACCTCTCTTCTCGAATAAAAACAAAATCCCGGAAAATTCTTCCGGCAGTGGCCATTACGACTGCATGCTTTCCTCGTCTCATTCTGTAGGGGAAAAGGAACAGAAGGCCGGAATTCTTTAGTGCAGAGGAAGATGGCTGCTTGGCTAGCATTTAAACGAAAGCTGCACGGTTACCTAAAATGACTTTTTTTCCGACCCGTCCCAATCTTTATATTCTTAAAACTGCGACCAGCTCAGCTTTTAAGGATTTGGGAATCATTTGCCTCCAGTCCTACTTTCATCTACAAACAAACCACTTCATTGATGAGCGATTCCATCCTTCCTCTAACTGCTTTAGGTGTCTTTTGAATTGGGCGTCCATTTTATTTCTCATCTTAATCGCTATAAGTCGATGGTAGGATTTCGACATACTGGAATGACGAGATACTAGGTAATTTTTTTAAATATTTGTTTTTATAACCCTGTGACCAACGGGGAACTCATTTTTAATTCCAAAGATGTTGTGAGAGTTTTGAAAAAAGCGGTGTTCACTTCCTCAAGTGTGACACTCCGGGGTGCAATTGTTTTTATATTGGCCAGACAGGCCGTAAATTCAAGAAAAGAATGGAGGAACACTCCAGAAGTTTTTTTAAAGGGTGATTTTAAATCCGTGTTTGCCAAACACCTGCTTGAGTCTCAACACTCATCCAATTTTAATTCATCTATTTTACATTTTTTTGACAAAGGTGTTAAGCTCGATTTTTTAGAAAAAATTAAAATTGTCTCTGCCGTTAAAATGCTTGGTGATGGAGTTTTAAATGAATTTGTGCCCGAAAAATTGTCCCCATTATTTACCGTCCCTATCCCCGTACCTGTTAATCTGTGAATTTCTTATGCTTACCCTTGTCCTTGAGCTATAACCAAACCCAATCCTCTTCCCCCCAACCCCTCCCTACTAAACCCCCCGCCCCCAAATTTTTGCCCCGCTGTTATGCTAACATTAGGTGTTACAACTCTGATGATGATGTACTAAACTTCGAACCCGGTCTGTGAAAAATAAAAAGTGTGGAAATTACCTAGTGTCTCGTCTTTCCAGTCCTTTTTTATGATCCATCTTAATCAAAGATCTATATTCCCGCTAAATGTGTTTACAGGCATTACATGATTATTGTGTGCACTTTAATGTCGTTTTTAGTATGCAGCATGTCGTTATTCAAGGAGGTGGCCATCTTGCTTGTGAGATACCTGGCCTTCGGTGCTATTCATGGAATGATGACTGAGAAATTAGGAAAAAACATTGTGCTCATCGCTCTTTTCAGCTACTTTTTTATTTGGAATACTTCACGACGCTCGATCTTGGACTTTTAGCCTCGGAAAACACGTACGTGTTTACGAGATTTCAACTCTCTCGGTCGATGGTCTCCTGGATGACCTAAATGGATATGGAAATGATTAGGAGTAAAGTTTCCGTTGCCTTTATTGATAATTTGGATGAATATTTTATTTGTAAGCTACTACACAAACTTCTCGCGTCCTTTAAAGTGCTTCGTTTTATGTTGAAGGGCTATTCATTGTTGACATCGCTACAGTTAGCATGGCCACTAGACATGGTGAGGTCATTTGATGTAAAATATTTAGAAAACCTGCTCCATGAGTTCCAGAAAAGGTTTATGTATAACATTTTCTTTCTGAGTTTAAAGGAGACTGGTCAAGATTATATTCCATATCTCGCACTTTAAGTTAAACTACTTTTAATGGAGGAGTGCCTGTTCGAGAATGTGGGAGTTCTGGGTTTCAACCAGGTGATATTTTTTTATACCTGTTGGCAATGTCTTGCGATACCATGAATGAAGTAACCATCGCTGATAAACCATCTTTATTTCAAAAAATAAAACATCATGGCTCCATTTGTTGAGATAAAGAAGGAATTTAACTTAATCCTGATATTGTGAAATACACGCAATACAAAACAGAGTAATAATTGCGCTTTATCCCTCATAATTATCTTTCAATAGCTAAAAAAATGTCAAATCGTAAAGGTCCGTACTTGTAGGATCAGGAGAATTTCCTCAATCTAGAGAATTTTCCCGTAAGGGAGACACTTATGGAAAGAAGGAATCACGTATGGTAATGTTTGAATAAATGTTGACAACCTGTCAAGGTTCACCGGTTTGAATTTTATTTATGAAATTTTGGAGTCCTTTAAAATCATTTACAATGATAATAGCTGAGAGTAGCAGTTTTTTTATTTTTTCAGGAAACATTATTCAGCGTATGATATTTCCGTTAATTGGCCAAGTTTTGCACTGTTGATTTTATAGCAGTATCGTCATGTTATTTTAATTAACCCAGCATGAATTACTCAACCGGTGCTCGTTCATCCGTAACCTAATGGGCCTATGATTTTGATTTTTTTCCACGGCAGTTATAAATTTTGTTTTATACCTTCGTATTACCTGTTTTTATATACTTACCTGATTTGTGGTAAATTAAATGTAAATTTATATATTAACTCACAATTTGGAATTCTGTATCATCTTAAACAATATTTTTAATTAACTTCATAAAAAAAATAAATCGTAGAATGTAGTATATGAATGAAATTCCCAGCCTTATGTGAGGTACCATGACGGACATCTGAGATGACCATGTTTGAGCTAGTATTACTGCCGGGCATAATATAAAGTAGAGTAGGATTGCGCTTCTTTTCATGCAAATGAACTCCTTCCATTAGGGCATTTACAACTTTAGCCCAGTACGGGATCCAAGGGCCGTTTCCTTTAGTAGTTTGGAGTCGGTGCACTTGGAAAATGTTTTTCCCGCAGCAATCAGCTCCCTGTTTTGTTTTCACGTAGCGACTTTTAAGAACTTGGAATATGCTATTACAAATTCTAAAACATTATCTCAGGAAACAAAGCTAACTATTCCTCCTTTTACCTCTGCAAATATGTGGGGTGAGAACTGTGATCATCATTCTTTTTTTTACTGTACCAGTTTTCACGCAAATATTTCTTTAGCAATAGCTGGCGATGCGGAACAGTAAATGAGCTATAAAATGAGAAATTCATTTGCGTATTTCTAATAGTTGAACAGTTACGTTTAAATATTTGCGGCTCCTGCGAAATTGTGAGGAATTTATTCTTTTGTTTAAAGAGGCGTAACCTTTTGGGTTTAACATTATCTAAACATCTACCTTGTATTTTTTTATCGAGGACTGACCTTGTACTTAATTTGCAAATCTGGTTTTATTATGCTTGATGATTGAAATGAATGCAATTGGGAAAAAATAAATTGAAACGCTTTGCGCTTATGTAAGTATAAATACCGACATACATGGAACATAAACGTAATTATGTACGTTTTTGATAGAATATACGGAATTTAACAGTAAATAAATACATTCATGGATTTAGTGAACAGAGCCTTGACCGAGCCAGTTTTATGCACATTTAGTGAACATAATCAAAGAGGAGTTCCAATATTTAACTACTACTTGTGAGTCATGTAGTGATGTAAGATCTTATTGGAAATTTGCTCTTAAATCACTGCAGTGACATGCAGAGGAATGCTAAGAACGGTGTAATAGGCAAACTATGAAAAACGTCAACGTGAATACTAGGAATGAAATGGTTGCCTGAGAGGAGAGTGGAGTGGATAGCTTCACCAAACCAATCTCTGGATTCAGATTCTACTGCTGAAGATGTTAATAATTACTTTACTCCATTTACTCTCCCACAATAATCATTTACCGAGGTTTTTTTTTCTAACAATCGGTGTTCAACGTAGTCACAAAGTCTGTGGAAGGAGGTGGCGCCGTCTGTAACGAAAATTGAATCGAAGACGGACAGCGATTGCTGGGAAATTTTCTCGTTGACGGCCGGAGGACGGACCGACGGACGGATGGCGTGAATCTCATTCACGGTCGGCATTTAAAGTCAACGCCAATACGCGAGTCATCCTTAATACTTTGTATGTTCTCTATCATCTATTTTTTTCTTTGTTCCACTAGGCAACATTTCTGTCTCTGGTATGGTATTACTCTGCTATGTCCGCGGCAGAATGTGCGTTTGCACCAGCCATTTACCTCGGATCTTCAACGGACACCTAATGATCCTCGAAACCTTAGCCTTCTTGATTCATATTTTAATCGTAACATGGTAGTGTTGGAAATATTCTAAATTTGTTAACGTTTTTAAAATATTCTAAATTAAGTTTATTGTCCGAATTTGAAGAATTTTTCTGGGAAGCAGGATCACCGGTGACGTAAGAAGCAAGAAAGACATTGTGAGCAGAATAGCACCAGCGAAGAAGGCATTCTACTATAAGAGGCGTCTGTTGACAGTTGGTGACACAAGCCTGAAAATTTGGAAGCACATTAGAAGAACATACATTTGGAGCATGCTCTTATATGGCAGTGAAGCCTGGACATTAGAAGTAGCAGAGCAAAGGAGATTGAAAGCAATTTCGTTGAATTGGTATTGACCACTTTAATAATGTATGAGTTAATTCATATTACATTGTAAAATAAAATAAAAGGCAAAACGTCGGCGAAAAAAGGAAGTTGAAATAAAAAAAAGACTTGACCAAACCTCTGTAAATTAACTCGTACACAGAAAGCAATGGAGATTTGGTATTACTGACGAATGATGATGATTAAAATGATGAAGATAATCACTAACAAAGAAGTCCTACGAAGAGCTGGAGAGAAAAGAAGCATAATGAACACTATGCTAAGGAGGAGAGAAACATTTATTGGACTTATTTTCCGCAACACCAGACTAATGAAAACAAAACTCTAAGTATGTGTAAATGGATTCAACTGTAGAAGAGGACTAAGAACGGAATACATCAAGCAATGGAATACATGAAGGATGTAAGAGTAAATAATGACTTAGGGATAAAGTGGATGGGAGAGAGGAAAATGGAATGGAGAGCTGCAGCAAAACAATCTTTAAGTTGATGATTTCTGATGACTGATGATTATCCAAAATGCGTCGAAGCATTATATTACTTTTCATATTCTAAAGCTGACTTTTAAGTTACCAGTTGACTAATTCACCCTTGGCTAAAAAAACCCTCATGTCTGCTGAGGCTCAATTCTATGGTTTATGTCTACAGTAAAAATATTTAACCTCTTTTTGGTTTAAAACGGTTTGGTTTGGATTTATATTCCCAAAATTGGTGATTCGCGATTGGGGTGATTCGTGAATTACAATCGTAGGTCAACCTGCCAAGCAACTTTCGTCAAAATACCGGACAGTTCTTATCAGGTCTACGATTTGTGAATTTGTGAAATAAAATAAGCAATATGCTACAGACACCGAATAAATTAATCGACTTCTCATTCCAAAACATTGATGCGAGTGCATAAATATATTTCTTGTAGTTGTAAATCTTGAAACACTCAATTCAGGGCTTGATGTTACTACTTTTTCTTGATAATTCATTGATTTACATGAATTTTGCTCTCAGCAGCTGTCAGATGCCGGGAAATTCAAAGTCACCTAGTCCACTCAGAGTCTAATATCCTAGCTTATATTCGCAACCGCAGTTTTTCCATAAAGCGTGATTTAAATCGATACAAATAGCTCTCCTTTTTCAACATTTAACTTTTTTCTCTACTTCTTCATTAGTTCGACAACTGTTGAGTGCAAAGTATAGTCCTGCCTATCTGTATATACCAGTGAGTAATCTGTACCATCAGAGTAATTTGTTTATAGAGTTCAAACGCAATATAATACCAAAGTCGGCGATAGTAGGTAGTACTTGAGGAATAATGCCCAAGTCAATGCGTTTATATAATAGGTATTATGGTAATTGTTAAATAACAGTGCTTAGTTTGGTGGAAATTTTTGTATCCCAGATAATAGATTTATGTCTCATTTGTCCTTTGAGTAAGATGTCCTTGTTTCCAGTTGCCACTCTCACTTTTCAGAAAAAAAACATTTAAAACACCTCTATCTCTTATTTTTTTCCCTGATCCATTTTGCTGAGTCGCAGTCAGTCCAATGTTTAACCACATTCCCACCGCTCCACTTTATTTCACCATTCCCAGACCTTTCCCTCCGGCCTCGAATCAGCCCTTAACCATGCCACCCTCCACTATCCCGGGGGTCGCCGACCCCTCCGCCCGCGGCCACCCCCGTATTAGTCAGCCCCCACCCTCACTGATCCTTCCCCTCCCCATGATCGCTTTTAGTCCCTCCTCCTATATGAAGTTAATTTCAACTCGTTCTGTCCGAAGTGAGCCCTGAGCACCCTTGAATTGGTCCGAGCGTGTTCCGGAAAATCGATTAGCCCTGAGTAAACATTCGTTGCCATGTAATTAAAATAAACTCCCTTCTCCTCTCCCCCAATGACATAGGTACCAATCGAAAATGATGAATGCGGAAACAGAAGTTCCCGCGGATCACATAATTGTGCCTCCGTTTTGTGGATTTTTAAGATTTTTGGATTACGTTTAAGTATTACGTACTTCTTTCTTCGACAGTGAATTGAGTGGGCATGGCAAATATTTCCTCAGGTTTAAAGAAAACTCGAGATCAAAATTAGACAAAGTATCTTCAATTGGATCGGAATTATAATTCTCGTTAGTGAATTTTGGCCAAGAGTCGGGTGAAATTTAATGCAATACTGGGAACAAATATTTGGTGAGTATGGTTTAGATGGTGCATACGTAAACAATACGCTATGTTGGAGTATCGATGGTTAACGCCATATGGTAACCTGAGCCGTAGTGAGAAGGAGTAAATGTCACAGAGTGTACACTCATGAAATCAAAACACTACAAGGAAATTGGAGAAATTAACGATTTAACAACATCAATTTCAGTTATTGGTTGTTGTCAATACCCATCCCTTGTAGAGCATTCTTAAGCATTTTTAAACCAATGAGAGTGAGTATTTTAAAGTCAATGAGTAAGTTTAAGGAATCGGAAAAAGAAGATAACTTAATTACCACCAGGATTGAGTAAACGCCCATAAAATCTTGGCAGTAGATTTTTGAACGTTGCTAAATTATGCTAATTTGTGTACCACCTTCCTCCAACTAATTCTGAAATGACGCATATACCACTTGAATAATTATGATACAAGGTAATAAAACATTGCGGAGTTTCAAGAAATGATGCTCCAAAACGGAATGTGAAAGAAAGTGTATCAAATCGTTGACTTTAAACCTCGAAATAAGGTGTTTTTTATATTTTAATCCCAGCTAACTACCGGCAATATTTGTGAATAGTTACGAAAATGCCGTATTTAGTGAATAAATGTTTTTTATTCATAATGATAACGTAAATAAGTCGTTTGTAAGATGCATTATGCAAGTAAAATCGAATACCTCTTAAAGATCTCGTCATAAATGTGGAGGCTCTTCACTTGTATCTTATCAGTATGCTTGTCTCACATTCATAAATCCTTTCATATGAATATATACATACTGAAAATATCTCCTTTTTTGTTTTTATGGGCACTTGTACACTAGTTTATGCATAGGTACCTTTTTCCATCTTTCTCATTTAATGTTTTTATTTTCCATCATGATAAAAGTTTTTACCCTGATTTAATACTCTCCTTATTTTTTGGTCATGGAATTTTCATAGTACACCTTTGATGGTGACTCGTTCTGCTTTTAAATTCAGATCAATTTACCTTTCTAAGTAACGAAAGGAAAATTCTTAGATTTTTCGAATCTATTGCTAACCTTTTCCAAAACAGCAATCTGACTGCGTGAACATTCAACGATGAATGATTCCTAAGAAGGTAATAATGTATGTGGTATGTGATTACTGTCAGTAGAACCAGAAATAAAAAAAAGAGTATCTTGATGATTCCATTAATGTTTTACTTCGCACCACTACCGTACAATTAAGAAACGTGAAGATGGCATTGTTCCTCAAAACTCGGGTCGCATCATTATGAAAATGTTATACTGGAATCACAAAGGTACTTTTTGTTGATTCCAAGGTGTGATATATGGTTTATGCTGATATTGAGAACTTACTTTCGAGTTTTAATGAATTCCGTTACAACCGTTACTCGGTCAATTTTGTTTTTTTATTGTCCCTCCTGCCCCCTGTCGCCCAATGCGATTACCACTCCTACTTTTCTGAATTCCACTGTTACCAGGATTTTGAAGTCCACCCTACTACATCGGTACCTATAGACTCTTACGAGTCTACGAGAGAGATCTTTCATGCCAGCATCCACAATCCACCATGTAAATAACCTTTTCTTCCCCTCCTTTCCCTCCCTCTCTTGTCCCATCTCATGTTATATTTATTCAAGTGAGATTGCGCCACGAGATAAACGTTCGAAAAGGAGAAAGATGCAGTTCCTCCATAAAACCTCCACAAATCTGATAGCGCCGCAGGGAAGAGGTTGGAGGGTAGCGGAGAGGGTTTAAGGGCACACACACGAAAACACACACCATTGACTGTTCCCTCTTTTATCCCTCTTCACTTCCTTTTTCACAATCTCTGACGTGGATCTGACCTTTATACTATCCCCTCCTAAACCCCCGCGCCCCGTTCCAAATACCTCCCTCTTTCCCGCATTCCCACCAACCTATGTTATGTACTGAGAGCCTGAGAGAAGGATCTGTGTGTGGGGGGGGGCGAGGGAGAATGGGGGAGGCTGCCAAGGAAGGAGAAGCCGAGGATTTATTGGGAATCGTGCGCTCAACAGTGAATATCAATTGTCCATCTTGATAAAGTGCTCGATAGAGGGCACACGTTTTTCTTTTTTTTCCTCGAATTGGCAGTCAGGGAGCGAGAGATGCGGGGCGAAGAAGGTGGTGGTCACGTCCTGCGAGCCGAATGCTGTCAACAATTCATAATTTATGCCGAAGCCTGGGTTATCCGAGCGACGCGACGCAAGGCTTCCGGTTCATCGAATGTGCTGGAAAAGCGATGCATGGGATCCGGCAGGTTATTTCCCACCACTCCTTCTCCTTCTCCGAGGCCCTCGTCAAAGATGTCGACGGTATGGACTGCGGAATGGGATTCCGGGATGTTTTCCGGGCATCCGGATTCTCTTCGTGGAGTCGCGAGAAATTGGAGTGTGGGACGTCGCAACACATTCCGAAAAAATGCGTTTTTCCTTGTAGCCTCCATCGGAGTTAGTATTCCACGAGGATTTGCCCTATATTTTAAATTACAATCCTAATTCATATAGATTGCAGATAGGATAGTTTTTTCACAAGAGTTTTCCGCGTACGATCAGAGATCAAAATAACTATAATCGATGCCGCCATTTATATTAATGACTAGCGGAAGGTACCCGTTGAAATTCAACGGGTGTGAAAAACATTAAGCTTATTTTATAAGAAAACCGCAAAGCCTAAAGAATACTATCAGCGTGATCATTTGAGGAGTTCGTAACCTATCATGTATGTTGCGTTCGTTGTATTAGATACGCTGATCGTTTTCCAGGTCCTCGGAGAGATGAGTGACAATTGGTTCTCTTTCATGCACGGGAAACTCAAAGATGGGCCACCCAGGCTCATTACTATTTAAATAGCACCCAGATTGATGGATGGTCACCTCGTCCTTCCGGTTCCCTTGAACCGTCTTCTGAATGATTAACAACTTATTCGCTTCCCTTATGTAATTACATATATTTGCATTCAACAACTTTATTGAGTTGCACTATTCACCGTTGTTGTGTGCGATGAGTATCTTAATACGAATTGGAGAGCAGAGTACAATCCAGTGGTTGACAACGTCAAAAGGAGGTTTTTTCAGCAGCAGCCATGCTTATTTGAACTATGAATCTTCCATCACCTGGATGGTGCCTTCAGCATAAAGGGTAGTCATAATCATAGGTTTCGGTTGTTAAATAAAAAAATCTATGGTGATTCGTAGTGCACTTGCCGACTTTCATGCACGGATTTCTTCCATTGCGCAGAATTTCCATTCTTCTTTCGGGTAAGAAGCATGTAGTGACGTCATTATAATTACCGCCATCTTAAAACAGATTGAAGTTTCGAAAGAGATGGGTCTATATTTGAACCAGATTTATAGCTGGTTACCCGTCCGTAGATTGGGTTAGGATAAAATTTGTGCGGTTCGTAGCGTAACCCGAGAAACACCACGGGAAGATACTATTGAGATCGCTGGTGGGCCTGTATTTGTGCATCCAAGTCTTACCTTTGTCGTTTTTCATGCAAGGACTCATTTTCTCGAAAAGAAGACATACCTCTTGCTTTATAATATTTTATCGAAAGGTTACTCTTGATTCTATTAGGCATGTTGATGAATGTATTTTTAAATCCAAGAAAGGGAGAAACAGCGGCGAGTGAGAGTCTTAAATAGGCAACTCGATGATTGAGTGAATGTAAGTTAACTGCACTTTAACACTTTAAAGCATATTAAAAAAAACTCGTAATGTTTATGATGTGGGAATTGGTCAAAAAACATTTCACAATCGTAATGAGAGGCAGATGGTTCTACTACGTGTAATACATCTGAGTATTAACGATAAAAAACAA
Source organism: Pyrrhosoma nymphula (assembly GCA_963573305.1). Classification (NCBI taxonomy): domain Eukaryota; kingdom Metazoa; phylum Arthropoda; class Insecta; order Odonata; family Coenagrionidae; genus Pyrrhosoma; species Pyrrhosoma nymphula. Next base: position 66,164,168 of record OY754333.1, read on the forward strand.
CGCCGTGTTTGTTGTAGCAACAGAGGTATTATTACCATTACTAATCGCTGCACATAAATATTCTTGCACGTTTAATTCCTTTATGTGTACCGTTTACTACGTGAGTGTTCTCTCATATACATGCAGTGCCCCTATGAGAGCCTCTTTGAGATTAGACATTGATGAGTATACTTGTAAAAATGCATTAAATTTATCGATTACCCCCCGAAGCAATCTATCATGAGGCCCTTGGGACTCTAGCCCTTTTTATTCAGATTTTATATCTATGTGCTTTTATGGGCCTGCAGGAAAACTTAAATGCCAGATAAGTGAATATCCTTTGAAAATCAAATCTCTGGTTGTCAAGGAAATATGCTATTGTTGATTTCACAGAAAAACATGAGATTTTTCAGCAAAAAATTTAATTTTCAGACGAAGCGGAAAAGAAAATCGATTGAAAGAATTAGAAACTTCATTTCTTCAGCCATCCGATTAAATAAATTTTAGCTCTCTGTATTTAATGAAAGTAATTTTAAAAAGCAAAATATTAAATCACTGCGCCATACTTAGCATGGACCACCAGGGACCACCAGGTGGAACTTTTATGGGCCCTGAGGGCTTTTTAATATAGCATATGTTACACCCCGATACATTTTCTCTCTACATGCCAAATTTCAGCTCAATCGGTTCAGTATTGTTTGCATGATTGGGCAACAAACAGACTGAGATATAGACAGGGAGGCACCATTACATTTTTACATATTAGTATGAAAATGGTAACGATGGGTAACTTCGTTTTCATGCTATTTTACATTTTATTTTTGATGCTCTTTCAAATTCCGCATGCTATGCTAACTAATGTTATGTGTATGTATTCATGTTGTAACTTTTGCATGTTAGTATGGCAGTAATTAATTATTGTACTTCAGTAATAATTTTATTTGTGAGCATGGCTCTCTAAGTAATATTTCCTGTGATGCGTGAGTACCATTTCGATCTCTTATAAGTTCAGTGATATACACGGTGCTCTAAATTAAATATCTTCGCAAATACTTAACAGTATATTTCTTTAAATTATGAATCATATTGTGATAGTTTTTGTATTTGTTAGTGCTTGTCTGTAAATGAATCACTCCCTGCAACACATCATTGTAGTGGCTTGCAGGGTATGATGTACACGCAGAAATTCGTTATGTTTCGACTAACTATCTGGACCTTGTCTTTCTTTTAATGCTGAATATGATATTGCATCAGATGAGAATAATAATTTTTTTTCCACATTTGTCATTTTCCAGAAAAAATTACAGAAAGCGAATTCTCCCAGAGAATTGTATTGTGATTAAAATAAGTCACCTATTCATATTATTTTTTGAGTGGTTGGCACTGCTAAAACTGAAGTCCAATTTCGGTAGTTCAGTAGAAATGGCGTAGCAGTCAGCTCCTATGGCTGAATAGCAAAAAGTTCTATCATTGACATAATTGTAGTGTAACACACTTTTATCTTTATTAACTTTATTGTATTTACTATTAGCTAATGCTTGTATTTCTTTAAAGCAGTATTTTTAAAACAAAAAAAAACAAAAAGATGGAGTTAATAATTTATTTTGGCTTACTCTATCACGGTAGAACTGGTAGAACCTCAGTAATAAAGAGAGGAATTTGAAACGAAAAATTAATTGGATTGTCTATAATATTGGTGGGTGATGGCATAAAAAGGGAAATGGGGGTTGATTTCAATCAGAAAAATCGTAGCTCATTATACTCTTTATTTAATTTATCGCAATAGCTCCAGCAAAAGTTCCTGGCGCAGACCTGCGGGGCAAGATGGGGAGGCAGAAGTGGATGTAGTTAAGGGAAATAACGGCGTGGAAGTGGAGGAGGTAACGAGATGGAGAAAAAGTGAGACAGAGGATCTGAACTATTTCGCGAAAAAGGCACGACACGCACTGGCAATGAGAAGTGGTTAAAATCACCCATCCCTTTGAGTTTACCAGGGAACTTATCCGTAGGGTCTCTTTTTGAGACGAGTCGAAATGGGACGGCAGCAAGTAGTGAGTCATCCTACTTCACAAAGCGCTCGTATTGGCAGCAATTTGAAAGGTTTTCTGACCTTCCACATTTCACAACCTTCCTCCACCGTTCCGCAGCATTTGAAAGTTCCTTAGCCCATGCCCCAAAATCGCTCACTGTGCAGCGCTGGGAACTTTATTGAGAGCTAAACATACATGTTGGCTCTACAAACGCTAGAAGTATATATGTGTTATACTTAACCGTCACCAGGGACTTGAAGGATTTTCGGTCACACTTTGCGATGTTTTTGAGGTTCACATTCCTCAGTCATGCATATTTTATATGCCAGCTCTCAATCGTTTACTTGTGAACTAAATGTAAGTAGTAATAATTTTAATTAATTACTCGTGTGTGTCATTAAGCCTGAATTATTTTCCTCTGCACATGTTGGCTTTCTCGAGGAGTATCTTAGCCGTAGTTCATTTCTTAATTCCATTTAATCTCATCTAAGTATCGGATATCCGCTAGTATTCGTCGTATCCGCTTAAGTAACCATTCTTTCGAAGTGTGGTAGCCTAGAAATGAAGCATCAGAATGAGCGAAGTGCGACCTAAATCGCGCTGAGGCCAAGAGTTTTGGATAATTTCCACTTTAGCTTAATGAAAGCAGTATTTTTAAGATATAATGTCCACCTACATTTTCTTCCTCCTTATTAAAATGAGTGCTTCTCCAGTAGTGTATTTTCCCATTTCATCCTCGCCGAAAATTGGGATGAAATCTGGTGTTTCTCTTCTGGTATTTACTTGGATTACTAAAGAGTGATCATTTTCTTTAGCTGGCCTAAAAAATGTTGATCCAAGTATATTTACGTTTTTGCTTATGAAATGGACTCAAATTTGGTCGTGCTAACAGTTTTAGCTTGTCTCCCCTATAATTTTCCCTGGGCGGTAAAGAGAGATGGAATTCATAGAACTACATTAATTATAACAATCTTGTCTGGAGACATAGGTCTAATTATAAATGATTAATGGTTCTTTTGTACAACGTTTCATATATTTACTGTGCTTCTTAAGAGCTCAGATTTCCATTGAGATGAATAAGGATCTATCTGCATTTCATTAATAAAAAATAATAAAGAAGAAAAAGGCATGGCTTTCGGGTTTTCACCGCGTTCGTTGGCTGGTCTGGAGAACAGTTTCCCTGACATTCCAGTCAGCGTCTTCAGGTAGTAGATGAGGTGCATTGGTTTTGGGCTCCTTATGTAAGTCGAACCGTCTTGTTAATGCTCTGTGTTTGGTCATTTTTATTTAGCACTCTTTTCCAAGTGCCGTGTAGAAAATAGCCGCCGTCTCTCTTGAAATTTTGCGGCGACTTTAAAATTTCAATGGCTTCCCGTACTAACCTAGGGTAGTACCGGTTTTCCTTGGTCTAAGCCGCGGAAACCTAAGCACAAAGAAGAAGCATTATAAATATGCAAAACGTCGTCGGAAAATAGTATTACCTTCTATAAATCATTAATAATTACATCTATGGCTCCAGAGGAGATAATATAAATAAATATAGGTCAAGAAAATAAATCATCTGGATCATCAATCATCTATTATATGCAAATATTAAGTTTTATTGCATTTTTACATTTCGAAGGAACTTATAAATCATTAGAGTACATCAGCTTACCCATCAGTAGGCACCCTTGAAGAAAAAACTTTTCGGTGTGCCAGATGTTTAACAAATCATATGGAACTGATTCATTGTGTATTTGCGTGTTATTACAATCATGCCTTTGTAGTATACATCAACTATTTCTTCTCTTGTGGAGTTCAGAGTGAAAGGATGCCTGTAATACAGAGTGATGAAAAAGTCTGTCTTGTTATGATTACGGAAAATCAGAAACTTTTTTATTTTTCAACATAGATACATGAAACAAAGATGAAAATGTTACTAAATACATCGTCTGGGATGGATTCTCCTATCGTGCAGATGTGTGCCGTGCTACAAATGGAGGTCACTAAACATTTGTAGCAATAAGAAATAAAACGTGGTGTGATTTTTTTATCTAGGTAAAATAGATTGAAATAGAACGTTTATGACTTGCGATTTGTATAAAAATATTTAACCTTATTAATTCATACCCCACTCTTCTTAAAGATGGAAATCGGCCTTGTAAGAAGGTGAAAGTCTGAGGTGCGATCATGGATCTTTCTTGCCCGTTGTTGCTAATCATGTTCTAATTCCAAACGTACATTTCAGTGAACTGCCCAGAATCACAATCCATGTGGCTCTCTCTACAAAGGCAAGAACAGTGATTTTAAATAACACCCGTTTGTAGAAATCACCAAATTTTGGTCATTTATTTAGCCTGTTACCAAATAAAAATGACTCAATCGCACACCGTATAAAGATCTGTTATCACGCCCCGTTTCCCATCTCGAGGGTCTGGTTTATCAACCCAGTGGTGGTGGAGGTTGTGAAGAGTACTTCAACTGTAGTACTAAGTCCGTTGGGTGGGCCGTTAAACTGGGAACCATTTGGAGCCTTTCGTTAAGAGTAGGCTGATGCCGACGCTGAGTGTCTTCCCACAATTCCTCCATCCCTAAAGTAATTATTCCCTTACCGACCTTACCAAGCTTTACTAGCGCAAAGGACCTCAACCTTTAGTTAGATCGTAAATTAACCAATCATCCAAATTATTTTCTTGAGAGAGGAAAATATCCTAGAATTTTATTCTTCTAACGATCGATGGATCAGGACATATATAGGCTATTGAAAAAGAATCAAAGAGAATTCAAAAAGTTCTTCATATTGCTAAATATGGGGTGATAGCCTAACGATTATTTATATATCTACACATAAAGAGAAAATATAGCATTAAGTATGCTTGAATACTTTTTGTATATTTCTTATTTATTTGTATATAGAGTAAAAGCCTTTCCTGCTTGTGGATTTTAATTGTATCATTTGTCTTACGATGAGAAAATATGTATTTTACAACTTTGGAGTAACGACAAACATATATAAATGTCTTATAGTAATATACATAAAATGATAAAGTCATAAAAATAATAAAGTCGTAGTTGATACTTATAAATGGAATAATGAGCGTTAATTTATTTCTATTTGAATCAGCATCCATTACCTCCTCTATACTAACCATGACTATTACTCAGAAATTTTTGTCCTAAGGAGGCTCAGAAACGAAGCATAAATGGAAAAAGACCCGTTCTTGAGGATCTCGCTGGTGCCAATATTTTTAATTTTTGTTAAGTGATCCGAAAGAGAAGGGGTCTTTTTCCATTTCTCTTTCATTTTGTCTTCCATTTCTTTGCCGTATCTCTCTGTTATAAGACCCTTGGATTTTCAATTTCGCAGTGCCGCGAGATAGCGAGGTAGGAACCTTATTGCGACAGTTTCCATTCATTCAATCCAATAGTCATAATGAGATGATCTTTCTCAAAATGTTGATCTTCACTTTTAATCAGGAGTGTGTAAATATATATTTTCTCTGTGATGAAAATGAAATTCTACTAAGTGGTAGATGTAAAGGTTTTTAATATGATGACTGTAGTTCTAAAAAAGTTAAAATTTATATTTCTCTAATTCATCTCATTATTATTTAAACGTTTAATAGGTGTCTAAATATTTTCAATTCTTTATTTTTTGAAAAGCCTTTGACTTTTTCCTCCTAGTGAGTAAACGTTTAAAAAAAATCAATTGGAACAGAGTCAACAACAAATTCCTTTAGAAACATTTTATGTCGTTTTGGAATGGCTGTTTACAGAGTATATCTGATGGTTTCGTCACAAATATGCAAAGAGAAATTTACAGCGTAACGCAGAATACAGCACTTCCAAGCGTATCCTTTCTGTAGTACATGAGATGTTTCATTGTTTGCAAACGCTCTGTCGCTGACCCACATTGCCACTTTAGTATCTCCAACTTATAAATTAAATTTATTTAAAAAATTGTAGAAATTGAATCTCCAAAAAATGATTTGATTCATCTTGGCTATGTCAAATGATTTTTTCAACGTCAACGTCCTAACTTTCGAGTTATATTTATTCAACTGACTGCTGACCCCATTATTTGAGTATTTTTTGCAATGAATATGATTTAGAAAGCAATTTTCTGGTCACTTTCATGTCTTCGTTCTTTTCGTTTTGTTCACGGTGAATATAATTGTTGTTATTGGTTTGGAGTATTTTGCTTTGCCAAGTTTTAACTTCCAAATTGGATTCTACATCATAAGAATCTAAAAACTATCGTGCAAGTCACCCCTAAGGTGGGTGAAACGGGATGATTTCATACCAGGTATGCAGCGCTCGTTCCAGTGTAAGATCGAACCTTGTTCGCTTCCCCAGACCCTTGACGATGACCAAGAGCATTCAGGAGTGCAATGCACGACCCAACCCGAAGCCATGGAAGTGCAACGTTGAGAAAGAAGCTAGCATGCAGAGCACGAGTAAACATACTTATATTGATTAGAAGTAGTTACTTATACTATTAACTCGTGGATAATACGAGGCAGGCATTCTATTCATGTAGAAAATTAAATCGTACGGGGCATTTCAAGCGGGAAGAGGCGACAATGGTAATGATAAATCTATAAACGCAAGTGCGAAGTTCAATCTATAAAGTGACATTCCTTCTTGTAAACACAAAGGGGAAGAAATTCGCCATGAAAAAATCACTTTTACCCGTGCGCGTGACAGTGTACCTACCACATAATTTGTTCAATGAAAGGATTGGAAACACATTTTCTTGTCACTATACCTCGACAGCCATGGTGACATGATAATATTACTACAAAATTACTGGAACTTTAAACAAAACTGAAAATAATGCATAGCCTTATTTTCATCTCTTAGCCATTCCAACTGCATTGCTCCGGATTAAAACCCGGATCTCTGCTAGATTACCGGATAACACTCCTGACCGGGAATTGGGAGATCTGGTTCGAATCCTGGTCACGTCACTTGTTTTTTTATGGTGAATTTCACTCTCTTTAGTGCATATTCTAGCACCTGAGCGCGTGACTTCGTACCACACAATTTGTGAAAACGCAATGACTGGCAATCTTGATCTTCCAATGCTAAACTCACCTCGTCCTTTTCTGCTTTATTTCGATTGATTTCTGCCGCTCTTCATGTAGCTCGGAGACTTCTTAAAATCCCACGCACTCGCCTTCACACACTCTCATACAAGCCCGATGAACACACTGGGAACCTTTCTCGCCTTCCTGCTCCACCTCCCTCCCCATTGTTTCCCCGCTTCCTGTTTCGATGGTTTTCCCCGGCTGCGTGGTCGCATCGGTTTCGTGGAATTGAAATTCCGTTCATCGGGGCCGGTTCATTCCATCCTAGCTTCCCATCCACCCATCCCGGTCCTCCCCAGAGTCTCCTCCAATCAGACTGCCTGCCTCTTGACAGGCTAGGAGGTAACTCGATCGCTTCTTCGAACGAACCCGTTGCGAGATCCTTAACCGTGGTATTCGCCCGCCTGTGTGTTCGTATCAACAGCCTGAAAACGCTTCACCCCTCCTCTCCTCCATCCCTTGCGTCGAGTCAACAGCCCTTCCGGGTCTCCCGGAGAGAACCTCCCGTTGATGGCGGTGAACGGTGATTTTCCACCCCGTCTCACGCAAATCCGCGTGTATGCATGAGCTTCATTAAGTTTTAACCGGCGTCCGTAAAACGGACCTGGCTTAACCTCTCGGGGCTATTCCGTCGGGCTGGTGATCAAAGGATATTGAATCTTGGCCATTGACCAAGTACTCCTACTGTTTTTTTTAACGTTACCATTCGCGTTCTAGAATAGATTTCCTGGCTATTTATTACGCATCAGTTGTTCTATGAGAAAAAATGTGGCATGTTTTGCTGTCGAAATGAACTTGTTCCGAAAAGATTTTTAAAATCAATTTACTCTCTCCGTTTGTATCATCTTTTAAAACTGGCAGCTGCAGAGGGTGTGTTAGAGTACCTAACTGTTGGAAGAGTTGTCGTAGGAAGAATACATTTGGAATAATGAATTGGGTGAAAATTGGTACGAACATTGGAATATATTTCAGTGGGAAGATTTAACTTCGTCGGGCTAGTCGCTTAGGTGATCCTCATCATCATCTTTTCTTGTTTCTCCTTAGAGCTCTTTATTTCTTGTTTCCATTTGTGTTGTAGAAGGAATTGAGACGCTAGTTAACACACATCTGCCATTGTAAAAGTTAATATACGGCAGATTACTGTCAAAATTTACTTGTTCCAAAAAAATAGTAAAATAATGTAACTGGACATCTACATTTTCTTTTTTAAACTACCTACAGCAGAAAGCACATGTAGAGTAAGTGTTCGGAGAATATCCGTAGTGAGAAATAATTGTTTAGAATAAATATCGGGTGAAAGATGGAAAGAAATGAAATTAATTTATGAGGGTAAATTTTCACCTCTTACGTAAACAGCGATGAAAATATGTAGACATTACCTAATGCTTTCGCAGACTACCACTCTACCCAGGATTTGTGATTCCTCAGGAAACTTGTGGAAAGATTTAAGAAAACTAGACGTTTGGCCGTACGCTTGCTTGAGAGTCGCTCTCTATAGGAAATATGGGATATTTAAAAGGCACTACACATGAGAATAAATCCTTAACATCACTTACTCCGTGAATTGTCCACGCATGGTGCCCCATGAAGACTGGTGGACTGCGCATTGTTCCGACAAATTAAAAGTCCGTGATTCGAATCCCAGACCTGGTGGAATTTTTCCCAAGTCAATTTCTAAGTAATTTAGTGGATTAAGTATTCGCTCTGTATATAACACACAACGAATTCATGGTGTTGGGAGAATGAGTATATTTGCGTGTTACTCGGTAGAAAAATTTTGTTGGTTTTGTTTGGTAAGACGTATGCTTTTAAATAAAGAAAGAAGTCACATGACAAACCAGGGGCCTACAATTCTAAACATCTGATCTGGATTTTTCCTTTCATGCATGTAAACATACCTTGAACGGTAAAATTCGCTATTAATAGTTCAATTTTGAACACATGTGCCTGAATAAACCATAACATCACATCAAAAATACAACAGTCATATCTTGTTTATTGTCATTTATTCGGCATTCTTCTGTACATTTTTTTAAATATCTTCTTTTGGGATGGAAATATACTTTATAAATTGCCGGCACACATTTATGGCTTTAAATGTATTTCAAATACTAGCCTTTCTGAGGGATAAATCATTTTTTTATCACTCGGACGATTTTTCAGGTGGCATGCAATGCAATGAAAATAAAAAAGAAGTTGAGGGTGCTATTAATTCTTTATGTTTCGTGTTTGGAAGTATATTTAATGCTATCCTCGTTTCTTATTTATGAGGCTATATAGTTTTCACGCGTCATAATGTGTGATACATCGTCAAATTTGGAGTCTTAAAATCTACACGTGTATTTTATAGTAACTTAGGTGCGGTAGCAAGACTAATATTTTAGATGTATTTACTTTAGAATATTCTACGGGGTGCTAATGTCAAAAGGGAATCTTTACTGCTTGCAGCATTGAATATTTCAAATAAAATGAACTCCTGGCACTTTCATCAATCCAAGTGTTTCTGATCAAATTGTATTCAGTATTGTCTTTTAGGCAAAGGTTAGTGGTGTGATTGACCTGAGGTAAAGAAGAAAGTAGTATTCTTTATTCCTTGCTTATAAACCATACATGTTTCTACAAAACTCTTCATGCCAAAGGATTTTTCGTTTGATATTGTTGATAACTTGTCCTGAAATAGCATATAGAAGTACACTTTTTGTATGAAACTGTATATATGGATATCAGTTGAATGTTTTCAGCTGCCAACTGTAATTTGGACTTATCATAATTTTTGTTGGCATGTAAAGGTGAAGGATGAGAATATGTTTTATGGACGGAATGATGAGAGATAAGACGTATGCCTGGATGGAAAAAGAAAAAGTGTCAGTAAATAGTGGCCTGCAACTGTAAAGGTCAGGAGGATGTTTTCTCTCTTCCATTTGAACCTACCTTAACCGATACATAAATCTAAAAAATGATAATAGTTCTCCGTATATTTTCAATTTCTTCACGTGGCTATGATTCTCTCCCTGCGTTTGATGAATAGGAGGTTTTGTATCTACACTTAATTCATGATGAGTATGATAAGAATATTGTATTTCTTTGTTTGGGTATTAGTATACGTAAAGAATTTTTAAACACTTTTTCAGATACACTGTGAGATTAATTTATGACATTTCTCTTATCACTACTTATATCATCTTTCGAATGCTCGCCTATTTCGAAAGTCAAAAGATAAACGTCGAAGTTTCATTCAGGTGCTCTGAAGTCCGATTAGCGAATTTAGTGTTCATGCGATTGATGCGTACCGGATGAATAATGATGCGATGTATTCTAAAACGTGAGTGGTTTTTATCGGAGAATTCGCGAAGCGAACAAATGCGGGCATAAAACGCGCCGGAAAATACCGTCGTAAAAAGGTGGATTGAGGTTTTGAAATGTTTGCCGGCTGCAGACAAACGTGAGTTTTGACCGTAAAGTTCCCTTAACGCGTGCGTAGCATTAAAGGTTAATCTCCTCTATCGGCAGGCAAAAATCATTGTTGAATACTTGGGAGCGCGATTAATGGTTCATTTTGGCACCATTATACAACATAGGTGGCTGTCGGCTCTATTGAAACGTATCAGTTTATATGGGTTTCCTAGAGTTACGACGATTTGGCAGTTAATGCGCTACAAACAATGTCATCCTAGGAAAAGAATTTTTTTACACTGATGGCGTGCTTAATGACAGAACCAGTAAATTTATTAGCGGGCCCAGGAGGTTGGTATGTCTCAAAATAATCTTCATTTTGGTAATGCGACAACTGCACCTAAATGAGAATCAGAAGGACCCATAGCTGACACATGCTGAAAAATGAATACATTTCTTCATTAAGAAATCTATTAAATTAATCTCATTTTGATACAAGAATTTTTTGGGGAAAGTTTAAAGTTGACCCAAAAGACGGATTAGTTGTCCAAAAACTCGCCACTCAGCAGGTAGGATGTCCAGTGGAGATGAAGTCAGTGATGTTGCTGACATATATGTAGTTTATTTGTGATTTCCTTAACTAATGATAATTTATGCTTACTAATAAACCATGTACCTTTGAGGGGACTAAATGTTTTTAACTAAAGAAAAATATTACAATTTATTCGAAATATTCATAAATGCGTTGCCGATTCGGAATCAATGATAATTCATCCTCTTATGAATGCTCCAATGTATTTACCTGCGCTGTTTGCCATTCCTAGTTACTGTTGAATTTTTCTTTTTGCTCATACGTTAAAAGTTAAGATAATTTAAGTTGAACGCCAATTTTTCCCGATGAGAAATATTTTCCGCGTCTGTTTATCATAATGTGGTTATAATGTCATTGAATGTCAATGTTTTGTCTGTTTTAGTTAATCTTTTCACGAGTAATTTAGATTAGGTCTCAAAATCTGGTGCTGTAACTCAGGAGTTGATCTCAGCGTCAGGAAATTATGTAATGGTGTAGTTTAGGTGCCCTAAAAGCGCCAGTAAATGGTGGAACATCTGATTTCATTTTATTCCCGTCCGTCCTTAAACTATATTTTGGCGTACCTTAGATGTTCCACTTGGATGTAACTTTGATGCGTCGCAGGTGTCACCTTTCGTAACCTCAGCATATACTCTTATACTCTAACGCCTGGTAAAAGGCATTTTTATTAATACATAAATGAGGTACGCAGAAAAACGTGCCACTAAAATGCTGTAAACGTTGGGATCCTTTGTAATATAAAACCTTCATATATTATGTGACGCATAAAACAGATCGAAAACAGAATGGCCTATAAGCGATATATTTTTACATTTTTTTGACGCTCAGTCGGGTAATACGGTTGGTATAGCATTGAGTGATTTTTATCAGGCATCGTAGCGTTCTCATTGCGTAGCGTTAACATTGGCTATATCTCGAACCTCTTTGCAGTATTAAGTGGCAAGGATCCTATTGGTGTAACCTTGATGTTACAATTTCGGCACTTGTTGAGATCAAATTTATGATAACGGAAACGATTCCACGAAGCATATAGAATCCCTCCTGAGTAACAATTACGTAATTTTTTATGATAGCACCTTGGAAGAGTCAGTAAGGTTGATAAATGGATGATTTATATTTCATCAGATGCGCATAATCATTTTCTTGGATATATTGACAGAAACATGCTACAATTAGGTTTTTACAAACGTCTCTCCGAGTGAAAGATTCTTTCATTCATAGTTAAAGTGTTGCTGGAATAGCTTCCAACTTTTCATTCTACTAGGCGCAAGAAAAACTGTCAGTTTATCCTCTTAAGTCCTTAAAAAAATTATTTTCAGAAAAGTAACATAAACAGTTATACTAGATCATTCTGCCAAGTATGTATCAAATCCAGTCCACTATTTTATCGAATGTGTCTATCATTCGATCAAAATATGCACCCATTCATGTATTCATTATGCGGATGCTAAGAGGCCATTAGGTCTTTTTTAAAGAGATTGTCGAGGAAAACTTAAGGGCGATGAGTCGAGCTAGCTGAAGATATGGATAGTCGTCATGTACAAATCCGGTAATGCTCATCACCTATGTGTCGTACGTTATTCATCTCGCTCCCGTGTATCATAGGAGAGATTAGAAGAGGATCCTCTACCCTGCGGTGGGAGGATTTTTAAAAATATTAATCTAGGGAATTAAAATCCTCGTGCAAGAGACCAGAATTTCCACTTGTTCCCTTCCGCGAAGGAGTCTAAATCGGATCTCTCCACGATGGCTCCCATAAAATATTCCTCGGGAACCAGGTTGATCGGGATGAGAGTTATAGATGATATCGGATGGTGAATATTATACGAAGATGGCTTGGGTAGCTTTAGTGACTTTACAGTGTAGGGTTTTCCGACAATGCTGATATTTTAAACAATATTTTTTTATTTTTGTGTTCTCATGCGTAATAAAAGTACTTAGAAGGCAATTTACCAACTCGTTTCCTTTATTAGATGAGCAATATTCTACGTGACTTCACATTTTAAACTTGACGTGATCATCTAACCTACAAAATCGCTATTTTCCCTAATTTCTACCTGCTTTAAGTTACATTTCTAAACTATGTACTGCATAATAACAAAAAACGTAAGATCTCAAAATGTGATTTTTCGATATTAAACTAATATTCAATCTCGCAGACTTTTCCAATATCACTTTATTGATCTAAATGCGTTCAAAGATTTGTTTCCAACGTGTGGACAGAATTCGTGTCCGTGATCTTTCAGATCCATGATCTTTTAGCAGTGTTAAAAGAAGCTATGCCTACGTTCGAGGAAGCAGTACGTGAAATCATCTGCGTGAAGCGTCGCACTCTATGTATCGGAAACATGGACCGATAGAAAAGCAGACCAGGTTAAATTAGAATCATTGGAAACCATTAAAATCATTAAAATCATGTTGGAGGATGATGCTGAAAATTAAAAGTACGGAAAAAATAAGATACGAAGAAGTATACAGATAAGTAGAGAAGGAAAGGGCCATTTGAAACATTGCACATAAGAGGAGAACCAAATGGATTGGTAAAGTCTGAGGCAAAATGGTTTTGTGATGAATAAACAATAATTGAAGAAAAATTAGAGAGAAAACTCCCAAGATATAAGGCATAAGGAGGAAAGTACATTAGAATAACTGCCAGGGAGTAAGGGAGCTAGCATTATATAGGGAAGGATGAAGGGCTGCCGTCAATTAATCTTAGGATTGAACGTCCAATTAATGAATAAATGATCTTTCAACTCAGGAGGATAGTGAGAATTTAGTCTCCCCAGGAGGTGTCTATCGTCGCTGAAACAATCTTAAGGGAAACTGACTGGGAAGATGAGAGACTTAAGTAAGGGGTAATAATTGAGGTAATTAATTAGTGTAGTGGACGGTGCAGAGTTTTTCAGTTCTATAGATGTGTAGCACATTATTATTTCTTATCTTAATATTAATTTACTTGATACGAACTTATTACTCAATTAAATTGTCCATTTACGATAGTAGATGCAAACTATTATTTAGGAATTTACCATTTAAGGTGACAAGATTATCAGTAAGCACACTGGCAAACATGTTAGACTACCTGACTGTAAAAGCACTTCAATAGGTGAAGTATCCGAATCTAATGTAGTTTTCATTCTTGAAGCATTTTTTAAGATCAATTTTTTTCCTTTTATGTGTTCAAAGATTGTTTGCCCATGTCGTGGATGAATTCGAACTTGTGACCATTCAAAGCGGAAGGAGAGCCTGAATCCAGTCTCGCCTTGAGACCTTAGAGTCATCTTTTAGGAGACTGGTCGAAATTTGGGAGGTAGTGGAGGAAATTGGGAATGGTAGACTCTACTAAATTGATATTAACGAGCAGATTTTTTCTGCTCGTTAAAATTATATGGAATATTAGTTTTTTATTTGAATTCCCTTTTTTATTAGAACTATTAAGACTCCAATTACGTTTGTGGATGCGCGGTATATTTTGGGACCTCATGTATAAAGTAACATAGTGAGCAATTGGCTTCCTAGCAAAATGATTATATCCATAAACTGCAGTACATTAACAGTTCGGTGTAAGCTGCATTGATCAGCTATCGACGATTCTAAGCACTTTTCAAAAACATCTCTTTTTTCGTTAAAGTTTCCACTAACCCAATGGGAGGACAGAATGTGAGCCCGTGACCTTTCGACTCGAAAGGCGAGCCTGAATCCAGTCTTCCATCTAGATATGCTTCCACGCCAATACATATCCTTCGACGGGAAACTGGTCAAAGGTGTGTGGGGAACATTGCTGGGAGGTTCAAGAAGGTCGGTTGGCGCGAGGCGGGTCGCCGGGAGTTTATCGGAAGCAAAACGTGGGGTCCATGGAGGGAAGTGATGGGACCGGGAGCAGTGGAGTATGGCAGAGGGGATGGCTGAGTGGGGGGTGGGCACGCAAGGTGAGATTAGCGGGTACGACCGACCGTGTGCAGGATTCGATGCGTATCCATTATTCATGACGCTGGAAACTGGCTGCGCGCGAGCTAAAGGAAGGAGCTGTAAGAAGTAGTGTGGTGGAGGAGGAACGAGGGCTAAAACGCGTGGGAGCGGTGGGGCGGATAGGGTGTATTTTTTTCCTCGGTTTGCGACCGGGTTGGCGGAAGATGAGTGGGACAGGCATAAAGGGATAAGATTATGTGGCCCGGGTGTGTGAGGTGGGAGTTAAGGCGTTTGCAAGGGGGACGGGAATATGGGAATGGAGATTGGTAGAAAAGGGTCTCGAACGCGTGAACCACATCTCGTGATGTTTTATTTTCTCAAATTCATATCCGTATTCCGTTTTCCCTTCACATACTTGTGACTTAATGATCGAAGCAGAATTTCTGCCTTTCAAACCGCTATGTGAAAAATGTCGCGTTAATCGCGACGTCGGTCTCGCAGAAAGTGATTTGAAACAATTTTTTTTATTTCCTGAAACATTTGCTTTGAAACAATATAAATCGTAAACAATGCTCCTTATTCCATCTTTGAATTTTTATCTATTCTCAAAATTTCTTGTAATTTTACGCACTCTTAGATAATTGTCATGTGAAGTATGCTATGCCTTACCAATTGATAGTAAATATTCAGTTAAACCTGAGTAAATGCCAGTGTAGAATTGTTAATTATTTATTTCATTTTCTTGTTACAGAAACTCCCAAATAAAATTTAGAGCTTCAATTGATAAAATGATAAACTTAGCCTCTGCATGATTTCTGTCTCTTTGATCCAAATGGTCAGTAAAAAGCGAAAAATCTGTGGAGAAAAAGTGTTTTTAACCTTTCAGTTCCACACGAGACAATTTTTCGGTTACCATGTTACGAGTGATGTCTTCCGTGCGCGACATTACAAACTCACTCCGAGCTCTGTTCAAGTCTCAAGGGCTATGTGGATGGAACATAAACTTTTAACCAGAAATAGTATTTAAGAATTTATCGAATGCCAATTTATGACTCGGTAGTCGCAACCTTCAGTTTGATTACTCTATGCTTGCCTGAAATCGGGGAATTCTGGTATCACATGCCTTTAAATTTTTAACCGACTACATTATTTACTGATGCAATCAAAAGGAGATGCCATCTAAAAATTCAGTGTTATGACTTGAGTTAAAAATGTACTGAGTGCCAATTGGCTAATATTTTGACGCCAATGACATTTTATAGCGGGTGTACTCAGGAAAATCAATACCTTTCTATATTCACTCACAAAAATAAAAAAAATTGTGACATAAACGGTATGGATCAGCATAAGCCCCGAACGAGATAAAATTTGCACTGCCTTATGAATGGTCAATATGTTTCAAAGAAAGAGACATTTAAAATAAATCTGTACTCATTGAGATGTCTCTTAATTAACACATTCCTTATTGTTAAATATGTAATTGTTAATATAATTTTGTATTTTATTGAAAATTAAAATCTTTTAAACGGAACTTTTGACCTGCATTACGTGAAAATAAAAAAATAACAGCCTCGCCAATGTCGAATACGTACCTATCTTTTGCCACTTAGGCCTATGCATGAACCAGAGTTTATATGCAAAAGAGAAATTAACAAAGTATGAAAAAAACCACTTAGTGCGACTAAATTTAAACTATGGAGATAACGAGGCATTGAGAAGATTGATTGATGCTATGGATTGAAGCGGAGTGGGATGCAAAACGGGGAATGTCTTTATTTTAAAAGCTAAAACCCGACCTTTTTCCTGCGGATCACGACTTTGACGTTGAATTAACTCAGATAGTACTACTCACAGAAGTCAAAAATGGCCTATCGGATTCTTAGGGACATGCGGACCACCAGAATCGTCAGGGAAAGCAAAGATAATTTCACCTTTCCATATCATCTATTTGATCCTACTCCTGGAAATTGCCATAACCTTCGCATAGCTTGGAATAGGTAATATTGATCGCAAAATTCTATTCCTGAAATCAAGTTTTGGATTCATCAACAGAAATTTTGTCCATAGTGTCTCGCTAAATGCCATTATAAATCATGTTTCAGGAGGCAAAATTAATGAGTTTCTTCAGAATTAAGAAAGCAACGATGGCCGTAAATGTAGGAGGGCACAAATTAGAACGAGTAGAGCAATTTTATTACCTGCGTTGTGCGTTAGAAGAAAATATGCATAGCAGCGAACACGTTAGGAGGATAATAGGATTAGTGATGACGGGGAACTTGGGTAAGGATATAAAGTGGAGGTTTTTAAATAATTTACATGAAGTGTAGCATTGCATGTGTCAGAAACGTGTACTTTGAGAAAAGAAGACGAGAATAGGCTGTAAGCGTTCTATTTTTGGTTGTGGAGGAGGATGGTGAAGGAGCGGTGGACAGAAATGATGACAAAAGATGGAGTGCTTGGTATGGTTGGTGAGGAAAGAAAGCCTCTGAAAGAGGTTAGAGAGATGCAAAGTAGATTATTGGAAGAGGTAATGAGAGACAAAGGATTTTTTTAAGGCTATGATAGAGAGAAGAATATTGGGCGAGTGGGAATGAGGTAGAAGGAAAAAAGGTTTAATGGACAGGATGGAGAAGGGTAGGATGTATGCTAAGAAGAAGAGATAAATATTATAGTTAGATTGGGCCCTGCACATCTAAATATCTATATGATTTATACTGACTTCCATTTGAGCCTACCCTAGCTGGGAAACTACCAGATTACCGTCATTAGTAAATGAATTTCAAGGTGATGGGAAAAAAGCAATTTGCAATAACGAAAGGCTAGGAGGATAGGAGGATTATATTACCTTGAAATATGTATATATGTTGGTTCTGGCTCAACTTTTGGAAATTTATGGTCACTATTTAGAAAAAGTATTTCTTTTCACTTTTAACTTTAATATGTCATCAGTTTCTTAGCATTTACAACATGATAATCACCTGATGCATGTGATGCGTTTATTTTTGGGATCTACGAAATGGAGAATAAGTAATGCAGTGCCAGTTGAGCACGCTGAATGAGGCCAAGGGAGAAAGGATTTCATGTAGGGTAAAAGCCTTTCGAAGGTAGAGAAGCGTTGCAAAGCAGACTGCGAGATCGGAGAGGTAAGGGTAAGGATGTCTAGGTAGGTGTGTGTGGAGTTTTGGTGATGAAGGAAAAGGGCAAGCCTACCACTCACACAAGCCGCGTAGGTATAAATAGTCGGAGGAGGCCATCTTCCCGAATTCCGCGGACCCCGGCGAAATACCACTCACTCGGAGATTTTCCACCTCCCTCACCATCCCAAAGCCAAACACTTCCCAACACTTCACCTTGCGTCTTCAGCGGGAGGGGAGAGGGTGGAATGAAAGCTTTTTGGGGAAGAATTTCTGGAATCCCCGCTCGGACATGTCATAATTTGGCAACGCTGTGACAAAAAAGCGTGGATGCGGGCATGAGAGAGAGAGGAGGGTAGGATGCTTTAGTTCCGGAAGCGTCCTTCTTTTTTCCCGACCGCCACCTTTTCCCCCCTTCCTCCTCCTCTTCCCTCCCCCACCTTTTCATCCAACCCTCCAAGCCGCCATTCCTCGCATCCTCTCTCGACTCACTTCAACCCCCATAATGCTCTGAAAACGCCGCCTCGGAAACTCGCAGAAGTTTGTGGGCTTAGTCCTGGGGACATCCAAACACACGAACACTCACACATCGGAGGTGACAAACTACTTTTAGGTTTTTGCGCTCAGCCCCGGATTAAATTTTCTATAAAGAATTTAAGGGGCTGCAGGCTTTTTGAAAAGGATGCTCGTCGGACCGTTGAAAAGGGCGTGGAGGCAAGGAGGGAAAAATGAGGATGCCTTATGGGAATTGTTGGAATCGTTAACGTTTTCGACGAATTACCCATTTATTTCATTAAAGGTTATTTAAGTAATATTTATTTCTTGTAAGTGACATTTTATTTCCTTGTCATCAGAGAATAGTTTTACCCTAATACGTATGAGAATATTTTTACAGTGAAAATTTGAGAACTAAAAGACTATAATACCTAATTTTACAATGTGTTTATGATTTCATTTAAGTATTCTATCAGCTGATTGGTAAGTTCTTGGACAGTCCTCATTCCGCATCCCAATTTCATAAGAATTATCTTGCTTTACCTCCCTCCATTAGATCCCTCTTAAATTCCTAATATCTTCTACCTCGTCTTATTTTATTTAAGATATCGTTATCTTATTGTTTAGTTACTCTTGTTAATGAATTACATCTAATGAAACTTCCATTTTTAAGTTACCACAAAGTATGCCTTTTTGTTTCGCGCAAGTGGTTGAGTGCTGGTGTGCTAGAAGGTAAATCTGCTAATGACAGATGCCTATTTTTTAAGATTTAGATTTTTAGGATGAACAACATTCCAACAAATTTTATTTCCCTTCTAGAGACGCTGTTTACTAAATCGTGTGCTAAATAACATGCACAATATTCTATTGGATCATACCTTGTTATTATGACAAGAACATAAATTAGTTTGCAAAAATAACATTAGGTTCCCATACTGCTTAAGCGCCTCATTAAAATTGCCGACTAAATTAGCCAAAAGAAGCCATCTACAGAAGCATTTTTGTCGTAATTTAGAATACCTTTCCTTCTTTCTCTTCATGTGCTTCCATTCAGCAGATTTAGATATGTTATCGAAAAGACCATTTTTATCGTAATTTTTGCGGCTTTTTCAGCTGATAGATGAACGGGTTTTATTTTGCAAACCTTATAATCTGAGAAACACAAATTAAATCGAGAACTTTTGGTATCTATAAATCATCATTAAAATATACAAACATGACCTATATTTTAAATTCGTAAATATGAAAGTAGAATTATTTTATGCTTCATTAATTTGTTGCAATAATTCAAAAGCCGTAGGAGAGATTAAAAAGCTTTTTAGATGTCTCATCAACGTATTCATACCTATAGCTTTATTTTTTATCATTCGTTCAGCATGATAGACGAATTAATTTGTTTTACTAGCAGAATTACATCACCTTTTGGTTTTTGTTATTTATGAATCTGAAATATTTCATCGATCATACTCACAGGGTTATTACGTTTTTTTTGTTACCGATGCTTTTTGTTCATATTTTATATATTTTGGCCCGGTTTTATAACCTCTGGTTCACTAGTTTCTTGGAATGAAAACTGAATTTAGCAAGTTCTACCATTGCTAACGAACGTCAACTACCAGGCAGTCCGATATATTACACAAAGTCGAGCTCTCAGTTAACATAAGGCTAGCGGAAGATACACGTGATATTCCGGTTTCCGTTGAACTATCATTGCTTAACCGGGCCATAATATTCTTAGAATTAAGAATGCTCACGGCATTCAGCAGAAGAAAAAATCTTATGCTTTAATTATAACCATGAATGTCTGTCTTTAAATTTGATAAGAAGCAACTATAACTGCCGGTCTCAATAATTAATTGAGTACAAAGAAAAAGTTAGCAAATCTTATTTTACGCCGCCGTAATGTATAATAATATATGCATATAATTCATTATCTGAATAAAAACTTTCCAAAACATCTGAATAAAAAATATATTGTTGCATCAACTTTTAGCTGCTTTTAATTCACTGCAACAGCATTGTATGCATGCAAATGATAGTTAGTCTTTTAAACTCCGGGTTTCTATGTATAATTTGTTATATTGTTGTATAAAATTCTGCTACAATGAAGGTACATTTATTGTTGTATCTATTTAAAATGAAGAAAGTCATTTCGTCTGAATGGAGTCATATGTAACATAATTACTAAAATATTCTTTTGAATAAAATAAAGGAGTGAACTCCTCCAGCCCTTCGCATACCCGTGACGCAGTGAAGTCAAAATCCATTTTTCTAATGGAAACATATGATAAGCCGAGCAAGTTTACTATTCACTTGCCATTCACATCAAACGATTCTACGAATGCCTGAGCAACGGAATAAATGTTGTCAATGGGAAAAGAATCTCAATTTCTGTCGGTGGAATCCACTTGCGGAGATAATGGTCGATTAGTTATTTGAGGAGGCGTCGGACAACTGAGGGCATTAGTGCCGCCAAAATTTGGTGGGTAGCATGGTGAAGGAAGGCATATTCAGGGAATTGATACAGTACTGAGAGAATCCCTGTAGCTGACTGTAAACGAAACTCCCAATGGGATTACGATCTGAAGTCCCTTTCGATGGTCTGACTATAGGGAAATTTGAGGAAGGACCCAATTAGGGATCGCGATTCCACCGAAAAAAAAAATCTCTATCATGGCCTGTTTCCGAACTTAAGCCCTCTTAATGGGCCAGTTCTCATGCCACCGCCAAAACTGCGTCTTTCAAGTCACATATTAAGCTCATATAGATGGTAATACTAGGAAAAATAGTATTTTAATAGTAAATTTCCATTGCATTTCACTGTTCGATTAATTCTATTGATGATATTCACGAAACATAAAATGGCAGTAGTATAATAGTTCAGATTTAGTAATTGAGTGCATAATTCAGATCAGGCGAGTTACTGTGCGACATGAAGGGTATTATTTTACCCCCTCACTGTATCTGTATCTGTAGAAGATATAGTGCGGGGTTAGGCGTCACCTCTGTGGTACTAGTCGCCACAGAGGCGACAAAATGTGAATGATACACTGCGGAACTGATACAAAAATCTTTTCTTTCCACGCACCATCACCAACTATGAGAAAAACTCGGCGAGAAACACCATTAGCATGCAATTTACTTTCATCCTCTGCCTCTTTCTCTTCCCTCTCCCTATTTTCTCCCCTTTTCATTGATGTCCTGTCATCCCCTGCCACAAATCCCTGTGGTGGCTCACAGGGTTGTATTAAGGCTCCTTGAAGCATATTCCTTTCGTGACAAAATTATATTGAAAGGGTGAGACAATCTTTGCGTAACTCCCACACCATTGTAGGATGGAGCAAGTATCACATTAAAACTAGTCTTTTGTATATAACCAAAGCCAAAAACCTAACGACAACCGTAAGACGTGCCAGTTTCATGGGGGAATAATTCTGTGCCATTTTTTTACAGATTGCGCATCCTAAGAATGGTTTTTACAACGTTTGTTCAAGTGCTTTTGTGGCAGGTGTAACCGTAGTGGATGCACAAAGCACCGGTTAATGATCACGCCAAGTAATCGATTGTCCATGTATTATGGTAGATTTAATAATTATTAGATTAGATACTCTGTTAGAGGAATGACATATGGTTTGGCAGATGAATGAGTATGTGATGTATGTAGGAAGGAAGATTCCCGCCCTCAAAATCAACCTTTCTTGTTGTAGATTCAGATTCGGGGAGAACAGTTCAGGATTTCTATTTACTCACCCACATGGACACGAAAAGAGCCAGAGCATTCAAAGGAGATTGGACAAATGGAATAGGAGCTTAAATTCCGTCGGTGAAAGCCTCGTGGGGGAGAGGTTGGCAAATTTCTAGCGTGAGAGATGGGGAGGGAGAGAAGTACCGACGGTTGTATTTTGGCACCACTCTGCCAGTCTGGAAGAGGCGGAGATGGCTTGGATGCCGCTGCCGGGCACGGAGAAGAGCAGTGTGGGGGCTTAATTACCTATGTCCTCCCTTCCCCCCATCCGAAAAACCCCCCGTTTTATTTATCGCGGACATAACCAATTGTGCTGAATTGGCGGCACGGCGCGGCGTCGCGCTAGGAAGTGGGAATACCCGACCCGAGTGGGAATGGAGGCGACGGAGTTGGCTGCGTGGAGCGAATTAAGGGGAGAAAAATGAGTTTGCGGTGGCCGCGACTGAGATACACGAAAATGGGGGAAGGGGAGGGTTTTCGGCGCGCGAATTGGAGGGAGGAGTGTGAGGTGGAGTCGCCGCCATAGGTGGCGTGCAATAGTGTGCAAGCGGAGCGCGTCAAATGGCCTGATCATGTGGGGAAAATTGGGCTAACTCCCGCGGAGCGTGGGACAGCTTCCGTGCCAAAGGCAATCTCTCCAAGGACTCTCAGGGGCGATTGTCTCGCAATTAGGGCCACAGAGAGAAAGGGATGCCGTTGCATTATAGGGACGTGCGCTTTCAACCGCTCTCGTCCCGCTCCGGGGTTAAGTAGATAGTCGTTATCATGTCCTCCGAATACGTGAGCGATAACATTTAGCTCTTAGTTTACGAAGCCTCTCTCGCTAGTAAACCGGCTCCTTCTGTTGAAAGAAACACGGAAGTAAACCATGAATTACAGTGTAGTTGGTATTTTTAAGCCAAAGATTGGTTTGCCGTCGTCTCCACGCCACTAGCCTCTCTGGTAACAGTTTTTTTTTTAATTCTTTAATAATTCTTCACTTCCGTCTCTTATAATTTTCCTGATCAATTCCTTTCCGGGTCACAATAGTTCTTCTCATTCATTTCTCCTTTCAGTGATTTTTTAATATGTTTTTGCGTCACAAAATGTCCCCTCTAAGATTGTTCGTTGATCTCAGAGTTTTCATCATGCATTTTTTCTTTCCAAATCTTCGTTTAACTTCTTTATTGGAAATTATTCTTATCGTTTGTTTGTTTTTCGGTCATTCTTTGGTAGCCTGATATCTCCCTTTAGATTAATCCTGTCTGCTATGCAGCTTTTATTTTCATAGCTTCACTTAAACAAATTTTAATGATCAATACATGTTTTTTTAATGAAGTGCTTCCTAGTTTTCAATATTGTGTTTCTTGCTCTCTCTTCAGGTAGAATGTCTTCGTGACTTTCCCAAGTCTGCAAGCTACCTCTTTCAAGGAGAAAGATTTGTATTTGTACCTTGTATTATGATCATAATGTTCATATAGCAAATTTCTTTCAGTTTTGCAGTTTTGTTAACTCCCAAATGGTATATCTCGATTGCAATAGATTTTAATTTTTGGCCTTGGTATTTGGCCCGTTCTATTGAGATGCACTGACATTAAACCATAAATTAATGAGAATCTATTTCACGTGCATAGTTATCGAGGTGATCCATCCAGTGTAATTTTTGCCTCCAGCCGTTTGTTTAAAATATTGATTGGTGCTTGTCATTTCTACTCTGGAAATAGGGCGTTTCAGAAGAATTTATAATACCAAATAGACCGAGTTTATCACGAAGAATGAAGTACAAGAATCTGGAGAGGAAAGTTGTGCGATAAAATCCCGAATAATGACATTTTAACTAATTTGCCTCAGTATTTTTGGACTTAGAAATATTTAATTTGGAAAGCTTTTATTTTGTACAGAGTGGTCAAATATTAAGGTACCTTAGTCGAATGAACATTTAGTGCCCTTCATTTCATTTGTAAATATATCTATTTGAAAATTAATTTTGGGTAAGGAAGTGAATGAGAAGAAGAAAGAATAGTGAGAACAATTGAGAGCTGCGAAGAACCAATATTCAGTTTGATGACTGCTGATCATGGTAAAGAGCTAAATGCTAGTAATTTGGAGAATAGCATTCCCGTTTTATATTGTAAGGTCGCGTACATGTGACGTTTGTCTGTTTGTAATTTGTAATCATTTAGTAAGAGTTACTAGATAAGGCAAAGGTTTTGGGTAAAAGTATGACCTACTATTCCTTCAAATTATTTCTTTAAGTTTCTTTCAGTGCTTAACCTGAAATTTTGTATGCATGCACTTTGCATTTTTTTCTGGCGTGAGATAAGTATAGAGCATCTTGTTACAATAGTATAGTCCTTAACTCAGGATGGAAACAGCTTTGTGAAATTCACTGTGAATATTTACACATTTTGAGGTCACTATCAGGGGACTTCGTTAAAGTTATTGTGCGACCATTTTCGCCATTATTAGAATTAAAAACACAACTTTAAAACCGATCGCACTAGAACGGAGGCAAGCATTAGTCAGCACGACTTCCGCTTCGTCACCGTCGAAATCTTTACCGTCTGCCATCCCAGTGGACCGACAGTTGGCAGTGACCAGATATCGGTTTCGTATCAGTTCCTCACGTATTGATACGGCACGTAATTGAATCGATGCGGGTTATCGACAAGCGGATAAAAATGACGACGTGTATTTCCTGCGACCCCCTCCCTCCGGGTGGATGCAGGCCGAATTCGCCGAGGACTAAGAGGAAGAAAAGCCTGCAGCGTGAGGGGGGAAAGAGGGGGAGAAAGAAGTGACGATGAGTGGGTTAACAGGGTGGATGTATATACCTATGGGAGACTGGGGATCGTGAGTATAAGGGAGGGAGAGGAATTGGGCGGTGGAGAGGGGAAGGTAGAATGGATTGGCCCGGTTAAATCCCCGTCCAAAATCATCGATTATTGGACACAAAACCATTTTACTTCGTTGCCTCCGCCTTCCCCCCATTGCCTCCAACATGGCTTCCGTTTCTTCTACTAAAGCTCGTGGGAAAGCTTTAGGAAGTTCCACCGCGACTGTGTGAAACAAATGCGGAATTTCACGTTTTCTTTCCTGTTGTTTAAAAAATACTGCACTGTTGATATACCTTAGCTGTTACAAAACAAAACTAAGATGCAAATTATGCTGATTATTGACGAATTTATTTTTAAATAACCCCTTTTTGGAGCAATGAGAGACGACAGCAGTGCTATTTCTATTGAAATTATGTTTTTTTCTGACACAGACGTTCTCGGCTTGCTCCCGCGTTACTCCAACTGGTCTGGAAAATGCCCGTACTCTCTCATCCTCATTGCTACGAGTCCATTATCGCCTTCTCCTGATATTAGAAGATATTGAGCCTGTTATACACATATTCATTTTAACGCATTATTGTTGGGGTAAAAATTATGCGACCCTAGGTTTGAGGACGAATATAGAGTGAATACCCGGGCCGAGTGTAAGGAAACTAGCATCGACACGTAGCCTGTTTTATTTTCAATCGAATTTATATTTTCCGCGAGAGTACTAAACGAGCCAATTATTGAGCCTCTAGCAGAAATTCAGAACTTTGTTGCTACATAATCAGTCTTGGTTTAATTGCCTTCATATTTTAAAGCAACATTGTCTCAATTTATTTATGTTGGTGTTTTCTGGGAGTTTCGATTTTTCACTTAATTTTTACTATAAAGCTGTTGCTAATTCTACGGAAATTTTTTATCTTCCTTCGTATGAGTTGTAAAAACATGGGTCTGGGACCGTTGATTTTGTCTTGAATTCATTATTATGATCTTAGTACTCCTGAGAATATAAAATAAGTAATAATTTATAGTGATTTTTATTTAGTGCTCTGTGACTTACTGGTGGTAAAAGTGTTCTCAGTGAGTCCAAAATTGTGCGGAAATTTATTTATATCGTATTTGTGTGTGTAGAATGCCCGTACAAATGTGATATAAATAAATATCGTCAAATAAAAATGAAAGCAAAGACATTAAAAAATATTTATTGTATTTCATGTTTTTCAGAAGCAGGTACTGAGATCGTAATACTGAATTCAATACAATGGCAGCAGTGTCACGTCCATATCCCTACGATCCGCACTAACGGAGATTAATAAAGTTTTTTCGCAAACTTAGCAACACTTATATAATAAAATAAGTAAAAAATCGAAACTTTCAGAAAACACCATCAAATATTGTGAAGATTTAGTATTGAAATCTGACGGTGATCAAATCAAATGTAATTATACTGTAATCCAGCAAAGTTCGGTAAAAAATGGGCTATTTATTCATTCTAGCGCGAGAAACAGCATTTATATAACATGAAAAAGTTTTAATTACTAACATTCAACGGAAAATAAAACACATTACGTGTTGAAATTTGTTTCATTACAATAAAATAAGGAGTTCTCTAAAAAATTAGCCTCAAACACAGTCACAACTTTTGCGCTGGGATTAATGTCAACTATTTGACATTTTATTCTGAATTCCAACTTTGTGCTAAGTTTTTTAGTGCTGCATCTGAAATGACTCAACTCAATGCTAGGATAGTTATTTTTGCTCATTGGGTTTTGCTGAATGTAGGAAAATGCAAGTTTCAAAGCTGTTTATATTATCTGACAAACGGATTTTGTAATCAGTGTGTTTATAGTGCATGTTTTCTTTTCATTTCAGGTACGGAATCACCTCTATGCTAATCAAATTAGAGAGAGTTATGGCCTTCATTATGGTTTTCCAGATAATTTTACAGCGATGGTGAGTATCACTTTAGTGATCCATTTTCTATGTGTGTATGGATTTGTACGCTTGGATTTTCATATGTATGCACTATATAAGGATCCATACTATAATCTTCGTCTGCATTCAAAGTCTAAATGGAAGGGAAGATTTTTTTCATTGTGTAAGACATACTGGGTACTCAGCTGTATTTCAGATAACCTCCAACGCCTGTCAGTATTACATCGTTTGTAATATATCCAATGAAATTAAAAACATTCTAAAAATATGCTTTTCACTCCGTAATTTATTTAATTAAATACCTACTTTAGAATGGTCTTAGACCTTCATTTCAATGCATTTTTTCGAATTTTTCTGTCTTAATTGAGCTTTTTTTTTATCTTTTTAGTCAGATTATATTTACTGACAGTCGTGTTCTTTAATTTTATTATTATTTTTCATTTCATTCTTAGTAGTGAATGTAAATGAAAATGTATGACAATGGAAAATTTAGATAAATATTTGTAATCGGGAAACAAAAAATTTTAATTTTCGACGTAGTCTTAGAAACATTATTGGTGTATGGAAAAGAAAATGTATGATAGTGAAAGTATTTAAATTAATCTGAGAATGAGAGAACCGCATTTTTCAATTTTTGGCGAAGTATTAGAAACTTGTTAGTGAATGTAAAAGAAAGTGTGCGACAATGGAAATATTTAGATAAATCAGAGAAATGAGAAGACAAAATATATTAATTTTTGGCGGATTCTTAAAAACTTCAATACAACTGTAATTTTAAGAAAGGCAAGAAACTGAATTTACAAATTCCTGAGGCGATTCAGCTCCTCAGCGAGGGATCATGCATGAAAATCGGTAGGGTCGGTAGTGGGCTGCTACGGTAGAATAAACTCGCAAACATACTACTTCCGGTTAGAGACAGAACTAAACTTCCGGTAATATAGAGCCTATAACACTCGCGGAAACATAAGGATTCTATCAATGGTTCAGTCATCAAAGTTAGTTTTGCCGTTCGGCAGTTGTGGTGGAATAAACACACATACATACGTAGTCGCTGATAACATAATACTCCTTATTTCCGGACAGTCGTGTATAAACTCCGCCACTGCAGGGGTTCAATTTCAGCTCCTCGAGATGTAAAGACAGTAATCGTACACTAGCCCAACCCCCAGCCCAAAAACCCCTAGTTCTTATTATTGCTTGCTTTCCGGCGTTGGTTCTTGCCTTCCATCGGTATACTTCACTCTCCCAACTCTCTCCTATGCTTCCCCGTACATCAGTTTTCCGATATATTTACTAACTAATTAAGTTCATATCCGTGGTCTCCCCTCTTTCCCATCCTCCGCTTTACCTCGGCGCTAATGAAACCTTCCTTAACGTCATTTACGTCCAATCAACTAGGTCTCCCCCTCCCTTGCTCTCCCAATAGAAAGTGAACGTCTTTTAGTTTATTTATTTTTTATCACTGGGTGAGGGTATTTTTTCTGAAGACGAATGCGCAGTCACTTGAGTTTATTATCGGGATCTGCAAATCAAAAAAGCGGTGACTTTGTTGGAAACATCATCCTTCATTTTTTTGACGTCGTGGAATGCGGGATGGTCGCGAGCATGAATATAGAATAGTATCTATATTCATGGTCGCGAGGATGGATGATGCTTTGTGTCCAGAGGACTTGACGGACAAGTCAGATTCAGGAAAAGGATAAATTACTTTGCACTTATTCCACTGAAGAGTATTATTTCTTGAGCCAACATGTTTCACTGCACTGCAGCATCATCAGGACTGGTCGGCTGCCGCCAATAACTTCAAGTCAGATTCCATCACAGTATCCTTCCTTTTTCCTGGAATGTTGAAATTTTCGATATTCTCTCATATTTTGGTGTAGTCAGTAACTATTTTTCACGAATTGAATTATAACTGTTCCAATGCATACTTCATGCTGAATAAGTTCTAACATTGTTCATGCTAAGCTCATGGATTGAAGCGTGAGCTCGTTATAAATTAATCCGTGACTGAAAGGATATCTGTCAATATGTTATGTCTCCCTTGGAAATATTTCGTTCAGCAATTTTTACATGCGTCGGTGGAAATTCACGGAGAACTCTATAAATTTCGTCGAAGCGAACCTTATTCAAGACTTGCAGTTACGTTATTAGGGATGGGAAAAAGCGTGTATTGCAGTAAAGGTGTACACGTTTATACATGCCCGTGGCAGGCTTCACCTCGTAGAAGTTATTAATATTAGTACTCATGATTAATTAAGACTGATCAGTACATTTATACAATACTTAATTTATGTACCGGACTTGGAGATGCCGTAAAGCGGCGAAACTCGTTATACATTAAAAAAATTGTAGAAAAGTATTAAGCTGTCTAAATCATGAGTACTGATAGAGTACACGCTTGTTATTCAGGCGTACCTTACCTGTCCCGGCGCCTAAAATAGTTAGTCTCTGGCCCCACATTCCGTTCTGCGGTGGGCCTACAGGTATGTACCTACGCCTAGAGTGTTGGAGTCCCGCACCGATGCTTGCAGAACGGCAGCCTGCTAAGGTCAAACTGTGCCACAGGGAGTAAGATGTGACTGTAGACGGTGACAGTACTCACCGACAGCGATCCAGATTCCAGGAAGTACCGTACACACTGATTCATAACGATTCACTTTGACTCAAGTCATATTAAGTGACTGGGGAAGGGGGATGGGGATGTGGCGACAATTCGTGATCAAAGGCGGACGATACTAACGTGTATTATTTTGCAAGAAAAAGAAAACGTGTACACGCCTTCAGACGTGTACACTTGTACACGTTTGCACATCCCATCCCTAGTTTTTACTCATTTTAACTTTCAATGTGTTTCTTTCAAACATACCAATTGAAAAGATTTAGATATAACGAAATTACACATTTATAACTTGAAATTACTAATGCTGCTATTTATCTCCCAATAGAAGGCGTTCGCAAATATGACGGAATTGATGGAGGCTACCTTATTTATAAAAGTAAAGTAAAGAAAATGCGGACGGTATTTCATGGAGTGGCACGTTGTATGGTGCAGAACTCTGAGCAATGACGACGTGAATAAGCTTCTGGCTACTTTGACATGTGAGTGTGAAGGAGAAATGAGATGGTATGGTGGATGGAAAGAAATACAAATGGTATGAGGGGAGGAATCTGCGTGAGATGATAAGGAGAAGGAAGAGTATGTAGTTGGAACATTCAATGAGGGGCGACGAGGCGCTTAAGGCGGAGGCTACCTTATATATGGTGGAGGATGTAGGATTAGTATAAGGAGGAGATCCACAACTATGAAAATAGTGGGCGTAAGATAGACGAGACAATGAGTCTCTTCCTTCAACCAACCTATTTATTCACCATTATCTTTTATTTTCACTACAAGAATTCCGAACACGTATTTTGAGTTGCATAATTTCTGTTAAACCAAATAAAATGGACTCTTAGACGTTACTCGGTTTACATTTCTACACGAGGTGTTTGCCGTCATTTTATCCTGTTGCTGAACTCCTATTCCACCAACACAATTCTGCTTCTAATACCTTCACTACATTGCCATACTTCTTAAACCGTCGTGTCCAAAGACGACTTAAAATTCTAATTTAA
This sequence comes from Pyrrhosoma nymphula, assembly GCA_963573305.1. Lineage (NCBI taxonomy): Eukaryota > Metazoa > Arthropoda > Insecta > Odonata > Coenagrionidae > Pyrrhosoma > Pyrrhosoma nymphula. Next base: position 66,194,871 of record OY754333.1, read on the forward strand.
TTTCGCCCAGTGCCTAGGCTTTCCACCCTACTCCTGCCTTTCCAGTCTGATTTATTCTCGGTGTTTCCCCTTTTCATTTTCCTCTATAGCTCCTCTCTCTTCCCATGACGAGTGTAGCCTCTTATCTATTCTATTCTACGTATCTCGGCTTCTCACGGCCGTGTCTAAAACCGTCAATCCTCGATGAGTCTCAATCAAACTCTGCCACTGGTGTTTGATGCGCACCTGCGTCGATATCGATAGTGTAGGTATATTGGAAACGTTCCACTCCCAGCCAGTGAGAAAAACGATACTTCCGACGTTCAATATCACTTTTGTTGGCTTCAGTTTATTTCCGTGGACTGTCGTCTTCCGAAGTGCGTGGGGAACCTCTTAGAGAAAAGAATAGTAGGACTAGCGGTTTTCTATCCAAAGTATTGACAGCAATAAGGGAACGGATCTCGAACACATTTTTGAATGCCGTACGTTTATGCTGGTAAGTTTTTCCTCCAAGGTAATCTACTTTCGACCTACATTTTATATTAATTCCCTGACATTGAGGCTGTATTATTTTTATTTTATTTGATGAAATGAATATTTTTTACTGGACTTCAGCTTTAGTTGTTGAAACTATCGGAGTTATTTTCGAGGGAACTCTAGAAATAATATTTTTTAATATAAAATAAAGGTCTAGTTTGTTGTTTAGAGCAATCCGTTCCAGGTAGTCTTTTAGCTCTCAAATACTAAATCTATTTCAAAAGTAAACTTTTCCTGCGACTTGAAGGCCATTCATTTAAACTGTCACTGTTGAAACGCTTAATACTTCACGGATTAAATATGATAACCTTTATTGAGTGCTGTATCAAAAATTAACATAACTAGGTAACCCGATGGGCGTCATACATGGCAACGATTACTTCCCAACCCCTCACGAGTCTCTGGCCATTATGACGGCAATGAAACCTGATGCTTGCCGGGGACTCGGAGGGGCATGTTACAACTGTAACGTAAAATATTAATAAGAATCGGGGTGGTGGGTAAAGGAAATAATTGAAAAATCGATAAAGAGATATTTTCATCATTATAAAATTAGGAGTGAAAAATGAAAAGAGCAGAATTGCCGAAAGAAAGGAAGTTCAATAAGTGTACTAAACCTCCCCTGAGTCCCCAGGGGACAAATTGCCCCAGATTCCTGAAAGACATCTCCGAAGTTGGAAGAGTGGCGTGACGACACCACAATGGCGTCGCTGTTGTGGTAACGTCACAAGGCCGTAGGAAAAAAGTCGTTTTAATGAAAATCAGAGTCAGACAGCTGGAATGATATAGGATCGAAGTGACGTTCTACACAAATATGTTTCAAAATGAGGAAAATACACAAAAGAGGACATAGTAAAGATACATAAAGGAATGTATTAACTTCAAAGAAGATGATTCTAATAAGAAGCCAAAATGAGTTACAATTGCTGTCAATAGGGGCAAGAAATGTATACAAGATCTAAGATTGAAAAGGTAACACACGTTGAATGGAATTATTGAGTGATTGAAAAAATTTACCCTTGCACTCAAATGAAAAATGTATGTCAACTGAGATAAAAAGCATTGAAAATTATGCGAACCTTCTAATATTCTTTTAAAGGCAGGAAAAACTCTCCGTTCAATAGAATTCACGTCACATTTTGTCACGAGGTCAGTTAATACTTACAATAAAAGAAGGCCTGAAGTTTTTTCCGGGTAGTGGTGAGTGCTCGTACTCTATCGACCGCGTGCTGCTTAGTAGTAAACAACACGCTTTTATTCAGTGTGTGATGGTTGTTGGATCTGAGGCTGCGCGCTATGCGCCGAACTTTGGGAGTGAAAGTTCGCCAAGATATAGTATTCCATCAAACACTGGATTCTCGACGCCTATTGCATCTCCTGCGTGATCTTGGTCTCCAGCTGTTCCAGCCTCTTTGCGGCTTTGTCCTCCCAAGAGGTGTTCTTTTGGGAGTGAGACATAATTTTGGCAGCAGCGTAGACCACGCAACTTACCAGGTCCAAAGGTCCGACGTTTCCGTCAGGATTTCGTCGATAAAACCATTCAACTGGGGCAAGTGGTTACCCCGCAGAGAGATCTTTCGGTGGATGTCTCTCTGCCTAGGTTGTCCTTTATCACAGTTAATGGTGCTTAAAAACCGCGTTCGTAGTTCAGAGACGGCCTGACCAGCTCCCTCCCCATTTGGCCGAGAGACTGACACAAATGTCGTTCTTGCGTCAAGCGGTGGAGAGGCAGCCTGTGTCGGGGAGAGTAGTCTGGCCGGTCGTGTGTTCCTCTGAACTAGTGGTTAGTGTGGAGTTTCCTTTTTTCGCAGATGGTTGGCATAATCACGCAGATTATGCTGCGATAGATAGTCGTGTTCATAATGCATCTCACACCACAAAGAGTGCATCCTTTCCATATACCCCATATGATCGGGCTCGCTCGCAGCATGACATGCTAGAAGATCGCCCCTTAGGACTTCCGTCCACTGCATACGAGCTCCCTTTATAGTTGGTGAGTTTTTGTTGACACACCCAATCCTACTTGGGCCTCCATCCGAGAGGGGTCGGTTGTGGGAGGCTTTCCTGGATTCTTTTCTTGGAACCAGGAAAACTGCGTGTGGGGTGGTTAGCCCCGCACGCAGACGTCCACTATAAGCCGGGAAAAGCCGTTACCAAGTACGCCACGGGTAGGCTGGTGGTCCGGCTTTCGTACCCCTTTATTATTATTATGTGTGATTTTAGCCTTTTATTTGCAAATCTGACTCCCATGAAATTATTTCTCACTTCGTGTGTTCCTCTATTTTATTTTTTTACCGTGGTTTTTAGACATTTACCTTGATCAATTTGACGTTTACATTATGTGTGTCTGAACTATGGTCAGAAAAAATAAAAAGTGTGGAATTAACGTAGTGAGTAATCATTTCATAGATGTGTGATATACTTACATGTCACACTCTGCAGATTTTTTTCTATCCAATGGAAACATTACTTTTGATAGTAATATACATAACTTTTCTTGGAGAAAAGGAGGTAGGTTTGGTGAAAATGATACACTGCATTGAAGAAATTGTAAGGATAAATTGATTGTAGATATATTTAAATAAAAATGACTTGAAGTTTAATAACCGTTAATGAAGTTTAAGAAAGCCGCATAAAAAATTTATCAGCAAAGAGTCCTTTCGTCCTGCAAAGAGTCCTTTCTTCTTACGTATTCACCAAATCTACCTTAAGGCAACAATTTTCTCAGTGTATCATATTGAAAAGGATGTCAAAATGATGAATTAATAATGAATTTAGTGGTTATCTGAAAAAAGAATGAATTAGAGACAGAAAACTAATCAAATTTGCATCCAGCGTATCATCGGGATGATGATTGCTGAGATATTGCCGTTGTCTCTAAAGTTTGTCATTTCCAGTTACTTTTCCAGTCTATGAATTTTTCCATAGTCCCCGAGACTCATGCATGCCAAACTGTCACTTTTTATTCGTGTTTTATTTCCTGGACAGTGTATTTTCTTCTTCTTGTTTCGGCAAGTATAAGGCAATGATACTACTACTTTCTTCAGTCTTGGTCTTTTCATATCTTTCGATGAAGTACCAGAGATCCATTGCTTTTCTCTCCATATTTCATTATTCGTTTGGGTGATTTTTCATCACCTATTGTTTCTCCGTATTCTGTTCACATATTTATTTATTCTCTTATCGTTTAATTGATGTATTGCATAGTTCCCGCAAAAGCTATTGGCGTTTGGATGCGCGGCGTTTGTGTTGTCCATGTCATACAAATTCCATTTTTTTAAATGCAGAAATGCATGGCACAAATGCCATGTCTTTGCTTCCCCCTACGTCCCTTTTCCCTGCCCCTTCCACAAAAATTTACCCCCCCCCCCCACGATGTCTTCTTCTGCGCATCCGAACGACATAAGCTTTCGCGAGAGCTGTACGCCGAATTCTTACCTAATATCATAATTTTTTTTCTTTCCATACGTGCATAGCCAGCAGCTCTTCTTAAACATTTCATTTCAGATTTTTGTAACTTTTGCTCAGCTGCTATTTTCTTGTCCTTTATATACCTACATTTGTTTCGTCTGCATTTCTGTCAGAATTAATTTACTCGTTTATAGCGTAGATGTGCATTTTTTCCAGCGCTTGTCTGTTGCAAGATACGCTTAACTTAATTCCGTCTCTTGTTTGTTCCAGCGGAAACAAATATTAGCGAATGGGTTCTACCCCGCTCCCGTGACTTAATATGTTTTCATCACTCATGTTTGTTCGTGGTTGCTTTTCTACTCTTCGTAAGGGTATTATTTTAGGAGAGATGAAAAAAATTAAGTTATACGTGGTGGAATGGAAGTCTCCTACAGTACGCTAAAGATTATATGCCCCGCGTCTCCCGTGTTTGCATCAGACCCCACGCCGGGCGCTTCCTTCGACGTTCTCCCTACAGCCTGTCGTCCTTTCTCCTTATCTTTTCCATCTAAGTCTTTTCTCTACATCCCTCTCCTCCATCATGGCCGGCCCTCCGGACTATAATCTTTCCTTTCTACCTTTTTTAACCGTAGGACTGCCCAACATCCCATGGCTGACGTCGACGCTCTTGCCTTAATTCCCTTGAGATTGTTTTTTTTATGGCGTGGGGTTTTGAACTGACGTCATTAAAGGAAGGGAAAAAAGTTTCGCCATCAACCGTATTGAATTCATTTTAAGCCGCTTATGTTCGGTGGATTCTAAAGTCATAAAAAAGATAATATTTCTCTTCCCAAAATGGCGGTTCCCCCACTATCCCGAGGCTCTCAAGTCCGGGATCTCTTGTTGATTATTATAAATATTGCAGCTAGTGTAAGTGTTTTTTCGACATCTTATTAAAAGGAAGTAATTTTTTCGGCGAAACAATTTCCCGTTTCCAAGCTTATTAACGGAATAAACCAGGTTGCTGCACTGGTAAGAAAAACTAACGGCTCCGTATTGTTTTTATTTTTTACCAAGGGGCCGCTAAAAATTTCATCGCATAAAAGGGACGTTAAATGCCTCAATTACGGAGGACATTGTGACTCAATTAATTCATGAAATATCAAAGCCTGCCTAACCCTGATATTTTATATTCCGCCCAGCACCCGGGTGAATTGTTGTGGAATTTTAATAAACATCTGGTTGGTTTAAAAAAATCACGCCCAGAAGCGTGGCTGTATCTTTTCAATCTTAGCGTTTTAAATTGTTTATTTTTAATGCAATGTGAAAGCTCCTACACTCCTGGTTTCGGGGTTCGAAATTTGTCTTGCATATTGCAGTCATTAGTGAAAACGTTGTACGTAAAAGCTGTCATCGGGATAGATTGGCCTTTTGGACGCCAGTTGACGTAGAGGAAAACGTTTTTGAGAATTGACTGTCATTTATGTGGCCAATTAGCTGCAAAAAAGTGAAATTACATTTATTTTCGTGAAAAAGAAATGTGAATTCACGGTACAATGTTACGTTACAGCTTCTAGAAATTTTGATGAAAATACATAGGCTATCTAAAATTGGATTTCTCTCTTGGTTTATCTAACCTAAAAATGTTACTTTTACTTGCAATACTCCCCTAATATTCCTAAATATTCCTACAACAAGAATTTCCAGAACTTCATTTACAGTCACGCTATTTTTTGCTTAAATATTATGTCAACTTTTTCCCTGATTAAGACCACTTGCGAAGAAAATTGTGCATTGAGCATAAATTTCGTCATGTTGTAAACATTGTATTTTTTCAGTTTCTTCAAAAATATGAACAGTGAGCATCACCTGACTATCTTGCCGTTGCTGATTACATATCTATCAATAGTTTATAAGTCGCAGTGTCACTATTCACCATATTTTTAACAGTCCATTTTAATTGAAAAACCCCGACTGGTTCAAATAAAATGTACAGGTCACCTTCAAGAGATTATGCACAGTATTTTCACAAAGTGTTTGGCTTACAAAACTATTCATTCAAACATGAAGCTAGAGAAGCATAATCATTATATTCGTGAATTTTAATTAAAATTATTTTCCTTGCTTTTCAGCAGATGTAATTTAATTTGGAAATCCAGGCGAGTCAATTTGTGGCTAATAGGCATTCTATCTCAGTTTGATTGATTTGAGAGCCTTCTTTGCTCTTTAACCGTATTAATCTTTTAATTGATGGTATTCAGCGTTATAAAATAATGGTAAATATTGGCATCATTTGTTTATGCTCTCTAGCATTCATAATTACGCATGAGTTTTGAATGAAGTGGGATTCCGAGTGAGTTTTTCTCAACCCAATCGAATTATGGGGAAGAAGTTGTGCATTTGATGACGCTTATTATTTAGCTGATAATTGTCAGCTGTCGTAATCCAGCAATGAATCTATTCCATTTTTAAGATACGGTAATACCTGATACGCATGGTTGCATACTCTTCTATTGGATATAACATCCGTAACTGCATACGATTAGGGTTGATTTGCGAGTTAAGGTAGGTTCAAAATAAAAAGAGCTGTTAAAACATTTACTCTCTCACAGCCGCTGGCCCTTATCTCCGTAGACTAGTGGTTCTCCATTGGTTGGAAATTCCACTTTATTAAGATGGGTTTTAAGAGGGGTTTAAGTTGGGAGTAGGGAGAACCTTTCTGAAAAATATGATATTCTGTAGATTATGTAAAATTCGTAAATATTTGTTTTTATTTATTCTGTGGCATTCAATAAAATGTATTGTGTGCCACAAATTAAAATGGCTTCTTATACAGCATTATTTTCATTTACGGAAGTGAATTTTTAATTAGTTATTTACATTGAAAAGGGATAATGACATTATGAGCTACGTTAAAATGGGAAGTTGAGAAAAAATTGTTGAGAACTGCTGCCTTAGACATTTTCATTGCTCAGATCGGCATACGTTCTACCTAACTTTATTCCATCTTTCAAGCCCATTCTCTTTTTTCCTTTCCATATTACCAAGCATTATCCTCCATTACGGTTCTGGGTTAACACGTTCTTGATGGATTTATTACTTAACCATCGGGTGGTGCACTTCCTAAGTTACAGTGGAATATGTATGTCGAAAACCCTGGCGAGGCTGTAATTTGGGATCATTGGGATTCCATTGTTAGTGTGTCAGGTGTGATCATAAATCTCTAGTGAAGCCAGGCGTAGTACACATCGCATATATCTTTCACGTCAATACCTGACTGCGTAGTTTGCGATGCCTTACCAATATATCACTGAAAACAATAGGTTCCTAAGGGGTAGTTGTGAAGCAAACTGAGCTCAATTTATGTAAAGACCTGTGAGCGCACATTGTTTTCAGGCATACCATTATTCTTTCAAATAACTTAAGTGAAGTTTTATCCAGTCCCTCCTCCATTGCTCTGGTTTTATTACGCATTTCAAGGACGTCATAGTTTAAATTGATTGATTGCTTTTTTGTATTTCAAAACTGAATCAGTATTTAATGTTTTTGTAAACCTATTGTTTTCCATCGAACCGCACTTCTCAATTTTTTCGTAAAATATTTTTGATACCGAGATTTTTTTAGCCTGCAATTTTTTCCTCTACTTTTAACTTTGTCGAACATATTTCAATGCTACATAAGTCAATGAAACAGTATCTTTTTGGGACGTGACTTGCGTTATATTTCATCTTATTAATTAATAACGTCGTCGTTTTTTGTGTTAATTAAAGTATAAATGCAATGGTTGATAATTATATCTGTTTATTAACACTACAATCGTTGCAAAGAAAGGTCTAGGCTCTTTAAATCAATTCCTCTTTAATCAGTGGACTTGATGGTGAAGACCAGCCAAACCATTATGGCCAAAATGACAATTTTCATCATGTTCAAAATAAAAATCAATAATTTGATTGAACTCAAAATGTGTTTTTACCTTAGTTTCTCTTAATCACTAAGCAGTGGACGTTCATTCGCTAGTAACATGTATTTTAAGTCGATACTTCATTTTATAATAGAATAAAAATAAAAATTTAATAGAAATAACTTGTAGGAGCATTTAGTATATTTATGGAATAATGTGCATCATATTTGTTCCAATATTTTCTGTTTTCAACATGGGAAATGTATGCCAATTTTAATTTTCCAGTAAAAACTTTGTTCCTAACTTCGCTGTAAGCTGATGTATTCGCATCCATCTCCTGGCAAAAGAAGCCCGCATTCGTAAACCCGCAATCAATATTCTCGGGCCCATTCTATATCTTGGTGCATCTCTTCTCTAGTTTTAGTCTCGTTGATTATTTTTAACCTCTTTATCTCGACGAGGTCAGGTGGAAATTTTTCCCCACTTCGCCCCGACCTTGCTCGCTATATGAGTCCATTCTCTCCACAGCCTTCTTTCCAGGCACTCATTTACGTTAAATTATCCAAATCCACGGGCTTTATTTCGCGTGGTAATGAGGAAATCTCCTCACTCGCACTTTTCGTGATAGCAATCCAAATATTTTTTCTTTCTGTCTCAGCCGTTTTTTTATTTTAGTTTTTGTTCTTCTCACTAAGGGAAAAGCCGAATTCGTCGTCGTTCGGTGAATCCAAACTTATCTAGGTAGGGTGGTAGGTCGGTTTTGTGGTGCATCAATATTAGTAGACTCATTGCCCCACATACAATATAATTATTACACATGTGCTAAACCGCATAGCATGTGATATAAATCGATGTATTGTATGAGTGCTATTAAATTACTTCGATATACCAATTGATTTCTGCAGGTAACTGTTTTGCGTTTTTCAATAAATCCAGTCGTTTGCGATTTAAAACGTATTTCACAATGATTTTTCTAATTGTGAAATGCCGAATTTCGGGAAATACAGAATGAAAACGATTTATAAGAAATCTTTAGTCATGAGATTTTCTAAACCAAAGACAGCGAGGCTGACCATAATAGTAATTGGGCACAAACTGGAAAAGGTAGAGTAGCTGTATTATCCAGGTAGTACGCTGGATGAAAATGGGTTTAGCATAGCAACGGTATTTGAAAGAGAAGAAAGAGAAGCGTTATCAAATGGAAGGAATCTTGCGTAAGAATGCTAAGAAAATACTGGAAATTGTCTAATGTGGAGATTGGCGTTGTATGAACAAGACACGCCGACTAGAGAACAGGTCGCCGGCGATTGGCAAGTGGATGTGGAGGAAAATAGAGGTGGTGTTGTGGAAGGTCAGGAAGACTAACGAGGAAATGTTTGGCATGGATGATGAGGAGAGGACAATTCTGGAGGAGATTAGGAGGAGGCAGAGTACGTGCTGTAGGAATTTTATGGGCTGCGGGATGCTGTAGGCCGTGATACAGGGGAGAGTATTGGGTAAGTTGGGAAGGGGAAGTAAGAGAATAGTTTTAAATTACATGAAGAGAAGTAGGATGCATGCCGATCTGATAAATACGTAAATAATGCATAGAGACATGGGCCTTCAGCTGTAAAATTGAAGTATAGGTACTTCTGTGTATTCCTACATTAACCGGTAGATCACTGTTGATAATTATAACTGAATTTTGGTTCTCGCACACCCCTATACCGGGGTAGGGGTTCGCCGAATCACATTGGGAATATTTCGCAGATAGTTAAAGGGGGTTATTTTCTGCTGTAGGCGTGGAAGACAGCTTTAATGTGATATAGGATGTGAGGAGCGTGGCTGAGCCATAAGCGTCAGGAGTCACATTCCGACTATATCTTAGCACCGGCAACCTTCTCGTGTTATGTTTATAGCGCTTCCTTTTACGAGCAGATTGCAGGTGTCATGAAAATTATCTCTGTAGACGGTAAAGCAGCAATTTTCTTGCGTCGGGCAGGGGCTAATGCTGCTCTGGAGATTATATTATGTTTCATAGAACCAAATGACGGTTATCTCTACTGTTTTAAGTATTAATTTTAACGCAAAGTATGAAAATATGTGTGGTATAGGTACGTGATAAATAAGGGTCTTTCACAAGCCTTCTGTGGCTCAATATATTGTGTTTCCCGAGCAAGGTATAATGCGGGTTATTCAGCTGTAACCCATGGGTAGAAGTAGTAAAATTTATCCAGTGGATAAAATAGGCTGCAATATGATTCATGCGTCACAATTGCGTAAATGACATTCTGGTTCATGCGTTCCAATTAACGCTGCCCATGAGCAATACATTGCATGAAATGGACCATGAGAGGTGGATTTCATGCAACAAAGTGTTTCTCAAAGAAACATTCGGGAAGGTATTTCAAATTATTTATATGCGTTATTCGTGTTATAATATGTTGTAACGTACACCTATACTCTTTCTTGGATGTTATTATTATAGGATCATTGGTGGCACAATGGGTCGGGTCGGCTACTGAATCCCTCCGGAACACCTACATTGTGTTCGTAAATCTGTACAATACCGGTATGGCCTCTCTTAATACACTCCTGCCTTAACCGATAGCATTTTTTCTTGCTGTAGCTGCTCTCTCATATAATTTTCTAACACACGGATAATGTTTACGAAGAACTTAATTTACCAACTGAATCTCTGTTTTACTGGTTCAATTCAATCAATAATATGATATTTTAGCACAAATGAAATCAGCCGTTGGTAATGATATCTGAGAAGACACTTGAAAATTACTAGTAGTATTTAGCAATTATTTTAAGATAATGGATTTCAATATTATCCTTTGAATATTTGTCTATTGAACTTGAATTATTACAGTTTACAAACAACTTTCGTTCAGATGCCAACACTTGAACTAATGCAAAGAAATATTCTTCAACAAATACACAAAGCACCCTGTACATTCAGTTAGCCAACATTGAATGGTCTATTAGAATGATTATGATTTATACCTGGACTGCTGATTAACCTCGAGGTGTGCGACCTTCGTCTGCTGCTCACTGCTCGTCACCCCTTTACTCTGCATGGCGTCTATCGGCGTCACCTGGTCTCCTTTCCCCGTGCGATGTATCGTTATTTTTCACAATAGGTTATCATTTTGTAAAATTAACTGACTTACGGGATTCAAAGGCCAAGCTGACGTGGAGACGTTCCACATAAGTCAAGCAATGTTTAATGAACAAGCCCCGAGGCGTGCTAGCGTCGCGTTTAAATACTCTAAGTGAATTGTTATCACCCACGTGGCTTCTGGAATGTTCTGGCGAATACGTGTGCTCAGCGTGGTGTCCCTATCATATATTGCTATTTGGAGTGACGTGATAGGTGCTCCCTGATTTTCGCGTGGTTTAATTCGCTCGTAATGTTCATTCGCTCATAATGTTTACTGGTAGAGCTGGGATCAGAAAGACCGGTTTCGTAATCCAAGACTCCTGATTCTTTCGCTCGTATTGCCTACAACCTCTCACCGGTACTGGACACGTGCAAATCCACGTCGACCCAAGCAATATGTTGTGGATTTGTTATGTTGCAATGTTTATTTCATATTTATTTTCGGTAGGCTTCTAGCTGACGGACAATTGAAATATAGCGGGTGAAATTAATATTTATTAAAGCTTATCCCCAGGGAAAGGGTTTCGTGCTAATGATAGTGAAAACGGCTGAAACGAATTAGTTTGTTCTTTGGCATAAAATATATCTGGAAAAATCCCAGAATTTCCATTTTGACTCAGGTAAATGGTAAATTGAAAGGATAAACATGCCTTAACTCAAACGCATATCAGCTATGCAATACACCTGCTCAAAATACTATTCAGAATTTCATAACTTGATATTTTTCCATTCATTTGTGACAAGTGTTCAGCGAGTTTATATAAATTGTGCTATATTGGGTAGAGCATGGTTAATTTTATTGGATAACTTCCAAATCGGTTTTTCAATGTTATTGATTGGTCTTCCTTATCTCCGTGTATCTCAGACTCAGCGCAAGGAATACGTTCGATGTTGACCTTGTATGTCTATACTCTGATTGACATTCATCTTAGGGGACTGTGTCCCGTAGTTGCTAGTAATTTGTTTTCTCAGTTTACCGAATCATAGTTTCTTGTAAAATTTATTTCCTGCGATCATCTCATTGCTCAATAAACCATAATAATCAATCAGAATGCAGCTGATATGAATTCAATGTTAGAGCTCGAGAATTCCACATTTACCACGCGAACCCAGGTCCCTCGATATCGCTCCGAGTGTTTTAGCATTTG